>JARQAB010000043.1:0-689867 GCA_036172955.1 Meloidogyne arenaria
CCGTGCCTTTGGATATGACTGAAAGGTATGAAATCCTGATCCTATTGAAATGATTTTTTTTGAAAATAGGGAGTGGTCGGTTCTGTGCCGGCTTTTCAGTGAGGGAAATTTTGAATGTCCGATGTTTTGAGTGTTAGATCTTTGGGAGTGTGCGAGGTTGTTTTGAATGTGCGACATTTTAGTGTGCGATGTTTTGAGTGTTAGATCTTTTGATGTGTGCGATGTTTGAATGTGACGACCATTGTTAAGTGGCGATGTTTTGAGTGTTAGATCTTTTGAGTGTGCGATGTTTGAATGTGCGACATTTGAGTGTGCGATGTTTGAGTGGGACATTTTTAGTGCTGCGATGTTTGAATGTGGGGCTTTGAGTGGCGCGATGTTTGAATGTGCGATGTTTCAATGTGGGGCATTTGAGTGTGCGATGTTTTGAATGTGGGGCATTTGAGTGTGCGATGTTTGAATGTGATTTGAAGAGAGTGAGAATAGTCAAAGGGTCAAATCAAAAGACCTAGTCTACTCCTAAGGAAGCAAAACCCAATTGCATACTGTCTACACCTATTGAATAACAACCGTGCTTTGGATTATGACTGAAAGGTATGAAATCCTGATCCTATTGAAATGATTTTTTGAAAATAGGGAGTGGTCGGTCTGTGCCGGCTTTTCAGTGAGGGGAAATTTGAATGTCCGATGTTTGAGTGTTAGATCTTTTGAGTGTGCGATGTTTGAATGTGGCGACATTTTTAGTGTGCGATGTTTTGAGTGTTAGATCTTTTGAGTGTGCGATGTTGAATGTGCGTGCGACATTTTTAAGTGTGCGATGTTTTGAGTGTTAGATCTTTTGAGTGTGCGATGTTTTGAATGTGCGACATTTTGAGTGTGCGATGTTTGAGTGGTGGGACATTTTTAGTGTGCGATGTTTGAATGTGGGGCATTTTGAGGTTCGATGTTTTGAATGTGCGATGTTTTCAATGGGGGCATTTTGAGTGTGCGATGTTTGAAGGTGGGGCATTTTGAGTGTGCGATGTTTGAAGGTGATTTGAAGAGAGTGAGAATAGTCAAAGGGTCAAATCAAAGACCTAGTCTACTCCTAAGGAAGCTAAACCAATGCACTACTGTCTAACTATTGAATAACAACCCGTGCCTGTGGATATGACGAAAGGTATGAAATCTGATCCTATTGAAATGATTTTTTGAAAATAGGGAGTGGTCGGTTCTGTGCCGGCTTTTCAGTGAGGGAAGGCAAATTTTGAATGTCCGATGTTGCATTGAGTGTTAGATCTTTTGAGTGTGCGATGTTTTGAATGTGCGACATTTTTAGTGTGCGATGTTTTGAGTGTTAGATCTTTTGAGTGTGCGATGTTTTGAATGTGCGACATTTTAAGTGTGCGATGTTTTGAGTGTTAGATCTTTTGAGTGTGCGATGTTTTGAATGTGCGACATTTTGAGTGTGCGATGTTTTGAGTGTGGGACATTTTTAGTGTGCGATGTTTTGAATTGTGGGGCATTTTGAGTGTGCGATGTTTTGAATGTGCGATGTTTCAATGTGGGGCATTTGAGTGTGCGATGTTTTGAATGTGGGGCATTTGAGTGTGCGATGTTTTGAATGTGATTTGAAGAGAGTGAGAATAGTCAAAGGGTCAAATCAAAGACCTAGTCTACTCCTAAGGAAGCCTAAACCCAATGCACTACTGTCTACACCTATTGAATAACAACCCGTGCCTTTGGATATGACTGAAAGGTATGAAATCCTGATCCTATTGAAATGATTTTTGAAAATAGGGAGTGGTCGGTTCTGTGCCGGCTTTTCAGTGAGGGAAATTTGAATGTCCGATGTTTTGAGTGTTAGATCTTTTGAGTGTGCGATGTTTTGAATGTGCGACATTTTTAGTGTGCGATGTTTTGAGTGTTAGATCTTTGAGTGTGCGATGTTTTGAATGTGCGACATTTTAAGTGTGCGATGTTTTGGAGTGTTAGATCTTTTGAGTGTGCGATGTTTTGAATGTGCGACATTTTGAGTGTGCGATGTTTTGAGTGTGGGACATTTTTAGTGTGCGATGTTTTGAATGTGGGGCATTTTGAGTGTGCGATGTTTGAATGTGCGATGTTTTCAATGTGGGGCATTTTGAGTGTGCGATGTTTTGAATGTGGGGCATTTTGAGTGTGCGATGTTTTGAATGTGATTTGAAGAGAGTGAGAATAGTCATAGGGTCAAATCAAAGACCTAGTCTACTCCTAAGGAAGCCTAAATCCCAATGCACTACTGTCTACACCTATGAATAACAACCCGTGCCTTTGGATATGACTGAAAGGTATGAAATCCTGATCCTATTGAAATGATTTTTTGAAAATAGGGAGTGGTCGGTTCTGTGCCGGCTTTTCAGTGAGGGAAATTTTGAATGTCCGATGTTTTGAGTGTTAGATCTTTTGAGTGTGCGATGTTTTGAATGTGCGACATTTTTAGTGTGCGATGTTTTGAGTGTTAGATCTTTTGAGTGTGCGATGTTTTGAATGTGCGACATTTTAAGTGTGCGATGTTTTGAGTGTTAGATCTTTTGAGTGTGCGATGTTTTGAATGTGCGACATTTTGAGTGTGCGATGTTTTGAGTGTGGGACATTTTTAGTGTGCGATGTTTTGAATGTGGGGCATTTTGAGTGTGCGATGTTTTGAATGTGCGATGTTTTCAATGTGGGGCATTTTGAGTGTGCGATGTTTTGAATGTGGGGCATTTTGAGTGTGCGATGTTTTGAATGTGATTTGAAGAGAGTGAGAATAGTCAAAGGGTCAAATCAAAGACCTAGTCTACTCCTAAGGAAGCCTAAACCCAATGCACTACTGTCTACACCTATTGAATAACAACCCGTGCCTTTGGATATGACTGAAAGGTATGAAATCCTGATCCTATTGAAATGATTTTTTGAAAATAGGGAGTGGTCGGTTCTGTGCCGGCTTTTCAGTGAGGGAAAGCGATGTTTTGAATGTGCGACATTTTTAGTGTGCGATGTTTTGAGTGTTAGATCTTTTGAGTGTGCGATGTTTTGAATGTGCGACATTTTAAGTGTGCGATGTTTTGAGTGTTAGATCTTTTGAGTGTGCGATGTTTTGAATGTGCGACATTTTGAGTGTGCGATGTTTGAGTGTGGGACATTTTTAGTGTGCGATGTTTGAATGTGGGGCATTTTGAGTGTGCGATGTTTTGAATGTGCGATGTTTTCAATGTGGGGCATTTTGAGTGTGCGATGTTTTGAATGTGGGGCATTTGAGTGTGCGATGTTTTGAATGTGATTTGAAGAGAGTGAGAATAGTCAAAGGGTCAAATCAAAGACCTAGTCTACTCCTAAGGAAGCCTAAACCCAATGCACTACTGTCTACACCTATTGAATAACAACCCGTGCCTTTGGATATGACTGAAAGGTATGAAATCCTGATCCTATTGAAATGATTTTTGAAAATAGGGAGTGGTCGGTTCTGTGCCGGCTTTTCAGTGAGGGAAATTTTGAATGTCCGATGTTTTGAGTGTTAGATCTTTTGAGTGTGCGATGTTTTGAATGTGCGACATTTTTAGTGTGCGATGTTTTGAGTGTTAGATCTTTTGAGTGTGCGATGTTTTGAATGTGCGACATTTTAAGTGTGCGATGTTTTGAGTGTTAGATCTTTTGAGTGTGCGATGTTTTGAATGTGCGACATTTTGAGTGTGCGATGTTTTGAGTGTGGGACATTTTTAGTGTGCGATGTTTTGAATGTGGGGCATTTTGAGTGTGCGATGTTTTGAATGTGCGATGTTTTCAATGTGGGGCATTTTGAGTGTGCGATGTTTTGAATGTGGGGCATTTTGAGTGTGCGATGTTTTGAATGTGATTTGAAGAGAGTGAGAATAGTCAAAGGGTCAAATCAAAGACCTAGTCAACGTCTAAGGAAGCCTAAACCCAATGCCCTACTGTCTACACCTATTGAATAAGAACCCGTGCCTTTGGATATGACTGAAAGGTATGAAATCCTGATCCTATTGAAATGATTTTTTGAAAATAGGGAGTGGTCGGTTCTGTGCCGGCTTTCAGTGAGGGAAATTTTGAATGTCCGATGTTTTGAGTGTTAGATCTTTTGAGTGTGCGATGTTTTGAATGTGCGACATTTTTAGTGTGCGATGTTTTGAGTGTTAGATCTTTTGAGTGTGCGATGTTTTGA
This sequence comes from Meloidogyne arenaria, assembly GCA_036172955.1. Lineage (NCBI taxonomy): Eukaryota > Metazoa > Nematoda > Chromadorea > Rhabditida > Meloidogynidae > Meloidogyne > Meloidogyne arenaria. The sequence continues at coordinate 4,184 of JARQAB010000043.1, forward strand.
ATGTGCGACATTTTAAGTGTGCGATGTTTTGAGTGTTAGATCTTTTGAGTGTGCGATGTTTTGAATGTGCGACATTTTGAGTGTGCGATGTTTTGAGTGTGGGACATTTTTAGTGTGCGATGTTTTGAATGTGGGGCATTTTGAGTGTGCGATGTTTGAATGTGCGATGTTTTGAATGTGGGTCATTTTGAGTGTGCGATGTTTTGAATGTGGGGCATTTTGAGTGTGCGATGTTTTGAATGTGATTTGAAGAGAGTGAGAATAGTCAAAGGGTCAAATCAAAGACCTAGTCTACTCCTAAGGAAGCCTAAACCCAATGCACTACTGTCTACACCTATTGAATAACAACCCGTGCCTTTGGATATGACTGAAAGGTATGAAATCCTGATCCTATTGAAATGATTTTTTGAAAATAGGGAGTGGTCGGTTCTGTGCCGGCTTTTCAGTGAGGGAAATTTTGAATGTCCGATGTTTTGAGTGTTAGATCTTTGAGTGTGCGATGTTTTGAATGTGCGACATTTTTAGTGTGCGATGTTTTGAGTGTTAGATCTTTTGAGTGTGCGATGTTTTGAATGTGCGACATTTTAAGTGTGCGATGTTTTGAGTGTTAGATCTTTTGAGTGTGCGATGTTTTGAATGTGCGACATTTTGAGTGTGCGATGTTTTGAGTGTGGGACATTTTAGTGTGCGATGTTTTGAATGTGGGGCATTTTGAGTGTGCGATGTTTTGAATGTGCGATGTTTTCAATGTGGGGCATTTTGAGTGTGCGATGTTTTGAATGTGGGGCATTTTGAGTGTGCGATGTTTTGAATGTGATTTGAAGAGAGTGAGAATAGTCAAAGGGTCAAATCAAAGACCTAGTCTACTCCTAAGGAAGCCTAAACCCAATGCACTACTGTCTACACCTATTGAATAACAACCCGTGCCTTTGGATATGACTGAAAGGTATGAAATCCTGATCCTATTGAAATGATTTTTTTGAAAATAGGGAGTGGTCGGTTCTGTGCCGGCTTTTCAGTGAGGGAAATTTTGAATGTCCGATGTTTTGAGTGTTAGATCTTTTGAGTGTGCGATGTTTTGAATGTGCGACATTTTTAGTGTGCGATGTTTTGAGTGTTAGATCTTTTGAGTGTGCGATGTTTTGAATGTGCGACATTTTAAGTGTGCGATGTTTTGAGTGTTAGATCTTTTGAGTGTGCGATGTTTTGAATGTGCGACATTTTGAGTGTGCGATGTTTTGAGTGTGGGACATTTTTAGTGTGCGATGTTTTGAATGTGGGGCATTTTGAGTGTGCGATGTTTTGAATGTGCGATGTTTTCAATGTGGGGCATTTTGAGTGTGCGATGTTTTGAATGTGGGGCATTTTGAGTGTGCGATGTTTTGAATGTGATTTGAAGAGAGTGAGAATAGTCAAAGGGTCAAATCAAAGACCTAGTCTACTCCTAAGGAAGCCTAAACCCAATGCACTACTGTCTACACCTATTGAATAACAACCCGTGCCTTTGGATATGACTGAAAGGTATGAAATCCTGATCCTATTGAAATGATTTTTTTGAAAATAGGGAGTGGTCGGTTCTGTGCCGGCTTTTCAGTGAGGGAAATTTTGAATGTCCGATGTTTTGAGTGTTAGATCTTTTGAGTGTGCGATGTTTTGAATGTGCGACATTTTTAGTGTGCGATGTTTTGAGTGTTAGATCTTTTGAGTGTGCGATGTTTTGAATGTGCGACATTTTAAGTGTGCGATGTTTTGAGTGTTAGATCTTTTGAGTGTGCGATGTTTTGAATGTGCGACATTTTGAGTGTGCGATGTTTTGAGTGTGGGACATTTTTAGTGTGCGATGTTTGAATGTGGGGCATTTTGAGTGTGCGATGTTTTGAATGTGCGATGTTTTCAATGTGGGGCATTTTGAGTGTGCGATGTTTTGAATGTGGGGCATTTTGAGTGTGCGATGTTTTGAATGTGATTTGAAGAGAGTGAGAATAGTCAAAGGGTCAAATCAAAGACCTAGTCTACTCCTAAGGAAGCCTAAACCCAATGCACTACTGTCTACACCTATTGAATAACAACCCGTGCCTTTGGATATGACTGAAAGGTATGAAATCCTGATCCTATTGAAATGATTTTTTGAAAATAGGGAGTGGTCGGTTCTGTGCCGGCTTTTCAGTGAGGGAAATTTTGAATGTCCGATGTTTTGAGTGTTAGATCTTTTGAGTGTGCGATGTTTTGAATGTGCGACATTTTTAGTGTGCGATGTTTTGAGTGTTAGATCTTTTGAGTGTGCGATGTTTTGAATGTGCGACATTTTAAGTGTGCGATGTTTTGAGTGTTAGATCTTTTGAGTGTGCGATGTTTTGAATGTGCGACATTTTGAGTGTGCGATGTTTTGAGTGTGGGACATTTTTAGTGTGCGATGTTTTGAATGTGGGGCATTTTGAGTGTGCGATGTTTTGAATGTGCGATGTTTTCAATGTGGGGCATTTTGAGTGTGCGATGTTTTGAATGTGGGGCATTTTGAGTGTGCGATGTTTTGAATGTGATTTGAAGAGAGTGAGAATAGTCAAAGGGTCAAATCAAAGACCTAGTCTACTCCTAAGGAAGCCTAAACCCAATGCACTACTGTCTACACCTATTGAATAACAACCCGTGCCTTTGGATATGACTGAAAGGTATGAAATCCTGATCCTATTGAAATGATTTTTTGAAAATAGGGAGTGGTCGGTTCTGTGCCGGCTTTTCAGTGAGGGAAATTTTGAATGTCCGATGTTTTGAGTGTTAGATCTTTTGAGTGTGCGATGTTTTGAATGTGCGACATTTTTAGTGTGCGATGTTTTGAGTGTTAGATCTTTTGAGTGTGCGATGTTTTGAATGTGCGACATTTTAAGTGTGCGATGTTTTGAGTGTTAGATCTTTTGAGTGTGCGATGTTTTGAATGTGCGACATTTTGAGTGTGCGATGTTTTGAGTGTGGGACATTTTTAGTGTGCGATGTTTTGAATGTGGGGCATTTTGAGTGTGCGATGTTTTGAATGTGCGATGTTTTCAATGTGGGGCATTTGAGTGTGCGATGTTTTGAATGTGGGGCATTTTGAGTGTGCGATGTTTTGAATGTGATTTGAAGAGAGTGAGAATAGTCAAAGGGTCAAATCAAAGACCTAGTCTACTCCTAAGGAAGCCTAAACCCAATGCACTACTGTCTACACCTATTGAATAACAACCCGTGCCTTTGGATATGACTGAAAGGTATGAAATCCTGATCCTATTGAAATGATTTTTTGAAAATAGGGAGTGGTCGGTTCTGTGCCGGCTTTTCAGTGAGGGAAATTTTGAATGTCCGATGTTTTGAGTGTTAGATCTTTTGAGTGTGCGATGTTTTGAATGTGCGACATTTTTAGTGTGCGATGTTTTGAGTGTTAGATCTTTTGAGTGTGCGATGTTTTGAATGTGCGACATTTTAAGTGTGCGATGTTTTGAGTGTTAGATCTTTTGAGTGTGCGATGTTTTGAATGTGCGACATTTTGAGTGTGCGATGTTTTGAGTGTGGGACATTTTTAGTGTGCGATGTTTTGAATGTGGGGCATTTTGAGTGTGCGATGTTTTGAATGTGCGATGTTTTCAATGTGGGGCATTTTGAGTGTGCGATGTTTTGAATGTGGGGCATTTTGAGTGTGCGATGTTTTGAATGTGATTTGAAGAGAGTGAGAATAGTCAAAGGGTCAAATCAAAGACCTAGTCTACTCCTAAGGAAGCCTAAACCCAATGCACTACTGTCTACACCTATTGAATAACAACCCGTGCCTTTGGATATGACTGAAAGGTATGAAATCCTGATCCTATTGAAATGATTTTTTGAAAATAGGGAGTGGTCGGTTCTGTGCCGGCTTTTCAGTGAGGGAAATTTTGAATGTCCGATGTTTTGAGTGTTAGATCTTTTGAGTGTGCGATGTTTTGAATGTGCGACATTTTTAGTGTGCGATGTTTTGAGTGTTAGATCTTTTGAGTGTGCGATGTTTTGAATGTGCGACATTTTAAGTGTGCGATGTTTTGAGTGTTAGATCTTTTGAGTGTGCGATGTTTTGAATGTGCGACATTTTGAGTGTGCGATGTTTTGAGTGTGGGACATTTTTAGTGTGCGATGTTTTGAATGTGGGGCATTTTGAGTGTGCGATGTTTTGAATGTGCGATGTTTTCAATGTGGGGCATTTTGAGTGTGCGATGTTTTGAATGTGGGGCATTTTGAGTGTGCGATGTTTTGAATGTGATTTGAAGAGAGTGAGAATAGTCAAAGGGTCAAATCAAAGACCTAGTCTACTCCTAAGGAAGCCTAAACCCAATGCACTACTGTCTACACCTATTGAATAACAACCCGTGCCTTTGGATATGACTGAAAGGTATGAAATCCTGATCCTATTGAAATGCATTTTAGAAAATAGGGAGTGGTCGGTTCTGTGCCGGCTTTTCAGTGAGGGAAATTTTGAATGTCCGATGTTTTGAGTGTTAGATCTTTTGAGTGTGCGATGTTTTGAATGTGCGACATTTTTAGTGTGCGATGTTTTGAGTGTTAGATCTTTTGAGTGTGCGATGTTTTGAATGTGCGACATTTTAAGTGTGCGATGTTTTGAGTGTTAGATCTTTTGAGTGTGCGATGTTTTGAATGTGCGACATTTTGAGTGTGCGATGTTTTGAGTGTGGGACATTTTTAGTGTGCGATGTTTTGAATGTGGGGCATTTTGAGTGTGCGATGTTTTGAATGTGCGATGTTTTCAATGTGGGGCATTTTGAGTGTGCGATGTTTTGAATGTGGGGCATTTTGAGTGTGCGATGTTTTGAATGTGATTTGAAGAGAGTGAGAATAGTCAAAGGGTCAAATCAAAGACCTAGTCTACTCCTAAGGAAGCCTAAACCCAATGCACTACTGTCTACACCTATTGAATAACAACCCGTGCCTTTGGATATGACTGAAAGGTATGAAATCCTGATCCTATTGAAATGATTTTTTGAAAATAGGGAGTGGTCGGTTCTGTGCCGGCTTTTCAGTGAGGGAAATTTTGAATGTCCGATGTTTTGAGTGTTAGATCTTTTGAGTGTGCGATGTTTTGAATGTGCGACATTTTTAGTGTGCGATGTTTTGAGTGTTAGATCTTTTGAGTGTGCGATGTTTTGAATGTGCGACATTTTAAGTGTGCGATGTTTTGAGTGTTAGATCTTTTGAGTGTGCGATGTTTTGAATGTGCGACATTTTGAGTGTGCGATGTTTTGAGTGTGGGACATTTTTAGTGTGCGATGTTTTGAATGTGGGGCATTTTGAGTGTGCGATGTTTTGAATGTGCGATGTTTTCAATGTGGGGCATTTTGAGTGTGCGATGTTTTGAATGTGGGGCATTTTGAGTGTGCGATGTTTTGAATGTGATTTGAAGAGAGTGAGAATAGTCAAAGGGTCAAATCAAAGACCTAGTCTACTCCTAAGGAAGCCTAAACCCAATGCACTACTGTCTACACCTATTGAATAACAACCCGTGCCTTTGGATATGACTGAAAGGTATGAAATCCTGATCCTATTGAAATGATTTTTTGAAAATAGGGAGTGGTCGGTTCTGTGCCGGCTTTTCAGTGAGGGAAATTTTGAATGTCCGATGTTTTGAGTGTTAGATCTTTTGAGTGTGCGATGTTTTGAATGTGCGACATTTTTAGTGTGCGATGTTTTGAGTGTTAGATCTTTTGAGTGTGCGATGTTTTGAATGTGCGACATTTTAAGTGTGCGATGTTTTGAGTGTTAGATCTTTTGAGTGTGCGATGTTTTGAATGTGCGACATTTTGAGTGTGCGATGTTTTGAGTGTGGGACATTTTTAGTGTGCGATGTTTTGAATGTGGGGCATTTTGAGTGTGCGATGTTTTGAATGTGCGATGTTTTCAATGTGGGGCATTTTGAGTGTGCGATGTTTTGAATGTGGGGCATTTTGAGTGTGCGATGTTTTGAATGTGATTTGAAGAGAGTGAGAATAGTCAAAGGGTCAAATCAAAGACCTAGTCTACTCCTAAGGAAGCCTAAACCCAATGCACTACTGTCTACACCTATTGAATAACAACCCGTGCCTTTGGATATGACTGAAAGGTATGAAATCCTGATCCTATTGAAATGATTTTTTGAAAATAGGGAGTGGTCGGTTCTGTGCCGGCTTTTCAGTGAGGGAAATTTTGAATGTCCGATGTTTTGAGTGTTAGATCTTTTGAGTGTGCGATGTTTTGAATGTGCGACATTTTTAGTGTGCGATGTTTTGAGTGTTAGATCTTTTGAGTGTGCGATGTTTTGAATGTGCGACATTTTAAGTGTGCGATGTTTTGAGTGTTAGATCTTTTGAGTGTGCGATGTTTTGAATGTGCGACATTTTGAGTGTGCGATGTTTTGAGTGTGGGACATTTTTAGTGTGCGATGTTTTGAATGTGGGGCATTTTGAGTGTGCGATGTTTTGAATGTGCGATGTTTTCAATGTGGGGCATTTTGAGTGTGCGATGTTTTGAATGTGGGGCATTTTGAGTGTGCGATGTTTTGAATGTGATTTGAAGAGAGTGAGAATAGTCAAAGGGTCAAATCAAAGACCTAGTCTACTCCTAAGGAAGCCTAAACCCAATGCACTACTGTCTACACCTATTGAATAACAACCCGTGCCTTTGGATATGACTGAAAGGTATGAAATCCTGATCCTATTGAAATGATTTTTTGAAAATAGGGAGTGGTCGGTTCTGTGCCGGCTTTTCAGTGAGGGAAATTTTGAATGTCCGATGTTTTGAGTGTTAGATCTTTTGAGTGTGCGATGTTTTGAATGTGCGACATTTTTAGTGTGCGATGTTTTGAGTGTTAGATCTTTTGAGTGTGCGATGTTTTGAATGTGCGACATTTTAAGTGTGCGATGTTTTGAGTGTTAGATCTTTTGAGTGTGCGATGTTTTGAATGTGCGACATTTTGAGTGTGCGATGTTTTGAGTGTGGGACATTTTTAGTGTGCGATGTTTTGAATGTGGGGCATTTTGAGTGTGCGATGTTTTGAATGTGCGATGTTTTCAATGTGGGGCATTTTGAGTGTGCGATGTTTTGAATGTGGGGCATTTTGAGTGTGCGATGTTTTGAATGTGATTTGAAGAGAGTGAGAATAGTCAAAGGGTCAAATCAAAGACCTAGTCTACTCCTAAGGAAGCCTAAACCCAATGCACTACTGTCTACACCTATTGAATAACAACCCGTGCCTTTGGATATGACTGAAAGGTATGAAATCCTGATCCTATTGAAATGATTTTTTGAAAATAGGGAGTGGTCGGTTCTGTGCCGGCTTTTCAGTGAGGGAAATTTTGAATGTCCGATGTTTTGAGTGTTAGATCTTTTGAGTGTGCGATGTTTTGAATGTGCGACATTTTTAGTGTGCGATGTTTTGAGTGTTAGATCTTTTGAGTGTGCGATGTTTTGAATGTGCGACATTTTAAGTGTGCGATGTTTTGAGTGTTAGATCTTTTGAGTGTGCGATGTTTTGAATGTGCGACATTTTGAGTGTGCGATGTTTTGAGTGTGGGACATTTTTAGTGTGCGATGTTTTGAATGTGGGGCATTTTGAGTGTGCGATGTTTTGAATGTGCGATGTTTTCAATGTGGGGCATTTTGAGTGTGCGATGTTTTGAATGTGGGGCATTTTGAGTGTGCGATGTTTTGAATGTGATTTGAAGAGAGTGAGAATAGTCAAAGGGTCAAATCAAAGACCTAGTCTACTCCTAAGGAAGCCTAAACCCAATGCACTACTGTCTACACCTATTGAATAACAACCCGTGCCTTTGGATATGACTGAAAGGTATGAAATCCTGATCCTATTGAAATGATTTTTTGAAAATAGGGAGTGGTCGGTTCTGTGCCGGCTTTTCAGTGAGGGAAATTTTGAATGTCCGATGTTTTGAGTGTTAGATCTTTTGAGTGTGCGATGTTTTGAATGTGCGACATTTTTAGTGTGCGATGTTTTGAGTGTTAGATCTTTTGAGTGTGCGATGTTTTGAATGTGCGACATTTTAAGTGTGCGATGTTTTGAGTGTTAGATCTTTTGAGTGTGCGATGTTTTGAATGTGCGACATTTTGAGTGTGCGATGTTTTGAGTGTGGGACATTTTTAGTGTGCGATGTTTTGAATGTGGGGCATTTTGAGTGTGCGATGTTTTGAATGTGCGATGTTTTCAATGTGGGGCATTTTGAGTGTGCGATGTTTTGAATGTGGGGCATTTTGAGTGTGCGATGTTTTGAATGTGATTTGAAGAGAGTGAGAATAGTCAAAGGGTCAAATCAAAGACCTAGTCTACTCCTAAGGAAGCCTAAACCCAATGCACTACTGTCTACACCTATTGAATAACAACCCGTGCCTTTGGATATGACTGAAAGGTATGAAATCCTGATCCTATTGAAATGATTTTTTGAAAATAGGGAGTGGTCGGTTCTGTGCCGGCTTTTCAGTGAGGGAAATTTTGAATGTCCGATGTTTTGAGTGTTAGATCTTTTGAGTGTGCGATGTTTTGAATGTGCGACATTTTTAGTGTGCGATGTTTTGAGTGTTAGATCTTTTGAGTGTGCGATGTTTTGAATGTGCGACATTTTAAGTGTGCGATGTTTTGAGTGTTAGATCTTTTGAGTGTGCGATGTTTTGAATGTGCGACATTTTGAGTGTGCGATGTTTTGAGTGTGGGACATTTTTAGTGTGCGATGTTTTGAATGTGGGGCATTTTGAGTGTGCGATGTTTTGAATGTGCGATGTTTTCAATGTGGGGCATTTTGAGTGTGCGATGTTTTGAATGTGGGGCATTTTGAGTGTGCGATGTTTTGAATGTGATTTGAAGAGAGTGAGAATAGTCAAAGGGTCAAATCAAAGACCTAGTCTACTCCTAAGGAAGCCTAAACCCAATGCACTACTGTCTACACCTATTGAATAACAACCCGTGCCTTTGGATATGACTGAAAGGTATGAAATCCTGATCCTATTGAAATGATTTTTTGAAAATAGGGAGTGGTCGGTTCTGTGCCGGCTTTTCAGTGAGGGAAATTTTGAATGTCCGATGTTTTGAGTGTTAGATCTTTTGAGTGTGCGATGTTTTGAATGTGCGACATTTTTAGTGTGCGATGTTTTGAGTGTTAGATCTTTTGAGTGTGCGATGTTTTGAATGTGCGACATTTTAAGTGTGCGATGTTTTGAGTGTTAGATCTTTTGAGTGTGCGATGTTTTGAATGTGCGACATTTTGAGTGTGCGATGTTTTGAGTGTGGGACATTTTTAGTGTGCGATGTTTTGAATGTGGGGCATTTTGAGTGTGCGATGTTTTGAATGTGCGATGTTTTCAATGTGGGGCATTTTGAGTGTGCGATGTTTTGAATGTGGGGCATTTTGAGTGTGCGATGTTTTGAATGTGATTTGAAGAGAGTGAGAATAGTCAAAGGGTCAAATCAAAGACCTAGTCTACTCCTAAGGAAGCCTAAACCCAATGCACTACTGTCTACACCTATTGAATAACAACCCGTGCCTTTGGATATGACTGAAAGGTATGAAATCCTGATCCTATTGAAATGATTTTTTGAAAATAGGGAGTGGTCGGTTCTGTGCCGGCTTTTCAGTGAGGGAAATTTTGAATGTCCGATGTTTTGAGTGTTAGATCTTTTGAGTGTGCGATGTTTTGAATGTGCGACATTTTTAGTGTGCGATGTTTTGAGTGTTAGATCTTTTGAGTGTGCGATGTTTTGAATGTGCGACATTTTAAGTGTGCGATGTTTTGAGTGTTAGATCTTTTGAGTGTGCGATGTTTTGAATGTGCGACATTTTGAGTGTGCGATGTTTTGAGTGTGGGACATTTTTAGTGTGCGATGTTTTGAATGTGGGGCATTTTGAGTGTGCGATGTTTTGAATGTGCGATGTTTTCAATGTGGGGCATTTTGAGTGTGCGATGTTTTGAATGTGGGGCATTTTGAGTGTGCGATGTTTTGAATGTGATTTGAAGAGAGTGAGAATAGTCAAAGGGTCAAATCAAAGACCTAGTCTACTCCTAAGGAAGCCTAAACCCAATGCACTACTGTCTACACCTATTGAATAACAACCCGTGCCTTTGGATATGACTGAAAGGTATGAAATCCTGATCCTATTGAAATGATTTTTTGAAAATAGGGAGTGGTCGGTTCTGTGCCGGCTTTTCAGTGAGGGAAATTTTGAATGTCCGATGTTTTGAGTGTTAGATCTTTTGAGTGTGCGATGTTTTGAATGTGCGACATTTTTAGTGTGCGATGTTTTGAGTGTTAGATCTTTTGAGTGTGCGATGTTTTGAATGTGCGACATTTTAAGTGTGCGATGTTTTGAGTGTTAGATCTTTTGAGTGTGCGATGTTTTGAATGTGCGACATTTTGAGTGTGCGATGTTTTGAGTGTGGGACATTTTTAGTGTGCGATGTTTTGAATGTGGGGCATTTTGAGTGTGCGATGTTTTGAATGTGCGATGTTTTCAATGTGGGGCATTTTGAGTGTGCGATGTTTTGAATGTGGGGCATTTTGAGTGTGCGATGTTTTGAATGTGATTTGAAGAGAGTGAGAATAGTCAAAGGGTCAAATCAAAGACCTAGTCTACTCCTAAGGAAGCCTAAACCCAATGCACTACTGTCTACACCTATTGAATAACAACCCGTGCCTTTGGATATGACTGAAAGGTATGAAATCCTGATCCTATTGAAATGATTTTTTGAAAATAGGGAGTGGTCGGTTCTGTGCCGGCTTTTCAGTGAGGGAAATTTTGAATGTCCGATGTTTTGAGTGTTAGATCTTTTGAGTGTGCGATGTTTGAATGTGCGACATTTTTAGTGTGCGATGTTTTGAGTGTTAGATCTTTTGAGTGTGCGATGTTTTGAATGTGCGACATTTTAAGTGTGCGATGTTTTGAGTGTTAGATCTTTTGAGTGTGCGATGTTTTGAATGTGCGACATTTTGAGTGTGCGATGTTTTGAGTGTGGGACATTTTTAGTGTGCGATGTTTTGAATGTGGGGCATTTTGAGTGTGCGATGTTTTGAATGTGCGATGTTTTCAATGTGGGGCATTTTGAGTGTGCGATGTTTTGAATGTGGGGCATTTTGAGTGTGCGATGTTTTGAATGTGATTTGAAGAGAGTGAGAATAGTCAAAGGGTCAAATCAAAGACCTAGTCTACTCCTAAGGAAGCCTAAACCCAATGCACTACTGTCTACACCTATTGAATAACAACCCGTGCCTTTGGATATGACTGAAAGGTATGAAATCCTGATCCTATTGAAATGATTTTTTGAAAATAGGGAGTGGTCGGTTCTGTGCCGGCTTTTCAGTGAGGGAAATTTTGAATGTCCGATGTTTTGAGTGTTAGATCTTTTGAGTGTGCGATGTTTTGAATGTGCGACATTTTTAGTGTGCGATGTTTTGAGTGTTAGATCTTTTGAGTGTGCGATGTTTTGAATGTGCGACATTTTAAGTGTGCGATGTTTTGAGTGTTAGATCTTTTGAGTGTGCGATGTTTTGAATGTGCGACATTTTGAGTGTGCGATGTTTTGAGTGTGGGACATTTTTAGTGTGCGATGTTTTGAATGTGGGGCATTTTGAGTGTGCGATGTTTTGAATGTGCGATGTTTTCAATGTGGGGCATTTTGAGTGTGCGATGTTTTGAATGTGGGGCATTTTGAGTGTGCGATGTTTTGAATGTGATTTGAAGAGAGTGAGAATAGTCAAAGGGTCAAATCAAAGACCTAGTCTACTCCTAAGGAAGCCTAAACCCAATGCACTACTGTCTACACCTATTGAATAACAACCCGTGCCTTTGGATATGACTGAAAGGTATGAAATCCTGATCCTATTGAAATGATTTTTTGAAAATAGGGAGTGGTCGGTTCTGTGCCGGCTTTTCAGTGAGGGAAATTTTGAATGTCCGATGTTTTGAGTGTTAGATCTTTTGAGTGTGCGATGTTTTGAATGTGCGACATTTTTAGTGTGCGATGTTTTGAGTGTTAGATCTTTTGAGTGTGCGATGTTTTGAATGTGCGACATTTTAAGTGTGCGATGTTTTGAGTGTTAGATCTTTTGAGTGTGCGATGTTTTGAATGTGCGACATTTTGAGTGTGCGATGTTTTGAGTGTGGGACATTTTTAGTGTGCGATGTTTTGAATGTGGGGCATTTTGAGTGTGCGATGTTTTGAATGTGCGATGTTTTCAATGTGGGGCATTTTGAGTGTGCGATGTTTTGAATGTGGGGCATTTTGAGTGTGCGATGTTTTGAATGTGATTTGAAGAGAGTGAGAATAGTCAAAGGGTCAAATCAAAGACCTAGTCTACTCCTAAGGAAGCCTAAACCCAATGCACTACTGTCTACACCTATTGAATAACAACCCGTGCCTTTGGATATGACTGAAAGGTATGAAATCCTGATCCTATTGAAATGATTTTTTGAAAATAGGGAGTGGTCGGTTCTGTGCCGGCTTTTCAGTGAGGGAAATTTTGAATGTCCGATGTTTTGAGTGTTAGATCTTTTGAGTGTGCGATGTTTTGAATGTGCGACATTTTTAGTGTGCGATGTTTTGAGTGTTAGATCTTTTGAGTGTGCGATGTTTTGAATGTGCGACATTTTAAGTGTGCGATGTTTTGAGTGTTAGATCTTTTGAGTGTGCGATGTTTTGAATGTGCGACATTTTGAGTGTGCGATGTTTTGAGTGTGGGACATTTTTAGTGTGCGATGTTTTGAATGTGGGGCATTTTGAGTGTGCGATGTTTTGAATGTGCGATGTTTTCAATGTGGGGCATTTTGAGTGTGCGATGTTTTGAATGTGGGGCATTTTGAGTGTGCGATGTTTTGAATGTGATTTGAAGAGAGTGAGAATAGTCAAAGGGTCAAATCAAAGACCTAGTCTACTCCTAAGGAAGCCTAAACCCAATGCACTACTGTCTACACCTATTGAATAACAACCCGTGCCTTTGGATATGACTGAAAGGTATGAAATCCTGATCCTATTGAAATGATTTTTTGAAAATAGGGAGTGGTCGGTTCTGTGCCGGCTTTTCAGTGAGGGAAATTTTGAATGTCCGATGTTTTGAGTGTTAGATCTTTTGAGTGTGCGATGTTTTGAATGTGCGACATTTTTAGTGTGCGATGTTTTGAGTGTTAGATCTTTTGAGTGTGCGATGTTTTGAATGTGCGACATTTTAAGTGTGCGATGTTTTGAGTGTTAGATCTTTTGAGTGTGCGATGTTTTGAATGTGCGACATTTTGAGTGTGCGATGTTTTGAGTGTGGGACATTTTTAGTGTGCGATGTTTTGAATGTGGGGCATTTTGAGTGTGCGATGTTTTGAATGTGCGATGTTTTCAATGTGGGGCATTTTGAGTGTGCGATGTTTTGAATGTGGGGCATTTTGAGTGTGCGATGTTTTGAATGTGATTTGAAGAGAGTGAGAATAGTCAAAGGGTCAAATCAAAGACCTAGTCTACTCCTAAGGAAGCCTAAACCCAATGCACTACTGTCTACACCTATTGAATAACAACCCGTGCCTTTGGATATGACTGAAAGGTATGAAATCCTGATCCTATTGAAATGATTTTTTGAAAATAGGGAGTGGTCGGTTCTGTGCCGGCTTTTCAGTGAGGGAAATTTTGAATGTCCGATGTTTTGAGTGTTAGATCTTTTGAGTGTGCGATGTTTTGAATGTGCGACATTTTTAGTGTGCGATGTTTTGAGTGTTAGATCTTTTGAGTGTGCGATGTTTTGAATGTGCGACATTTTAAGTGTGCGATGTTTTGAGTGTTAGATCTTTTGAGTGTGCGATGTTTTGAATGTGCGACATTTTGAGTGTGCGATGTTTTGAGTGTGGGACATTTTTAGTGTGCGATGTTTTGAATGTGGGGCATTTTGAGTGTGCGATGTTTTGAATGTGCGATGTTTTCAATGTGGGGCATTTTGAGTGTGCGATGTTTTGAATGTGGGGCATTTTGAGTGTGCGATGTTTTGAATGTGATTTGAAGAGAGTGAGAATAGTCAAAGGGTCAAATCAAAGACCTAGTCTACTCCTAAGGAAGCCTAAACCCAATGCACTACTGTCTACACCTATTGAATAACAACCCGTGCCTTTGGATATGACTGAAAGGTATGAAATCCTGATCCTATTGAAATGATTTTTTGAAAATAGGGAGTGGTCGGTTCTGTGCCGGCTTTTCAGTGAGGGAAATTTTGAATGTCCGATGTTTTGAGTGTTAGATCTTTTGAGTGTGCGATGTTTGAATGTGCGACATTTTTAGTGTGCGATGTTTTGAGTGTTAGATCTTTTGAGTGTGCGATGTTTTGAATGTGCGACATTTTAAGTGTGCGATGTTTTGAGTGTTAGATCTTTTGAGTGTGCGATGTTTTGAATGTGCGACATTTTGAGTGTGCGATGTTTTGAGTGTGGGACATTTTTAGTGTGCGATGTTTTGAATGTGGGGCATTTTGAGTGTGCGATGTTTTGAATGTGCGATGTTTTCAATGTGGGGCATTTTGAGTGTGCGATGTTTTGAATGTGGGGCATTTTGAGTGTGCGATGTTTTGAATGTGATTTGAAGAGAGTGAGAATAGTCAAAGGGTCAAATCAAAGACCTAGTCTACTCCTAAGGAAGCCTAAACCCAATGCACTACTGTCTACACCTATTGAATAACAACCCGTGCCTTTGGATATGACTGAAAGGTATGAAATCCTGATCCTATTGAAATGATTTTTGAAAATAGGGAGTGGTCGGTTCTGTGCCGGCTTTTCAGTGAGGGAAATTTTGAATGTCCGATGTTTTGAGTGTTAGATCTTTTGAGTGTGCGATGTTTTGAATGTGCGACATTTTTAGTGTGCGATGTTTTGAGTGTTAGATCTTTTGAGTGTGCGATGTTTTGAATGTGCGACATTTTAAGTGTGCGATGTTTTGAGTGTTAGATCTTTTGAGTGTGCGATGTTTTGAATGTGCGACATTTTGAGTGTGCGATGTTTTGAGTGTGGGACATTTTTAGTGTGCGATGTTTTGAATGTGGGGCATTTTGAGTGTGCGATGTTTTGAATGTGCGATGTTTTCAATGTGGGGCATTTTGAGTGTGCGATGTTTTGAATGTGGGGCATTTTGAGTGTGCGATGTTTTGAATGTGATTTGAAGAGAGTGAGAATAGTCAAAGGGTCAAATCAAAGACCTAGTCTACTCCTAAGGAAGCCTAAACCCAATGCACTACTGTCTACACCTATTGAATAACAACCCGTGCCTTTGGATATGACTGAAAGGTATGAAATCCTGATCCTATTGAAATGATTTTTTGAAAATAGGGAGTGGTCGGTTCTGTGCCGGCTTTTCAGTGAGGGAAATTTTGAATGTCCGATGTTTTGAGTGTTAGATCTTTTGAGTGTGCGATGTTTTGAATGTGCGACATTTTTAGTGTGCGATGTTTTGAGTGTTAGATCTTTTGAGTGTGCGATGTTTTGAATGTGCGACATTTTAAGTGTGCGATGTTTTGAGTGTTAGATCTTTTGAGTGTGCGATGTTTTGAATGTGCGACATTTTGAGTGTGCGATGTTTTGAGTGTGGGACATTTTTAGTGTGCGATGTTTTGAATGTGGGGCATTTTGAGTGTGCGATGTTTTGAATGTGCGATGTTTTCAATGTGGGGCATTTTGAGTGTGCGATGTTTTGAATGTGGGGCATTTTGAGTGTGCGATGTTTTGAATGTGATTTGAAGAGAGTGAGAATAGTCAAAGGGTCAAATCAAAGACCTAGTCTACTCCTAAGGAAGCCTAAACCCAATGCACTACTGTCTACACCTATTGAATAACAACCCGTGCCTTTGGATATGACTGAAAGGTATGAAATCCTGATCCTATTGAAATGATTTTTTGAAAATAGGGAGTGGTCGGTTCTGTGCCGGCTTTTCAGTGAGGGAAATTTTGAATGTCCGATGTTTTGAGTGTTAGATCTTTTGAGTGTGCGATGTTTTGAATGTGCGACATTTTTAGTGTGCGATGTTTTGAGTGTTAGATCTTTTGAGTGTGCGATGTTTTGAATGTGCGACATTTTAAGTGTGCGATGTTTTGAGTGTTAGATCTTTTGAGTGTGCGATGTTTTGAATGTGCGACATTTTGAGTGTGCGATGTTTTGAGTGTGGGACATTTTTAGTGTGCGATGTTTTGAATGTGGGGCATTTTGAGTGTGCGATGTTTTGAATGTGCGATGTTTTCAATGTGGGGCATTTTGAGTGTGCGATGTTTTGAATGTGGGGCATTTTGAGTGTGCGATGTTTTGAATGTGATTTGAAGAGAGTGAGAATAGTCAAAGGGTCAAATCAAAGACCTAGTCTACTCCTAAGGAAGCCTAAACCCAATGCACTACTGTCTACACCTATTGAATAACAACCCGTGCCTTTGGATATGACTGAAAGGTATGAAATCCTGATCCTATTGAAATGATTTTTTGAAAATAGGGAGTGGTCGGTTCTGTGCCGGCTTTTCAGTGAGGGAAATTTTGAATGTCCGATGTTTTGAGTGTTAGATCTTTTGAGTGTGCGATGTTTTGAATGTGCGACATTTTTAGTGTGCGATGTTTTGAGTGTTAGATCTTTTGAGTGTGCGATGTTTTGAATGTGCGACATTTTAAGTGTGCGATGTTTTGAGTGTTAGATCTTTTGAGTGTGCGATGTTTTGAATGTGCGACATTTTGAGTGTGCGATGTTTTGAGTGTGGGACATTTTTAGTGTGCGATGTTTTGAATGTGGGGCATTTTGAGTGTGCGATGTTTTGAATGTGCGATGTTTTCAATGTGGGGCATTTTGAGTGTGCGATGTTTGAATGTGGGGCATTTTGAGTGTGCGATGTTTTGAATGTGATTTGAAGAGAGTGAGAATAGTCAAAGGGTCAAATCAAAGACCTAGTCTACTCCTAAGGAAGCCTAAACCCAATGCACTACTGTCTACACCTATTGAATAACAACCCGTGCCTTTGGATATGACTGAAAGGTATGAAATCCTGATCCTATTGAAATGATTTTTTGAAAATAGGGAGTGGTCGGTTCTGTGCCGGCTTTTCAGTGAGGGAAATTTTGAATGTCCGATGTTTTGAGTGTTAGATCTTTTGAGTGTGCGATGTTTTGAATGTGCGACATTTTTAGTGTGCGATGTTTTGAGTGTTAGATCTTTTGAGTGTGCGATGTTTTGAATGTGCGACATTTTAAGTGTGCGATGTTTTGAGTGTTAGATCTTTTGAGTGTGCGATGTTTTGAATGTGCGACATTTTGAGTGTGCGATGTTTTGAGTGTGGGACATTTTTAGTGTGCGATGTTTTGAATGTGGGGCATTTTGAGTGTGCGATGTTTTGAATGTGCGATGTTTTCAATGTGGGGCATTTTGAGTGTGCGATGTTTTGAATGTGGGGCATTTTGAGTGTGCGATGTTTTGAATGTGATTTGAAGAGAGTGAGAATAGTCAAAGGGTCAAATCAAAGACCTAGTCTACTCCTAAGGAAGCCTAAACCCAATGCACTACTGTCTACACCTATTGAATAACAACCCGTGCCTTTGGATATGACTGAAAGGTATGAAATCCTGATCCTATTGAAATGATTTTTTGAAAATAGGGAGTGGTCGGTTCTGTGCCGGCTTTTCAGTGAGGGAAATTTTGAATGTCCGATGTTTTGAGTGTTAGATCTTTTGAGTGTGCGATGTTTTGAATGTGCGACATTTTTAGTGTGCGATGTTTTGAGTGTTAGATCTTTTGAGTGTGCGATGTTTTGAATGTGCGACATTTTAAGTGTGCGATGTTTTGAGTGTTAGATCTTTTGAGTGTGCGATGTTTTGAATGTGCGACATTTTGAGTGTGCGATGTTTTGAGTGTGGGACATTTTTAGTGTGCGATGTTTTGAATGTGGGGCATTTTGAGTGTGCGATGTTTTGAATGTGCGATGTTTTCAATGTGGGGCATTTTGAGTGTGCGATGTTTTGAATGTGGGGCATTTTGAGTGTGCGATGTTTTGAATGTGATTTGAAGAGAGTGAGAATAGTCAAAGGGTCAAATCAAAGACCTAGTCTACTCCTAAGGAAGCCTAAACCCAATGCACTACTGTCTACACCTATTGAATAACAACCCGTGCCTTTGGATATGACTGAAAGGTATGAAATCCTGATCCTATTGAAATGATTTTTTGAAAATAGGGAGTGGTCGGTTCTGTGCCGGCTTTTCAGTGAGGGAAATTTTGAATGTCCGATGTTTTGAGGGTGCGATAGGTAGCCTAGCCGTGTATTTGACTTTAGACATTTCTAGGGATTTTCGATCTTATTGTAAAGTCTACTTTTATAATTGACAACATATGTATTAAATTCTAAATTTTTGCATTTAACTGTAGGTTTTTTAAAATTTATTATGATACTTTAACAAGCATTTTTCTCAATTTCTTTACTCTTTCCTTTTTATATGCATAGTTACTTAACATTTTTTGCGTAATACTACATGCTTGAATGCATCATTTTATATCCTGAATTTTCACTTTATGAATGCGCCATTTAGCCAAGGAAGTTACTTTCATTTACATATAAAGTCAATATGTTATGTTAAAATAGAAGTAACCGCTTTCAGGCATGTTTTAAATTGATTTATGATTCAATTTTTTCCAAATAAGCAATTTTAATATCTTCTTTTACATATTGCATAGCTTTCGTACTTAGAAGGGATAATGATTTAATTACTTACTAATATTTATTTGAAACTCTTTTTAGTTATCAACCGTTGTTCCTAACTAACATTTAGCAAGTCTTTCCAGTTTTTTCATGTTTTAAAATTTTCTGCTTTGAATTCTATGTTGATATCCTGCGTTTTTGTTTGACTATAATATTTTCATTTCCTTTTTTACACATTATCCCAAAGAGAATCCTTTTAAAACAGAATTTGTACCATATTTAGCCGCTTGCTTTTTTTTTGTTAGAAACAAGCGGTTGTTGCTATGAAATGAATTATCTCCTCGGCAATGACCTTCTTTCCTTTAGCATTTTATGTACGTTAATATTAACTTGTGTTTTTGGAGCCATTATTTTGTTTCATCTAATAACTAAAATATTGAAAATTATTTCTAACCTTAAAAGTTTTTTCTTTAGTTTTAAGTGGATCTTTTGATGTGGAATATGAGATGTCACCGATCATAGTTATTGCAGATATATTTATACAACTGTTGTGGTTGAAAGCTTTATTTACTTATTCTTAACCTTATTCTTATAATTTATTTTTGCAAATATTATAGTTAATTTGCTGATTTAACCGCATACATTTTAATTATTTTAGCTGAATTATTTAATTTTCTACATCATTATTTTAAAATCCACTTCATCTTGCTTTTAAATCTCTTATTCTATTTTAGTTTTTATATACTCATAGCTTATTTATAGACTTTTTATAAATAATAAAATTTTCACAAGACATTGCCTTTTGCACCTGCATGCTAAATATTAATGTCAAATTGCTGCCAATACAAGAAAAGTGTTTTGCTTCTTATTTATTATTTATTAGTAATCTGTTATTTTAAATTAACAACGGCATCGTAATCACATTTTTCCCCAAGGAATATTCTACTCGACAAAATTTTATTGCTACTAATAAATGCATGGATTCAGACAACTTAGGCTTGGCGCTTCCAGATTTAAGGTTGGTCAAAAGTATTTTGTTATATGTATGCTTCAACTATTTTATATAAATATTTTTTTGTTCTGATTTTTTGAATATTTTATTTCTATCCCTCAATTATTAGATTTCACTACATTTATTCCAACTTTTATATAAATAAAAAAATCTAGCTATAATAAAAATCTAGCTATAATAAATAGCTAGACTTTTGAAAATCTAGCTATAATAAAATTTTAATTATTTTAAATTATTGCTTTTATTTTACAAAACCTCATAATATTTTTATTTTTATTCGCCCTTCCTTTCCTAGAAACAAATTCTACCTCATTGAGCTCCCTCTCTTTTAACACCGAATATGTACAATTTCCACTTCCCACGACCTTCCCATCCTTTCCACTACCATAATAAGTATGTAGCACAACCGGAATGCCACTTTGTAAACCAATTTTGTGCAGCTTTTAAAACGCCTGTGGTGTCGATGGGGCGGAAGCGTGCGAAATTCCGTTGCCAAAAAAGGCCAAGAAAGATGGCTTACGGCTACTTTAAAGTGCTCAATATATTGTATTTACAGCTTTTTATCAAATAGCTCCTCTATTAACTAGTATTTTAAAATAATTTCCCATATTTATCGTAATAATTTTGTATAATCGAGCATGTAATTAGCAAGTAATTTCATCATTTAAATTATAAATGATTTTCAATTTTACTTTTCTATTTATTCCATTAATATTATAGTTAATATTCTACTTTTTATTTTATTTACCTTCGTACCCCTATAATAGAAACCCTCTCGGGATTATCTTTTTAAAATTTCACATAAAATTGGAGAAATTTCCTTTAAATTCAATATACTTTATATGTATATATACTAATACATTTTTGGCCTTAAGCTACAATTCATTTCTTGTTCTACTTGTTTTTAAAGTGAAGATTCTCTGCTTATTTTTGTTCATCCAATTTGCTGCAGTCTCCCAATTTTCTCATTTAGCCTTTCACATATAACTAATTTATTGTCCTCTTTCTTATTATTTTATGTAACAAATTTGATTAAATGGACTAGCCTAAGAATTTAGATTGGTTTAGAAAAATTTAGGAGGGCAGCCTATTTATCTAAAAATATTTGACAATTTTTTAAATGTTTCTAGACATAATTTCTAATTCAAAAATTTTACTTTGCATTCCTTCTTTAATGGTTACAAGCTTTTATAATACATACATTCTCGATTATTCTAAAAAATGAAAAGCATCCAGCTGCTAAAATGAAGAAACATGTTTTCTATTTATGTGAAAATGGATTTCGATTTTTTAATTACCATTTTTCCTAAATTCATGGACATTAAATTGTAACATATTTCAAGCTTCTTAATAATTTTGAAGCTTGTAATTTTATTTTGGTCCTTAAGAAAAAAATTCTGTATTTTTTAACTGTATCGGTATTAATTGGATATAACTACAAAGTCATAAACTTCTTTAATTTGGTTAATAATAGCTAAGTAACCACCTTAAGCATCAGCTGTGGAGCAACAAACACCAGATAGTGATCAACAAACTCGGGTTCAACGAGATAGACTATCTTCAATTCAACAACGACTTGCAGAATGGTTGTCTGAACATTTTTATCATCGCAAAATCATTGCATCAAAGATTTACCAGAGTATGTGGATAGTAATTAAAATTCTTTCAATTTGATCATATTTCGATCTGTTTGAAATTCATTGCCCTCCACAAAGCATTGTATTTGTCCTTTTGTAGATCATAAAAATTACAATCCAGTCAAAGTTTACAACAGCACAATACAGGACGAAGGTGTATTCACAGCTCACCAGGTATAATAACATTAATTATCAGAAATAATAACATTAGTTATCAGTCATGCATAATAACATTAATTATCAGTTAACAATGTGTTGACTATTTACTAGACTACTATCTTCATTTCTTTAAAAGGGTTATTATGAAGGCTGCCCGACGCTCATTAGTGAGTGTGACTCGTTTATAATGAGAGAAAAAGTCCTAATAATCCTGTCCTACTTAATTATTTTGGCAATGCTTAAAACCGCTTCTTAGTCTTTTCCTTTTCTCCTATTTTTATATCCTTATTTAATTTTCGATTTTTCATTATCTTTAGTTAAAACTTCCGTTAGCTCTAAATTAGGAAAATTATTAATGTTGCTAATATTTCTTGTTTTGATTTCATAAATGATTTAATTAAATATGCAATGTTATCATAAAAACAAACTCATATTTTCATAGATGCTTTACATAATCATAATTATCATTTTGTTAATACGTTTTATTTCAGAGGGTTCACTTAGATAGGAGTAGACACGTTGATCAGATACCTAATTATCAGGTATTTCGATTCTTAGTTATTTTTTACTGTATACCACATAATTTAATCAGACACACAAGCTATTGGACGGGTCAAATATTGGTTCACACCATTACGGAGCCCACGGCGGTAATCAAAGTTTATTTAATATTTATTGCTTTCGCCTTCAGGGCACGGTGCTCACGGTCACCAAGGCACTTCGCCTGGTAAAGTCTTTAATATAAACCAAGATTTTCTGACTTTTTAGCTATGATTCTCTATTATTTGGCTTCCGCATTTCGAGTTTCATCAAGGATTGGTTCTTTTTACCTGCTATATTGGTTATCTTTATCTTTTAGATGATGATTTTATTGACAAAATTAACTACTTCTACACGACAACAATACGTAATTTTTTCATTTCTGATTCTTATACTTGTTATGTTTATTAAAGTTGCATCATTTGCACTACTTGTCACTGCTAAGCAATATGTACATAGCTTTGTTCTTATCATTTCATAAATATTTTTAGGGTATATTGTAGTAATCTAATTATTTTTATCAATAGGTTGGCTATCCCATACAATGCTGGGTTCCTGCTACATTTACAGGCTTGTTTCTCCTTATAAGACGGATATAGGAAATATTTTCTGATATATTTAAGATGCCATGGAACAATATACTGAGAATTATTGGTAATTAGATCATATGTACTTATTCGTTTTTCAATTTTTCATTAAGTTATGTGCAAAATACCTATTGGATTCCCATGGAAGAAGTTATTTTTAACTTTCATCAGAGTATTTTCAATATTTAGGATATCCCTCGTGAAGTTTATTCGAGGAGAAATCGTCAGATTGGTTACTACCAATGGGTAATATTCGTTATTTATCCGATTGAGAAATTAAATACGAAGGTGCCTTTCATTTTGGCACTTCAAGCACTTTTCTTCTATATTCCATGCATTATTTGGCGTGGCCTTCTTTATTGGCATTCAGGCATTGAAAAAATATTATTTTTAAGATCTGTAGAAATAAAATTTTATTTTAAGGGATAAACCTTCAAGGACTTGTGCAGATGGCATGCGATGCGCGATTAATGGATCCAGAGATTAAAGTAAATCTATAATTGGTTTTACCGTCTCATATCTTTAGATTTAAATATTGTGATATAAAATTTAGTTAAAGAAATCTCATTTATGTAGTATAATTTTATTGTTTTTAATTTAAGTCGAGAACCGTTTTCACTATGGCCAGACATATGCAGGATGAAGTGCATGTATGTAAGATTAAGCTTTTAATTAAGACAAAAGTATGTTATTAATATGGCTAGACATTTTTAGCCATTAAATAATGTCTGAAAGTTTTGCGAATTTCGAAAGGTTTTCTAATTTCTAATTGGTTTTCTAATTTCTAATTTTGCCAATCTATATTATTATATAATCACGTTACTTGATAGGATTTACATTCTGTTAATAACACAATATCAGGTTGGAGCACAAGTTCAGCGACAAAGCCCAAACCGTTTAGCAATTTTACGAATTGGCAGACATTGCGGATGTTATATTACTCTTCTTTCAATTGCAATAAAAGTATTTTTCAAAAATTTATACACACTTTTGTGTTTTTAACGACTTTTTTATTGTCATTTAACGGCATTTAGTATTAACGTTTAAAACGACATATTTGCCATCTGCTTATAGGTATTTTATAATTTTACGTTTCCAGATGTTATATTCCACCAATGTCATTGCCCAATTCTGCCTGCTCAACCAAATCCTTGGTTCTAGAGATTTTACCTATGGTTTCACTCTTCTTAGAGATATTGTTAATGAAATAGAGTGGGAAAAGACAGGTAATTGTTTGATTAAATTATAAAATCTATGCTTGATACATTTTAGGAATGTTTCCTCGTGTTACACTTTGCGACTTTGAGGTTCTGCTCTTAAATCTTTAGTTATTGTTTGAAATACTAATTTTTAAGGTTCGAGTGCTTGGAAACATTCACAGGTTAAACTTTAATGGCAATAATAATAAGAAATAAGTCGAGATACATATTAACATTTATATGGATACTTTTAAAATAAAAATTTTATTAAAATATTATTTCTAGACATACCGTCCAATGCGTGCTGATGATAAAGTATAAAAATATTGCTTTTATGACTTAACTTATTTTTATAAGTTTCCCAGTATGTTCAACGAGAAGATTTTTCTCTTTCTGTGGTTTTGGTTCTTAACTGTCGGTTCGATTACCGTGAGTTTTATTTCTTAACGCAGATTTTTGAATTAAAAATTCTTAAATATACATGATAATTTTACTAAAAATTTCATCCATAAAAAGGTTGCCAACACATTCTATTGGATCTATACAATGCTTTATCCCAAAAAGGTCTAGATTCGCATAAATTTTAAATCAAATTGTTACAGAGCATCTCATTCATTCGAAAATATCTTCGCGTCCTTAGTGAGCATCCGTTAAAACCTATGGCTGACGATGTTTCATTACGCAAATTCGCCAATAACTTTCTTCGTAAAGACGGAGTTTTCATGGTATTTATTAAATCAGTCTCATCGATTTTTATTTTCAGTTACGAATAATTTCAACGCATGCTGGTGAACTTATGACATCTGAACTGATACTTGCGCTTTGGAACGACTTCAACAACATCGGCGAGTGGATGGAACATTGAGAATGGCAATTGATATATTATATTATCAATTTTAATATGCCAAAAAATCGTAGATAATTTTGACTAAAAGCTATATTTAGATCATTGCGCATGGGGACATGAACAGCTTGACGATGATGACAATTCTTAAAGTTCAAAGTTGCTCTACTTATTTCACAGCCAATCATACACATGTAGAATAATACTGCCTAAACATTCTATGTATGTACTTGTTTAGATTTTCAAGATTCGTAAGATTATGAATAAATGTTAATATTTTATTGCACTATTTAATACTATAATTTGGCAACGTGATTTTCTGATCTTCAGTATTGTTTTCGTGTTTCGACAATTTAATAATTGATGCTTCGAAAGTAATCAGCTAATGCGCCCGTTGTTTTACTGCACATTTCTGGTTGTACTCCACTCTCATAAACGCCAATTATAAAAGCTGGAATTAAGTAATATGTATAGTCATAACGTTATTTGAACCTTTGTCCGTTTTATAAATGAAGAAACCGTTGGCAGTTTTTTTGCCTGCATTTAAATAATGTTGAAATTTATTTTCCTATTTACCTATTATCCGCTCAGAGTCAGCTTGTAGCACAAAATATCTGGATTAAAATTAGGTATATAAAGATAATTTGTAGTTAATAATTGTTCTCTTAAGAGAGCTCATCAAATTTATTTAAAACATACTTTTCGCCTTCAAACCGCAATCCGGAAGCTAGGACACCTTCTGAATCTAAAAGTACAAATTATTTTTTATGAATAAATAAAATCCAAATATAATTTGTTAGCCAATATAATACATGTATCATGAAATTATGTAGATTACTTTTAAGTCCATTCGCTGCAGCATTTGCTTCCGATTGATCTATCTTTATTATTAGGAATATATTTTCATATATTTAAATTTTAATAACCTTAAAATTGTCTGATTTCCCCCAAATAGAACCATCAAGCCCACAAATTGCTGCCTTTGAGACATGGCCAGTTCCTATATTAAAACCAACTTAATATTTCTAGAAGACATAATTAAGGTATATCGAGACTTTAATTTTGCATTATTCATTACCTACCGATCAGGTTGTTGTTAACTAGATCTTGCCAAGACATTTCTTTTGTCAAGGAATAAATTTTTATGATCCCTAAAGTATTTTTTGAGATAAAAGAATCTAAAGGTATGACAAAAAATGACGTAATATCCAGGCAGTAAAAATTTACTTAAATTTATGAACATTATCAAGAAAACATTTTAAGATGATATAAGTAGGTCATTTAAAGCATTTGTCAATTTCCTGCCTAGAGTGAGCAATTGATTTGAGCCGTCAATTCGATATTTTCTGCTTTACCCGTTCTTGAGTAGAGGAATGGACAAATCTCTGACTGATCCGTTTGTATTCGATTTTACTGGCGACTGCTGTTATGCGTCTCTGTTTAAAGCACTGATCAAAATAAGAGTTTTGAGCATATTATACATATTTCTTCTTCTCCTGTTTTTTTCTTCTTTGTGCAAACTATAAAGCACCAAGGCCCATTACTTAATGTTGGATAGAGGATATCTCAGCTCAATAAAGAAGAAAAGCATGTGTTGTGAACATTGAACAACGATAGGTCAGAATAACCTATTCTCAATATAGAAACTTAAGATCAAAGTGAACTATATCAGAGATATTCAAATATTTAAACAATAAGTCTTAACTACAAACACAGATAAATTTAGAGAGATAAGTATGTGTTTTTGCGTTAGAATAATTTATTATCTCTTGTACATCAACTTGGATTTTGTTTTGTCTTTTGTCCTGATTGTCCTTGTTGACATTTATCCTGCGTGTCCTGCCTCTTCTGTCCTGTAAATTTGTGCATATTTTAGAACATAATTACAAGGAGTATATGATCTATTTCATCTATGTCAAGAACAATGTCACAGAAAGTTCATCAATATACATCACTGATATTACATTATAACTGTCATTACATTATAAGGATCCTTATAGATAAAGAAATAATCCAAAATTCTGAATTTACCACTTTTAGGAGCTGAGCTAGTACTACCAGACATCGAAGCTATTGCTGCAGCTAAATAAGAATATGCAGCATTATTTAGATCAGTTGTGCCATTAAGCGAGCTTAGCGCAAGTAGGGTTTGAAGTTGTTGATTTTGGAGCGATGTGTCATATGTCGATGAGGTTGAAGAAGGAGACGCAATAAGCGAATTCATCAAGGAGTTCATTCCTAAGCTCGAACTGCTATCAGTACTGTAACCCATCATTGATAATAATTGAAGTAGATATTGAGGATTGCTCATCTGTACGGAATTAGAAAAATATAAATATGTAATACTAAAATAAACAGTATTAATTAGAAACCAGTTTGGTATATTCGCTCTGACCAATCAGTGATTTATTGATAACCGATGTAGATTTTACAGATGATGATTGCGTAGTTGATGCGTTTGAATTATTTTGTTTAGCTATATTCTGTTGTCTTGTTGGTAAAGGTTCTTTCGTTCGAGCGATTAGGTCACGGTTCTCCGGTTTCTAAAAATGAGAACAGATTGAAATACCTTAAAAGAAACAGATTGAAATACCTTAAAAGAGTCAGATTTCCCCCAAATTGTGCTATCAAGACTACCAATCTCCACCTTAGAGACGTGACCACTTCCTGAAAAATAATTAATCTGGAATTATAGAATGAAATTAGTAAGAAAAGTTCACTAATACTGATTCTTCATTCTAAATCATGCTAGAAAAAATTCAAGAAAAATGAGTTTACCGCTTTTAAAAGCTGAGCTTGTACTGCCAGACATGGAGGCTAAAGCTGCAGTTAAATAAGAATTCGCAGGATTGTTTGTATCAGTTGTACCAAATGAATTAAGTGCAAGTAGTGTTTGAAGTTGTTGATTCTGAAGCGTCGTGTTATACGCAGATGTTGAAGGGGAAGGGGAAGAAATAAGTGGATTTATTAAGGAGTTCATTCCCAAGCTTGAACTGCTATCAGTACCATACCCCATTAATGATAACAATTGAAGAAAGTATTGAGGATTGCTCATCTGTAAAGAATAAAATAATTATTCTTGGTTTTTCGTTGGTGATTTTGCATCTATATTCTGACGGGGCCTAGCGAAAATAAAAAAAAACAAATTTAAAAACCATTTTTAAATAATCGTTCTGGCCAACTAATGACGCCTTATTATTCACAGATGTAGATCTTTCTGACTGTGTATTTGATAATGTGGCAGAGGTGCTTTGCTTTTCAACATTTCCTAAATTCAGTTGTTTTGATGGTAAGGGTTGTTTAGACCGAGTGCTTAAATCAGCAATTTCCAATTTCTTAAATGAAATTAAGTACAATTAATAAAATTGGAAACCTTTGTATCATCAGATTTTGGCAAAACAGAACCAACTGATCCAAAATTTGAGGCTTTAGAAACATTGCCTATAAATAAAGACGGTCGATTTTTTACAATTATAAACTTTTAATAATTTTATAATTAAGTTAACCAATATTAGCTGACGAGACAGTATTGCCAAACAACGATGCCAACGTTGAAGTTAACGAAGAATTTGCGCTAGTGCTTGAATCGGTTGACCCGGTGAGAGTGGTCAGCGCAAGAAGTGTTTGTAACTGTTGATTTAATGTTGAGCTATATGAAGATGAAGTTGAAGGGGATGGGGAAGTAATAAGTGAGTTCAAAAGTGAATTCATTCCTAAACTTGAACTGCTTTCTGTGCTGCTACAACCCATCATTGCCAATAATTGTAACATATATTCAGGATTATTCATCTGTTTTTAATTTTTAAATTATCATTTATTAATTTTCGTTTATCACGAAATCAATTTTTATGTCGAAAACAAAAAGTGCTGCGAAATTGCAGCACCTTGTAAAATTAGTAATAAAATTAGAAACCAATTTAGTAAGTTCGCTCAGTGATGATTTATTATAAACAGATGTGGATTTTTCGGATGAATTTATATTTGAGGAAGATGTAGTTAAAACGTTTTGTTTTCCAGTATTTACCTTAGAAATTGAAGGTAATTTTGCTTTGGTGACAATGTCAGAGCTTTCCTTCTATAAAAGATTGGCTTATTAATTAGGTAGAATAATTAGAAACCATTTTAATCGAAGCTTGTTGCTTGTTCTGGCAAAGTGTTTGCATTGTACTGGTACCAGACTCAGAAGCTTCAGAATGCTGTATTGCTGAAATGCTCTGTTTTCCTTTGTCCAGTTCTTTTGCCTGAGTAACTACATCACCAAGTTCGAGTGTCTAAAAAGAGCTAATTCAAGTTAATCATAAAAAAACAAGCCTGGATCCTATGAAGTAATTTGCTTGCATTCCTAAAAAACATAATTTAAATTTTAAAAATTGTTCTGACCCGTTACCTATGTAAATGTCTTTGGAATATCATGTCCACGCAAATAAATGGTGGCTAAAATTAATAAAAATGTAAATATTCTCACAATTAATTAAAATTTTGCAAGTAAAAATCATACGTTGTATTCTGGTTTTTGCGCCCAGCCTTGATAGAATTTAGATTTAGAATCACTGGTGGTTTGGTCCGATGGCGGTTTGGCATCATTCTCAGGCGCCTCAGATTTCTCAGAAATATTGGCCTGGCACTCAGTTGGGGTGATTAAATTCCAAACAAATTCTTGAGTTTTTTCGTCACCTCGAAATTCTCGAATACAGTGCAATAACAAAGTCCTAAAGTCATTAGTAATTACAGAAAATTCAACAGAAGCATCAGCATCGAAATGCATTAATAATCGGAATACTACCTTGAGATATGCTCAAGTTCTTGTTCGCTTAGTTCAGAAAACTGTTTTAGAGTAGACCATCGACCCCACCCCCATTGCATGAGCAGTTTTTCCACCTAAATTTCATACAAATAAAAACTATAAAAACGAAGCTCTTATATTTATCTAACAAACTGTTAAAGAAACCTTTTTGAGTTGAACAATTGTACAAGCGAGCTCAGGGTGCCGATTACTTGCAGAAGCTTTGTGTCGTTGGCGCACTTCATCTCCTTGAATATGTGTGTCATCCTCATTGAATGGATATTTATAGTCATCCTCTGCACCAGCTGATGTCATTCCTGTAGCACGTCTCTTCTTACGAACGCTGCGACTTTTGACATTTTCTGCTATTCTAGAAGAACCTTTTACATGGCGATCATCTAAGATAAATAAAACAAAATTAAATAAATTTCTATTTCTAAGGAAATGTAGAAAATTAGCAAAATAATACCATCATCGGAAATTGTATCGTCTGCACTCTCAGAATTTCCTTTAAAGTTGTCATCCTCGAATCGCTTCTTACGTGCTCGTGGCTCATGCACAATTAAATGTTTTGATGAAAAATCGCCATGCAGAGCACCTACATCTATGTTGGCCTTTTTAGCCCATTTAGACCAAAAGTCAGGATCACTATGATAATTAAATAATTATTTACAAAATTAGTTTTTCCCCAGTATATTCAAGTAAACCTGATATCGATATCATCACGGTTATGCGACAATGTAAACGATGCTTTCGCAAAGGTAGAGCCTTTTACTCCAGGCTGTCAAATAGTATTTTCGTTTTAGAAATTTTAATAAGGCATACTTCTAGTTTAATCGTTTGAGCACGCCGCTCCAGAATGGTATCTATATCCTCCTCGCCAAATTTTGCATCTTCATTATCTTCGTCCATAATTGCACCTAGAATATCGCTTATATAATTTGAAGAATAAAAATTCAATACCATATGCTCCTTTTCGTAACAAGTCCTCTACTTCCTGACGGCTCATTTGATGACTGCTTTGTAAATTGCATTCAGTCCTCCTGTATATAGAAAATACTTTTATTAATCAAATTCTTTAAAAATACATTGACTGGAGCACGGCTTTATCCAGACCTGTAAACAAATAGTATAAATTTGGTAGTCTAAAAAGCAAACATACCCAACTTCAGACTAGCTTTATCAAACATCTCACGTTCGTAAGTATTAGCAGTTATCAGCCTAAAAATAATTAGAAAATAAAATGAAAAATATATAGAAAATATACCTATAGATTTTAACTTGTTTAGTTTGACCAATACGATGACAACGAGCTTGAGCTTGCAGATCATTCTGGGGGTTCTATTTTTAAATAAATTATATTTTTATTGTAAATATATGTACCCAATCGCTATCAAAAATAATGACTGTATCAGCTGCTGTCTAAAGAAAATAGTAAAAGTACAGATAAATACTCATATTTTCAATAAACTACCAGATTAATGCCCAAGCCACCAGCACGTGTACAAAGTAGAAAAACAAAGCAATCTTTATTTTCCGGTTTAGAGAATCTGTCAATGGCAGCTTGACGTTCACTACCACTTAAGATTAAAGATTTATTGTAATAAATAGATTTTTAACCGTATGTTTCCATCAATTCTCTCAAATGGATAACCTTTAATATTAAAATACTCCTCGAGCAAGTCCAAAACTCTAACCTTTTAAGATAAAAAAAGAATTAAATACATCCAATAAAATTCAAACCATTTGCGAGAAAAGTAGCACCCTATGTCCATCGGCGCGTAATTTAGGAAGCAATTTATCAATAAGGACAACTTTGCCTGAACTGGAAATAAGACCAATAACATGTCGCTCTTCTTCAGATTTCTCCGGATAAATATGCTTAAGCTCATTAAGAATCTGCTCTTCAGCACCATTAATTAAATAGGGATGGCTATAAAAAAAGAAAATTCAGAAGTTGTTTTTAATTTTAACTAAGCAAAACGATAAAAAACCGACCAACAACATTTACGCAATTGCATCATTGTGTTAATTAAAGAAGGTGTCGTTCCTTTCATCAAATGCGTAAAATTGCGCTCGAGAACTGCTCGATAATATTTCTTTTGAATGTTTGATAATTGGACCTAGTAATTCTTCATTATTAAAAATTTTTTGATTGACAAAAAATAATTAAACCTCAATAATAGTTTCCTCTTTTGGTTGAAGTTCTTTTTCAACATCTTCCTTCAAACGGCGCAACATCATAGGCTTTAGAATCTCTTGTAGCTTTTGAACCTGTTCTTCGGTCTGACATTGGCCAAATTGTTGAAGAAACGCCTCAGAATTAGCTAAATATTTATTAGATTAAATTTTGAGACAAATTTAATCCATCTTAAAAATGCTACAAAATTTATTATAAAGGAAAAACTGACCAAATTGTTCCGGTTCGAGAAAGTTAAGAAGAGAGAAGAGCTCTTGGATATTATTTTGTAAAGGAGTACCAGTCAAAAGAACACGATGGTTCATACGAAGGGAAAGTAATCCTGATTGAAGAAGTTTACAATTTCTATTTTTAATTCTATGGGCTTCATCTAGAAACAAGTAATTACATAAGTTTATTCGATGACAAAACAAACCAATTATACAAACACAAAAATTGATTCGTCGAAGTACTTCAACTTCTTGTACAACAACTTAAAAGAAATAAGAAAGTTATTACAAGTAATATTGCAAGTAATTATACCTTCATATGTAGTAATTAAAGCATCAAATTTTGGCACATTCCGTCTCCTGCCATCAACTTTTTTGTAGAAAAATTCATAATCTCTTATTATTTTCCGGCTAACGGCACCTCCGTGGTAAACAATTGCATTAATTTCTACAAAAAAATAATAGTAAAATATGTACATAATTATTCATACCTGGTGCCCATTCATTAAATTCACGCTCCCAATTTCCAAGAGTTGAAAGAGGAACCTGAAGAAACATAAACAGTTTTAATAACAAGAGAAATTTACAAAAGTATTACCACAATGAGGAATGGTCCATGAACGCCTTTGTCTAAACAATAAAAAATATACATATATTATGAAGTTTCAGTCATTTTTTAAAATATTTACCATAAAGAGAAAGAAGAAATACAATCTAAAATATTTTAATTAAAATAATAAAACTCGATCATGCTTACGCTTTGAACTGTTTTTCCTAATCCCATCTCGTCTGCTAGAATACAATTTCGGCCATTTATCCATGTCCACAGCAACCAATTTACACCCTCGTGCTGGTATTCACGCAGAATATTGTCATTATTGTAAATTTTATCTTTTGGGATGGCCAAACGTAAGGAAAATTCCTAAATGATATTTCTTGAAATTTATGAATAAAAATCTAATCATATTTTTAAAGTATTATGTCAAAATGATAACTGACCTTGGGAGAGATTTTAGGATGTTCCTTCAGTTTAAAGAGATCAAACTCAGAGCGGCGACGGAAATCCAACAATTTCTGTTTAGGTACATCCTCCTCTAATTCCCATGTACTGAAAAAAATAACTTTTAAAAAATATGCAAGAATAACATATACCTCTCTTCATAAGGCAATGACTTCCATTTAACGAAAACCTAATAAAATAATATAATGTCAGTGAACATTATTTTTTAAAATACATATTGTTGCTGTTCCTTTTTGTCGTAGGTTTCGTCAAGGACACGGGAGACAACAGTGTAATCCTCATTGAAAAAATCACGTTGATCCTCATCATCCTCCTGAACATCCACAGCAGTAGTGGGATCATTTCCATATTTTAATTTCCATCGATTCAATTTGGAAGCCACGCGTTTGTCTCCCAAAGCTTCGAGCTCTTCAATCTTAATGAAAAGAAATTAATAAGGATGAATTTCCTATTTCAAAGATTAAACAAAGCAATAAAACAATAGAAAATTTAGCAGAATTACCGTTTTCCATTCACAATGCAAATAAGATAAGCCTTTGAATTTTACATAAACTTCCTCAACATTTTCAGAATCTATAATTTTTTCAGAATCCATAATTTGCAGATCTTCTTTATTTGGAATTGTTTCGCCATCCTGAATAAGCAATTTTGTTTCACTTGCATCCTTTTCGTTAGAATTTTCAGTTTTTGTTGGTTCATCTGCGATTTCTTTATTTGATTCTTTAGAAACATCGCATACTTCCTCATTATTTTTTAAAGGAATTTCAGTGTCAACTACTTTTTCATTATCATCTAACTTTGGGTCATCTTTTTTATCCGCAAGATCGTTATCCAAAACCGTCCTTTTTGCAAATCGGACGCCCAAAATCCTCTCAACAATTCGGCTTTCTTTGGTTTCCTGAGTATTTGTTATAGATTTAAAATGGAAAAATTATCGATTATTTAAAATCAGATCGAAAATATATTTTATTTCCATGAATATTAATTTCTAAAGATACTAACTCACCTTTTGTTCAGGCAAAGGATTTCGAATTTCATATTCATTGTCACTTTCTTCTCCATAATTTGTTTTTTTATCAATTTCCTTTTTACGTGATGACCTTTTTTCAACAAAGAATTCGCTGTCCAACTTCAAATCATCCAAACATGTTTCATCTGCCGTAAAAGAAGATCCAGACTTTCTTTTAACACTTGCCCTCTTGTTAATTCTAGGCCTTTTTTCACTTCTACCAGTGACATAATCCTCATCATCAGGTTTGTTCCAATCCAAAATTAAACGCTTCTTACGTCTTGGTTTTGTAGTATTTTTCCCGCTTTGGCGAATCGCAGCAAAAGAATTATAAGAATCATTACTTGTAGTTTGAAACGAGAATGCAAAATCATCAACAGGAGTAGTTTCATTTGTTGAAGAGTCGCCTTGTTGAAATTCCTCAACTGTAGATTCTTCGAGCTAAAAACAAAAATTAAATGTATAATTTTTAAAGTACGTACCTTTTCAGCAGTTCCTTCTTCCAATTTAGTCTCAGACGTAGATTGAATTAAATGTTCGTTTTTTATTTCAATAGTTGTTTCAACCCCTGGTTTCTGTATGTCCAAAACCTTAGCTTCTAAACAATCACTGTCATCTGTAAATCGCCGTTTTATTCCCCTTTTTGGTTCTTTTTTGTTAATAACATCTAAACTCCCAGTTTCGTCATCAATATCTTCTTCCTCAACAAGTGATTTATCACTTGCAAATTCAGATTTTTTCAAAGAGCTTTGTAGCTGTAAATGTCTTTCTTGAATTTGTTCAACAATATCAGTTTGTTTATCATTACAAGTGACTTCCGTTTCTGAAATTTTAACTTTTTTAAAATTATCTTGATACAATAAATGAGAAGGAATAGCCGAAAATAATTTTAAAAAAAAGTTTTCTCTTACAAGGAGCATAAATTAAATAAAAACCTTCTGGAACAATATCACGCTGTTCTGATGATGTAGCTTCATTGTCATTGAATTCAATAGTTGTTTCCACCTCTAATTCCTGCATGTTCTGTTCAACAATTTGAGTGAGAGGCTTTGACGCTTCATATGTAGCCTCAACTATTTCAAGCAAATAAATGGGAAACGTTTTGGAAAAATTTGCTGTTGTTTCGCAAGCCAGAAAGCTCAGACTAACGCTCGTCAGAGACATAGGGGGTGAAGGAGGTGACGGTAGTCTATTTTCCGACTCTAAATAAAATCAATACAGTAATGTAATAAATTTTAAAACCTGGTAAAATATTCTGCCGAATTGTATCAGGCGATTGGAAACATGGTTGATCGAGACACTTTACTTGTTCTTCTTGTAATTTTTGTTGTTGCTGACGGCGCTTATGCTCACGTGACAAATTCGGAGGCAAAGGTTCAGGAGGAATAGAATCCTTGGCAGACGGATCTTGCTGTTGATCAGCATGATTCGGAAAATGATACTGCCTTTGTGATTCATAATTCATCGATTGCTGCATATCTGCTCCTGCAGTCGATATAGCAGGTTGCGCTATGTTTGGTTGTAAATCTTGACCGTGGTAGACACTGATCAGCGTGCGACCAGGGACTTCAGGGCGAATGTTAACCTAAAAATAAAAACTTGAGATTATATAAAAACTTGAGATTTCATTCCGTTATATTAGGTATAAAAACTGACTTGCACTTGATTAGATGCAGACATAACCGCTACTGATGGCGAGGACATACTTGGAAGGGGTGGAATGAATTGCTGAAGCGATGCAATCGGTTGTTGATGTTGGTGCTGACGTGGTGACAACGGCTGAACCGCACCAACAGTGTTGGAGTGATAAGGAGCCGGAGGTATTGGAGGCGCTGGATGATATGGTTGCGAAGAAAAGTGGGGCTGGATGCAATTTTGCTGCTGCGAGTATGGATTTAAATTAGGATTTATTAGTTTCTGTTGATGACCAGCTGAGAAATGATGCTGGGATGATTGCCCACCATAATGTGGTGAATATTGTCCAGCTAACTGTGGTGGTATGACAGAATGAGAGGTCGTAGACAAATGCATTTCTGTAAAATTAAATCAATAATATACTAAAAAAATCTGTTTAAATCTACCTGTGGAGTGCAGTTGGCCATGCGCTGTTTCAGAGCCCATTGCAGCAGACACTGCAGTATTCATTGCGTAATTAATTTGCATTAATTGAGCATGCAAATATTGCCTTCGCATTTGAATCTTTTCCACCCTTATTGCCAGCTCTGGATTCTGCTGCACTTGTGGTATTAAAGAAGCTAATTGTTGATCGCACTCGAAAAGTTCACGATAAATGTGTTGGTGTTGCTGCTGTTGTCGAGTTATATTATACGGATGTGTTAAATATGGCTGTTGTTGATATGGCGATGATATTCCAATCGAGCTATTACTTGGTCCAGCAGAACAATCTGTCATCAATTTATGTTTTTTAATCGTTAAATGAAAAATCATGTAAGGTTTATTGTTTTATGTGAAATACTAGTTTAATTTTTATAGTTGGATAAAATTCGGACACAAACTACCTTGCTTCTGAATGAAATTTGACGCATATCCAGCTTGATAAGGTGCAGGATAACCAACAACAGCCGGATGAGCAGTATTACCAGTTCCTGTTTGCAAAAATTGTTGCCTGTTAATGTATGAGCCTTCAGATTGTTGCTGCTGATATCCATCTACGGAATGAACGCTCACTGGTTGTTCATGCTGATATGGTACAAACACGGGACCACTCTTTTGTAATTGTTGTTGCTCGTCAATTTGAGATACTAATTTCACTGCCTGTGTTTGGAATTTTTGTTGTGATTGGACTTGTGCATATTGTTGTTGCTAAAATATTGAGTATAAATAATCGTATTTTTAAAAATTGACTTTGAACTACTTATTTAAAATAAATTATTTAACATCATTATTAAATATTAAAAATTTCTGCCTGTCTCGATGCAGTTTGACCATATTGTGATTGCATTTGTTGTAAAGTACCATAAACTTGCTGATTTTGTATATTAGAAACTCGATATTGATTAGCTGAAGTTGATTCTGAGGTCGAGAAGCCGGCAACTAAATATAAATATTGTATTGTTTTAATTTAAATTGTACCAGATTGGTGCGGTGCATTCTGAATTGATGCCTGACCGAATGCAGAAAGGTTTGCAGGTGGACCTGGACCTTTGAGAGCTGCGTTCGAAATGTCATAGGGTTGATTTGTAATATGCAATTGTTTATGAACTTGCATATGCTTTGTCGACTGAATTCCTGGAATTTTTCTAATAAGATACCCAGAGAAGCTCATTAGTTTATTGATTTTTTCTTATCCCAGCCTAGGTCTAAACATTAGTATGTATAGTATATAACCTTGTGGTTCTAGCTGATTTGAATTTGAACACTGGTCAGCTGCCATAGCTTTTTTGCTCTTTTTTGATCCTTTAGTACCTTTAGTAGATTTTGCATTGGTTGCAGCAGAAATCTTAATTACAATAAACAGTATACACGTTTTGATCATAATATTACTATGCCCTGTTGCAGCATATTTTGACGCGAAGGATCTCCTGTCATATAGTTGGGATTCATAGGATCAAAAGATCTAACAGGTTGACTCTGCATTTGATAGTTCATCATCTGAGATTGAGGTCCAGAAGACACGAAATCGTTCGTTTGATAACCCTATATTAAGTTAAATTTTTGAAGGATTCAATGCTTCTTGAATGCACTGATTTAAATATATTTTAAATCGCACACTGATTCTTGTGTAAAATATAGGGAATTTTATCATTTAACCGATTCGGTATCAAAAAATCGATTAATAATTAATTGATTAAACAGAAGATTAATAATCCAAATTAACCTGTCCTTGTCCATATTCGGCAACGCCAAAAGGTTGTGTAGGCATACCCATACCAGGGAAGGAACGCTGGTGATGTTGACTCCTTCCAGCCACTGGAATACTTGCTCCAGCCACACCATATAAATAAGATCCAGAACCACTAGGTCCCATAGCGGAAGCCGAGCTTTCAACTCTCATCTGATTACTTTCATTATCTTGTCCTAAATTTTGCCAATCCATTGTGGATATTTGTGGCACGTAGTTATCATAGTCGTCGTCCATAATTTATTGATTTTAGATATCGATTTAAATATCTACTGGCAAATAAGAGATAATTTAAATTTTTAAAATAGAAAAGTTAACATTTTATGCTTAAATATTATAAGGAGAAAGCTTTAAAAATCTTAAGGAAAAAAGCGCTTATGACGTTTGTTTGACGGTATGCTGGGTGGTGGTGGCAATCGATTTAGGTAGGATGTTGTCAAGGCGGCGGTATGAAGAGGCAATAAATTTAAACTAGTATTTGATTCGAATTTAAAATTATTTATGCCGAGTTCAAGTTATAAAAATCTGAAGGTTGTTCAGAAAAGCAGTTATGAAAATAAACACGCTAGTTTGGAAAACTGAGAAAAATTTTATAGTAATTCAAGATTTCGATAATAATGTCAAAAACAAACACTGTATTATGGCAAAATAAAAGATTTTTGAATTTTTAAATTTAAAACAAACAGCTTTTTGAATATTGTTAGAGTTTATCATGTCCGCAATTTTTGTCAAATTATCACACCAAACAGTTATTTCATCCATTTTGCCTCTTACGTTTACTATTATAATTCAACAACAATGTTTGTACGTGTATTTTCTACCTTAAGATCAACATCGTGTAGATCAACACTGTCGAGAAGCCACCTCCCCCAATGCGTGTAATCTTTTGTTCCAATCAATTTTTAGTTGTCAGTTCGTGTCTTAAACTGTAAAATATGGCGAGGAATGCGAGCGTTTTGTTATGGAGAAAAAGTTCTGCCAACGTATTTAGTATTTCTATAAATATTTGGAGGTCGTCACAAATTAAACATTCAATCTTCACCGCAATCAAATAGTGCGCACACCAGTATTTCGTTATAAATTTGATTTGTTAGTCATCCTTTCACGTATCAAATAGTTTTTCATGATGCCATTGTTATGAATTTATTGTTCTAAGATCCTTAATAAATTTACAGCCTTCGAAAGAAAACGATACTTCTCATTTATCAACTAAAGTATTCTCTTTAAGTTTAATATAATTTTATCCAAATTTTGTATAATTTGATTAAACAGACAACATAGTAAAAATGTAAGTTTTAGAAATAAAACATTGGGGAAGTTTAAATGTTATCAGAAAATTTTAAGGGAAAGAAGTGATGTTAACAGAACCGCAGGAAGAGGTCTTCCACGTAGGTCATTTACCGACGATTTCTTTAATGATCCGTTTGACAACTTTAATCCGATATCTCATCCACGTGGATTTCAAAGACGCTTCACGGAAAGGGGTTTGCCTTGTTCTACCTATATATTATCCTACCCACCTTAAAAATTTACAGGCCTTTTCGACGATGATGTTGACACTTTCTTTGACAGATTTTCCGGGGAAAGGGAACATCAAATTCCATTTCGCGATGAGCCAAGTCTCTTCCGTTCCTCAATGCCTAGAAGGCATTACAAACCACAAACAGATTTTCATGGTAAAAATGAACACAGCAGTGTCGAACGTCCAATCCCTATACAGCTTAAAAAAGCATCATCATCACAGCCTAAATGTTCATCCCCAATTTTAAAGGAAGATGTTTGTTTGAAAAACTCTTAATTAAAATCTATAAAATAACAGGATGAAATACTCGAGAACGTTCATCGAATTCCCATTCGACAAATGACTTCAGGTGATAATCAGAAGGAACAAAATCTTGAGCCAAAAAATGCGTCCGTAAAATCCGAGCATAATATCCTGCCAAATGAAACCCCAATAGGCCTTAATCCAGCAGATAAAAGGCGACGGTTCTCCAATTGTCAACAACAAAATGGTAGCTTTAATTTTTCCCAAAAAGTTCATATTTAATTTTTGAGAACACAATTATGCTAACAGCAAAAGCCAATTTAAATCTGTTCCGGATATTGTAATTGATGATTACAGTGATAGAAGTGAACTGACGAAACCTGTTGCAATTCCATTACCCGCACCAGCCATTCCATTGCCAGCACCTCAGCATAATGTTAAATTGGAAAATGAAAAAAATCCAGATCTGGAGAATTTAAAACGGTCCGAAGTAAATGTGTCAGAGAATGAATTTACTACTGTAGGTCAATATAATGCTGATTGCAAAAATGGAGAAGCTGAGACGTCTAATATCCACATTGTTCCCTTAGCTGATAGTGGCGAACACTTAATTCAATTACTAGATGATACTGAACGAAAAGTGGAAAAACTTAGGTATGCACATAGGATTAGCTAACAGGAACATTCTTCTATTGTAGAGAGAATGCTACATCCTTAGAGCAGGAAAAGGAAACGATTTTAGACATGCTCAAAAATATCAAACTGACGAGTTCTCTTCTAAAATTGAACCACGGTTTATTTTTAGAGCAGGGATTTAGATTTGAAAATTATATCAGGTGACCGAGATGAACTAGCATTGAATGCTGACAGGATTATAAATCGTTGCCGCTCCGTTGAAGTTTGTGTTAATACTCCTCGAGATGAGCATCAGGATCGAGCACTTAAGCGCGTTAATGAAGTAAAATGACTATTTTAAGCTTGAAAAACTTTCTAATCTAAGGTCATCTACATAGCATTAAACAAGACAGATGACAAACTTAAAACACAGGCTGAAATTCAGGGATTTTTAAATGCTTGTATGCCTGAAGAAAGTGGTCATATTGGTAGATAAGTTTACAAACCCATTCATTTTGTTATTTCTCTTTATAGATGATAAATTTCAATCTCTTATTATTGCCTGTACTGCTGATGACCAAAAGGTAAAAACCTTTAACAGGATTAATAAAAAAATAAGATCCCCGGAGAAATTATGGAAATTCCCTCAATAGTTTTTAACAGCAATATAATTATGATCCTAAGGAAAAAAATATTCAAAAATCGGACTCATAAACTTAAACTTAAGAAAATCCGACGACGACTTGTAAAAATCATGGAAGAATTTGAACAGACTCAGCCACTCCCTCAAGCAGATTTGATAGAATAATAAGAGAGTTTAAGGTCTAAAAACCCCATAACCAATTCTAACGATAAGCATACTTAAACATCCTATAACTCAACCATCGTTAATTATAACTTAAAAGCATGTTATTAACATTGTGCTACTTAAAAGTAAACTATAATAAATTTTTAAATATTTTAAAATTTTTAAACAAAATACGAGGTAAATAATCAAAAAAATAAAGCAATAGAAAATTGAGATTACCTCTTTTGAAATAATAAAACATAAATTAAAGCATTGCGCATTTCCTCATCAGAAATAAAATTAAAATCACGTAAAACAGCACAATGCTGCACAAAGTTGGAGAATAATCCATAAGTTTTTAAACGTTCACCAAATTCAAAAATAAAGCGCTTCTGTAAAATAAAAAAGGATTTTAGGATTAAGATTTGAGAGAAAAAAAATTTTTACCATCAACATAGGCATTTGATATTGAGCAAGTTCCTTATTAATCGGTT
The DNA here is from genome assembly GCA_036172955.1 of Meloidogyne arenaria. Classification (NCBI taxonomy): domain Eukaryota; kingdom Metazoa; phylum Nematoda; class Chromadorea; order Rhabditida; family Meloidogynidae; genus Meloidogyne; species Meloidogyne arenaria. The sequence goes on from JARQAB010000043.1 coordinate 45,573, forward strand.
TTCCAATAAACTCATTCCAGTAAACAAAAAAACGCTTTTCTTTGGGTAAGAGATCTGTAATCTGGTTGAAGCGCTATAAAAAAAATTTTTTTCATAAAAATAATAAATAATAATTGCCTGTTTATAACTATCCCGAATCCATCCTCTATCACAATCAACGCTACAAAGACCCACAGACGAGAATTCAACGTATTTAGATTCGTTAAAAGGTAAAACACCTTTGAAACTTGAATTAATTTTTTTTAAACTATTTTAACAATTTATTACGCTTACTTTATTCCACTATTGACTGGCATAGACACAGATATATTGTCCCTGACAGAATTGACGGAAGATACAATTGTATGTTTATCATCCACATCCAAATTAGATAATTCTAGAAGTGATGAACGCATAAAACGAGCCTTATTTCTGAATTAAAATTAAAAAAATATTTATGAGAGTCGCCTCTGAAGACCTGTTGATCCTAAAGCCCTACAACTTTTGAAAGGGGTAATAATATCCAAGGAGATAAGTAAATCCTAAAGCCCTACAACTTTGGTGAGTAGAGATCTCATACAAAATCCATCGATACTCCCTTAATCCCAACAAATCCTCGATTAATCCCAACAAATCCTCTAAAAAGTTGCATGTCTTCAGGGCTGACCACATTCTTAAACTTAAATTTAAACCTGAAAATTAAAATTGATTTATCTGCTCCATTTTTTCCAAGCTCATTTGTTTCATTAGAAGTAGAAAATCTTATAATGAATGAAGGATCCTGTTCACTTTTCTCTGAATTTTTACTACTTGAACAATCATTCGCGTCGTTTTTAGCATCAATATAAAATTTGAAGGTTAATGAGGGATAATTAGTCATCTGAAATATTATCAAATAACTATGAAAAAAAATTAGATTTACTAAATGAAACGCTAAATTCCAAATATGATTGAAACGACGAGAGCAAATTAAGCATTTGACTGGAGCTCTCCAAGTTTGAGGAAATTGTCTGAGATCAGCTAGGGAAAGTGCAGAATTTTGAATTACACTGGGATTTGAACCGGATATAAAGTAACTGAAATTGAAACGTTAAAATTAGAATTTACTTATTGTTAGGCACAAGGATTTTGTTCAATAAAGGACTGTTAGATCAAGAGGTTCCCAGAAAAATTGTGAAGAGTTACAAAAAATGTAGATCAAGGATACAAATAACATACCGAACTGGTTTATTTGTTTTGTTGTTCAATTTCGTCGAGGATGAAGAAGCGCGATTTTTAGCATTCACACTTGAGTCAATATTGACGCTTAATTGTGGATTAATTGTTTTCGTCGCAAGTCCAGGGATTAATTTTCTGTCATAAATTGAGCCATAACCATGTTCATTTGAGACTTCCATCGGAAAAAAATATTTAATAAAAGCTCATAGTAAATTTAAAAAAAACCTGCAGTATTGAACAAGAATCTCTAGAAGCTCTCTGAAAAATGTTATATTTTACATAAATAAAGAAAAATTTAAATGGAAACCTTTGAAGATTCAATATTGATATCCTCAATCATTTGATAATTCAAATTTTTTGAATCAGCAAGTCCACTCATGTCATCTTTATTTATAATAGAGGTACTTAATTAAAATAATTATAATAAAAATAAGTTGAAAAAATTACTTTAGATATATTCCTTTTGAACTAAAAATTGGTGTAAAAACTCTGCTGAATTGGCTCAAATTGGCAGCTTCATTATTATTCTTGTTGTTAGAGGTTTGTTTGTTTATCCATTTCCCAATTAGTCTAGTTCCTCGAAGTCTAATTTTAGAATTAATGAGAGTTGGAAGATATGAACAAGTTTTCGTTTCATCTTGATGTTCTTTAGCAGCATTAGTAACTGAAAATCAGAAATTAATTCAGGTGTTTATTTACCAATGAAGAATGCATAAATTTAACAAACTTGCACACTAACACGGATTTTGGTAGCCGTATCCGGATAAATAAACGGATAAAGACGGATATCCGCAGGCATCCTGATATTATCTATATCCGTATCCATAAGCAAGCCTGGATTAAAAAATAAAAATTCTGATACCAAACTTTGTTCCAGAATAGCTGCTTCGCGTCACTCTAATTCTCTTTTGTTGATGTTTTCCAAAATCTGAGTTAATTGAAAGATCCATATTCTCATTATTTTCATCATTGGCCACGTTGATAGTACCAGAATTATTCACCACGTTAAAAGTATCTTCCTCTAATCGCTGTCGTTTAGCCCCAATAAAATCAATTTTTGTTTGATCCACTTTAAATACATTTGGTTGAATATCAAATTGAGTGAATTGATGTAATGTATTATTACTTCTTTGACTTTTTGAATCACGAATTCGTTTCCTCCTTCGTTTTACTTCAATTGGTGAACAAGTGAAAGTCTTTGGGCGATTATTTGAAGGAGCGTCTATAATTTGTTGAAAATAATTAACAACTTAAGCATACCATTAATTATGCAGCCATCCACAACCAAAAGAAGTTGATCACAACTATAATTAAAAATATTTATTGCCAGTTAAAAATTAAAATAAAACCAATTTCCAAGTTCAGGAACCCAAATTTCCAATACCTTATTTTGCCGCTTCTTATTATTTACAAGACTAACGAATGTGAGGAGATGCTCCTATAAAATTTTTAGAAAAGTAGAAAAATTTAAATTCATAATTTCATACCCAAAAATTCAAACTCCTTTGCTCAGAATTGACTCCACAAAGAAAAACGTCAAATTTTGCAAAACAATTACCCATCGAAATGGGTGATATTGTATTAAAAAACTAAAAATAAATAGAGAAGTACAATTTTCAAATATCAAACCTCAAAGGTAAGAGAATCGCTAGTAAAATGAGTACGTAACACATGTTTGTCAGAACAAGTTGAAGAAGTCACAACGTATGGAATTTGATTGTTTATAAAATTTAATGAACGCAGATGTTTCAACCTAATAACTGCTTGCTCCAATGGTGGTAATTTAACCTGACAATAAGATCTTCTGCGTTTAGACTTTAACGGTTTGGTGGAAACACTTTTTTCAATAAGAGATGGAGCACTTCTACATAGTAAGAAAAATTAAAAAACTTTTTTAAATCAATAAACCTGATAATTGTTTGAGCAACTTTCCGCAAAAATAACGTTCTGTTAAGCCTATAGAATTTTAAAACGTCCCGTGCGTCACCTAAAAATAATTCTTTATGATTGGAGAATACTCTAAACAAAACCTGATACGAACGAAGCTTCCTTCTCTACATTCTTGTCTTGCTTTTTAATTATATGCTGGCCACACGTAGGACATTTTTTTATTTTCATTAAACAAAAATTTAAAAACTTTAAGGATAAATACTATTTATAGTGAAATAATAAAAATAAAATAATATAAACGTTAAGACACAAATTTTACAAAAAAAAAATCTTAAAAGATAAACTTTATTAACAGCAGAAAACTTATACAATGCAAAACTTCAAATATACGTGTTGCATATTAGTAAATATTCACGATAATTCTTGGAAATTAAAAAAATCCACTTTAGAAAATTGGGAACTTGGTTTTTGATTTTTAGAACCAATGGATCCCCAGGAAAAATTTTTTGGAATAAAAAATTTCTAAATTTGTCAGAAGTAAACTACCGTTCAGTTTTGTAGAATTCTAAAGGAAATTTTAAAATCTGGAATCAATGAATTTTATACAAATATTTAGAAAATAAAATTTGAATAAGCTTTTCCAGTTAAATATTTAATGAAAACCTTAAAAGTAAAAATATATCCAATTCCTTGACATAGCACATATTCAATTTTCCAATTTAGAGCTTATTTGTTTTGCTTATCAAAAACACCACTTCTAATATTTTCTGGAGGCCCAGCCTCATAACGACGCGGCTGCTGATTGTTGAAATAGCCAACACGTCGAAGATGTGGTGCTGCCCCACCACGTGAATTTCGTCGATGAAAATTATGCATACGAACTGCAGCAGGACCAAATGTCACTTCATTTGTCATTCGCTAAAATGGTTTTGGATTTATTTTATAATTTCAATTTTTATATTTTATGAGAGAAAAGGACCACAAAAATACCAGGAAAGCTTATTTTTATGCATAAAAAACAAAAAACCTCTTTCTTCCAATCGATTCTATTGTCTTTTCTAATAAAATTAAAAAGTTAAAATGTTTATAAAACATATTTTAATCAAACCCAGCTTCTCGTTCTGTAGCTTCACAAGAAATGTTATCAAAAAATGAACGACTCTTGTCATAATAAATGTTGTTTTTTGTGGATTTTTCAAGAATTGCAACTGCTTTACCGTTCGTTTCACCATCGATTTCTTGTGTTAACGATTTATCTAGAAAAAGATTGAACAAGAATTATAATGGCAAACCTTTTGGAGGCGATTGAAGATCAGACTCTAGATCAAGTTCGGCAATATTCTCGATAACTCCATCAACAGATTCAAGGAAATCTTCATTTGCTTTTTCAAAATCAAAATCGCCGTCGTATTTTCTTGTGTTACGCCCCTGGTTGTAATAATAATGAGGATGATGTGGCCGATGATCACCACTATAATGACGCTGTTGTTGAGTTATGTGGTGATCTTAAATTGGAATAGAGCTAGATGTCAATTTTTATTGAACCTTGCGCTTGGAATACACGAGGCATTGGCGGTGCTTGTCTCACATTAACATATTTATAAAGTTGACGTTGTCCTTGAATAGTTCCTTGTTGGTAATATTGATGTCGAGCAGACTGGCCAAATTTACCAGATAATTGTTTTTCATTTGTAGAAGTATCTCTTTGTTGTTGACGTGGTTCAATTTGTGCCCCATATTTTTGTGTTTGTGGGCTTGATGCCTCAGAATCTTTTGAATTAATGAAATCAGGAAAGATGAATCGAAATTAACCTTGAGTGCCTTTACGCTCCTCTGTAGGCACATTAGCTGGCGGCTTTGAAACGGAAATAATCGCTATAAATGATAAAAATCCAATAGAAATCGCAAAATCAAGAACAAACCTGGATCATAAGTAATATCATCAATATCAGGCGTCGGTTTTGGCGTATCGCAAACTAAGAAAGAAGGAGATTTGATATATTCTTTAGAAAATACCTATTAGATCCTTTATATCACTGGCTTTGAAAATAATATAATCGTAAACTTCTTTTCGAGCAGGGACAGTGACATTTGCCAATCTGTCTTCAGTACCAAACGAGCGAACTGAAGATCAAAATTACTTAAAACAATGTTAACAAATTAACCTCTCGATAGTGAAATTGTAGACTCCACAGGATCAACTAAAATATTAAAAAATAAAAAAATTTTTTGATTCATTTACAAAAAACCTTTATGCAAAAAACCTTCATATCGAATGTCCAATTGCGAAATCAACGAAATTTTGCTACCAATGTAAGGAGTAGTCATTTTAAAAAAGTTGATCTAATATAGCTATAAAGTGATTAAAATTGATCCTAGATATAAAATTAAAAACTACATAATAAAGACCAAGTAAATTTTCTAAAAAAATGATAACCAAAAGGGCAAAATAATCAATATAATCGATACTCCCTGTGATCGAAACCCTACTACTATTTGCTACATTCATATTTATCGATTTAACGAAGGCCCCGATTAAACACACCAGGACTCTGGTGTCGTTTTATGAAACTCTGTCTTTTTTCAAGTAAAATGAATTATAACAAGTAGAGAAGGAAAATGTTTGAGATAGTGTGCTAAAAAAAGAGATAATTCATTAAGGTTAGAGAAAAATATTAATACAAAGATTTGGTCGGTTCAGTGCAGAATTCTTAGAGCACGATTACTACGGTAACTGAACCTGTTTAAGGAATTTTTGGGTTCCCTAACGTTTCGTCACTGAACCTTTCGTCACCGAACCTTTCGTCAAAACCTTTCGTCACTGAACCTTCCGTCACCAAACCTTTCGTCACTGAACCTTTCGTCACCAAGACTTTATTTTTAAAAATCAAATAAGAAGTTGTCAAAAATGACAAATTGATCATAATCGGTAATTTAGTTATATTTACTGTGTTGCTAAATGATAGGAGACAGTACGTAGGTACGGGTCATTAGCTCGCTGAGCAAATTCAGCAAATATGTTGCAAATTTTGATCTTGAATGACATAAACCGACTTCCGCTTAAGTCCCTTTCCTCGGATACCGTTTGCCGGTGCATTATTATAGTCAGCAATTATTCGTTCCCATCTTGCAAATTCTTTGATCGTTCGCTTTACAAATTTACTTAACAACGGATTTTGTTCAAGTAAGGAGCCCCATGCATTGTGCCATCCCTCCAACGAATTGTTGGTTCTGGATAGACCAATATGAAGACGTTCGCTTATATTCCACAACTAAGATAACGAAGTTAAGCAAAAGTTTAGCCAGGAATCGAACCTGTATCGGAAAAAGTGCATCTCGATGTGCAATCTGTTCGTGGTTTATCCACGCCCTAAGCCAACCATTGCAACCGTCGCCATAAGTGGCCTCCTCATCATCGCCAGGCAATATTTCTGGATGAGCAACTACATATGATGGGCCAATATATGTGAGAACGAAATATTTTGAAGTTCCTATATTGTGTATAAATACAACTACTCAATGTTATATTACCAAATGCTTGTATAACGCATTTCCAAGATGAAAAACACATCCTCAAAAAATTTTCTAGAGCTAGTTTTTGAAAGTAAAACGTTTTAATAGGGTCGAAAATTCGATAAATAATCAATAAAATCGATTATTTCTTACTCAATACATTTTCTAAATTCCAACTTACTTAAAATGAGACATAGTCTAGGTTGATCAAAATACTAATGAATAAGTAAATTTTTTAGAAAAATGACGAAAAAAGCCCAAAATAATCAATACAATCGATACTCCCTGTGATCGAAACCTTACTACTATTTGCTACATTACAATTTACTTAGAAACATGCTGTAGGGATTGAATTTACGAAGGCCCCGATCAGCATTTTTAGCCGTTAGAGATTTTAGCGTATTTTAGCCGAGTAGAGATACTAAAAGATAGATAACCAAAATTGATTAAAAGATAGTTGCACCAAAATATAGATGCACTATAAGATAGATAACCAAAATTGATTAAAAGATAGTTGCACCAAAATATAGATTCACTAAAAGATAGATAACCAAAATTGATTAAAAGATAGATGCACCAAAATATAGTTGCACTAAAAGATAGATAACCAAAATTGATTAAAAGATAGATGCACCAAAATATAGTTGCACTAAAAGATAGATAACCAAAAAAATTAAAAGATAGTTGCACCAAAATATAGTTGCACTAAAAGATAGATATCAAAAATTATTAAAAGATAGATGCACAAAATATAGTTGCACTAAAAGATAGATGACAAAAATTATTAAAAGATAGATGCACCAAAATATAGTTGCACTAAAAGATAGATAACCAAAAAAATTAAAAGATAGTTGCACCAAAATATAGTTGCACTAAAAGATAGACTGGGGTAAAATCTATTAAAATATAGACTGCGAAATAGGCCGGTTGAGTCTGGTAAAAAAATTTAACCATCTGAATCTCTCGATGGAAACTGTTCTTGTGCTGCTACGGAGAGTAGGCCGGGCTGGCCTTTCGCTACACGCCTTGCTTCGCTGCGGTCGTGCTCGCTACGCTCGCGGCGACCGTATCTCGACATGCCCTGCTTCCTCCGAAGCGGCAAAAACTTTTTTCCGCGATATACTTAAGTACGAATAAAATAAAATCAGAACAAACCTGAAATCATAAGAATTAGAACTTACCATCAAAAGAGAGCATTAAACAGTTGGTACTCAACTGGCCACCGAACTTTATCTATGTTTTACCCAATTTTAGACGTGTCTATATTTTAATAGATTTTGCCCCAATCTATCTTTTAGTGCATCTATCTTATGTGCATCTATCTTATAATACATCTATCTTTTAATAGATTTTAGCCGTATCTATATTTTAGTGCATCTATCTTTTGAGAGGACAAAGAAAAAGTTAGATATTTTTCTAAAGTTAGAGAAAAATATTCATAAAATAATTTGGCCGGTTGAATGCAAAGATTGAACTTTCGAAAAAAAATTTAGGTCGGTAAAAATTTAACATTTCTCAATAAATTATGTACAAACTAATAAATGCATACATATCTAAAAACATTTAAATCGTAAAAAGTTAATTATTATGGTATTAATATCATCTGTACATAAAGATCAGTGTTTGTTTTTGTCCTTTTCCTCGAACACCGGATTTCTAAAATTATTAATTAAAATAAAATTATAAAAAAAAATACATTTTGCCCGTATCAACATTTTCGAATTTCGTTCTTCTGCTGCTGTTATCATCGTCAAATGAATCTAATGTTTCAGCATGTTCGTAGACAGGATTTGTAAATGTCGTGGTCATTATATCAGACATTTCTCTACTTTGGGGTAATTTTAAAGGTGATGAATGTAGTTCCTCGACGAGTGACTAAAAAATTTTTCAAATTATTATTAGAATTAACGGAAGCTTTTTCTAAAACTAAGAGGTTGACATAAACTTGGAAATCTTACATTGTCACGTTGTTGTTGTTGAATTTGCCTATCTGCATCAAGAACAGGATTTGAGAAGGATATTACGTTGCCATGAAAGGTAACTACCGAGGCACCACCAATTGACGACCCTTCACCAGAAGCCAATCGCTTCTTGTTGAGTACACTTTTGCGTTTGTAAATTAAAATTGAGAGAACAGTCATTACCTTATAATTGTTAAAGATTTAATAGATTATTATAAATTAAAATTTACCGCCAAACATACTAACATAGCGAACATTAAAAGTAGCGCGTAATATGCACCATTTCCTGGAAATAGAAATTTTTTAAATTAGGGAACAATTTGGTTTGGTTTCCAGGTTTCTGGTAAAGTAATCCCAAAAAATCTATCAAATTTATACCAAATCTGCCGATTAACTGCCTACTGACTGAAGATGGTTTCTGACAAAATTCCCCTTCAAAATCACCACAATCACATGTCCCATCCAAAAGGCAATGACCACCATTCTGGCAAGAACATTGCTTTGGAATCTATAAAGGGATACAATTTTATTAGCTACATTCGTATAACTGACCGGCAGCTCTTCTATTCGAGCAGATCCACAAGTGCCATCCTAAAATTGATTTATCAATAAGCTCCAAATTAATCAAAAGTTGCAAACCTCAAATTGAGTGACTCCATCAGGACAAAGGCATCTAAAGCCATCTGAGGGTAGTTCAACACAAAGATGTGAACATTGAACTTTTGCACAGGCACTATCTGCTCGAAGCATATCTCTAGCAAATCTAAAAAAAAGTCGGTCATTTTTAAAGGTGAAAGTTTAATCTAACCTTTGTTGTATCCTCAATGAGTGAACATCGTCTATGGCACTAGCAACAAGTTGGAGTCGACTTCTTCCAAACTTGTCTTGAATATACAAATTTTGCGAATCTTTGGATACTTTAATATAAAAATTAGAAGATTTCAAGTTTTCTAAATCAAACCATAAGTCCCTGTATTTATCGGCTTTCCAGATGTCCAAAAGAGATGATTTTCAAAAACATCGATAGCCCATGGTGTCCTTGTATCTCGAGCAACTGAAATAAAGAAATTTATTATTTGAGTAAAATCTATATTTTAAAGTCACTCACTTGTTAGCCTACGTGAACCATCGGGAAGGCAAGAGTCAACCTTTGAAAATTAATTAAAGTGAATTAAATAGAAAACAGCTCACCTTGTGGTATTTGGGATCGCTCCAATAAATTCGATTATCACCTTAAATGGATTAAGGAATTATTAAAATATTCAATTGTTTTTTACGTCCTTCATCAACAGCCATAGTTGTTGGTGAATAAATGAGATCACTAATGATAGTCTAAATTTGATAAATCATAAGGCAAACCGCAAACACAATTAACCTGTCTTTTATTTCCATCCATATCAGCACATTGAATCTTTGCCTCAAATCCTGCATCTGCAAAGCAAATTCGTCCCAATTTTGGTAAAGTAACAATTGCTGTTGGTATTTGCAAACGCCCAGCAACGATCTAATTATTTCAAAAAATATAAAGTTTATAAATTAGAAAAAAACCGTTCGTCTATATCTGCCATCCGATGTTGTAACATAAATTACTCCATTTCCATCTGATGATGGTTGAGGGAGAGGTTCACTAAAACGCTTTTTTCGTCGTCCAGCTGCTGTTGCAAGTGCTGATTTCTCGTTCAATTTAAGATCGCTAACAGTGGCAGTTATGTATAAATTTCTGGGAAATTAAGTTATTTTTTAAATAAAGAAAATTAAAAAACCCTGTCAAGTAATCCACAGCCATACTCAAAGGCGAAATGTTTTCCCCAAAGTTGACCAACAATTCTTGACCCTCGTGCTAGAATTTGAAAGATTTTAAATATCTTTTTGTTTGAATTAATACCGATTGATTGCCTTTAGGGAGAGCTGAACGGAACAATTTCTTAAAAATATTTTAAGATTTATTAAATAGATTAAATGTTAAAATATATACTCGTTGATATGTATCCAACCAGAACATCTTAAATTGAAAATATAAGAATTTCTTTATAAATGACGGGATACTCATAATAAACTCAATAAAACTTACAAATTCCCGTCTAGGATCAAACTCAATGGCACCAATACTTCGCTGTTGATTTGATGGAGATTTACGAATGGCTGCGTTAACACGTCCACGAGAACCGACCAGGCTTAACTAAAAAATGTTTGGGAAATAGAAAAATAAGGAAATTCTTAGTGAACCTGAAGAACTTTGTCATCTGCAGCAATCATAATAAGTGGATGCTAAAAATGAATTTAAAAGGAATTTAAGAAAATATTTTTCAATTTGTATACTTCTCCATTAGCACGACAATCCTTTCCATTCATAGCGCCTATAACAACACCAGAAGTGTAATCATCCACGCATTTACACAAATATGAACCCTTTAAATTTAACCTTCTCAAAAATTCTTAAAAAATAAACCTTTGTATTCAAACACATTTGAGAACAAGTATTGTTTCCTTTACATTCATCAATATCAATACAATCAGAAGGATTTCCAGGATCTTAAAAATTTTTTCAAATGTGAAATTGAATCTCTATTAAGTAAAAAACCTGTAGTAAAACCATCTCGACAATGGCAATAATATCCATCTAAATTTAAATAAAAGCTTCAAAGCTTTTGAAAGATCCAAGCATACCTTGAACATCAGTACAAAGATGTCGACATCCACCATTATCAGAATGTGAATGGCAACTTTTCCCGTTTTGTTTAATACAGCCAATCTCATCAGTAGCATCACCACAATCTTTAAAATATTTAATTTTTACCAGAATCCAAATTTAAGAATTTTTCATTTTCTTTACCATCTTTCCTGTCACATGCCAACGTTGCATTAATACACTTGCCGTTAGTGCATTTGAATTCATCGGTCGAGCAATCTCCATATTCGGAGAAGGAAGAACACATGGCTATTAAATTAAAAGAAGATTAGATACTAATCTAAATCCAAAACAAGCTTACAAAGATGCTCGTCTGAGTAATCATGTTCTCCACAATCATTAAAACTATAACGGGAATGAAATTAGGATTAAATTCAAAAATTAATAAAAAATAAATTAACCCATTGCAGAGTTGAAGAATGTTCAAGCAAAGCTTTGAATGAGAACAACGGAAACGTAGAGGTGGATCACATTGCGCAACTTTACATTGTTCATTGGTTTCGTCCGAATTATCACCACAATCTTGCGAAAAATTTTTTTTAAGTCAAAAAGAGAATTTTTAAAAATATTTACCGTTATCCCCATCACACATAAATTTGCGCGAGATGCAAACGCTGTTAGCACATTCTGAGAAATTTAAAAATTAAATTAAAAAATAGAAAGTATTTACCATATTCATTAGGTGAACAATGCCTTCTATTAGGCTATAATTATTTTTAAAAATTAAAAAAAGAAATCATTATAAATGTCCTTACATAATCTTCACAGTGAGTCTCATCAGAAGCATTTACACAATCACGCCTAATTTAACAAAAATTATAAACCGAAAAAAGTAAACATTATAACCTTCGATCACACCATTTATGGTCAAGAATACATGTCCCATCGTCTGAAAAATATTCACAGAATTTAATTTTTAATGTTTAAATGAATAAAAAACCGCATTTCCGATATCCATCAGCGCACTTTCTAAGTGTACATTGAGATTCGTCCAAACCATCGCTGCATTGGATAGTTCCATCACATACTTTTGAGTGCGGAATGCAACGGCCCTCTTAAAAATAAAATTTAAATCTAGAAAGAACACCAAAAATTTTACCGTTACAACGAAATTCTGACTCAGAACAAGGACGTGAAGTACCTTATTATTGAATAAATTTACTAACGAAAAAACAAAAATTTCACCTCCGCATTGTTCATCAATCTCATCTGAGTTGTCAACACAATCTTAAATTTTTTACAAATTTTGAAAAATGATTAAAATTCCCCATGCCATTTTCGCTGTCGCACATCCATCGCTTGGGAATGCACTTTCCAGAACCGACACACTTAAACTCTCCCTGTTCTTCACACGCCGGACAGCGAGAAGGTAATTCATCAGAACTAGTCAGAAAAATAATTTAAGAATTTTAAAAAGAATATACCCATCTCTGCAGTCATCCTGTCCATTACAAAAAGCCCAATCAGGTACACAACGATAAGAGTTTAGACAACGAGACCAGCCACGAGGGCATTCTACTTTGTCACATTCAGGCTTTGGTTCATCACTTCCATCGCCGCAGTCGTCTTCAAAGATAATGTGAATCAAGAGAAAATGTGTTCTTACCCTCGCTGTCACATTTCCAACTTTTTGGAATACATTTATGGTTGGAGCAGCGGAATTCCTACAATAATAAAAAACAAATAAGAACTTAAGACTGTGATAAAAATCTCTAAACGCCTCAAAATATAGAAAATTAAAACAAACCTCAGCGGTACAATTTCTCGAGGCATTCTTGCAAATGTGTTCAGCTTCATCGCTTCTATCACCACAATCATCTATTTTTAATTAATGAATAGATAATAAACAAAATTTTAAATCAACCATCTCCATCACATGTAAAACCTTTGGGAATACATTTTCCAGTATTTGAGCATTTAAACATCCAATCATCACATGGTTTATCCTGAAAATATCATGATCAAAATTGAAAATAAATTTTAAACACAAACTTACACAATCACGCTCATCACTCCCATCACCACAATCATCTGTAAATAAGGTAAATTTCGTTGGAGATAAAGTTAGATGAAAAAAACTTGCCTTGTCCATCACACATTTGGAATGGCCGAGTGCTATAAATGTAAAGGATTAATTATAGATTTTTTAAAATTTTTCCAAACCAATTATGATTAGAACATTGAAATTCACCAACTGGACAAATGCGATCGCCTTAAAAATCGGAGATAAAATTTCACCCCAAATAAAAATTCTAAAAAAATAACCACAAACATCCCGTCCAGGCTCATCATCTCCATCGGTACAGTCCTTAACAAAAAAATAAAATATTCTTTTTAACTTATGAAATAACCTTTTCGCCGTCACAATACCACAGTTTTGAGATACATTTGGAATCTGTCCCAGAGCAAGCAAATTGCCGCGACGTGCTATATTAGACACTCAGAATTTTGATTTAAAAGATTCATTACCAGTTCGCCTCACAATCACGGCCATTGGAGAGCAAGTAAAACTGGTCTGGACAGGCACATGAAAAGTTACTTCCACCGGCGCCAATAAGACAGAGATGTGAACAGCCTCCGTTGTTATCACCGCAAGGATTTGGCCAACGTGGCTTTAAATTTTTAAAAATATATTAAAAATTTAAATAATAAAAACCTGTCTTAATGGGTGAACAACACGAAGTTCATTAGGTAATTGCAAGGTAGTAACTGGATAATATTAATAAAAATTTCTTCGCAATTATAAAATTAACCTAAAACACTTTCATTATTTGCTGTCCATTTATCAGCTCGAATAACTTGCTTCAAATTCCAATCACTCCAAAACAAATATTCATTATATACAGTGATAGAGGCGACATGCGAGGTGAGTTTTGCTGGAATTCTGTGCCGGCGGTGAATGCCATCCTGAAGGTCCATCCAATTGAGTTCGTTAAGGTGGGCGTCTCCCCAGAAAAGACGGTCAGAATAATAATCGATGGCAAGGGCATTAGGCCAGCCCAGATCACGTTCAGCGATTTTAATAACTGGATCCGCAGTTCCATATGGCGCTGAACCATCCAAAGCGACTTTAGCAATGTACGGCTGGAGTGACCTGTAAATATGGGATAATTTCAAGTGTTATCAAATAAACAGACCATTCAGTAAAATAAAGATAACCACGTTTTGGATGTACAACAATTGCCTAAGGAAAATTTTGAACAAAAAATTCCGTTAAATTTTTACCTTTGGCTGTGAAATTCTGTCTCGAATCAGTGTACGACAAAATCGACCGTCCAACTCGCAAACACGCAAAGCTCGGTCTTGCCTATTCAAACTGTACAATTTACGACCAATCCAATCGACTGCAATTCCCTCTATTCCAAATACATTATGGCGCATTATTTGCTCATAACTACTGGGTGCTTCACTTAATTTATGCAACGATTTACGATAGATGCGCAATTTTCCAGAGTCTTTAAAAAAAGAAAAATTAATTTTCAGTCAGAATATAACAAAACAAACCGAGTAAATAAACCATGTCATCAACTGAATCAACATCCATTGAAACAAGATTCTCAAATCCTTGAGCTACAAGCTCATATCGAGATCCATCTTTAAGAAAATAAGAATGTGTTTGAATCTTAATAAAACTAAAACCTAGTGATATGAAGCGAACATAGTGCTTGTTGGCCAAAAGTAGATAAGGTTCCGGTTTCTAAAATTAATAGTAGAAAATTTTTAAGTAATTTAATACCTCTTCATTCGCTTTACAATCAAACCCATTGGGAAGTAATGTCATCCCTTCAGGGCAAGAACATTTGTAGCTTCCCTGCTTGTTTTCACAAAAGTGGGAACAAAGCGAGAGTCCTTCTTAAAATCAGAAAATAATAATTTGAACTAAAATTTTCAACAAACCCAAGCATTCATCTATATCCAAGCAGGATTTATTATCTGCCCGATTTATTTGAAATCCATTTTCACAAGAGCATTTGTAGCCAATAACTTGGTCAACACAAGTTTGCTCACAAAGTGGATGTTCTTTTTGCTCACATTCGTTGACAACTGAAAAACAGACATTTTAGAGCCCAACACCGATTTATAAGAAAAAGCACTCACAGCAACTAGGACTTTCATCAGAGCGATCAGAACAATCATAGTTGTTATCACACACTTTTTGTTTTTCAATACACTGTCCATTTTGGCATTCGAACTGGGAAGCAGCACAATTTAGAGCTCCAGAGAGTAAAGAAGTTGCGGCAAGTCCAGTAATGTTGTGGGAGGAAATTTCTTCTGTTGAACATTGTTTTTCATCACTGCCGTCATCACAGTCGGCTGTAAATATTTTTTTTCAAATTTTAGCTTTAAAATAAAAAAAACTCACAATTTCCATCACAGCGCCAAGCTGTTGAAATATATTAATTAATAAATTATTGATAAGTAGCCAAAAATTAAACTCACTGTTTGGAATGCACTGAAATTTGAAAAAAATTAAAAATCATTAAATTAAATTTTTAAGAAAAGGAAGAGTTGAGTCCACCCCAAAAGACCTAAACCCAGAAGACCTACTCCCAAAAGACCTACGCCCAAAAGACCTACTCCCAAAAGATCTACAACCAAAAGACCTACTTCCAAAAGACCTACAACCAGAAGACCTACTCCCAAAAGACCTACAACCAAAAGACCTACAACCAAAAGACCTACTTCCAAAAGACCTACAACCAGAAGACCTACTCCCAAAAGAACTACGACCAAATGACCTGTCCCAAAAGACCTACAAATTTTTAAAGCGAATATCGTGGGATTTAGAGGGATTAAGGAGGATAAATACTCTATGAAGAGTGTGTGTACGTACCATAACCCCGTGTTGATAGATATTTCTATCCCCTTCAACCACACTAAATCCATCGATATTCCCTTAATCCCTCTAAATCCTTCGATATTCCCTTTCAAATGTTGTAGGTCTTCTTGGAGTAGGTCCTCTGGGTCTTTTGGGTGTAGGTTTTTTTAGCTGACCCCGAAGAGTCAATCGATTTGTCATAAATTAAAAACACACCTTATGGTTTTTGCACTGCCACAGTCCCGGCTGGCACGATTGATAAGCTATTATTGTAAGAAAAATTATAAGACTACTTTCTAATTTACTTACTGCAATTTGCGTGTTCATCTGATCCATCAAGACAATCCTATAGAATAAAATAGTTTCAAAATTTATTTACCTAGCTTAAGCTTACATTATCTCCATCACAAACCCACGCTATAATTTAAAGAAAATTTTAAAAAATAAAGGAAATTTGTGAAACTCACATGCGTGTATACAATTATTGTTTGAGCAACGGAATTCGCCTGAAATAATTAAAATCGAAGAGGTGGGATATAAATCATCTGTTTAGTCTCTTACCCTTGTTACAAGCTTTCTTGGCCACACCACAGAGAGCCTCGCTCTCGTCTTCACCTCCAACACAAGTAACATCTCCATCACATAACCAGGTTTTTGGGATACACTCGTATTTAGGTTGGGCCAAATGTTTGTTGGATTTACAGTTAAACTTGAAAAATTCCAATTAAAAACCTAAATAAAATGTAAAACTTTTACTTCATCCTCCATACAAGTTCTATTTCCACAGCTCTAAAACATTTTATTTTTCAATTAAAAATTAATTTAATTTCTTACATGAGCAGTTGATTCATCACTACCATCGCCACAATCATCTAACAAAAGTATTAAAAAATAAGTTTAATGATTAGCACCTTCTCCATCGCAGATAAAAGCACGTGAAATACATTTAGAGTTGTCACATTGGAATAAATATTTGCCAACACAAACGCGTTTTCCATTGGTATCAGTACAGTTTGTGGAAGTCTGAAACAAAAATATTTTGAAATAATTTGTAAAAAATTTATGTAGTTACTTCGTCCCATCCCCCATCAGCACAGTCTACATCTCCATCGCAAACCCTTTAAAATTAAATAAGAGCTAATCTTTTTTTCCGGAAGCTTACCAAGTTTCCGGAATGCATCGACCAGACGGACAACGGGCATAATGTTGTGAACAAGGTTGATTTAAACAAAACAAGGATTGCTCATCAGACTTTAAAAATTTTGATTTAAAGACCAAATTGATCATTAATATCCTACCATGTCGCCACAATCATCTGAAAAAAGTTGGGTTAATATGGGACAGATAATTTTAAGAATTACCATATCCGTCGCATAAATCGGAGGGCTAAAATAAAAATTATTATATTACAGGGTGCCATGTGAAAAATTTTATTTAGATCACTGAGTACCTGAATGCAGACGTTAGTTTTTGGACATTTGATACGAACACCCCGACAGTCAATGGGTAATCCAGGACAGGTCTTGCTATTTTCGTCGGAAACCTTTGAAAGAATTTAGATGATTTAAAACATTCTCGAGCTTTACATTTTCATCCTGACAATCAATATGGCCATCACAAACACGGCTTTGATTAATACAATGACCATTTGTACAAGCAAAAGCTCCAGGCGGGCATACGGTGGTAGTGGGTGAACCAGATCCGCTGCTTCCTGGGCGGCTACCCGGTTTGAAGTTGCCGCAATCGAGCTCGTCAGAATGATCACCACAATCGTTAACACCATTGCAACGTCCAGATTCTTGAATACAACGTCGATTTGCACACAAGTAATAGTCTTCTGGACAGAAACGTACGACTAAAATTTTGAGGAAATGTAGTAAAATATAGTAAAAATATGGTCAAAACATACAACAATAGCTAGGTGATTCATCGGATGAATCAGGACCTGAAATAGGGAAATTATACAAGTACAAAGAGTATACGAACAGTCCATCTTTCCATCACAAGTTCTGTCCAAGGCTATGCAACTACCATCACCAACACATTGGAAATTATAAGGACCCTCGCAGCTTCCACCAGATTTTGCTCCAGAAGCTGCGTCATTTGGTGCGCATTGAGTGGCTATATCCTCACCAGGCTGTTTGACTATATGGAATGTATCGTTACAAGCACATTGAACACGATGTGCAGATATAGTTCCTCCTGCTCCTCCACCAAGTTCAGGATCATCAGCAGCCACAACATGACAAATCTGTTCACACCCTCCATTGTTTTTCGCGCATGCATGGGCTGTTCTTTCGCTACACCACTGGTTTCTTGTTCGAATGTCAGCCTCAGAGGCAAAAACTCGAAGGGTTCCAGGGCTGTAATAATTTATTAATTTTGAAAATAAAAATATTTTATTTGCCTTCGATGGTCTGCCACAACATTCTCATAGGAATTCCCAGTAAATTTATTCATTCGGAAAATTCCATTCGAAAGTGGATCACTCATGTAAAGCCAATTCTGCCAGATATCCAAAGATTTTGCCCGAAAACCAATTCCAATCAAACGTCGGTTATTTCCATCATAGTCGATTGATTCAATGCTCTAAAATAATCACACAAATTTTGGAACAGTCTTTATTCAAACCAATCGGTTCACATCGGCCCAATATAGCCGCTGCTCACGTGAGTCTACAGCTAATGTTGCAGCAAGACTTAAATCCTCGCGGACTAAAACACGGCGTTGACCACCAGCCATATTTGCTCGTTCAATCCTTGGCTCGTAAGAACCACCTGACACTTTATAACCACTGTCAGACCAGAAAAGAAGTCCTGAACAAGGATCCAAAGCCATAGCATATGTCCAGTCCCCGGTAGCAATTGTCATAATGTGATTGCCGTTAATGTCGTAAGCGTAAACTTTGCCGCTTCTTCCAGTTGTCCAATAGACCTTTTGTGTAAACCAATCCAAACGCATATCAGATATGTGTCGATTTGCTTCCTTGAGTTCAGGTGTTCGAAGACGCTCAGCGTTTATAATTTGTCTGAGTTGTTTCGGCTGACTTATTGAAAACCAACTAATGTTTGCTCCGCTAGGTGATTCGGTGACAAAGAAAATACGACGCAAATTTACGTCAACATCAAATTGTTGAATATTAGGCATTGGTGGAAAAGCGTCACGTAATGGGGAAGAAGCTTTAATGTCTGGAACAAGAGTTGCATCTACAATTCGGTCGCCATCAATGAACATAAGAAAAGAATCGGGTTCTAAAATTCCAAAAATTAAGTTCAAAAACTAAAAAACTAGCCTTCACAAATTCGCCCTTTCGGAACACCTTTAGCACATGCACAATTTGGAGATGACGAGCCTGGAAGTGCGAAGCAAAGCTGAGGGCAACTAACAAAAAAGGAATGTGTTACTTAAACAAATATAAAAATTACGGTGACTTTCGCAAGCTTTCACTTATGTGACATGGCGAGTTTGACTTTGGCTGGGCAAGGGGATCAAAAGCAGACAAATCTGCAAGTTCTGGTAAATCGCCAATCATTGTACTTGGAGAAAGTAGAAGTGAACTTTGGTTTGGTTTACTGGAAGATAGAAAATAATTTGGGATTTCATAAAATTTTAAGCACCTTGTCGAGGCAAAAACTTTTTCAAGTCGTCGGTCTGTCCAGTACATCTTAAGTAAAAGATTGAGTAAGAATATTATCAAGCAAAGCAATTACATTTTGGCCAACAATTGCAATTCCAGTTGCTTCTGCAATGTCTGAGCGTACCAATTCCGGCTTCAATTCACTGTTTCCATCCGTTGTGTGAAGAGCCATAGGATTCACCCTGAAAATTCCATCCATACCAGCATCAGTCCAATATAAGTAATGGCTATTTTAGTAGGGAAATTATTCGAATGTATTTATTCATTACCTATTAGGATCGACGATCAAATCAGTCGGTTCTTTCAGTTCAGTATGGACTATTACTTGCTTGTGAGTACCATCTAGCCATGCTCTTTGGATGGTTGGAGTTTGACCCTGATCAGCCCAATAGATGTAGCGGGCTAAAATTCATTAACAGTTTAAAACTTTGACAGGAAGACAAACCAATAGGATCTATAGCTAAAGAAGTAGGGGTTTCAGTTCGAGTTGTCAACAAAATTTTGCGATTTTCTCCATTAAGTTGAGCTACTTCTATGTTTGAACGATCCGAGTCGGCGTTCACAAAATAGAGGTTGGCTAGAATTTTCAAAATTAAAAAAAATATACAAATACAAGCTCACAATTAACCCAATCGACTGCAACACTTTTAATTGTAAAACCTCCAAAATTATTTTTTATGATCAATCGACTTTCAGATTCGCCCAAAACAAGCCGAGAAATGCCTTTATTTAGTCCTGCAGCATCTACCCAGAAAATGGATTTTGAATCGTAGTGGAAATCAAGCTGTGAAAAGGATTTTTTAAACGATTTTTAAGTTAATTCGTACGCTTGTTATGGTAGTTCCAGCCAATGGATCGAAGGCAGTGACCTTAGAACGAAGTGGATCCGTTCTGAAAATGAGTTAGATGTCTACATGCCTTAGTTATAGAACATACGGAATAGACTTGATGTAATTTTTCCCAGCAATTATGAGGAACGATTCTACGGAGAGTTTGCATTTGTTGGTCTCCTCATCCACCGAAAAACCAGTTCCACAAATACATGTAAACTTATTTTGCTGGCCTCTGGGGATACAAAGTTGCTCACAATTTCCATTATTGTTATGGCAAGGATGAGATTCTCGAGTATTTGCTGGGTGAACAACATGCATATTTGTTAAGTGCTCAACATTTGCTCGAAATTCAGTGAACTCAGGTGGTTGATCGTCCCCACTTCCAGTATCCACATCACCCACCATAATCTTATCGAATGCTGTATCAGCATAATAAATGTGATTGTGGAAAAATGCGATAGCTCGAGGTTGCTTTGCAGCATCATTAAGAATGTAACGTTTGTCTTGCCCGCTATAAGAGACGCTAGTAATCTGTAATTGAAATTTTTTTAAAGTTCCATTAAAATATTTCCAACCCTTCCAGCTTTAGCTTCAGTAAAATAAATTCGTCGATTTACAGTATCCAATGCTAGATGATCCAATTCAGCAAGGTCCGTGCTAACGAGCACTAAGGGGTTGTTTCCATCCAAGTCTGCACCAGCCAATTTAGTGGAAACGCCTCCCTTGCCTTGATCCAACCAAAATAGTAACCCGCGGTCAGAATCAACAGCAATAGCAACAGGATTCGAAACAGCGGTCGGTGACTGATCGTTGTGCAGAATGACGGTGTGGAACTAAAGGGAATTTTCATTTTTGTAATTTTGAATGATAAATGAATTCCCCTCCCCCCAATGAATTCATGTAAAATTCACTTGTTCCCCTTGTGTTCGCACAACTTCAATTGTTTGTGAATGTTTTTTGCCGACATAAATGTTCCGACCATTCCAATCATAAGCCATGCAAGAAGGATCATCAGGCGGTTGATTAGCGAGAATAAGAGAGCGATTGTTGCTTGTTAGGCTTGCTAAAAGATATAGAATTTAACGCTAAAATATTGCTCAAGTCCAAAAATTGGCCAAAATTTAACTCTACTTTTATGGATCATTGAGCTTGACATGAGAGTTGCTGTCATTAAAAGCACAGGTGCACCATGTTCTAGATAGAAAAGTTCGTTGGTCAAAGGATCGTATTCAGCATCCTAATTAAGAAGATATTAGATTTAGGATTTAGGATATATCCTAACGATCTCCTTACATCAGTATTCCTAAGCCCGCTGATTGGCACAATTCCTCCAATTTCATGTGGCAAATGCTTTTTATTGGAACTTTCTCCCTCATTGTTTAGGGCTGCTCCAACGACCATTGATTTGTGCACCTGATTAAAGTGTGAATATTCTCAATTAATCCTGATAATCTCACTAACCAATAGCATAAATGGCCGTTTATCAAGGACGCATTGCCGTCCACCTCCACCTTCTTCAATAACATGACCACTTGGGCAGAGGCATGTGAATGTACCATTTGCACCCAACGCACAAATATGGGAGCACCCCGAAGTTGAACAAGGGTTTTCTTTTATTTGTGGCTGCAAAACTGGATGGATAGCAATAACACCCAAAGCCTTTGAGAAGGAATGTGAAGGATATTCTCGACTTGTCCCATTCGGATATTTAGGATAAAGTTGAAGCCGTTGAAGTCGACGATCGCTATAGTAAATATGGTCCTCGAATATAGACATTGCATGAGGATGTTGTATAAGCTTGGTCGAGGCGAGAACTTGAACGCGTCCTGAATGTTTTGGTAATTACTTGATCAAGTCTAACATTTATAAATCCTCCACCTTTTCCATCATAATCAACAAATTCAATGTAATCAAGCTTGGAGTCGGCAAAATATACGCGGCTAGATAAGAATAATTCATAAATATTCCCAATAGTTTCTTGATTACCTGACAGTGTAATCGAGTGCTATTGCATTAGGCCAGTAAATTTTTGTATCGACCAAAACAACCCGATTAGATCCATCCATGTTAGCACGCTAAAATTCAATTTAGTTAGGATTTATTGTTAAAAATTGCCTCTATGCGAGGATGTTGTCCCCAATCAGTCCAAAACATTAAAGCAACTCTGTTTAAATTTGTATTTTTAATGATACAAGTGTGATAGAATCACCTTGGATCCACAGCCAGACCTCGCGGTTGATCAATTCCTTCGTGGAGAAGAATGGATCGAACTAAAATTTTTTTTAATTCTTATTTTTTTCTAATAAAAAAGCTTGCCTCCAGGCTTTTCAAGACTTGCAATTTCAATAGTATTAAGAGAAGAATCGACCCAATAAAGGTTTCTGCCGACCCAATCGACGGCAATACCTTCAGTGATGTCCAAGCCCTGCCCAATAAAAACTTGAACGTCTGTTCCATTCCGCGTGGCACTGTAGATTTTCTTATCGCGTATATCCGACCAATATATACGATCCTGCACTGAGTCCCAAGCAATAGCAACAGCATTCTCTACCTGCGCGGCAAAAGTTCGCCAATTCTCTAATGAGCTATCAGACCAGTATATGCCTAAATCGTTATATTCAGGATTAGCCTAATAACATACGATTTCTGTTTGAAACATAAACACGCATGTCTTCACGATTCTGTGCAACCTTGCAGGTATGCTTATCTGCCGAAAGCACATAATCCGAATCACAGGTACAGGTAAACCCATGTTTTTCATCGGTACAATGCTGTGAACTGAATGATAGAAATTTGGCTGGAATCCAATATTCGTTCAGAAGTTACCATGAGCGAGGATCGAGGCATTCATTCTCAGGTTCACACCTCGTTTTATTAACAAGTTGTTCTCCGAGGGGACAGGAGCAAATAGGTCCGTCAGGCGAGTTGTGACATTTATATTGACAACCGGCTCGATCAGCAGAGCATAAATCTAAAAAAGAGAATGGAACCCTTAAAAATGACGAGAAAGTCCACCTCTTGAACAGCGTCCACCTTCATCAGATCCATCAACGCAATGAGGCTTTCCGTCACAAAGATCTTTAAAAATGCTTGGAAACTAGAAAACAAGGTCTAAGTTACTTGAATAATGAATGCATTGTTCAGGAGCATTGCGACAAGAAACCTAAATATTTTAAATTGGCAATAAAACGCTAAAAACTAAATTAGTTACAGTATCGAAGGGGCATTTGTAAAGAAATTGCGAAGCACTATTTGGGCATGTTTGCTCATCAGAATTGTCTCCACAATCATTCACAGAATCACAGACCCAAGTCTAATTAAATTTTAAATAAATTTTGAAAACAAAATTTATTAACCGAAAAAATGCAACGTCCATTTGTACAACGAAAATGATCTTTAGGGCATGTGACATGCTGAAGTTGGCAAGTTTCACGTGGTTCATCGCTTGCATCATCACAGTCTTCTTGTCTGTTTCATTTTTGTTTAATATAAAATTATTTAAAATTATTCACCCATCACATTTCCATGCCGCAGGAATACAAATACCGGAAGTAACACATTTAAATTGGTCAGCGGCGCAATTGCCTTCACGTGGCAAACAACTTTCCTCGTCCCTTAAATTTAGAGTAATGATTTTCTGAAAATCTAAAAATAACTAACGAAGCATCGTTGCAATCATCTTGGGAATCGCAATGATTTCTAAAGGGGAAAATAGTTAGGTTATCAAGAGAATTTTTTAGAAAAGTACGCTAATGGTATGCATTGACGACCACTCGCACATCGGAATTGATCTGGCCGACATTGTACTGGAGGGCAACGTTCTGGATCTTCATCAGTTGCATCATAACAATCCTGAATGTAAAGAGAAATGGCCTAGGAAAATTTTTAAAAAATCCCAAACATTATCCCCATCGCAAAGCCAATAAACAGGAATACAGCGACCATTCGCGCAAGTAAATTGGTTAGAAGAACAAGTGGCATTGTGGCAAAGTTCGAGCTTTTCATCACTCCCATCACCACAATCATCTTTGTAAATTAATTAGAGAATAAGAAAAAGTATGTTTTGACACTCACTATCGGAATCGCAACGCCATTGTTCTGGCACACACCTATTATTGTCACACTGGAACTTTTTGGCGCCGCATTGTGGACGTTGACCATCTTTGCAAAAGCGTTGATCCTCCTAGATAAATGAATAAAAATTCATTGAATAAAAGATCTAACATCGGAGAAATCTCCACAGTCATTATCTCCATCACATGCATACTGTACGGGAATACACTTCTTAGTGTTGTTACAACGAATTGTTGCTTCCGGACACTCCACTTCTTTGAAACAGGAGTGTCCGTTTTCATCTTGTTCGTCTGAGCCGTCAAGACAATCATCTATTAATAACGGAATAAGATTATTTATTAAATAATGTCAAGACACCTTCTGAATCACAACGCCATTCCAAAGGAATACAACGCCCTAAAATTGCCAAAATATTATTTTAATATTTAATTGAATATCAACCGTTAGCGCATTGAAATTGAAGAGCAAGTTCATTTTTCTAAAATTAGAATTAAGTTTGAAAGGTTGAAAGACCATTTTATCTATTATCCTTGAAAATTGGGCAGCAACCCAGCCCTACGGGGTCGTAAGTGTCGGTGTTCTGGGGCTGTCTAGGTTGGCTTTGGGAGTCGGGGTTTAGGGTTGCTTCATTGTTCGAATTAACTTTATACCCTACTTGAAAACATGTCTAACCTGTGAACCGTTTCGAGGGCAAAGAGGTTCAATCGGTTCAAGAATATCACGAATACAAGCCAATTCATTGTTTGGATTAACTTTGTATCCTATTAAAAATATTCCACAAAAAATAATTTTAAAATTATCCACCATGTTTACATCCACATTTTTTAGTCAACGGCATCGAATGATCATCACTCGGTAATGCAAAGCAAAAATGAGCACAATTATGCTCTTGGCAAGGATGTTTAAGATGGTCTTTAATTATGAAAAATACACGTTTTTTAATTAATAAGCTTATTAGACACCTGGATATTTATGACTCGGATCGGAAGCAGGCTGATTCTGCGTAGAACAACCTTTTATTGAGAAGATACTCCTTTCCTCTCCACTGAAAATTTTAAAACATAATTTAGGCTTAGTTGTCCTATTCTTGCCTGAAGTCACGAACGATCCGTCCAACCCCTCCGAAATTCTTGGAGACACGACGAATGGAGTATGGCCTTTGATGAACATAGTAAATTTGGTCTCCAAGGAAAGTTATAGCCACAGGAATGGGGTCTTCCACAGGCAAAACGGCCCAATTTTGTCCATCAAAATCCATACATGCAAAGAATTTAAGTAGAGAATCCCCCAAACAAAGACGACTTTCTGCAAAGTCGATGGCTAGACCAGAAGGACGACCAATTGTTTGGTTCCGTAAAACGATACAGTTGGTTGCATCTAGATTACAGCGCCATATGCGAGCCTTGGTCAGAAATATTAAGCATTAAAACAAGGAAACAGCCCTTACTGGTCTTTCAGCCTCAGCAAAGAAGACATAGCCCCTCCATGGATGTACAACTACAGAAACCGGATCTCGAAGTTTCACAAGCAGTTTGCGGCGGACAAGTTGTTCAGGATTTACTAGACCCTGTATTGGAATAAGTTTTCAGAATTTATTTTTTGTAATTCACCTGGTCGGTCACTTTTACAACTTCCAAGGAGTTCCTTATGTTGTCGCTTAATTTTAAAGCAATTATAACGGTATTCTTAAACTTAAAACAAAACTACCCACATATAATATAGCTGCCTGCTCATCCAATCAAATGACATGGATATTAGACCATCATTGTGGGTCTTAAAAAATTTTTATAGAAATTTTTCGGAATTTCATAAAACCAACCACAAGTATTGGAGCCGAACCTTCTCCATCTGGCTTCACACTAGAATTCATAATTGAATATATATCCAAACTTAAACTACCGGTAAAGTGTATTATCCATAATATCAGCATAAAAGAAGCTTGAACTATGAACATCACATTCAACTGCAAAGTACATTCCTACTCTACGTTGAGATTGAGGAGAAATAGGCAAAACAGCTTCAGCTAGTGTATTTTGCAGGATTTCGGGGTAAATGCCACGAATCTTTTAGTGAGAAAAATTAATGATTTGACCAATTATTGAACTCACAACTCTGTTGCTACTGAATAACAAATAATCTATTGAAGGCACACATCGTTTACCGTCAACCAATTTCTAGATAAAAATACCAATTATTTATGTTGGTTCAATCTACCTGTCCGATAGGGCAAGCACAACGATAGCCCACACCAAATCCGACATTATCTTTAGCTAGAAGACACATTCCCTCACAATCAGCCTTATCGCACGGATTTTCAATGTGTTGCTGGAAGCAATCACTGTGAGAGGGACCGGGCTGTGCCATTTGATGATATGCAGCAATTCCCATTGGAAAAACGTTGCCATCTTTGTTAGACCAAATAACTTCAGAAGCCGCTCCAAACTTTTCAACTCGCATAATTCCCAATCTTGTCCAGTCTGTCCAATACAGGTATTGATCGAATATAGCCAATCCGAAAGGATGGGGCGCAAAATTCCTAAAAGAAAATGCGAACCCTCAGAAAATTTACAGAAAATTTTTTAAATGAAATTCAACCTTCCAGATGAAATTTGTCGTCGATCATTACCAGAATAGTCAACTGATTCAACTCGATCAACCTTCGGGTCACACCAGTAAACTCGTTTTGCAGCGATATCGACAACAACGCCGCTCACCTAAAGGTTATAAAACTTGAGCTATAAAGGAACTTTAGCTCACTTGATGGGTGTGTGTTTCGACAATTACACGTCGACTTGTACCTGATCAAGAAAAAGTTAAGTCCTTATAAGTTGTAAATATCTAACCATCCATATGGCAAGTTTCCAATTTCAATTGGTTAGAAAAGAACATTTCACCCCGAAGAGCTTAAATTTTAAAATCTTTTAAACTTATCAAGGTTCAAGCTCACGGTCCAAAGCAATATCGAGTGGAAGAGTAAGACCATCTGCTAGCAAAACAGTGCGTTTATCGCCTTCATAGTTGAGCACATCAATACGTCTTGAACCACTTTCGATTACATAAATCTTTAAATTTTGTTAGAAATATCCAATAAATTGTGTAAATTTACATTATTAGTAATCCAATCAACAGCTAAATTTCGTGGGTAAATCAACGATTTAAGCTCAAATTTGTGCTAAAAATATATTTTAAATTCGGATTTCAACTAATAAACATACAATATGTTCAATATCACCCCCAGAAGTGATGTCAGCACGGTAGAGAGAATGAGCTAGCCGATCAGTCCAGAATATTTTTCGTTTCTCGTAATCAAAATCTACTCCATAGATAAATTCTCCTGAAGCTATTTTTACGGCTGATTCTTCCTACAGATAAAATGAGGTTAGAGGTGAATTCTAAATTGAATCCCCACCTTATTTGCTGGATTCAACCGATAAAGTCCTTCACGGCGAGCAACAAAAAGACGCATTTGTTCAGGCTCACTGGAGATGCAATATCCCCGAAGTGTTAAATTATTGCTCCCGCCAAATGGAGATCCTGAATTTGCCCCAGTGCTTTGCACCATTTGAAGTCTTTAAAAAGCCAGAGGATTAAATAAAAGCATTAAAAGTTTACTTAAAGCAGGATCCTAAACAGCCACAAGTAAAACTAGGTCGGTGATTCTGGCATGTTTGATCACAATATCCAAAATCAGCGCATTCATTAATGTCTTAAAAATTGTTTTTTCCTTCTATTTCTCTCGTTAATTCTCAAAATATTCTTTACCTATACAAGATCGCTCAAAACGTTCGTCGAGTTTATAGCCCTGTGGACAGGTACAAATTCCACCAGTGGGGGAGCTTGCACATCCGGACTGACATCCGAGTGTTTGACAAAGATTGCGTGCTGTAAATAAATTATTTATTGACATTTTCAAATTAAATTAGAAACTAACAGCAAGTCTTTTCATCCGCACCACTATCACAATCCTGATTAATAAAAATATTTTTAATAAGCCTTTTATCCTTAAAGTCCTATTTTGACCCTCAAAAATACTCACATTAACTCCATTACACAATTTAGACAGGTGAATGCAATGACCGGAATTTGGACAGGGCCACATATCCGGAGGGCATTTATAATGACCACATTCCTCCTCGTCTGAATTATCGCCTGAACATTTAGGGTTATTAGATCAACTCCGTAAACATTTTAAATTATCTACCGCAGTCATCATAGTAATCACAACGGAACTTTTGAGGAACACAACGCTTATTTTTACATTTAAAATCGCCTGTCTGACACGCTGGAAATGTGCACGTCGGCGGTTCATCCTTCAAAAATAAATTCAAAAAAAATTCTCCACAGATATTCAACCGATTTGTCAGCACAATCAGGGGTTCCATCACAAACCCATATTTTCTGTATGCATTGGGTTTTATCCGCGCAACGAAATTGGTAGGGAAAACAAGCCTAAAAATTTCAATGTCTAAGATATACTATAATCTAAATACTGTATGATTAGTGGAGCAAGAATCTTTCTCATCACTAAGATCACGACAATCATAGATTCCATCGCATTTGCGAGTGATTGGAAAGCACTAAAACAGATACACTATTAAAATTATTTTCGGAATAATTCCGGATTGTATTAAGTTCTAAAACTAAGTTCTTAACTTAATTTTAGGAAACTTAAGCTTTGTTTTCCGGAAACTTAAGAACTTAGTTTTAAGTAAATAAGTTTTAATTTTCCAGAAACGTAAGTAGTTTTAATAAACTTAAGACAGAGTTTAATTAACTTTTTCCGGAAACTTAAAACAAGTTTTAATTTTCCGGAAACTTAAAATAAGTTTTAATTTTCCGGAAACTTATAATAAGTTTTAATTTTTCGGAAACCTAAAATAAGTTTTAATTTTCCGGAGACTTTAAATAAGTTTTAATTTTCCGGAATCTTAAAATAAGTTTTAATTTTCCGGAAACTTAAAATAAGTTTTAATTTTCCGGAAACTTAAAATAAGTTTTAATTTTCCGGAAACTTAAAATAAGTTTTAATTTTCCGGAAACTTAAAATAAGTTTTAATTTTCCGGAAACTTAAAACTTAGTTAAGACTAAGTTTTCTGGAAACTTGAGACAGAGTTTTAATAAACTTAATAGTAACTTTATTTTCCAAAATTAAGAACTTAGTTTTAAATAAACTTAACAACTTTGTTTTCCGGAAACTTAAGCTTAGTATTAAGTAAATAAGTTTTGATTTTCTGGTTTGGTAAGTACTGGTTTTTAAAACTTAACTGGCGTCCATCAAAACATTGAAAAACTGAACCATCATTAACTTCGCAGTTTACTGGAGCTGCGGCTGAATTTTTTAAAATTAAAATACATTTTTAAGTCAATTTAAAATTTAAAATCATTCTTACGGCAGTCTTTTTCATCAGAACCATCAACGCAATCGCTCTGTAATAAAAGAAATTTTATCTTAGTTTTTTTTGTAAATCTAAGGCTTACGATATTATCACATCGTTGATACTCTTGCTGCAAAATAAATTGTTTTATTTTAATATTTTTAATTGAAAATTAATCTTACAATGCATGAGACTGAGTGAATATCGTATTTATCGCCTGTAATATTAAAAAATTTTTTAGTATCTACCGTATAACCCTTATTAATAGACTCCCTCAAATAATTACCCCACTTCCAGTGATTACCCTCTCCAGTGTGAGTGTGTAACAATAATTACCCTCCATCAAAAGCCTACACACGTTCAGATCTCAAAACTCGAATAATACCCCTCTCTCGGTTAATTACTCCCTCCAACGGGAGACCGAGACAATACCCAGGGCATTTATTCAAGGAAATACAGTAAATTATAAATTAGTAATTAAAAATCTCTCACATTGCCACTGTTCGGCTTTACATCCCGGGTGGGCTGAAAATTTAGATTTAAAAACATAATTCAGAACAATTCTTACGGCAATTGTTCTCATCCTCGCCGTTTCGACAATCACCTGATAAAAAACATTAAGTGTAATTAAAGCTAATTTACTCAAAACTCACCAGACCCATCACATTTCCATTCTAGCCTAATACAGTGACCATCATCGCATCGGAATTCTGTCTCAGAACAAACTCCGGAAGAACTTCCAGAGGAACTTTGTTGTTGTAAATGAGAACGATGAGCTCCTCTGTGGGCTATAGTGGGAGCCTCAGCATCTGTTGTAAAGACAGTGCCAGAAATAAATCCAGGCCTGACGCCAGGAGGGCCTCGATGAAACGGATGTGGTGGTTCAACTCCAAGTAAAATTCCTTTTATTTTTGAAAATTTTGGAAAATTTTTATCTCAACCGCCCAGAAATAAAGAGGAAGGAAAAATAATTTTCAAGATCAAATTTGTTAATTGGGATAATTTTTTGAAATAAGAGGGGTCAAGAGGAAGTTATTGGGATTAAGAGGGATTTAATGGGATTATGACAGAAGACGTAATCCCGAGTATTTGAACCTGGCCTCCAGGATCAGGTCCCCACCAGGAAGTTGATCTCCGAAGTTAGTTGACCTCTAGGGAGTTGCCCCCAAGGTGAGTTGACCTACAGGGCCGGTTGACCTCTTGTAATTGACCCTCTGGGGCGGAAGAAATTTTCCATGATTAAATATTGAGAGACAATATTTGAAAAATTTTAAAGTAAACCTACTTTGTATTGTATGTATAGGAAATTTTGTATCCAAATTAATACATAATCTTGGCAAGCAAAATAAATTGAGCAAAAATATGGGTAAGAAAAAATATTTAAACAACAAAAACAACATAATGAGTGTATGTATTTAATAAAAATACATTTTTAAATGCTAAAAATTAATGGAAAAATTTGTATGATTAATAGAAAAATTGGGTGAAAAATTGAATCAATTTCCTTTAATGACGTATAATTAAATGACCTAAATGACCTATAATTTAGATTAAATTACGCTGAAGAAAAATAAAAGAGAAAATATCTGACCCAGTAACTCAACGTGTCTTTAAAATAAAAAAAACTTAATTTCTCATAATTTGAGGGAATTTCAGCCTTAAAAGGCTGTGAAATGGCAGACGGGAAGGCGAAAACAAAAATAACCCTCAAGAATATCCTCTGCGCATGTGAGGGGGCATTGGGTTGCGCTAGTTGTGTAGCAATATCGACCGATTGCTGATACTTTTTCGGCAGCTATTTAGTTGTCAATAAATCTTAAATCCTTATCCAATCAATTATGTTAAAACAAGAAAGGGATTATAAAATGAATTGATTGTCAACTAGAATATCTCAAAATCCAAAAATTGTTTTAGAAAAGGGGAGGGTTATCTGGTAGGAGACGGGCTCAGACACTTGCCAATAAATTCTCGAAAACAAACTCAAAAATAAATTGAAGAAGATATGTATTTTTGTGCCTGTTTTTTCTTCGCCCGCCTCAATGTTCATCGGCCTTCGCCAAAATCCCCATGCAATATTAACGATCGCGCAGCGGTCGGTGGTGAGAGAATAAAGAGAAGGAAAAGGGGGAAAAGTAGATATGATTGGTGATTGGTATGAAAAAAATATATTTTTTGAATTTATGATTAATCGAAATTATTATTTAATGAAATAAGTATCAAAGAATATAAACAAAAGTTGATAACTGTGAACTTCGTATGCCCTTCCTATTGTTTCCCTCAGATCTATGGTGATTGGTACCTAGTAGCTCTGCGTGTTTAGAACTTATGGTCTGGTATTTTGCGTGTGTAGAGAGGTCGATCGGAAATGACGGAGGTGCTGGAAATCGGAACTGTCGGAAATTGGAAATGGCTCAAAAGTTGGAATTCGGAAATCAGCTCAAATTTTCGGAAGTCGGAAATAGGAATTCCGATCGACCTCTGGTATATATCTCACTATTGTATAAAATTTACCGCAATAAGTAAACTTACACAAAAAAATTCAGATTTGGGAAGAAAATAAAAAGGGGTATTACAAAGTTCACAACTCCCCAAAATTTATTAAATATCCTATTTTAAAATCCAAAATCCTCTAATAGGATTTCCCAAAGAAATATCAATATAAATTTACCAGAAAAAAAATTTTTCGGGTATTTATTTTAATTAAAAGGTGTGGAATAATCTAGAATAATCTTCCACAAAAGGATGATAAGACAGTTAAAAATGAATAATTTGGCGGTGAATTTTTTTGACGAAAGTAACGTCAAAAGTGATCACTTTCGCATAATGAGCACAGCCAAATAAACCGGCATCATTTAAAAAATAAAAAAACAAAAATTAAAAAATTAAGAAGAAAATTGTGAAGAATTCTATTAAAGTTCTGATCTAAAATTAAATATAAGAAAAAGGATCAAGAGTTGATAAAAAAATATTTTTTTGCTCTCACATGCTGGTCATTTTTATTTTTATTTTCGGGAGTAATTGGAGATGGCCGGGGATAGAAAAAATTTTGTGGAAATGTACAGTGCGCGGATTGTTGTTAAAAATGAGGAGAGCAAAACAGTAAAAATATTTTCTAAAATTCTCTCAACTAGCGGAAAAGATTTATATTTTACAGACGGCGAAATAAAAACAAAACAACACCTCTAGCAAATTTACTCTACGGACAACCGGTCTAGCTAGGTAATTGTTTGACTAATTTTGATCGATTTGAGAAAAATATATGATCAATTTTAAATTTTGGAAATTTTGAATTAATTTTAAAAATCTGTTTAAATTTAAATAGAGGTAAATATTAAGAGAAAATGGCACAACTTTGAGGTGAAATTTTTGAAAAAATTTCGGCCGATTTACACCAAAAGAAAATAAAAGAATTAGGATCTAATTTGGGAAGCAAGTCCTGGACCAAATTATCCCCTAAACTGGAATCAAGAAAAGTTCGGGAACGCTTTCCGAGTTGTTCAGAAAATTCTTCAAAAACATCAGAATTTGGGGTAACTGATTTCCTTATCGTAGATGTACTTACACTGAACAACATAAAACATAATATTAAAAATAAATGAAATTAAAAAATAAGTACAAAAGGTAATAATGAAAAATGAAAAATATTTTTCAAACTTATAAATATTTAAAAACAAACTCGCAGTCAGACACCCTTTTTTCATTTCGGTGCTACCTGCCCCCTCTTAAAAAAATTTTACTTTAAAAATATTTTTTCAATTATTATTTTGTTAAATATTATTATTTTACTTTCATTTTTCATTATTTTAAAGTGAAAAAAGTTTGAAATTGGAAGGGTAAAGGCCCGATGACACAATCAATCATCTCCCTATTTTTCCTTCCAATTTTCATATTTTCTTCGGCAAAAATAAAATATCTCCAACGAGAATCAAGGCTACAAAACCAAGGCCAAATCAGGTAATGGATGGGTGAACAAGAAAATTGATGAGTGGATTATAATATTTTTATTTTGCATTTAGAGTAGCCGCAGCATAGGAGAGGGGTTGTTGAACAAAATGCAAATAGGGGGGAAAGGGGGAGGGGTAAAGGGTTTAAGGGGCGCGAAAGGAGGAAGAGAGGGGTCAATGTGAATAAAGGGATAAAATATTACCTTCCAAAGGCAAATTGTTTTCAAGGGATGTGCGCGAGTGAATTGTGCAGATATTTAGGTGGTGGTAAAGGCGCCCAACGGCAATAAGCACTTGCGCACGCACATAAACTAAAACAAATCGATCAAAAATTCATTCATTAATTCGGCCAGCATTTGCTACAAATAAAGTTGCACATTTCACGTTAATTTTTCGCCCTGAGCTGTTGATCTTCACCAATTTTTTTGCATTAAACAAGTTAATGATTAGTTAAAACTGGTGTTTATTAATGGGAGGACAGAGGCTAAGAACTAATTGACAACCAGTTTTTTTGAAAATTAAAAGAAAAATTGATTTTTCTAAAAATATTTCTAATCGGTTAAATGGATTTTTTTGCAAATAATTTAAATTTAATAACATAAAAGTGAAAGACAAAAATTCTGATTTTTAATCTTGATTCAATATTCATGTTTTGGTACTTTTTGGATATCCCGCTCCCTAGCTTGAATCTCAGAGATTCCCTTAAGATGTCAAGCTTCAGGTCAGGCTTCCTTCCCCAATTACACTCCATTTCCGTGACCTATTCAAATGAGAGGCATCAGCAGACGGAAGTTTGACCATTATGTACATCTTAGGGAAAACCCCAAACTAGGGAGCGAGATATCCCAAAAAGTACCCATGATTTATTTAAACTTGGAATCTCGATCTTCCCAATTTTGTGGACGTACAATAAATGTTTCTAGAATGTGGTTTTGATATAGAAAAGCAGAAAGTGAATTGAACAATGTTCGAACAACAATATAAATTGCCAAAAACTGAATCCAAGCCCATTTTAGCATTTCCCACACATCCGTTCTGAAAATTGAGAGTAATATCAAGTAATAAAATATGAAGCAACTTATAATAGAAGACTTGTTCATTAATTCTAAGCCTGTAATTGACGTGAAAGCTTCCAGATTCTGTATCATTTGGGGTTTCTGAACGAAGCTCCCATCTATGGGCGCTGCTACAAATCGAAAAGATTATTGCTTGTGAGAGAGGGAGATGGTACCTAACAAGTTCAAGTGTGAAATCCTGCTCTATTTGATAATTCTGAAGTGCCCAAATAGCTGAATCCATTTTTGTCTTCAAGTTGTCATCGTTTAAATCTAACAATAAATTAGCAGTTTCGTCTGTTTTTAAGTAATCATTGCTGGAATTATTAACTGAATCTGTAGCATTTCTAATATTCAACATCGAAGATGCCCATTCAAAAGGCGATTCAGTTAAATTTCCCCAACTGGGCAGTGGTCCACGTTGAGTCATTTGTAAAATACCGATCATGCTTAAATCACTAAAAACAATTTGGAAGTAGGAATCTAGCCTTTCCCGTACCTCATAGCATTAGAAGCATTGGATGGTCTGTTGATCTTCCCAATAACCGGGCACATTTGGAACTAGAACGAAAATTATATTTAAATTCAAGTAGAAAAACATTAATTCTATACTTGTAGCAATGCTCGTCGATCAAGTCGAACATCAAAAAATAATATAAAAGTAATAACTCTGAAGTTATCACTTGTTGTTAAGTTGCCTTTTGGTGAACGAAATAGAATATTTATTATTATCTGAATTATTTAATTAGTTTGTTAATCATCTACGCTGAGAAACCTCCTCTGGACGGCCATCATCGTCTACATCCAAACTACTTGTCTCAAACGCAGGAAAAATCAAATAATCACTCCATCGTTGATTCCAATCAGTTACAGGACTCCAAAAGTGTTGAACTTGGCCATCCTCGTCTTCGAATAAAAGGAATAACTGTTCATTAAAATGTACTCTAGGCCGTTCTAAATAAGTGTTGGTCCTTCGCCACAAACCCTGCAAGATTAAATTTAAAAATGTGAGGTATTCTTGAGGAAATATCAGAAACCTGTGTAGCAAAAGTCAAAAACAACGCAATTATTGCTGATAAAGGGAAGCTGAAAAAATGCCAAATGTTGGCAAATGAAAGCGCGGAAGCACGATATTCGAAAGATATTGGCTTTAAAATTTTTTAAATTTTTTAGAAACAAATTTAAAATTATCTTACAGTGCTATAGACAGTTTTAAGTCGCAACATTATTTTGCTTTGTTGGAAATAATAAAATTTAAATTTTCTTTTGAAATTATTAAACAAGTCCAAAGAGAGAATACCCAAGCAAGGGTAGCCAAAAATGCATAGAACAAATCAAGAATAAATTTTAAACGATTTGGAGAAATAACAACCATTCAGTACTAATTTATGGCCATTTTAATTGAGAAGGTAAAGGATGTTTTTATAAATATCTCACAAGGATGGTTGCCAGGGAACACAATTCTCCTATAAACATTCGGGTCACTAAGATAGAGAACGTTGCTTTTGTAGCAAAAATTGTAAAAGAACAGATCCCAGTTAGAGGAACTGAAGTTTATAACAGAAGCGGCTCTCCGAATTTAAAATGCGGAAGGCGGGAGAGTAAAAAAGCGAAATTCTGCGGAAAGCTGAAGACAGCCCCTCCCTATTTTATAGTATTCTATAAAGTCAATAATCCTTTTTTATTTGTCGTCATAGATAATAAACAAAAAAAACATGAAATATTTTGATTATGGAATTTTTAATTTAAAAATGAAGCCATTATTTATAAAAACACGCATATTTTTTTGGATCATTTAAATACTGCTTTTATGTGTTGCTGCACATTGAATGTAAAATAGAGAGAGGAGTGTTTTTTAGAGATATACTAGAGCTGGAGAAGTTATTTAAATAATGGCACATCTCCGCCTCCTTTTTGGCTTTTCCTTGTGCTTTTTAAATTAAATTTTAATAAAAAAATTTTAAGAAAAAAATACCTTAAACTTTCTAATTTCACGCACAAGAGCCTAAAAATTTTAATTAGTGAATTAATTTTTTAATTTATGTATCTCCATGATATAGGACAGAATAAATAAGACGAAAATGCAAAATGTATGGGCAAATCAAGGGGTTAAACTTATTTTATTGTGAAATATCAAAATTCATTAGGTTCGTTTTGTGGATGATTTGCTTAAATCCTTGGTTTACTCTCGAACATTTGAATTTTAAAAATTTAAAAAGATTATGGGGAAAGAAGTTAAAAAAATAAATTTTCACAAACATGAAAAGCCTCGTCCACATGCTTGCGAGTTTTAGCACTTGTGTCAATAAATGGAATGCCAAAAGAACGTGCCAATTCTTGTACAGATCGCTGGTCAACTGCTCGCTGTTGGAGATCACATTTATTACCGACCAAAACCATTGGAACCTTTAATAAAATTAAAACGGATTAGTAAAAATAATTACATTCTATTTACTAAAATATAATTCAACTCTTCAGCTCCATAGGTACCGCCAGCCCCAGCCTCGTCCCTCCTTTCTCTTACAGAAATAGAACCTCCGGAGTGAGTCTGAGACAGGGATAATTACTAAATAGAGCCCCTCCAGCAGAATTTGCCCTTCCAACCTAAAACCCAAACTCATTCATAAAACAAAAAAGCTCAAAATTGTCAGAGGAAAAGGAAAAAAGGAGGCAAAAGTCAACGTATTACCAACTAATTAAAAATTTAAAATATTCAAAAAAAAGAAAAACCTCGTCATTGTCCTTTACCCGTCTGATCTGTTCACGATAAGCGTGGATATTTTCAAAAGACTTGTACTAAAAATACAACATTAATAAAACATTCCATAAAATCAAAAAAACCTCATTAAGCGCAAAAACCAAAAGAAAACCCTCGCCAGTACGCATATATTGGTCACGCATAGCAGAATACTCTTCCTAATTTAAAAATTAAAAAAAAATATTTAAAAAAGAAAAACCTGTCCTGCCGTGTCTAAAATGTCAAGAAGGCAGGTCTCGCCGTCAATAAGAACCTTAAATGTCAAAAATATGAAATTAAATTGAGATATTTTTAGCGAAAGGAGAATTGGAAGGATCAACAGTGACTGAAAAGGAAGATGAAATATTTTCAGTAGGGTTGGCGTTTTCGAGTCGGGCATACGTTCGAGTCATTTTTATCGAGCCGGCCCGATCGAGTCTTTTTTGGGCCAAAATTCGCCGCCCGACTCGATTTTTCGGACCAACCCTTAACACTAATTTTCAGCTGACAAGGTTAAATATCAAAAATCTGGACAGAATTCTGAAATGATTCTCTAATGTAAAAATAAAGATAAATATGTCAACCAATTCTTAATTTTGGCCGAGGAACTTGACAAGATTTTCGACCTTGGGTCAAATAAAAACAAGAATACTAGTAATTCCAAACTTCGTCTGATGTGGTAATTGTGGTAAAAATATGTGATGTGGTAAAAAATACTAGTAATTCCAACATTATGCACATTCTTAAGGAAGAAAAAAATGGTGGGACAAAGTTTGATATTACCAAATACTGAAAAATGCCTTGATCTTAACACAGGATCTGTGAAAATCAAGGTCCAGATCCAGGCCATCCCTAACAAAACCAAAGGGTTAAGCGCCCTTACTGTCACGACAATCAAACATAAGAAAAACATAAAACAAACCTGCTTTCGATAACTGTCCTCAATGGTTGGGTCATACTCTTCAATAAACTGTCCTTGAATTAATTGAATAGTTAATGCCTACAGATTTAAATTAAATTTAAAAAGTTTAAAATAAAAATAACCGATTTTCCAACTCCTCCATCGCCAACAACAACCAACTTTAAATAAAAGAAATTTAAGAAAATAAAAAAAATCGAACCTTATATTCAGTCATTTGTCCAAAAAATAAATAGTTAATCAAATAAGTTGATATTCAGTAAAGGTCTTCAGAAAAAAATTAAGAATTAAATATAATTAAATAAGTAGGAAGAAAGCTGAATTTGTTAAACAAGTCTTGTAAAAAAAATTAAAAAAAATAGATTTGTAAAATAAATTACAAGTAAAATTGACAAAATTTTGTGGTAACAACTAGTGATCGAGATTTTCGAAAGTCTGGACCTATTCCAGGGTTTTGGGTTTGATTTATTGACCTGGGCTGGATCCTGGGCCCGTAGTTAGGAAAACCCCAGGCCCAGGAAAAATCCAGGAAGGTCAAAAAATGCATGGGCCTGGACTCTGGGTACAGGAAAAACGTAGGACTTGGTACAGACCCAGCTCGATCAAAAAAAGTTTGGGCACAACAAGAAACAAAACCCAATAAATATTTAATTAGCGTATAAAATGTCAACAATTTCACTGTTTACCCTTTCTAAATATTTTGTAAATTATTTTACCTGAAAATATATATTCTATTTTTTTACACTTTGAAATCCATTAAAGTTACATTTTGAAGCTCGACAGGAAATAGTGTGTTATAGAGAAATAAATATTTTGAAACGTGCCCAGACAAAATGGTACATACAAAAATGGTATTAAGGCAAAACGATGACAAAATGTTATCTTTGGAAATCCTGTCCCATGGGAAAATTTTTAAAGAAATCCCGTTTCGGGTTCCCAGAATTTTGAGTTCAAGGGTTTTTATCAAGAACGAAATTCGTTCTCTGAGTTAACGAATTTTCCGTTTCAGAAAACTTAAATAAATTGTCATCAATTTTTCTGGCAATAGCTTAAAATTTTTTAAAATTTCCTGTCGAATATTCGCGAATATAATGAAATTTGCGCCGTAAGCTATGCGCCGAATATTGTTGCTTTTATTTTTCATCGTATTTATTAGACACTGGTCTGATTCTTAAAAGAATTAAGATATATTTAGTTGTCGAAGGGTAAAATTGTCGTTTACGTGTTGCCCTTTTCCTCCTCAGTTTTTCCTTAAAATGTTCGGACTCCTTCTTCAGTTCCACTCTACTTCCCTATGGCATATTCATGAACAGTCTTCAATAAAAAATGTGAGGAATAAATCCCGACCAGAATAGACATTAAGCAAAAACCTGGGAGGAGAAAGGGGCCCATAAACGACAAATTTACCTGCCAAGTCTTAATATTTCTCGTTTTTTATTTTAGAAAATTTATTCTTTATTTATCGAAAATAAACGATTATTGTATGACTGAAGACAAACAGCTTTTCCTATTTGGACATACGCTTCCGGGGAATGAGAATCTGTTGCTTGAAAGGTTAATTTTGTTTTTACTCATTTTATTTCGAAATTTTCAGGATTAAAGAATGCGCAGAAAAACGTAATAAAGGCTATTGCTCTACGTCGCCTGGATGTACAGTGCTTCGAAAAATTCTAGCCGAAGATGTTTTGCAAGTTACTGCTGGGCATAATTATGTTGCCTTTCTGCTCAAGGTTTTACTTCACAGTGGGGTTGTGGGTCAGGTCTTTGGTTCGGATACGGATGCCCTAAAATTTAGGCTTGGTTTGAATCGGTATTTCGGTTCGGTTAAGAATTTCCAAGTATTTTCTAAGAGCCAACAACCGAGTTCACAGTATTCCCACATCTATTTATACATTTTTAGGATCATCGTGTCGCTCGTCTTCGTTATGAAATTGTTGCCAACACTATTGAATCTACCGCCCCAACAGACAAAAGTATTTTCAATCTTTTAATTTTTAAAACGTTTCTTTGTTTGAGATGAATCCGGCCCTGGTTCATCAACTGCTCCAGCTACCACCACTGCTGGTTCCTCTGATCCAGCGTCAGCTTCTGCAAATGCTGCTGCAAACGCCGCAAATAGAACTGCCAAAATTCGGGTTTATTTCTTTGCCTTTTTTCTATAATTTTGCATTTATTTTTAGCGAATTATGATGACACGCCCAGGGACTCGTTCTGGCGGATTCTGCCGCACTGGAGTTGTGATTGATAGAAATCGTTCTCGACCTATGATTCCTGCCTCTTCCGTTCCAGAAGATTTAATCGTGCAATGCCAGGTTTTTTCTATCTTTTTTATGGCTTTATTAGAACATTTTTAGGTTGTTTTACAAGGCAAATCTCGTGATGTGATCGTCCGTGAATTACAACGCACTAATTTAAATGTCAACGAGGCAGTTAACAATTTACTTTCTCGCGATGATGACGAAATGGATGATCTGGATGACACAAGCGAGGCCTATCTTCACGAAGAGTTGCTTTCTTTGCTCGATGCTGGTCTTCGTTCCGATGGAAGTGGTGCTGCAGCAGCCGCTTTACTTGATAGCGACAGCATTTATTCTGCTGGAGATGGATACGAATACTTGATTTCGCGTGATTTGGCTAGACGCAAGGGTGAAGGTTTAAATTTGAAAAATTTTTTATTTTTAACATTCTTATTCTAAAGACAAAACCAAAGACCAAAACAAAGAAAATGCAGACAGTTCCTCGACAATCCAAGAACATTTTTTTCTCGGTGAGCGCTATACTTATTGGGGCTTAACGGGCAATGATGTTGCTGATGGGTCAACAAAATTCCAATTTCCTGATGACGTTACAAAATTTGTAAAAATTGTCTCTATGCAATCTGAACTTATTGCGCTTGCTGATAATGGAAAGATTTATGGTTGGAGTTGGGAGATTGATTCAAAACCAGACAATTCTCCACATGTTGCAAATGACATCCTTTTCTCATCAATTGGTATTTTATGTTAATTTGCCTAACATATGTGAATCCTTTATAGATATAGAAGGAGAAGGCGAGGCTGACTCAATTTCTAATATCGAATCTTGCGGTCTCCGCGCAGCTGTGCTTTCCAAAAATGGCCTTGTTGGATCATTTGTTGACATCTCATGTGGCAATAGATTGGGCCGTATACTTTCTGAAACGCCTATTGAGATGCCTGAACCTGTCGATAAGTTGCTCTGCTGCACACTTTATAGTGCTGTTTTGACAAAAAATGGGAATATATTTTGGAGGTTGTTTTTTTAATAACTTATGTCTCAAAAATTTTTAATTTAAGAGGAATTTACCCATTTAATGAGCGACGGAAGATATGGGAAAAAATACGCGCCCGCAAAAAACAAGTAACTTTTGAATCGTGTGGTTCAGAGATTGTTGTTGGAAGCGAGGTTTCTATTCAATTTATTTTAATTTAATCTTTCTTTTTTAAGGTGCGCACAAAATCTACTCCAATTTATTCATTTGGTTCAATTGCTGTCAACTTTAGTCAAGGAATTCCAATGGTTTTTCTATGCTGTTTTTTGATTTAACTGATTTTTCAGATTGGTGTTTTGTACGAGGATGCATGGACTCTGAATGAGACTTGTCGTTTCCGTGTCTTTGGGTTATTTAAATTTAAATATATTTTATAATTTCAATGTTTTTTAGAAGTGCGAATGCTTATGACAACTATAATGGTGAGAAACTTCAACAACAAAAGGAGAAACGTGTTTCATTCAATTGTAAATTTTGCCATTTGTAGTCAATTTTTGGACGATTTCCTCTTATTTTTTCCCTTAGTCATTTAGAAGTTTAACGATTTTTTTTCAATTTTAGGTATTTTATGGGTCTCCAACTTGAGTGGTTTTCTTTTGTTTTTTTTTGCTCATTTTCAGACATATTTTAGAAATATTTTTGGGTTTAACTTTGGCAAAATTTTAAAATTCTGAAACATTATACGATAGTCTCATGGTGTAGGTCCAAATATTTTAGTAGCTGGCAATCGTAAAAGAAATGCTCCTTCAGCGCAAGCCGAGAACGAACAACGACAATCATCAACAACTGCTCAACCCTTAACCGGTTCTGGTTCAACTTCTGCAAA
The DNA here is from genome assembly GCA_036172955.1 of Meloidogyne arenaria. Classification (NCBI taxonomy): domain Eukaryota; kingdom Metazoa; phylum Nematoda; class Chromadorea; order Rhabditida; family Meloidogynidae; genus Meloidogyne; species Meloidogyne arenaria. Next base: position 88,332 of record JARQAB010000043.1, read on the forward strand.
TAATAATTCTGATTTTGCTGGAAAAGAAAGTGCATGGAATTTGAAGGATTGCATATTTATTCATGAAGAGGCTGTAAATGATACAAGCATTGTTAAAATTGTATTTTTTTATTTTTTTCCTTAACAAACGGGAGGGAACGTCCTTAGCTTGTATTTAGAGATTGGTGTTGGGTCTGGGTCTTGTCTATCTCTCTGGTCTCCTCCTGGGTCCAGACTTATACTTTTCCTGGGTTTAGAATCAAGGCTTTTTAATGCTTCCTTAATTTTCCCTTGACTTTGATTTTTCCTTGACTCATGTTCAGGGGTCAGGGTCGAGGGTTTTTTTAATCTTGATCTTTACTTTAATGATTCTTTTCTCACTCAGGTTGATGGTGCTTATTGTGGAATTGTTTTCAAATCTACAATGGAAAAGCTTGAATCCGAACCATCTACAGATTTAAGCAAAATGGGCATTCGACTCATGCGCAAAGATGATTTAGTTTTAGTTTCTTCCTCATCGCGGGGTTCAAGATCTCCAGAAAATTTTCAAATGCAATTCAAACAAATTCGTCTACCTTCGTCTATTAAACAAGTTTTATCTGTTGCAGTTGATTTGACAGGTTTAATAATAATTAAAAAATTTTAATTAAAAAAAATTTTTTTAGGATTTCGTGTTTTATGTGAGAAACAATCACGTGTTCATTTACTGCGGATTAGCTGCGTGGGTAAACTTCTAAGTGATCATCCTATTCCAGTCAATTTTGGAGCTTTAACGCAAAATAAAAAGGATGATTCTTATGAGTGTATGACTACAGTTCAAAATTTTGGGGATGTAAGTTTTGAGATTTTTGAACGTTTTATGATGCTTTATTAAGGAAGCAATTTTGCTTTTGAATGATGGCTTTGGTGGAGGCTTTCAACCACTTTTACGGAACATATCTGGTGGATATAAACAATTATCTTATACTGGTTTAGGCCGAATTCTTCAATATGGAATGGGTATAAGATATTTTGCATCATCTGGCGAAATTAAGAGTGCAAGTATATGTTCAGGTAATTTGAATAAAAATCTGAATTTCGGGTTATTTAATTTTTTTCAGAACAAATTGGCGCTGATAAAAAGAACAACAGCTTGAATAAAAACGCCAATCGTATTCTATTGATGGTTGCTTTAGTTTCTCCCAACCCTGAATGTACACTTCCTGATCATGGATCGCTTATGCAAGCAATTCTTTTCTGGTTTTTATTTTTTCTTTTTTTATGCTGATTTTTTTAAATTTTAGTCAATTGGACGTTGTTATTGCTATTTTTAAGAAGCTTTTAAATGCTCCAATTGAAAGACAGCCTGCGATCGTTTGTGAACAAATCGAAGGAAATCGAAATATTTTTCATGTTGCCGTTCAAAATGCTTATAGCAGAACAAATGCTGACCAGGCTGATGTTGATGCTACTGATTCTCGTTTATCAACAGCCTCACAAAAAACTGACACTGTTGAGGCGGACGCTGTTAAGACACGGTTTGTTAATTTTCTTTTCTGTATATTAATAATTTTTTAGTTATGAACGCAAATGGCAAGAAATGATAAGTTCCGCACCAACAACAAGAGCAAAAGCACATCAACAACAGCAACTCCTAAACGAACTAACTTCTGAAATTTCTAAAAAAGGTTTTTTAATAACTTTCTAACTCTTATTTTTTATGTTAGATTCTTCCCCAGAAACAAGCAAAGATGAACCGGAAAGTGCTGACTCGTCTGATCTTATCAATAAAAGGATTCCTATAGCTGCCAAGGAAAGACAAGGTTCCTAATTTAAATTATTTTGTTTTCATAAATATAATTTAAGCCAATTCAATTGAAATAATTCGTGAATTATGCAAAAACTCCGTGGTACGTGAATATTTTATTGATTTAATGCGACAACGTGACATCAATGGGCATAGTCCATTTGAGACTGCGATATATCAGCGTGCATATTCAGCTGCCCAATTGATGTGGCAAACTGCAATTGATGTTAAGGACTGGAGTCAAGGTTATTCTTGATTGTTTTATATGATTTTACAAATTTCCTAGATGTTGTTGATATATTAATGCCAAGCGTTGGATCTGACGATACTAATGAAGATTCTTCACTTTTTATTCTTTGTGCTAATGATACATGCAGTATATTTTTTTAAAAATTATTTTTTTAACTCATATAATCTAAAGGTTACACTTGGACAGGCGAAGAACATACGCCTCAAAAAATTTATGAATGCAAAACATGTGGACTTGTAGGGACTCTTTGTTGTTGTACTGAATGCGGTAATATTTTATCTTTTTATTTTTAATTGAATTATTGCTTTTAGCTCTCCTTTGTCATAGAAATCACGACTGCAAGTGAGTAATTTTATTTTATTTTTTTCCAAAATGATATATGCCATTTAAAACTTTATTTTTAGACTTAAAAAAACGTCTCCAACCGCTTATTGTGACTGCTGGGAGAAATGTGAATGTAAAGCGTTGGTCACTGGAAATAATGCAAAGAGGGAACAATTGCTTTCTGGTTTTTTAAAATTTTTTAAAGATTATTAATATTTACATAAATTTATTAGGAATGTTGCAATGCCCTGCATTGATTGATGGCCTTAATTCTAAAGGCGAGCACATTTTACTATTTTTGGCTCGCACTGTTGGTCGTCAGGTTTTTTATAAAATTTTGTTTATTTAAAATGTTTAATTTAATAAATAGTTGATTGAACAAGAAGGCTATACGAAGCGGAGTAAGCGCCCTGGACCAACTACCACAACTACAGCATATGGCGTTCCTATCCCTGAACATGATCTTGAACCACCAAAATTTGCTAGAAAAGGTTTTTTTAATTTAATATGTTCAAATTGTAATATTTTAATTTTTAGCACTCGATTTGGCAATAGGAAATTGGGATGTTGTAAAAAGTTTGCTTGATGTTGGTATTAAAAAGCCGAATGCTCTGGCTAATTCCAAAACTGAAGATGATCAACCAATTTTGGAAAATGTTTTTCATTTGCTCGAACATAATGGTTCAACACATTTGGACAAATTTGTTTTAACTTTACTTGGCTGGTGTGAAGAATCGAGCCTTGACACTCTTCTTAATTTACTTGTACGCCAAGCCAACAAACAACAAAAGAAATGGGATGAAGAAGTCCATTATTTAATTCAAAGATTTGTCCGTTCAGTTATTCGTCTTTTCGTTATGGTGATTTTGCTTTCACCAGAGGCTAATGGAACTTTACTTGGTTTGAAGAAATTTAATTTTTTTTTAATTTTAAACACTTTTTTAGCAACAATTTTTGATGATATAAACAAAGCAATCCCAGCACCCGATGCTCCCAACCTAATTTATCCACTTTCTAACCAGTCAAATGCTGCACAACCCGGCACATCTACTTCTGCTGTTGCTGCAATACGCGATTCTTTAAATAATTACCGAGCTGCTGCCATATCTGGTGTACTTTCATTAGTTCGTGCTAGTCTACCTGCCGCTCTTTCTCTCAATTCATCACTCGAAAAAAAGGATCAAAAGAAGCATAAAGTTATTGCTTTTGTAGCAAAATGTCGACGAGTGTTTCAGGTTATCTGGAGCTTCCTTTCTTTTTTTTCAAACAGAAATTTTTAGGCATTAATTAGTTATTCATTGCTTGAATTGATTGGAATCACTGATGCATTAATTTCTCCAATTCGTCTTGGAATCGTCAAACCTTCAGCCAGCATTGTCTCAAATGAAGATGTTTTGGAAGTTTTACAACAACACTTGACCAATGAGCAAGATTTGTCTTCATTAATTCGGATCTCAATGCAAAGTGGTGATCGAAATGAAACGTCTGCTGGTGTTGCAAACAATGCACGTATTATACAATTGGCTGATTTACGACGAGGTGATACTAGTCAAGCGACTGACATGGCATTGGAGCGTGCTAGCGATGATGATATGTCAAGTATATATTTTTTTTATCAGTTTATCATTTTAATTTTTTCTTAACTTAGATGAAGATGATGACGATGAAGAAGATTTAGATGCGCCAGCAACAATTTCTAGGACTCGTGAAAACAGCAATACTTCATTTAGTGCTCGTGAAAGAACAATTTCTGAGCAAAGTCGACGTCGTCAAGAAAATGCTACTGGTTTAGATGAGAGTTTGGATGAGCATGAAGGGGTTTGTTTAGTCGCGAAAAATTTTTTTAAAAATATTTTTTATCGTTAGGAAGATGCTTATGGAAGTGATCACGATGACATTGATGATGACGACGACGATGATGAAGTTGAGCCATACTTTGACATCCATGACGATGACGACGACGATGATGATGGCGAAGGTGAAGTGCACGGTGGTTCTGATGTAAATCCGCTAGATGGGGAAGGCGATTCGAACGATACTGCAACAGTGACTATTGGTGCCCCAGCAACAACATCATCAACAACTGCAGAAACGGCAAATAGTGTTGAGGGTAGCAATACTTCAGCGACAATTTCGATTGAGCCGACAACTGCTCGACAGGCTGACTCACAAACTCAGATAGCTGTTAGTGCTTCTGAACCTTCAGCTCGTGTTGGTGCGACCACCACTTCAACCACAACAAATCCTACATCAAATAATAATGGTGCTGATGGTTCTCGTCGAGGTGGAATGGGATGGGGTGAAGTAATTATGGATGAAAATGCTTGGGGTCGTAGTAACAACAATAATGTGTTTGGCAGTGGAACATCTGCTACCCAGAGGTATGATATTGACGAGGCAAATCAATATAATTCAGTTTTTTCAGACCCAATGATCCTCGTTCAACTGTCCTTCGTTCCACCACGGCTAATTCAACAACACCTTCAATTTCTGCTAATGATTCTGTGACTTTGGGAGGTTCTGGTGCTACATCCTTACCTTTAGCTGCTCAATCAGTTGTCACTGCTGATAACACCGTTGTAGCAAATTTGGGGGATAATAGTGACTTTTCTACAAGTAATACAAGTACACAATTATCTGCTTGTTTTTCGGTTTGCTTTTTCTTTTAATTTTTTTCTGATTTTCCTACTTTTTTTAGACAATTGTCAAATTGATCGACGAATTACTCTTGCAATTATTTTTTTATGAGAATTGGAAACAACAAGGCAATAAGTCAAAAGGAGTCACCAATATACTTGATTTGGATCCAAAGGTTTTTGGCGTTTTTAAGGTTTGACTATCTTTTTACTGTTTGAATATTTCATATGTTTTTGAATTTGTAGGATGCTTTTGACGAATGTTTAGATCCAACATGGAATTGGTTCTTTTCGATTATGGATAAGTTAGTTTCTTTCCTTTTTTTTTTTAAATATTTTTCTTTTTTAAAGAACTGAAGCTCAGCTACGCTACTCAAATGCTTTAATGAACTCGTCAGTGGGTCGTCTTCTAAACTTAAATCAAGTTGATCCCTCTGATCAAGCTGATGAACGACGTGATGACCAACAACGAACATTAGCAGCAGCCGCACAACGAAATCGAGCAGCTGAACAGAAGAAGCCTTTAACTAAACGTGTTACAATGGGAGCAAAACGTGGCGGTGATGGAAATGGTGCAACTGGAGATTCTGATAGTCAAAATGCTGCTCGGGCAGAAAATATTTCATATTTTCTTTCGCTTTTGAGAAGTTATTCGGCAGAAAATGGTTTTTATTTTTAAATAAATTTTACTTTTTAATTCCATTTTAGGTGATGATTTGCCTGTGCTTGAACTCAATGCGCTCAGAGATTTGGCTTTCATAATTGAATCTTACCTTTTCCATATTTGCTTTATCGACCAACTTGACCAAGCCAAGGCTGTTGTCCCACCAGTCAAGATTAGTCGAGCAACAAGAGGAAATTCTGAAATACGACAACACGAGAATGAAGAACAAAAGAAGAGTAAACTTCGACGTTTTTTCAAGCGCTCCAATTCAATTTCGTATTCGACGTTGAGGTTGTTTTTTGTTTATTCTATTGAAATTATCTTCAAATTTTTAGCGATGCTGTTAAACATCATGCATTTACATATACTGCGGCAGATGTTTTACCACTTTCTGTTCGTCCTTATCTACTCAATTCTGAAGCGGAACGTGATGTTTTATTCGCTCTTCCTCCATCATATCGTACAAGATCTGTGCATCGGGTTTCATATATAGCTTATTTTTTTGTTTTATTTCCTTTTTCATTTTAGCGTATTGCATTGGAACATGGTGTTAAATTCCCTGCTCATCATAGCCTTTCCCAACCTCCATTGTCTTATGCTGATTTACAAAATCGTCTATTTGGTGATGATGGCTCTAAAACTCAACAAATCGAGTCGTCCTCCTCTCACGAGGCTATTAGTTCTGATGCTATGGAAATATGCACTGCTACAAATGATGGTGATTCGAAAAAACTGAGCCCTCCGATTTTCAATGCATTTCAAAAGTCAATCGGACGATGGAATCGAACAATTTCATTCGTTGCGAAGGTATTTTTTTATCCAATATCAATCTTAAAAATCTTTTTTTTTAGAATTTCCATGACGATATCACTAAATGGTTTGGTGGTGATTCTTCTCATTCTGTTCTTATTCATAAAACTGGAGGTTTTTTTTAAATTTTTTATACGCCTAATTCAATTCCTTTTATTTAAGTATGCTCCTTCAATGTACGTTATTCTCAATTCCGAAAGCAGATGGATCGGCTCAAAAGTACCCAAACAAAAGATTTAGTTTTCAGTGTATGTTTTAATTTTTGAGGGATTTTATTGATTTATAATTTTCAGCAAGTTCCGCGTGAAAAGTATGTCCTTCTACAACAAACCTTCCGACAACTAAATCACCACTATGTTCGTCGAACGAGTGGGGCTAGTGGCACTTCATCATCCACAGCAACCCCAAGTCAAATTACCAATGCAAGAACAAGTTCTTCAACTGGCCCTGGAAGGACACTGCCCCTTGCGTCACATAAAGTTAATTTATCTGTTTTATTTTGTAACTTAAATTCTTAAGGTAAAAGTAACTTTCCGTGATGAACCTGGAGAAGGTACTGGAGTTGCTCGTCATTTTTATGCCGCTGTTGCAGAGGTTGATTTTTATGTTTTTTTAATTTTTTAATCTTATCATTAGGCTCTAACAACCGTCAAACATTTGCCTGCGCTTGATAATGTTAATGAGGATGGAACGAATAAATCAGAGACAAAAACTACTGGGAAGTCAGCTTCTGTTGGTCCTGCAACGCCAAATATGCCTAAAGCTGACGATTCTGTTGCTGCTAGCGGTATACAAATTTTAATAATGTTTTCATGATATGACTTGTTTCCTTTAAATTTTTAGGCCGAACTCTTCGAAGTAGCACGGCCAGTGCCACTAGTACACCAGCTGCTGGTAATGAAGCTGCATTGATGCCGGCTCCTTCAACCCCTGCACTCAGCACAAGTTCATTCATTCTTCCAACTGGTTCAGACACTCAAACACCTCTCTTCTACAAAGCTGCAGCAAAAACCTCTGGAGGATTTTATACTCCAATTACTGGTTTAAATTGTAGTTCACAACGTTTAAATGCTTTTCGCAATGTGGGAAGGTTAGGATTATTTTTTGAAATTTTTTAAAATTATTTTTTTAAGATTGATTGGAATTTGTCTTCAACATATGGAAATTTTCCCTTTGCCGTATTATTTTATATTTTTTTTAAATTTAATTTTTTCTCTTTTAAGTCTTTCTCGTTATGTTCTTAAATATATTTTGGGACGTAATATTACTTGGTATGATTTGGCCTTCTTTGATTCATCTCTCTTTGATTCTTTGCGCTCAATTGTTTACAACGAGAATGAGGAAAGTTATCAATCTCAAGAATTTTTCAATCAACTTGAAATGACATTTGCTGTTGATTTGCCTGCTGAAGAGGTTAAAAAAAATTTTTTTTAAATTTTTATAATAGAGTTGTTGGCGGCTTTTCTGTTGGTACTTTCGGTCTTAGATTATGACCGGTTATTAACCCCCGGTTTTAATTTTTGACTAATTCGCCAAAACACTTTTTCGGTTTCGGTTAACCGATGACCAACAATTCGATTTTACTATTAAATATTAATTTTTTATATTTTTATTTTAGGGTGGTGGTACGCTTGAATTGAAGCCTGGTGGTGCTGATATTCCTGTAACCAATGAAAATGTTTTGGAATATATTTATCTTTTTGTTGAAAATCGCCTTATTGGACGAAATAAAGCTAGTCTTGATGGTATTTTTTTGGAAATTTTTTTAAATATTTTATTAAATTTTTTAAGCAATGCGTCGCGGTGTCTTTGACGTATTACCTGCTGATGCATTAATTAATTTAACTGCTGAGGATATGAGATTAATTCTTTGTGGAAGCCAAGACATTAATCTACAAATTTTGCAAAGCTTTACAAAATTTTTTGATGAAAGTTCAGCACCAGCTAATGTGCTTGCCAAATACAAAAAAAATTTTTGGATTGTGGTGAATAAATTTAGTAATGCAGAGAAACAGGTTTTTTTTAGAAATTTATTTTTTAAATGATTTATTTATTTTATATTTTTAAAGGATCTTTGTTTCTTTTGGACTGGTTCTCCAAATTTGCCATCTACTGAAGAAGGATTCCAGCCATTACCTACAATAATGTATTATTTTTTAATGCCTGTTTTGGGCACTTTTCTGTTATATCCCTACATTTTCTGGTTGTCTATATCCTTTCGAAAGGTACAAAATTGTCATGAGACTTGATCTATGGGCGATAAATACCTGGCTTTACATTTTAAAATGTATTGGTATGGTGTTTGTTTAACATAACACTTGCTGAATAGATTTCCTTCCATTAAGTTTTTTATTCCCATAAAATCATTATGGCGAAAATGTGGTGCTGGGTATTTATCGCCATTAAGTTTTGTGAAATTTTGAGCCACTCTAGAATGAATTAGAAAAGGAAATATAAAAGAAAATGTGGGGGAGACAACAGAAAAGTCATCCTTTTTAATAATAATTCAATTTTATTATTTTTAAGGATACGACCAGCTGATGACTTGCATCTTCCTACTGCAAACACGTGATTTTTAAATATTCAAAAATTTAAAAAATTTTTAAAAATATTTTTTTAGTTGTATTTCGCGATTGTATGTTCCGCTTTACTCTTCAAAGAAAATTTTGGCATCAAAATTGCTTTTAGCGATTAAAGCGCACAATTTTGGATTTGTTTAAAAAATATCCCTTTTTTTGATTATAAAAAATGTTTTATGCTTATTTTATGTATAATTTTATTTAAAAAAATGTCTCAACTTTATGATTATTTTATATTAAGACACCTTTATTGCTTTTGTTTTGTAGTTGACACACACACACAGCTCGGGTCCACACTGTTGACGCACGCGACAAACCTAGCATTTTAATATATTTTGGTTCATTTCCAGATGTTTTAAGCATCAACAGAGTGGGCCAGCTGTGTTGACATAAATAACTTTCGCTTTTTTATAAATTTTAAAAATAAAATTTAATTGTTGGCATTTTAGGAAATTTTTTAAAAATCATTTCTAGTCATCATACAAAGCCTGCCTGTACATTCATTCCTTTACATATGGCCCTTAATGTTTAAAAAAAAATTTTTAGAAAATCAGTTTTAGTCATCATACAAAGCATGTACATTCCTATACATATGGCCCTTAAGATGTTATTCATTCTGCTGCTTCCGTTGTATTTTAATTGGTATTTCTCTTAAAGTGTTAACAAAAAATAAATCCTTTAAGTTTAACTATGAGTACAGCTTCTAGTTCAAATAGTCCTATGACCCAATTCCAATTGCGTATTAATTCTTCTGAGGAGGATCTAATTCAACCATTGAACGCTTTCTTTGAGACATTTTTTGCTGAGAATGATAGTATTTCTATTGAACAGTGGGATTTGGCCCTTCCTAGTGATTCTGAAAGGGAACAGATGAAAAAGGTCGTTTAACACTTAATCAGTTTTATGATCAAATTCCAGCTTATTTCTTTCCTTATGAACACTGATGATTTTGACAAAATCTCTTCTGATTCGACTTTGCTTTCCCGAGTTGCTCCTCTTCTTGTTAAATCAATTCAATTAACTTTTATTAAAGTTGTACTTTTAACTAGGGTAGCAACCCGACCCCCCGAAACCCTTACGTTTTTTGCAAACCCCCGATCCGACCCCCAGAGGCTACCCCGATCCCCGACGTAAACCCCTAGTTGGCATAGGAGTAGAAACCCATTCCATCCACCCCTAGACCCATTCCATCCACCCCTAAGGATGGAATGGGTCCACAGCAAAACCCGATCTCCGACACTCCCTTCCCCGGAGGGTCGAGTTGCTACGCTACTTTTAACTAATCTATACATATTAAAATATTTTGAAGAATCGTTTCTGTGTTGTCCACGAACTTTTGCCTCCCTCAACTGGCGAACGCTTTAAACGATTTTGGGGGTATTTGGTACTTTGCTCTCCAGCCTACTGTACTTCGAATAGAACGCGATTACATCATTCTTCCCCACACTTTCTGACTGACGGTAAAATCTATTGAAGATTCCAAAAATCTCGAATTTAACAATAAAGGAGATGTTTGTAATCAAACAGCTGCGATTTTTGAGCAGACTGGGTCCCGTTCTTTAGTGGTTGCTGGTGCTACTCGTTATTCAGTCCGAGGAGACCACACTTCGTCTTGCCAGCCAAAAAATGCAATAGCTGATGCAGCACACAATAACCTAACAATGTTTCATACAATGTGTGTTGGTGTTTTTGAGGCTTCGAATGAGGAGATTTTTATGCAATGGCATGGTCAAGAAAGTTGGTGAGGAAATAAATTAGTTAATAAACAAATCCACTTTACTTGTGAACAGCCCACAATCTGGAGCATTTATCAGTGCTGGAGCTAAAGGCACAAATCCCATCTACAAAGATAAGGGAGCGTATGTAAACAAAGTAAATGAAGTTAGAACACCCATAACTTATGTTAAATTTTGTTCAAGTTGGTCTCCACAGTAAATAAACTTGCTGGAGAAAACATCGCAACTACGCCAATGCAGGATCGTAAATGCCCCTTGGTCGCTTCGACAAACGTTTTTGGTAGAATTGTAAATGGAGTGAAAGAGGGAAATGCTTGTGAAGGGAAAGCAGACCCAAAAGTAAAAATTTTTTTGTTGAAATTTTTGTAGAATTTCCTTTGTAGAATGTCACAGGGAATTTTATACATATTGAACAACAAAGAAAGTGGAGGGATGACTGGGCAAGTAACCTTTCCTATATTCCTTTAAAACTTGACATTTTAGATCCTTTGGATAAATGCAATTAAACAATTGTTTTGAAGGGACTGATTATGTGATTATGTAATACATTAGCTTTAAATTTAAAATATTAGATAAATATTTATGTGGCATATTCAGTTTCACGATAAAACACAGTCCAGACAAAGCACCGACTTACTGGCAATTTTTAAACTTGACAATTTGTGCGTAACGTAAAAGAACAATATAAAAATAGATAATTTAATTCTATACAATTAAATTTGTAGAATTTGACAATAAATCTATGTATAAATCCCTTGAAAAATCCACGTAGTATCTTACATTAATTTAAAAAATATTTTGGCGCGCTGCACTGAACTAGCCAAAACTCTAAAAAAAGGTAAGGGACGTTTGAGAAAGGCTGTTTGGGAATTTGGCCGTTTGAGTATGGCTGTTTTTTGGCCATAACTTCTGTTGTAGTTCTCTTTCAGAAAAATTTATTTATTTTTCGATAGGTTTCGAGGTCCTGCATCTTTTTTATAATTAGACTTATCTGATCTGGTCACTCTACAAAAAATCTGTAACTCTTTTTGAGATGATCAGATCAGATTGGTCCAATTATGAAAAAGATGCCGCATTATGAGACCTTTCGAATGATATGAGAATTATCAGAATCGGACAAATATCAAGAGAGTTATGGCCATAGACTGAAACGGCCAATTCTCAAACGGCCATACCCAAACGGGCTTTACCGCTCAAAAAAGGCAAACTGACTGACGACTCTTTATTTTCAACGTTCTATCTGTTATTATTGATTTTTTGGCGGTCATTGCTCAACAAGCAAAATCATGTACTGATTAGAGAAAAATAATTAATTTTTCGCATGACAGAGTTGAGTAAATGCCTTTCTATAACCGCTGCAGTTTTGGACAGGGAACACCCAAGTAGACGCGCGGCCAAGTAGGCGCAAAGCCATAACTAGCTTGAAAATTTCTGGACCTTAACAATTTTGGTATCAATCTCTTTAGCTCGATGAGTAGAACCGTTTAATACTAAATTTTGAAAGATTCGGAAATCCTGAAGCAAATTATGACTTTGCGCCTATATGGCCGCGCGCCTACGTGGGTTACCATTTTTAGAGAAAAAGAAAAACGGAAAAAGAAAGTTTTGTCTTTTTTTTCTTTTTTTTTGTGTTTTTTGTCTTTTTATGTCTTTTTTTATGTTTTTTAGTTTTCTTTAATTTATTAGAAAAATTTTTTTCTTGAATTTACTGTCAAAAATTCTCAATTTTTTTCAAAAATGGAAAATTCAATCAATGGCGACGTCAAAAACATTTCTGGAAGGAAAACAACAAATTCAGCACAGACTAACGGGCAAACACACATTCCAGCTTCAAATCATTCCTCGCCGGCCAGAAATCCTTTAAACAGCAATTTGGGGGTAGCGAGGAGAAGACGAACTGTAATTAAGCGGGGAAATGAGCCTCCAGCTGCTACGAGGTTTTTTTTTTAATTTTTAAATTTTTTTTGATTGTGGTTGTGGTAAGATTTATGGGCTCCTTTAAAATTTTTTTCTTAACAATTTTTGGAGTTTTCGGGCTTTTTGACTTTTTTTTTAACTTTCTGGCGGTTATTTTTGAAATTTTTGTAGAAATTTTGGGCAAACTGGTCTGTTATCTATTGTTAACCCATCTAGTTTGTTAATATGTATGTAATAGAGATCATGATTTTTGAAAAGCCTGGGCATGTTCCTGGGCTCTGGGTTTGATTTATTGACCTGGGCCGGATTTGAACCCAATGTTTGAACTATTGTTCGTCACCGTTCGGTACTCCCGAAAATAACGAGTCAGTATTTTCCGGTACTCCCGGTACCAAAAAAATTCATTTGCCGAACACTAGTTTGAACCACTTCTTCGTTTAAAGCCCAAGCGATTCTGCCTAATTTTTATTCACAAAATCCAAATCAATTTTTCTTTTTAGTTCTTCAAATGCTTGGGACTCCCATACTTGTCTTTCTGCAGAAGAAAAGTCTAGGCTTGAAGCTGTCCAAAGGGAGTGGCGTTTAAGTCGACCAAAAGCTAAACAGCAATTGTGGTCCAAACAGGTTTTTTAAGTTTTTTTGAAAGAGGTGGGGGATTTTAGTGGGTATAGAATCCTTTTTTTTGTAAATTTTTTTCGTGTTGAAAGGGTCGAAGTTCTCTTACCATTATGATACTAATGTAGATTTTTCAGAATTTTCTGTGGCTTAAGTCAACATCTTCAGAAATTGGAACCACTAGCTCTATTTACAAGGGTCCTGTGTTGGGATATAGATCTCTACTAACCCAGTACACGCAAGGTTCTAACAATCAGAACAGGGCATTACCATTAGAGATCGGAACGGGTCCGGGACCCGAACCCGGTTTTCGGGTCCCTTTTCCCGGTTTTTTTTGAAGCAACCGCGATGAAACCGGGAACGGGAATTCCCGGTCCGGGTTCCCCAATGTCAACCTTCAGAACCCGGTTCCCGTACCTGGTTTTCCAAAATTCCGGCTCTAATCACCATCAAGTAAGATTCGTGATTTACATCAACTTATTTCACAAAAATATAATGGTAAGAGAACGCGGCCCCCTTCTGCTCATTTTGAATAACGGTTTTGGAGTTTGCCCTGGTTTTAAAACTTTCTTTAAAACTTGATAAATTTCTATTACTTTTTCAGGAGCTACACAGCAAATAATACTGAATGTTGGAATTCTGATGATGGCCATAATTTTGTGCTCATTCAAGATGAACCAGCTCCGTTGGAATTTCTTCATCATTTTAACTCAAGTCCCCCTGCCTTCGTGCAGGGGGCAACTCAAGTCCCCCTGCCTTCGTGCAGGGGGCAACTCAAGTCCCCCTGCCTTCGTGCAGGGGGCAACTCAAGTCCCCCTGCCTTCGTGCAGGGGGCAACTCAAGTCCCATTGCCTTCGTGCAGGGGGCAACTCAAGTCCCCCTGCCTTCGTGCAGGGGGCAACTCAAGTCCCCCTGCCTTCGTGCAGGGGGCAACTCAAGTCCCCCTGCCTTCGTGCAGGGGGCAACTCAAGTCCCCCTGCCTTCGTGCAGGGGGCAACTCAAGTCCCCCTGCCTTCGTGCAGGGGGCAACTCAAGTCCCCCTGCCTCCGTGCAGGGGGCAACTCAAGTCCCCCTGCCTTCGTGCAGGGGGCAACTCAAGTCCCCCTGCCTCCGTGCAGGGGGCAACTCAAGTCCCCCTGCCTTCGTGCAGGGGGCAACTCAAGTCCCCCTGCCTTCGTGCAGGGGGCAACTCAAGTCCCCCTGCCTTCGTGCAGGGGGCAACTCAAGTCCCCCTGCCTTCGTGCAGGGGGCAACTCAAGTCCCCCTGCCTCCGTGCAGGGGGCAACTCAAGTCCCCCTGCCTTCGTGCAGGGGGCAACTCAAGTCCCCCTGCCTTCGTGCAGGGGGCAACTCAAGTCCCCCTGCCTTCGTGCAGGGGGCAACTCAAGTCCCCCTGCCTTCGTGCAGGGGGCAACTCAAGTCCCCCTGCCTTCGTGCAGGGGGCAACTCAAGTCCCCCTGCCTTCGTGCAGGGGGCAACTCAAGTCCCCCTGCCTTCGTGCAGGGGGCAACTCAAGTCCCCCTGCCTTCGTGCAGGGGGCAACTCAAGTCCCCCTGCCTTCGTGCAGGGGGCAACTCAAGTCCCCCTGCCTCCGTGCAGGGGGCAACTCAAGTCCCCCTGCCTTCGTGCAGGGGGCAACTCAAGTCCCCCTGCCTTCGTGCAGGGGGCAACTCAAGTCCCCCTGCCTTCGTGCAGGGGGCAACTCAAGTCCCCCTGCCTTCGTGCAGGGGGCAACTCAAGTCCCCCTGCCTTCGTGCAGGGGGCAACTCAAGTCCCCCTGCCTTCGTGCAGGGGGCAACTCAAGTCCCCCTGCCTCCGTGCAGGGGGCAACTCAAGTCCCCCTGCCTTCGTGCAGGGGGCAACTCAAGTCCCCCTGCCTTCGTGCAGGGGGCAACTCAAGTCCCCCTGCCTTCGTGCAGGGGGCAACTCAAGTCCCCCTGCCTTCGTGCAGGGGGCAACTCAAGTCCCCCTGCCTCCGTGCAGGGGGCAACTCAAGTCCCCCTGCCTTCGTGCAGGGGGCAACTCAAGTCCCCCTGCCTTCGTGCAGGGGGCAACTCAAGTCCCCCTGCCTTCGTGCAGGGGGCAACTCAAGTCCCCCTGCCTTCGTGCAGGGGGCAACTCAAGTCCCCCTGCCTTCGTGCAGGGGGCAACTCAAGTCCCCCTGCCTTCGTGCAGGGGGCAACTCAAGTCCTCCTGCCTTCGTGCAGGGGGCAACTCAAGTCCCCCTGCCTCCGTGCAGGGGGCAACTCAAGTCCCCCTGCCTTCGTGCAGGGGGCAACTCAAGTCCCCCTGCCTTCGTGCAGGGGGCAACTCAAGTCCCCCTGCCTTCGTGCAGGGGGCAACTCAAGTCCCCCTGCCTTCGTGCAGGGGGCAACTCAAGTCCCCCTGCCTTCGTGCAGGGGGCAACTCAAGTCCCCCTGCCTCCGTGCAGGGGGCAACTCAAGTCCCCCTGCCTTCGTGCAGGGGGCAACTCAAGTCCCCCTGCCTCCGTGCAGGGGGCAACTCAAGTCCCCCTGCCTTCGTGCAGGGGGCAACTGAAGTCCCCCTGCCTTCGTGCAGGGGGCAACTCAAGTCCCCCTGCCTTCGTGCAGGGGGCAACTCAAGTCCCCCTGCCTTCGTGCAGGGGGCAACTCAAGTCCCCCTGCCTCCGTGCAGGGGGCAACTCAAGTCCCCCTGCCTTCGTGCAGGGGGCAACTCAAGTCCCCCTGCCTCCGTGCAGGGGGCAACTCAAGTCCCCCTGCCTTCGTGCAGGGGGCAACTCAAGTCCCCCTGCCTTCGTGCAGGGGGCAACTCAAGTCCCCCTGCCTTCGTGCAGGGGGCAACTCAAGTCCCCCTGCCTTCGTGCAGGGGGCAACTCAAGTCCCCCTGCCTTCGTGCAGGGGGCAACTCAAGTCCCCCTGCCTCCGTGCAGGGGGCAACTCAAGTCCCCCTGCCTTCGTGCAGGGGGCAACTCAAGTCCCCCTGCCTTCGTGCAGGGGGCAACTCAAGTCCCCCTGCCTTCGTGCAGGGGGCAACTCAAGTCCCCCTGCCTTCGTGCAGGGGGCAACTCAAGTCCCCCTGCCTTCGTGCAGGGGGCAACTCAAGTCCCCCTGCCTTCGTGCAGGGGGCAACTCAAGTCCCCCTGCCTTCGTGCAGGGGGCAACTCAAGTCCCCCTGCCTTCGTGCAGGGGGCAACTCAAGTCCCCCTGCCTTCGTGCAGGGGGCAACTCAAGTCCCCCTGCCTTCGTGCAGGGGGCAACTCAAGTCCCCCTGCCTTCGTGCAGGGGGCAACTCAAGTCCCCCTGCCTTCGTGCAGGGGGCAACTCAAGTCCCCCTGCCTTCGTGCAGGGGGCAACTCAAGTCCCCCTGCCTCCGTGCAGGGGGCAACTCAAGTCCCCCTGCCTTCGTGCAGGGGGCAACTCAAGTCCCCCTGCCTTCGTGCAGGGGGCAACTCAAGTCCCCCTGCCTTCGTGCAGGGGGCAACTCAAGTCCCCCTGCCTCCGTGCAGGGGGCAACTCAAGTCCCCCTGCCTTCGTGCAGGGGGCAACTCAAGTCCCCCTGCCTTCGTGCAGGGGGCAACTCAAGTCCCCCTGCCTTCGTGCAGGGGGCAACTCAAGTCCCCCTGCCTTCGTGCAGGGGGCAACTCAAGTCCCCCTGCCTTCGTGCAGGGGGCAACTCAAGTCCCCCTGCCTCCGTGCAGGGGGCAACTCAAGTCCCCCTGCCTTCGTGCAGGGGGCAACTCAAGTCCCCCTGCCTCCGTGCAGGGGGCAACTCAAGTCCCCCTGCCTTCGTGCAGGGGGCAACTCAAGTCCCCCTGCCTTCGTGCAGGGGGCCACAACCCAAACGGCCCTCTTTAGGGCCACAAATCTAATGAGTGAAACGAGACACTGACTTTTTAGTTATTTTTTTGATAAATTTTTGCTTATTTGACTCGTTTTTTAATTTATGGACTCCTTTAAAATTTTTTTCTTATCAATTTTTGGAGGGCTTTTTGACTTTTTTGGCGGTTATTTTGAAATTTTTGTAGAAATTCTGGGCAAACTGGTCTGTCATCTATTGTTAACCCATCTAGTTTGCTCATGATTTTTAAAAGCCTGGGCATGTTCCTGGGGGCTGTACTACAGTATAGGTCCACCGATGATGTCTACTCGCAAAATGGTATTTATAAAAATTCATAAAACTTCAAAAAACAACAGTTTAAATTTTCAATATTTTTTCATAAACATGCAATCATCTGAACAACAATCAATGTCACAATAATCTCCATTACAACATGTATTTCGAGTCATTGCGGGGCTCATCAATTTCTTGCGGCAAGGCATTGCACACATTGCCAGAGGAATTAATTGAACTAAATGAAAAATTAATGGGGGTCTTAGGAATATTTTATACCTTGTGTTGGAGGGTTTGAGACGTCAGGCTGCAATATTTTTGGAGGGGGAACCTTTGAATAAATTTAAAGTTAAATAGAAATTAAATTCTGAGACATACAATTGGAGCAGTCTGGACTATAGGCGGTGATAAAACATTCGGCAAAATAGGTGGTGGAGGAAGCAGTGAAGGGGCTCTAAAAAAGGGTGGTGGAAGAAGCCTTGGAGCTGTATATGCAGCAGGGATTTGAGGCTGTAAAATAGTTGGTGGTGGTTGTGGAGGAAGTGGAAGAGGAAGAGCTCCTGTTTTTAATAAAATAATTTTTAAAATACCGTTTTTCTTCTAATCAAATGTCCGGGCATTGGGGCGGGGGGTATTCTATTCTTCAATCATCCTCTAAAGGAGTAATCCATTGGAGGTGAGCGGGACATTCAAATGGAAACTGGATGTGTGCTCGAGTCGGGTGTTCATCCTCTAGAGGGGCATTCTATTAGTTGGATTTTGGCATTTTAATAACAAGGGGCTGGGGTATTCAATCTTCCAATCATCCTTCAGGGGGTATTCTATTAGCTGGGAGGGGGTATTCTAATAGAAAGAGGTGGGGGTATTGGATCTTCCAATCATCCTCCAGAGGGGCATTCTATTAGAGGTAATATAAAATATTTTTTACCTTGAAAGGGTGATGCCAAATTAAGCAAAGACAATCCACAACTAGGGGGACATAATCCCCCACATCCCAAAGTATTTCCTCTATTTAAAAGGAAAAGATCACAGGCATTAATTGGTGAAAATAAAATAGCCAAATTAATATTTATTAAAGTAAATAGAATTAATAGAGAGAAGGATCTTGGAATTTTTCGGTCATTTTTGTAAGGATATTCCATTACAGAATTAAAAATTTTTGTGAAAATTTGATTGATTTTTAATAAAATATTTCCTTTTAAGTAAATTACATAATTAGCAACAATTTATTTGAAGACGAATATTAATTTCCTTTTAGTTGAGGAGTTGTAAATGTGTAAACATACATAACTAATATTTACATAAGCTTCTAAATATAGCCTTGCGCTCAGTTCTTTCTTTTATTATTTTATTCATTGCTTTGTTACTTTTTAGCTTTGATTATCCTTAATTCTTTGTTTTATTCTTCTTAAAATTTTTTCTCTTTATGGAAATAATAGATTAAAATTAAATTGTTTTGTCTAGAATTTGAATGGCAGTTAGACTAAGACAATGACCACTAAGGTTGGTGGATAGTTGGAAATCGTCGGATATCCGAATCCGATATCCGGAACCGATATCCGAAGCAACCAAAAAAAAAGACCACAAAAAACATGACCACATGCCGTCTAGGACACTGCCCAGCCAAAACTCTGAATAACAAAACACTGTCCGACTACTACAACGATGACAGAACAAAAAGACTTTCGATTAAAACGCCATTCGACCATGACAATGTCAGAAAGAACACTATAAAACAAAAATATATTCGACTAGGGTTGGGGTTTTCGAGTCGGGCTTACGTTCGAGTCATATTCGGGCTTCATTTTTATCGGGCCGGCCCGACCGAGTCTTTTTCGTGCCAAAATTCGATGCCTGACTCGATCCTTCGGAGGACTCCAACCCTATTATACGATTGAAACACTGATCAAATAAAACACCGACACGGCAAAAACTATCGTCATTTCCAAAAAACCGTTCGAACAAAAAAATTTATTAGTGTGAAAAATAAGTTTAAAAACAATTTCATCATTATGTTATTGTAATTTTAATATTCTAATTCAAAAAAATTTTATTTAATTAATTCTGTTCCTGGCTTCTTCGACTTCTTAAATTCAACATTTTAGGAGGTTGATTAACCTCATGGTCATCACAATTGAATTTCTCATTGACTGAACAGTTGCAGGATTTATCTAATAAATTTTGATAGGGAGACAATTGATATAGTTTAAACCTTCTACGGTAGTAGCTGACGAAATTGGAAAATTCAATCTTGGGAAAGGCACTCCATTAGACATTTGGATGCTTCTACGTTTACGCTTTCCTCCCCCACCACCACCTTTTGAATTTATTTTTAAATTAAAATGAAATTAAAGAATTAATTTAAGCAAACATACAGCAACAGCAAGGGCAGCTTAAAAAATTTTTTTTAAATTTAAAATTGATGAGAGAAAATTTAAATTAGTTTACCAGCATTTGCAACAACATGGACACGTTCTTAATTTAATTAAAAATCAGAATAAATTGTAATTACCGTATAATTCTCGAATAATTACCCTCCTTCAATTACTCCTTCCTACGTGAGGTCGAAGGATTAATTACCCTCCCCAAAACCCTAATACTAGAGCAGGAAGTTGTGGTTCCTGAAAGTTCTGGTGTTTTTTGGTTCCGGTTCGAGGAACCGGAACTCAAATTGGTTCCGGTTCCAGGAACCGGATTAATCATTCCCTCCAGCGGGAGGTCAAAGCAACTCAGGGTAGCTATTCAAGGATACGGTAAATAAGAATAAATATTAATGTTAAAATACCGTGGCAGCTTGATTCTGAATATTAAAGGAAATTTATTTGATAAAATTTTCAAATTAAATCTTACAGTAATGGAGGATTACAGCAAGGTGTACTTAAGGTAAAAAATTAAAAAAATTTCCAGGATTTTATGATTTTACCAGCAAGAACAGCACTTACAACAATGGCAGCAACTAATTAAAATTTTAATTTTCTTAGAAATTTTTTTTATAAATTTACCATCCACATCCATTAGCCTCTGCATCATTTAAATTATTTAAAATTAAAAAGGCAAGGAATATTAATGAAGGGAATATTAATGCCATTTTTGAAACTTAAGAATAAAGAGTTTAATAGTTATTAAATTTTGTTAAAATTGTGGACAGGGAACCCTAACCGAACCATAGAATTATTACGAGTACGAGAGAATATTCCTTTTACTTGACCGAATCCTGGTTTGGGCTTCCAGTCACAGCTAAATCCAGGTGTTTACTCGATTAATCACTAGAAAATCTGAATGTCACGTATTTTATTGCGTATAAATTGAATTGAATTGAAAAAAAAATTTGTAAATTTTCTAATAGGACTGATAAAAGCATGCTCCCTAAAGCACACCATATGAGCATGTGGAAGAAGGGATGGAGTCCCCTGAGTAAGTAATTATATCAAGGTCTTGGATAGCATAGTTTCACCGGAAGTTCCGGTCCGGTTCCGGAAAGTTCCGACGTTTTTTGGTTCCGGTTCCGGGAACCGGAACTCGAATTGGATCCGGTTCCAGCTCCAGTCAAAATATCGGTTCCGGTGTAACACTAATGTATAAGCTTTTGAATCTACCTTGAATAAAATTTTAATAATACATTTTACTTAATATATATTATTAAATTCAACTAAAATAAATATATTTATTTAATAATTAAACAATAAGTATCTAAAATGTTTATTAAGTTGATCATTTTATAAAGCGAGAAAGACGCAAAAAATTAATTTTGATTGTCTATTATTATTAAATAATAATGTCTCCAAAAATGCTTGTTAGTTAAAGAAATTTTATTGTATTTTAAAATTATTTTTTGTTTTCTTTATTAAAAAAGAAAAGGCTTTTATAAAAAACCGGAAGTAAATATTTATTTTTGTAATTTGTCCATTTATTTGCATTAGTTGATGATCATCTTTACTTAAAAGGACAAACTTTAATTTTTTAAGGAAATAAAGAAAAGACAAGAACTATGTATTGTGAGGATGCTATTAAAGACAAATTTAGCTTGTAAAAAAATAAAATAGAAAAAAATAAAATAGGAATTAATTAAAAAATATTTATAAGATTTGCCATAGCGAAAATATTGTATTGCTTCTACCTCCGTCGAAAGAAGCTTTGGTAATATGAGGTGGATACTTAATGTCTTTTGTAATGAAATTTTTATTTTATTTGTTTTAATTTTTAAATGAATTTTGAACATAAAAATCTAACAAAAATTGTATTAGCTACATTTATCAACTTCTAGGTTCTCAAATTGGCCAAATTCCAATTTTTCCTATTAAAAATATTTCTTAATTTAAACCGAAACAATTTTAATTTTTATTATACACCTTAGAATGTTTTTCCAGAGGTGGCAATATATCCAAATCTCCATATATCCATTTAATTATTTCTTTGCTATGGTAAGCAACACTTGTATGTCCCTTGAAATAAATATAAAAATGCATTAGCCAATGGATGCCTATATCCAAGATTTAAAAAGGAATTTCTCTTAAATACAAATTACTGATATCGCTAAAGTAATTTCCGAACTACTCCCGTTTATATGTAGATACTTCCTTAAGAAGGCGTTCATATTAGACATATGCCCTGAGGGTCTTAACTAAGTGGTTTTATCCGGAATCGAAAGACTGATACAAAAAGATTTTCTGTTCAAGTCCAGTTCAAATATTCTATCCAGGAACTCGCCCACGACATACCCGCCCCCGAACGTTCTGGACGCAACCCTACCAGGAACTACTGACATTACTACCGTCTACATATATAACTATCAATATCATTCCCGTCAATTTAATGTATTCTATAAAAACTACTTGGAAAGACATGTCTAAACCCTTAAGTGCATTAAATAACCGAACCAAATTATTTTTTAAAAGCAAACTAGCCTGAAATCTAGGTCTACTATATCCGAAATGGGTATTTTGACAAGGTATACCGAATGTAATAACACCGAGAAGAAACCATCGTTTTCCCCCGCCAAAACTGGCATCTTCAAATTGCCCAATAAGACCTCCTCCACTGTCTCCCTTTAGTTAGAATAAATTATTAAGTTCCATTTATTAACATACGGCACAAACAGCCCCGTCAGACTTCTCCATAGTACAGAGAATATCCTTTATATTAGAAATATCTTGATCGTTTACAGTTGCTTTATTCAATCCTTCTCTACATTCATGGTTTCTCCATATCCCAGGTAGTACGAGTAAATTAAGCTGCGCTTGTTGATCCTTATAACATTTAACATCCCCACGTTCACAAGTACTTGCTTAATATGTATAACATTCGAGAATATTTAAAAGGGCTGTCGTTATGGTACTCCTATTTGTACCTAATTCAAGGTAGAATATGAAGGAAAGAGTTTTGGGTGATACGGAGTATGAGCACAAGAAGGTTCAAATTTTGAATCTTTATTAAAATTTACGATCTGATCCCCATCCATAGGCTAACACAGGTCTAGAATCCGAATGCCAGTCTATTAAACGTGTAGTTGGGTGAAGATCTAACAAACACTTAAATTAGTTCAGGCTGTTAATATCTATTAATAATGTAATTCACTATATGATTTGCTATAGAAGCAGGAACATCCTCTTCCAATTCCAACAGAGCAAAATCATTACCGACACATTGTGAATCAAAATAACTTGAATATTTTGCCCTAAATTTCAAAAATAAAATTTAATTGAAAGGGATTAGCCAATTACTTCTTAATTTTAAATCGCCTCTGTTGTCTATTAGATTTACATTCCCCTTTAGTATTACTTGCTTTAGTGCAGATTGAGCCGATATAAGCTGCATAGTATTCCCCAATTTCTTCCTCTTTGATTGCATTGTGTAAGTATGAACTAAATTTTACTCAAAGCTACTGAATTTCTGTTACTCTCTCCAAGTCGGATCTGTTGAAGTATATTTCGAAAAAGAATCAATGTCACGGATCATGTCGGGCCGTTTTTGATTGGGTATCACGCCGTCCCCCAAAACCCTTTCAAGTTTTTGGCAATAATCCAGAACCAAACACTGAAGGACTTAACCCAACAGACCTCAATTCTTGACATTCTCGACCCAGAATGGTAGGGATCTACCCTAGTTTTGGTAGCCATTAGCTTACCATAATAAAGTAGGTTACATACCCTATTTTGGCTTTTAGATATAGTTGAGGGCAAGTAACAAAAACATTTATTGTTTATAAAATTGAGATCTAGTGTCAAATAGCCAGAAAACCTCATGTATGAGAAAATCCGCAAACCAAAAAACGAGCTATCGACTTAAGGTATCGAACTCTATAAAAACTACGAAATCTATTTTCTTGGATTAGGGCCGTCATAACATCATACATGCATTCTTTTCCATATTTAAAAAAGCAGTGTGATGCTGTTATTACATGCCGTCTCGAAATGAGAGTGCCAGAACAGTGTGCAACGTCTATGTTTTAATAATTTTTTCATTCAAAAATAATTTAGATAATAACCAATTCCCCCATAAATTGCATGTATAGATACAGCCCACGGCATATCGCCTTCTTCTACTTCAAATCCACCCATCATCTTTCTATGTACATGTTCGCGCGTCTTGTTAAAGTGCCGTCGGTGATGTCTGAAATGTGGAGGACGAAATCTCTTCTCTCTACGGACATATCCATGATTCTTAATAAATACTTAGGGCTAAATATTTTGATAGTTTTTTTCTATTTGGCCCCCCTTCAAGATTTAAATTTAAAAAATTACGTCAAAATGGATTGGCATTCCGCAACGATGAGCATCTTAGGAATATTTGAATTAGCCTAATAATTTTGTCAGATACCGTAATAAAATGGAGTATTCGTTGAATTGTCCAAACTCCATTGTTCTGGTGCGTAGAATGTAGAGGTAAACATTGAAACGATGA
Organism: Meloidogyne arenaria; assembly: GCA_036172955.1. NCBI lineage: Eukaryota > Metazoa > Nematoda > Chromadorea > Rhabditida > Meloidogynidae > Meloidogyne > Meloidogyne arenaria. The sequence goes on from JARQAB010000043.1 coordinate 112,619, forward strand.
GGGGAACTTCTTGAACATTAGAGTATTTTAACTGATTTAAATTTAAATTAAGGTTGTGGATTTTCTTTGTTAATTATTAAGTTGATTCTTGCTCCCGATATGTTCTCCTAATTCGGTTCTACTTATACCAAGATTTCCTTCAGCTGAGAAACAAAACTCGATTGTATCCTTTCTATGAGTGAGCTTATGAGTGAGTGAGTGAGTGAGCTTCCTTAGAATTTTTAAAAATTTTTAGAATTTAATTACCTATGACATTGCAAAAGTAGAAAATTTGAAAGTATTTAATAAAAAATCGTAAAATAGACATTTAATTAATGGTAGAATAAATTTTAAATAGATTAATAGATATAAATTACTATTAAAAATAATTTAGTCCATTAAATTGATAAAAATTTTCCGATCAAATTATTATTAAATTTATAAATTAAACAATTTTCCTATGAATCATACTTAGCGAATTTTTAATTTTATAAAAATAAAAGTAGATATGTAATGGTTCCACGAACTTGAAGAAGTGACCATCCCTTAATGCGTTATAGCAAGACTGAAGCTCAGTTCAGGCTTATGCCAACCAAGCTTTAAACCTACATATTTATTTCAAAAATATGATAATTTAAAAATAAGAAAAATATAAAGAACAATCACATAAATATTTAAAAATAATATTCATTTTATTCAAAAAATCAGCTCGAAATTCTGTTTTTACACCCATCTTTAATACCTCGACGACATTTCATTTTTCTTCTCCCATAGCCAACACCTTTAATATTTAATTAAAAAATATTTTTAAATTTAAAATTTACATCCGCAACAGCAAGGCTGGCAACCTCAAAATTTTTAAAAAGGGGAAATTTAAATTCTAAAATTTAAAAAAATCTTACAACATGGGGACCATTTGTAGTGAGATTCTAAATATTAAAATTTGAAAAATTTTAAAACAAAAAATTTGCCTCCACAGCAACAAGGGGAGCAACAGGAACAACAACAAGGTCGGCAACAACAACAACAGGGCCTGCCTAAAAATATTAAGGAGATTGGGGATATAGCTAAAGGAAGGATATTTAAGGAGATTTTTGGGAGGAATAGCATTGTCTTCCCTCAAATAATTGCCCCCCTCCATTGGCTTCCACCTACAGCGATATTACCCTCTATTAAACGTCCTACCAAACGTAACACTCGTCCAATTTTGCCCTCACTTGGTTAATAATTCCCTCCAGTGGGAGGCCGAAACAATAATTACCCATGGTAGTTATACAAGTTATACAAGGGACTACAGTAGAAAGTGAGGAATTAAAAAACTGAGAGGATAGGAAAGGAGTCAACGAAGTCTGAGCTGAGGGTTGGCAGAACATGGGAAATTTTCTGATATCCGAATCTGATTCCTCATCGAAAATTCTCTGATATCTGATCTTTTTCGTGATAATGACCGGCCAATCATAATTCTGAGTGTGCCGGTATCAGGCCTAGCCTTTTCATGAAAAATAATTCTAAATAAAAAATTACAGCAACAACAATTGCAGCAATTACAACAGCAACAAGAACGTTTATTCATTTTATCAGAAATATCAGTAGAGTTTGTAGAATTTTTATCAGAACATTTTGGCGTTTTCTGATTTATTTGAGGTGTAGAACGACGAAATTTCTTCATCTTCCTACCATATCCAGTGCCTTTAAATTAATTTAAAATTTTTTAAAAAATATTTTTTACATCCACAACAACAAGGACGACAACCTTTAAATGGAAAATAATTAAAAAAATTTTTTTTTAATAAAACTAACAACAAGGGGCCCATTTAATACACTGACATTCTGTTAAATTTAATTTTTTTTAAATTAAAAAAAATTAAAGTTTAACCTCCACAACAATTACAACAACAAGGATTGCAGCAATTACAGCAACCACAATTATTGCAACAACAACAACAAGGCCTACCTAAATTTTATAAATTTTGGAAATAAAAGGGCTTTGATTCAAGTGTAGATATTTCCTATTACCTAAGCCCCTTCGAATATTTATCCTAGAAAATCACAAGGGCATATGTTCCGCTGTATTTTCTCGTGAATAGTCAAGATATAATGAATAAAAATCTTGTTATAAATTTAAAATTCCAAAAGTTGCCATCAAAAGGAAAGTAACATTGGAGGCTCTCATTTAGTAAACCTCTCGATTTAACAACTTTATTCTTCTGGACTTATGTAAAGGACAGCTTCTTTTACGTTAGTTCGAAAGTTTTATTGCTCCCTTAAATGAAGTTCTTTTAAATTAAGTGGGCCTTTTCTTCCATCCTTCGTTTTCGCTGGAACGAGAGTAATCCAGTGATTATTAGGATTATCCGGGATTATTTTTAGTAGAAACAAAACCCACAGCAACAGCAACAACCGCCACATGAACGTTTCAAAACCCTCAAAGGAAGCTTTGTTAAATTATTAGTTTCCTTGGCTGGATATGTGCATCGACATTCTTTTCCCTCATATGAATTGTTTGGGATTTGATATGCTAAGGTTGAATTGGAGTTTTGTGGTGTGATTTTTTGAAGATCCTTTTCATGAGATGATTCAACAGATAAAAATAGAATCGAAGCAGAAATTAAAATTACTAACATTATTGCTTAATTAATTGTGTTATAGGTAGTACAGGGAAATACCGATAACTACCGATGAACTTCAAAAGTATACTGTAACGTATTTCGTATGTATTACCGATCGGAATCAGGGCAGTACGGATCTACGTATTACGGACAGTATAAATTGCGTGGTTTTATTGCTTGTGGATCTGCGGATTGCTTTTCACGGCCCTGATCGAAATACCTAAAAATACTAAAAAATACCATCGGTAATAGGGTACGGCCCGATCACTAGCTATAACCAAAGAAATTTTTAGGTAATTGATATTTTTGACAAAATAAATTTTATTTTTTAATAAAATAATTATTTATATTAATTCCTAAATAATTTTTGGTTACAATAGCTCTTGTGAATATTGCCGAATAAAATAACTCCATTTTAGTACTTAATAATGAACAATAAATTTTGGACAATAAACAAAGAAATAGGTAGTTTTCACTTTTCTGTTTTGTTAATAATTATTGTTTGTGAATATTCAAAAGTATTTTTATTATTTATTTAGCTATTTTGAGAATTTCTTAATCTTGGTAATTTTTAATTTTGTTATACGCTTTCAATAGATACCGGAATAGAGACCGGAATAGGGAAGGGGCCAAGGTTTTAATTTAGTTTTTGGAGGGTGTTAAGGCCTAGTGATTATTTTTGAGCGCAATGAGTCTACGTTAACCTGCTGTACAGCCCCAGAATCTCCTCCAATCCCAATACAAAGATATATTAACACTCAAAACTCCAACTCAATTATTCATGTTTAAAAATATTGTGGAGCTTTATTTTATCTTTTTGTGTTGGATACGAGTAGCATTTAACAGTATATTGCTTCATAGGTCGAGATTTGGTTCCTAGGTCCAGACTTTTCATGTCAGACCTGCTTACTAGACTTGCTTCTGATCCAGACTTGCCTACCAGATTTAGAATTTTCTGATCCACAAATTCTCTGATTCAATTCTCTGATTATTCACTAATCCATCTTCTGATCCTCAGATAAAAAATAATTTTAAATTCTACCCCTCTTAAATCAAAATATTTTTTTTCCAATTTCCAATATTTTTCTCTCAAATAAACAAAGATATTAACTTCCTAATATCTCAATTTCCTAATAAAATTAATAAAATTCTTTTGTAATTATTAAAAGTCCAAAATAAACATAAAAGAATCATTTACTATTAATAGCAGAAAAATTCTTAAATAAAAAGTAAACATATTCCCCGATTTTAAGGACCGGATTTAAAAGAAAAAGACACCCAAAAAACATTTAAGCAAGTCTTGAAAGAAAGGAGTAAGAAAAAGAAACATAAGGTGTAAGCAACTTTGCGCATTTTCCTAGCAAAGATTAAGGGTATTAATTTATTTTTAATTCAATAAATTAAAGTAAATATTTAATTGAAGATTTGGAAGGTTTTTTAATTAATTTTTGGGTTCTTTTGTGTATTTTTTTATTTTTTTAATGACCAAAAATAGGCCCTTGAATAGGCTATTAAGTAAATTATAAGCAAATAATATTTAAAAATAAAAGAAAAAAATCTTGAATAAATTAATGAGCAAATAAATAATTTTTTTTGAATAAGGAGAGGATTACCTTAAACAAAAAAAAATAAGAAAAATTTATTTTTGAAAATTTCTATTCATAAGAATAATACAAATAAAGAAGCCCTTTATATGCTAGCTATTAAACAACAATAAATTTTTATTTTTGAAATATTTTGTTAGTTAAAATAAAAATAAAATAAATAAAATATTTTATATTATGTAAAATTTAAATTTTTTATTAAAAAATTTTTTAAAAATTTTTAAAAATTTTTAGAATCAAAATTTTTAAGGCCTAAAATGACTTCCCCTATAATCCTTTTTATTATCACCCTAATTCCTTTCCTGATCCCTTTCCGAAATCAAATGAGGTTTGCAGATGCAAACTGCTGTGGATGTTGCTGCTGTCCTAGGTTATTAACCAAAATTTTATAAAAATTTTGAAAAATTGCTTTCAGTTGCTGCTGCAAGCCAATAATAATTAAATTACCCCCTCCTCCAGTAAAGGTGAATGAATACCTATTAAAGTTAGTATCAATTTAAAAATGTCTAAATTATAGTTGTGTCCATGTTGCTGTGGTTGCTGCTGCTGTTAGTTATTTAGTTCTTAATAGAGCCCCAGGGCCTTTAATATTCAAAGGGCCTCATTGAGAGGGCTTTTAATAAGGCAGGCTTCTATGGGGCATAGGCTCCTATAGGACAATTACGGTAATTTTTTAATATTTTAGGCAGACCATGTTGCTGCTGTTGTTGTATGTTTGATTTAGATTTTTATTAAAATAAATCTTCAAAAAAAATTAAAAATTTTCCTTGCCATAACTCAATTCAAATTAAGGCCCTTGTTGTTGTGGATGTGGTGGAGGAGGTGGAGGCTATGGCCGAAAGAAACGCAGCGTTGTCGATCTAATGGCCAAAAAGTTTTCGGATATTCTCCTTCCACAATTTAACCAAGATGCTTTCATTCCAATGGGATGTGGTGCCCAATCTTCTATAACACCTTTACAGTCGTTGTGTGCAAAAATCCCTCCTATACAAAGGGTACAAATAAAAAATTTTTCTAAAATATAAGGGGTATTCTCTTAAAGGGACCAGCATGTCAGCAACTAATTGCCCAGCAACCCCAATTTCCACTCAGCCAGAATATATTTAATCAGCAACAACAAATGATGGGTGGTGGTGGAGGGACAATGTTAAACGGAGGGGGAATGGACTCACTTGGAAATAATGGAGAAATGAGCGATTGTCAGTGCTCAGGGGCTTGTAATAATAACGGGCAAATTCCTTTAATGAATTCACAATCACAACAATTTGGAAGTAATGGGTGTACTCAACAACAATGCAACGTAAATGCTGCTGATGCTATAAACTGCCAACAACAAATGGGCAGTTTGAATGGAGGGCAGGGGTGTAATAATGGAGCTTTTCCTCAAGCAACAAATGGGGCTTGTATGGGTGATGGCAACAATAATAACAATTTTTATAACTTGCCTTCATTTGGAGGAGGTGAGAGTAATGGAGGGGAGAAGAATTAGGGTTATAGTAGTAGATATTGTCCTCGGAGCTTGAAAGATTAATAATAAAGATACCCCGGACTTACGTCTCAAAGGGAAAGACCCTAGAAAAACAGCACGATCCAATTGCTGCGTTGTTTCCATACTTTATCTCACAAAAGATTGATATAGGTAGCTTGCTGATAAACCCAAGCTTATAAACCCAAATATCCATTAATATAAGATGAACTCGTTTATAACCCAAGCTAAGGGAATAGCTGTAGTATCTCCAGTAATAGTGTGAGGGATATTGAGGGATATCCCTTCGAACATACCAAATACATAAGATCATATAAAGCTAAACGAACATCTTAAAATTCCAATCTAATAGGTGTAATGATGGACAGTTCAAACGCCAACAACAACAATCCTAGCCTAGAAGGACTAGGAGCCTCAATGCATTCCCCAGTCCAAAACAATATGTTATCAAACAGTGGGTCAACGATGCCCTGCGGCGGTGATACGGTAGAAAGAGGAATAGGAAGAGTAGGAAGAGGATTGGGGAGTGAAGATTTATTGGCTAATATAGGAGGAGGATCAAGCATTTTCGACGTTGGAAGGAAGAAACGCTTTTTGGTTTTATTGAAGAAAAAGGCTTTGGGAGAGGAATTAAATAGTAAATCTGATGAAGGATATGAAAAAGGTTTTAGATTAATTTTTGAGAAATTTTATAAAAATTATTTTAGGCAAAAATAATAGATCTGAAGCTAAGAGAGAGGCTAATATAAACCAACAAAATGAATCTTTAGTGTTTAGAAACAATTTAGAATTTGTTGTAAGACAATCTCCTCAGAAATAAAAATTATAGTTTAATTATATTGAAAGATTTTGTGATAAAAATATTTTTTTAAATTTTATATCATTTTAAAATAGTAGGATAAATAAATTATGATTGAATGTATTTTGTTGAAATTTCCAAACTAAATTAAATCCAAGAATTTTACAAAAGTTTGTAAGCTAAAATTTTCTTAAGACTATTTTTTATCCAGCTATAGCTATAATACAGATATAGCAAGATAATAGTTAACCCACTTAGATCTTCTCTTTATCCACCATTTACTTATCCTTGATAAGAAAAAAAATACGCTTAAGAAAATTTTTTTTTTGTAATGTAACGTAAATTTTACATTAAATCTCCGGATTAAAGTAAATAAATAGCTAAAATTTTTTTAAGATTTAAAATCAACTTTTTAAAGATCTTAAAGACATAAAGAGGGACCAGGTCGAACCTAAACAGTTCTGAGATTGAGATTATTATGGTTATCTAAAGAGAAGTCAGAACAGAACTCTACGTCAGACCAAACTCGTTCGGATTTCCGACTTTGAAAATTTGAGCTGATTACCAATTTACGACTTTTGAGCCATTTCCGATCCGGCATCTTTATTTCCGATCGACCTCTGGTACAAACGATACTAAGTATGCCACAAAATACTAAAATTTATTATTATTTCTATAATTAATTATTGACAATACATAACTATATTCTTATCATTAATTATCCTTTTTTATCTGCTTCTTCTGCTTATGAATATTTTTAGTTTCTTTAGGTACTGAACGAGTACAATTCCCTACAGAAATTGTAGAATTTGTCAATTGTTTTGGAACTGGAGGGCACATACTGCATCCATGATTAGCCTTCTTTTCTTTGGAATTTACACGGGGAATTGTGGAAATTTTAGAATTTTGCTGCCTGTTAATGGCGCTAATTAAAGAGCGACGTCTACGTCCTCCTCCACCACCGCCTGGAAAATTTTATGGAAATTTTTTTTGAAATTTTTTTAGGTTTTTAGGTTCCAATCCTCTTTTCCAAAAGCTTTTTTCAAGGTTTCCCATTTTCAGAATCAGTTTTTAGCTCAAGAATCAGTCACTGAACCCAAAAAACTGATTAATAAAAGGAGGGAATAAACCAAAATATTATCCAATTTTCTAATAATTATGGAACTTCTAGCTAATTTAAAAAATATTCAAACTTACAGCAGCAACAACAGCATGGTTTGCAACCTAGAAATTTTAAATTTTGATGGAGATAATTAAATTTAAAAAATTTTATTAAATATAACGTACAACAGCAAGGTACTTGACAGATTTTATGAAGGGCGGGAGGTGGTTGAATAATAATGGGTGGTTGAGGGCAACAACTAGAATGATAAATTAATATTTTTAGAGAGATTGAGTAAATTACCAACATCTACAGCAACAAGGACAACAGCAACAACTGAAAATCGGAAAATAATTTAATCAAAAAATTCTAGGGAAAATATTTTTTGAAATGAGAAAATGCTATATCCGTACACCAAGACATTAATGAAGTTATCAGCGAGGTGTAGGTTGCTAAAATCGCATTCCCAGATCTCGGAAAAGGATTTTCCGCAATACATCTTTATTAAAATTAAATCAAACAATAAAACTTAACTACAGTATAACCTGTATTAATTGCCTCTCTCAAATAATTACCCCAAATCTATTAATTACCCCATCCAGCGCTGGATTGAAACAATAATTACCCCCCAACAAATGTCCTAAAACACTTTAAATTTTCAAACTTCGTATAATTAATCTCCCTTGAGTAATTGCTCCATCCAGCGTAAGGTCGAAACAATAATTACCCAGTGTAGGTATTAAAGGATATACGGTAATTACCAATTAGCTTCAACAGCCATCTTCTGAACCCCAAAATTGAGAAATATTGTAATCAAAACAGAAAGTATTATTTTAAACATGGTTTTTAAAATTATTTATCAGTTAACTAATTAAGAATAATTTTTAAAATAATTTTTATTAATTTTAGCTGATCAATTAATTAAAAATTTAATTAACAACCGGAAGGAAGAGAATTATTTCTAATTAAAAATGTTTTATAAATTTGTTTTTCCCATTTTCTACTTTTATAAAGATATTTTTGTCTATTTAAATAAAAGAAAGGAAAATTTTTGTTTGAGATATACTTTAAATAGAAATATTCAAAAATAATGTTTTTCTTCATAAAAGGCAACAAAAACAAATAATTTTTATGTTTGCAGTCGCGCAGTAACAAAGAAAACTTTAAAAAATAATAAAAGAAATTAAATAAATGAAGATTCCGCAGTCTTTATTTTTAAAATAATAACTAAAAATATGATATTATAATATCAAGTTTTGACTAAATTCTTGAGAAAGTAATAAAAAAACTTTTTTTTGTACTAATAAATAAATAATAATGATGAATTAAAAATAATAAGGATGGAGTTTCTGATGCTTTCATGGAGTTCCTGATGTTTCAAAAAAGCATCAGAAACTAACTAAAACCGTTGAGACAACTCGGGCTCGTATTTTAGATACAATATTTAATGCTATTTCGAATGGTATATCGTATCCCAATTCGCACCAATTACCCATCGAGAAATCTACTTTAAAGATTGTCAGTCAAAAAAAATTACCCAAAATTATAAATCCTTTAATATCTTACGGTATATTAATCGGGTACAGTTGTCTTGACATTATAACTTTGAAGTAATAGAAGTCTATTAATTCGGCACAACATTTTTAGATACAGCTTTTAATACTGTTTAATATGAGCTATCGATTGTCTATATCCTTGAAAATTTTTTGAATTAATTTTGTTTTATCCCAATATTTTAAAAAATAAATAATATTTATTATGCGGTTTTATTCCAGGCATTATATCTTTGGAGTAATGGAAGTTAGGATATGGAATTTAAAAAATATCGGATATTATTTGACAATTAAAAACTTCAAAGTGATCTGGCATCTCGAATTCATATCCGTTTTGGTTTATTGATAGCTCGTTAGAATCAGCATTAAAAACTTATTAGAAACCTTGAATAAATTTATCTCAATTCTCTGAAGGTGACTCTATTATTCTAAGGGATTCCAGACGTTTGACACGTTTTAATTAAAAAAATATTCTTTGTACAAATTTGAGAAATGATGTTAAATAAAATAGTAATTCATTTAAATGACTAAACATTGCTTAAAACGTAGGAAAACAAACAATTAAAATCATTTTCAAGAGAAATAGGCTGAATTTTTATATTTGATAACAAAATTATTTTCAAAAATATTAATAAAAACAAATATTTTATATATAATTATTCAAAAAATACCTATTTTTTCTGAAAATGCAGGTAATTATTTATTAGATCATATAAGCTTGTATAAGCCTATCAAATTTTTATTTAATATTATTATGCTATAATATTTACTATAGCCTATATACGCTATTAATTACCCTCCCAAGATAATTACTCCATTGCTATAAGTTACCCCTTCCAGCGAAAGGTTGAAACAATAATTACCCCCTTGAAATAGTTATAATTAGTCTTCCTAAAATAACCTCTATTAATTACCCCACCTCTATGAATTACCCTTTGCAGAGAGAGGTCGAACCAATAATTACCCAGAGTAATTAATAGAGTATTTAATAACAGTATTAATTAATAACAGTACCTATACTATATAAAATTTAATCATTAATTTTAATTTTAGAAATCTTCATTAAATCTCTTAATCGTCTTGTTAACCTTGGTGGATATTTGCTTAACTAGTTCATTAATTTTTAATCCAGGCAATTTTTAATTTTTAACGAGTAAATTATTTTAAAATTTTGGGCAATAATGCTACTTGATTAAAAAGGCAATATTACTCCCGTATAGGCAAATAAGTACAGGGGTAGTCAACTCTGTCGGGAGTTACTGTAGGCCCAAGATCAGGAACTAGACTCAAGGGCAAAAATTAACTAGACTCAATACAATTCTTTGTCTCTTATCACAAATTTTTGGCGTATTTTTCATACCTTAGACACGAAGAACCTTTATTTGTGTCTCTCAATATAAGCAACTTTTGAAAAAAAGCCTTTGAAATAAAATTTTTGAAAAACGTAATTTTCAGAATGAATAAAATAAAATAAATTAAACTAAAGGTAGGTGGAGGCTGGACCCCTGTGTGGAATTCGGAGAAGAATTCAAAAAATGCGCTTCTGCTTGTGAGCCAAAGTGCTCGGATCTTAAAAATACTAGTTGCGATAAGAGTTGCCAACCAGCAGCTTGTCAATGCAAGAACGGATATGCAAGGGATGACAAGAATGTTTGCATACCTATAGAGGATTGCCCAAAAAATAAAGGCAACTAAAAAGTGTCATTGAAATGCGGAAGATGTTTATTGCGGAAGATGTTTATAAGGATGGAGGATATAACGAAGAATATTTTTAAATTCTAAAGGACTTTATTAATATCCCGCCCCATCCCTATTTGAGTTTCAGTTCCTTTCTAGAATTATCAGTCTATTTTTCCTTTTTTGACGCAAAATGGTCAATTTACTTGCGTCCTGGCTAATTTTTCTCTCTAAGCTTCTTTCATCTTATATACGTTTGACTTAAAATGCATGAGTAAAATAAATGATTTAAAGGCCAAAAAATTTGGGACTCAAATAGGGTGGGGCGGGGTATTAATAAAGTACCATTCAAACATGGTAATTTTTTATTTTAAAGATAAATATCTAAATTTTATGTTTTATGAATTTTTATTTATTTTTCAATGTTGATTGAAATTTTATTTAATAAAGGCTTCAAAGTATTTTTAATTTTATTAAAAATTTTTCCTAAAAAACAACTTTTTTTAAACATAAATTAAAAAGAAAAACATGATGAAAAGCAATTAAAACGTCAAAATTAAAAAAAAACTGCTTTTCTTATAAACAACTTTAACTTCCTTGTTCGATCAGTGGAGGTGTTTTGAATTAATCATTTTCTTTAAATTTTATAAATATGTATAAAAATAATTTTCATTCGGATTTTATTATACTACATATGTACTTCAATTAAGAGTCATTCCCCTCTCTTCTAATAAAGAGGTATTCGAAGGTAAAATGAGTGAAATCATGAGTAGATCATTCAAATTCAAATTTATTTATAACTTCAAAGGATATTAAAAACTGCTAATATGAAGAGAGAAATTTGAAAATCTATAATATACATATGATGATTTTTAATTGAAACATAATAATTCAATTTTCGATAAAACTAGCTCTAAGGTACAGAGAAAATTAGGGCTCACCTATATCTTGATATAGTGTAGATTAATTTGATTTAGTGTAGATTTTATCCTAACGTATATTATACGTAAATCTTGTTAAATTTAAAGAATAAATTTTTATAACTTTGTTCATACCTGAAGAAAATTTCTAAAATTTTACTCAATAATTTTCATTTTCATATAACTTTTATAAAACATATTCTATAGCCAAGATGCAGGTAAAACTATTTTTTATTTTTAAAACGAAATTATTGAAACAGTCTCAGCTTATCTGTTTTGTTATGGTTATAATAATTGTGTTCAATGAAAAAGCTTTTAGTGGTATGAATATCCTTATTAAATTTTGGATTCCTCAAAAAAATTTAAAAAATTTTTTAGAAGAGAAATGTGCTGAGGGAGAAATCTATAAAGGAGGATGTCCTTCAGCCTGTGATCCAACTTGTAAATATCTTGGAGAGAGTGTTATGTGCATTATGTGGTGCGACCCTGGATGCCATTGTAAAAATGGATATGCGCGGGATGGAAACAATATTTGTATTCCTATAGAGGATTGCCCAAAGACATACGAATGAATAAAAAGAGAGATAATTGATAAAATGATATCCTTTACTATAATTAAAATTTTTTGAAAAATTTAATCGAGGGCCCTGTTAAAATTTAAGTATAAAAATGTTTGTTCTTTTTTAAATTTTTTGTGGCAAAAAAAAGGAAATGAAAAAATTTAAGGGATGATTAAATAAAAATTTTTTAGTCAAATGACACAAAGGAAATTAAAAAAAATTTTTTAAACACGTTAAATTTTATTAAATATCCACGTTGAAATTGAAGCAAAGTCCTACGCTGTTTAAGCAAAATGAGAAATTTTTATTTAAATATTGAGTTCCGAAGATAAAAAAGGAAAGCATTCAATTAATTCTTTTGAAATTTATCTTTTTATAAAAATTTATTTTAAGCTTATAGAATATATCGCTGATATGACATTTAGTTAATAACTCAGAGGGGGTTTTGACAAGAGCATGCTCGAATTTTTTTATTTTCTAAAAACTTACGGGGTCATATCATATCAGAGATGTGATTCTAATCATTTCTAATGATGGCTCTTAGGTATATCTCGTCGAGATCTCAAAAGATCTCGGTTATCGAAGAGAGATTTTTCAAGATACGGTTCCGAGATATCTCCCTTCAGGTCCTGTCTTTAATTTCTAATAATAATTTTTTGGGGTACTACATCCTCTCCTCTAACCTTGGAGATGTTTTCCAATACCCTTCTCCACTATGGACAAAAATAAAAATAAAAATTCCCTACTCGTCATTAAAAAAAGATTAAAAATAATAAACAATTTAATTGTCAACATTTTTGTTTACATTTGTCTCTCAAATTTTTCTAAAAATAAAAAATAATTTTCAGCCGTTTTTGAAACGTGTTATTCCAAAAAATATATTTACATACACAATTTTAGAAAAATTTGTTCAAAACAAACAAAAATATTTCTTTAATTTTAGCGTTTAAATAATCCTAAAAATTTGAATTTTAAATTTGTTTTTAGCCTTAGTAGAAAAAATCGAAAAAAAATGATTAAATGGATTAATTTTCGGATATAAAAGGCTTCCGATAATTTTTAAAAAACACGTTTCAATTTAAAAATAATTTTTTAATGAATAAAATCTGTCCATGGACTTGGTTCCACAGCTTAAACTTATTCGATAACCATTTATCCCCCATCCGAACCTTTCTTCTAAACAAATTGAAATCCATGCAGGCACTAGGGTCGGTGGTTCCTAGGGAATCTCCGTGTTCCGGACTTTTTTCGGATACGGATACCGTAACCTCTACCTTACTTCCCTTGGCAGTTCATAGTATGTATAACACTCATATAAGAAAATATCATAGCTTTTGTCTCTCGAAACTTTCTTAAAAAATAAATTAAATTATTTAAGAAATAATATTTACAAAAATAAAACTAATATTATTATTTGATTATTGTGCTAAAATGCTGGTAATATTTTTTTTTATTAAAAAATATTTTTCAAATATCTACTTTAAATAAAATTTTAATTTAAATTTTTAATTTAGAAACATCAAAATATTTTAATCAAATTCGGCATTTTGCTAATTTTATGCCTCACAAAGTCCTATGCTCAAGGTAGTATCAATTCAAAAATTGAAATATATTTAAATTAACTTTAATAGTAATTTATCTGTGTTTTGGCTACTGTATCTTGAGTTATTCTAGAATTGAAATTAATTCAGAAACTATAGTAAAAACACCTACTTTTTTGAGATCACTGGGAGTCCAATTTTGATCAAACTCCAAGTGAGAGTTACATCGAGATAAGGCACGGTGTAATCTATCGATATCACTATGATCATGTATACCTCTAGTAAAAACATTTAATCTACCATGAATGTCTCTCGGTTTTATAACTCTTCAGCTTAATTTTCAAAATAATTATTTCAAGATTCTGTATGTAAGGAAGGCGAAGAATTGAAACCATGTGGCTCAGCATGTGAGCCAACTTGCAATGATACTGGAAATAATGCTTGTATTGCTGTGTGTATTATAGATAAATGTCAATGTAAAGACGGATATGTCAGAGATGAAAATAAAATTTGCATTCCCAAAGAAAATTGTCCAGGAGCACGCAAATGCGTCCCAATCGTTTGTAATTTATTGTGTAGAATTGGTTATGTATGCAAGATAATTTATGGGAAACCAACATGTGTTCCAAAGTGCAGCAAGGGTGAGGAATATAAGGAGTGCCCAACTGCTTGTGAGCCTAAATGTGGACAAAAGCCTATATTCTGCCCAGCTGTATGCTTGAAACCTCCACGATGTCAATGCTTGCCGCGATATGCCAGAACTTTAGATGGCATTTGTGTTCCCCGTAATGAATGCCCGCAATCACAAAATGTTACAACAGAAGTACCTTGTAAGCTTAAACTTTTGAAGACCCTGTAAGAGAAAATTTCTCCCCTTAGCTTCAACGACACCTCTAAGTTGTGGAGAAGGGGAAGAAGCACGTAGCTGTCCAGTTTGTGAAGCTACATGCGCAAGAAAGAGACCAATATGCCCGTTATATTGTCCAAGATTGCAACGATGTTTGTGTAAGCAGGGCTATGCTCGTGTTGCAAAAGGAAAGTGTATTCCAATTGAAGAGTGCCCTGAAGAGCCAACAACTCAGAAACCATGTATCTTGCCTTGCCCACTTGCCTTTTTATGTAAACTTGTAAATGGAGAACCAACTTGTGTTCGAGCAAAAGATTGTAGCAGAATAAATTGTGGATTTGCATATACATGCATAGTAATTGATGGAGGGGCAACATGCGTTCCGTTGTATGTCAAAAGCACAACAGAAACTTGTAATTTGATTGTTTAAAAAATTTGTATAGGTGCTAAAAATGACTAGGTAGTTAACAGGGGGTTGATCCTAGGTTATATTGAAAAGCTGTAGATGGAACGAAGGCTAAAAAAGGGGGATTCTGGGCCAAAGGACGTTGATGGCCCATCCCTCGTTTACAATTTAATTATAAATACCTAATATACTAACAACCACTATAAAATACGTGGATATCTTTTTTATGTATTCAAGATTATTGTTTTCAAAAAGTACTGGGATCATAGGGATTAGGACAGGGCCGCCATATGTGGTTATTTTGGAAGTACAGTACATACTTACAAATCGACCTTCGTACTTACTAAATTGAAATTAAACTTATTAAACTTTCTGTACTTAATTAGCCTTTATATACAGTATATACTACATATTTTCTAAATGGCAGCCCTGGATTAGGATTTAATTAAATTTATGAAGGATAATGACCGAATATGACGTAAATTTCTGAGGCCCGCTTAAATAAAACTCCCTCCTGTGAAACATATAAAACTAAAGACCCATGGATTGTATCTAACAAATTAAATAGATAAATCTCATTCTATATTAAAATAATTAAAAATTAACAAAATAAAATTTAGATAATGAAACAAAATAAAAGAAGTAACATAAATGAAAAAATTAATAAAAGATAAATTAAATATTTTTAAAAATATAATAGTATGTATAAAAATGTAATAATTATTAATATAATTTATAAATTATTGTCAAGAATATACATAAATTAAAAAAAATTTTATTTTTCAAAATAATTTTAATTATGGCAGCACCCCAAGCCTTCGGGGGCGGATTCTCGGAAATCGGAGTTTGTCATGGAAGAGCCTTCGGGGTTTGGGTCGGGGTTTTTGCCAAAAAATTTTTTTGGGGGTCGGGGTTTCGGGTGACGGGGTGCTACCTAATTTTAATTAATGAATTTATTATAGGTAAAATTAACTATTTATTTAAAAATTTGTATTGAACAAATTGATGAAATTTAAGGGATATCCGTAGATTAGTTTAGTATATCGACATACCAAATTTCGAAAAGGTACCATTAACTGAACATGGAAAAAGAATAAAAAATTAAATTGGGTTAAACTTTTTTGGAACGGTGTGTATATCAGGGAGTTCAAGGGCTGAGAAAAAAGTCGGGTCGGGTTTCAGAGCTTTTAAACTTTCTTCGGATCGGATCTCGGGTTGTAAAATGTCCAAGTTTCGGATATCGGGGTTCTGGTAACACATGACATCAGCCCTGGACTTTATGAGAAAAATGAAGGAAGAATCATGATTATATTTTATTGTAAAAGAAAAATGATTAACTTCCCAAAAAAAATTTTATTTTGTGTTTACAATATTTGAAAATTATATTTTGTAAATATTATTATTTGCTTTACAATTTGATTAAAATTCAAAAAATAAAAATTTCAGTTGATTTAAAACCTCAACTCTATAAAATTTGCATAAATCCAAACAAAGCACCAAATAAAACAATAATATTTTTTATTTTAATTTGCACTTATAACGCTGGAAAACAATTAAATCTTTTTATTATTTGTTGGATAATTAATTCAAAAACATGATTTATGGTGTAGATCTAAGGATATATAAACTAGGCTGTTTCAATAGTTTCTCAGAATCTTTTAGATTTAAAAACTAATTTAAATTCCTTCAAATTTTAACTCGGAATCATGGTAAATAAATTAATTTTAAAATTAATAATTATTATTATTATAAGTAATTTATTCATAAAATGTAGGCTCAGATTAATCATTATAGATCCACGAGAAATTTCTTATCAGAAAAAATTTTTTTTTACTTTTTTTAAATTGAGTAGGGTTAGTGGTTCAAGGGAACCTCTGAGCTCCGGATCGGGATCAAACAGCCGCACCGAAAACCATCGGTTCCTAAGTTCAGTTCCGAATTTACAACCCTATTATTCGGGTCTATTGAATTGAAATTTTTATCAGAAACTCCTTTTTGTTTGAAAAACATTATTAGTACTTAAAGAAATTTAAGCTTCAAGAAATAACTTTTAAATGCTACTGATAATTTCCATAAAAGATATAACCTTAATCTTATTCTTTAAGATGAAATCTCTCCAACTTGTGGGGGCTATCGCCATTTTTCTGACCCTGACTTGCAATGGAGTATTCGCAGGAAGTATAATTTATTAGCTAGCCTTTAAGATTTAACTAAATAAAAATTAAGATCAATGTAATGCTGGAGAGGAATACAAATGTCTTTTTAATTGTGAGGCAAGATGTGAAAACCTTGGGCATGATAACTGTAAACCAATCAGCGGTTGTGAATGCCAATGCAAAACAGGATATGCTCGTGACGCAACTGGTTGTTGTATCCCGCAAGAAAACTGTCCCATACAAACTACAACGAAACTGCCTTCTCAAACAACGACAGCGCAAGCTTCAAGTGAATCAAATGAAGATACTAAGAAGCCTGGAGGATCAAGCGAATCCAACTCCAAAGAGAATACCAAGAAGCCAGGAGGATCAAGTGAGTCTAACTCCAAAGAGAATACCAAGAAGCCTGGAGGCTCGAGTGAATCCAACTCCAAGGAGAATACCAAGAAGCCTGGAGGCTCGAGTGAATCCAACTCCAAGGAGAATACCAAGAAGCCTGGAGGCTCGAGTGAATCCAACTCCAAGGAGAATACCAAGAAGCCTGGAGGCTCGAGTGAATCCAACTCCAAGGAGAATACCAAGAAGCCTGGAGGCTCGAGTGAATCCAACTCCAAGGAGAATACCAGGAAGCCTGGAGGCTCGAGTGAATCCAACTCCAAGGAGAATACCAAGAAGCCTGGAGGCTCGAGTGAATCCAACTCCAAGGAGAATACCAAGAAGCCTGGAGGCTCGAGTGAATCCAACTCCAAGGAGAATACCAAGAAGCCTGGAGGCTCGAGTGAATCCAACTCCAAGGAGAATACCAAGAAGCCTGGAGGCTCGAGTGAATCCAACTCCAAGGAGAATACCAAGAAGCCTGGAGGCTCGAGTGAATCCAACTCCAAGGAGAATACCAAGAAGCCTGGAGGCTCGAGTGAATCCAACTCCAAGGAGAATACCAGGAAGCCTGGAGGCTCGAGTGAATCCAACTCCAAGGAGAATACCAAGAAGCCTGGAGGCTCGAGTGAATCCAACTCCAAGGAGAATACCAATAAGCCTGGAGGCTCGAGTGAATCCAACTCCAAGGAGAATACCAAGAAGCCTGGAGGCTCGAGTGAATCCAACTCCAAGGAGAATACCAAGAAGCCTGGAGGCTCGAGTGAATCCAACTCCAAGGAGAATACCAAGAAGCCTGGAGGCTCGAGTGAATCCAACTCCAAGGAGAATACCAAAAAGCCTGGAGCATCAAGCGAATCAAACTCCAAAGAGAATACCAAAAAGCCTGGAGGATCAAGTGAATCCAATTCCAAAGAGAATACCAAAAAGCCTGGAGGATCAAGTGAATCCAATTCCAAAGAGAATACCAAAAAGCCTGGAGGATCAAGTGAATCCAATTCCAAAGAGAATACGAAGAAACCTGGTGGATCAAGTGAATCCAATTCCAAAGAGAATACCAAAAAGCCTGGAGGATCAAGTGAATCCAATTCCAAAGAGAATACGAAGAAACCTGGTGGATCAAGTGAATCCAATTCCAAAGAGAATACGAAGAAACCTGGTGGATCAAGTGAATCCAATTCCAAAGAGAATACGAAGAAACCTGGTGGATCAAGTGAATCCAATTCCAAAGAGAATACGAAGAAACCTGGAGGATCAAGTGAATCCAATTCCAAAGAGAATACGAAGAAACCTGGAGGATCAAGTGAATCCAATTCCAAAGAGAATACGAAGAAACCTGGAGGATCAAGTGAATCCAATTCCAAAGAGAATACGAAGAAACCTGGAGGATCAAGTGAATCCAAAGAATCCAAAGAACATCCTGGATCTTCAAGTAAATCCAAAGAACATCCAAGAGCTTCAAGTGAATCTAAAGAACATACATTCTCTTCATCATCGGAACATTCATCTGAATCATCAGAATCAAATGAGACAATACCAGTAGTATGCAGTTTACCCTGTAAAATTGGCTTCGTATGCAAAATACTGAAGAAAAAACCAGCATGTGTTCCACGAGGATGCATTTTTATTCGTTGCCGTCATGGTTTTGTATGCAGAATAATTAAGGGATTGGCAAAATGTGTTCAAAATGTTTGCGGTATAATACGTTGCCCTACTACTACTACCTCTACTCCAAAGCCCACAACTACATCAACAACCACAACTACCCCATCGACCACAACAACTACCCCATCGACCACAACTACCCCATCTACCACAACAACTACCCCATCGACCACAACTACTACCACATCCACCACAACCAAACCATGCACTAAAAAATGTTATCATGGTTATGTATGCCAATTTAACTCCTATGGGAAACAAATTTGCGTTCCTATTCCATGGTAAAATTTGAGGTAATTTGACTTTATACTTGTTTCATGATATCTTATAAATTTAGATATATGCAGATACAGCAAATAAATCATGACGAATTATTAAATTAAAAACACTAGAAATTGGAGATAATCATATTAAAATAAAAATAATTATTTATGTTAAATACTATGTATATACTATATCTCCATGATAAAATTATTAAATAAAGTATTAGTAATTTCTAAATCTCTTTCTTGCCCTTTAGCAAAGATCGGGTGGTATCTTGTAAATTCATCTTGCCAGTATTTGGAACCACATTAGGAGCCTCAATTTGTCCAAGGTGACTTGTCCAAGGTACCAGATTTCTTCCATTTTTGTCTTAAGATTAGATGTATTTTCGCGTTAATTTCATTAAAAATAACGCAACGCAATGCGCTCACCAAATGTTAAATCATTATTTTTGAGCTTCTTTCATTAAGACATATCACAGCCTAATAAACATGCATTTGCACGTTTTGTGAGTTCCTAATCATAAAATTTAAATAATAACAGCTGATTTTATTTATGATTGAAATAATAATTTACATAATTCATAAAAATCTGTAAGATAAACAATAATATTTACTTTTAAACTTAAGCAATCCTAAACAATAACAAACAAAAATATTAACGAAAACAATGAAGCATTAATATGTAACTATTTTGTTTAAATAAAAAACCGAAATATTGCTCTAAAATAATTTAAAAAATAATTCTAATATAATTTATATTTAATTAAATAATGAGGGTAATAATATTAATTACTCTTGGGCTTTTCCTGTTTTTACACTTGAAAGGATCATCGGCAGAAAGTAATATGAAACTTTTAACCCAATTTAATCTAATTTAAAGCACCACCCCCTGCAGACGAGGATGTGTTCCATGTGTTCCACGAGGATGCATTTTTATTCGTTGCCGTCATGGTTTTGTATGCAGAATAATTAAGGGATTGGCAAAATGTGTTCAAAATGTTTGCGGTATAATACGTTGCCCATTTGGATTTGTATGCAGAATTATCAAAGGAAAGCCATTATGTGTACCATTCCTCTGTAATTTAATTCGTTGCCGAGTTGGCTTCAAATGCATACTTCTCAATGGAAGGCCTACATGTATTCCTAACTGCAAAAGCGAAGAAGTAACCAAGAAACCAAGACGTAGGTTCCAGCGTAAATTTTAGATTAATTTTTGTCATTGTAGATACAACAACCAAATTGTTCACTACTCGAAAACACACTACTGCTACACCACCACATTCTACCTCTACTTTAAAGCCAACAACTACACCACCCCCACCACCAGCTTCTACCTCTACTCCAAAGCCAACAACTACAACCCCATCCACCACAACAACTACCCCATCCACCACAACAACTACCCCATCAACAACCACTACAACTACCCCTTCAACCACTACAACTACCCCATCTACCACAACAACTACCCCATCGACCACAACTACTACAACTCCATCAACCACCACAACTAGACCATGTAATAAAAACTGTCCTTATGGTAGTGTTTGCCAAATTATCAGTGGGCAACAAAAATGTGTTTATCAAACCACAACTACTACTCCGTCAACAACCATCGCCAATACATGTTACCCACCATGCCCTTCTTATTGCGAATGCAGGATTGTTTATGGAAAACCAACATGTGTTGTAGTAGGTTAAGCTCCGTGAGGTAATTATAAATTATTAATTACCTCGAAAATTAATTTTAAAATTTTAGATACGTAAATAATGTCAAAAAATGATAAGAAAGAATATTATAAGGAATATAAAGAATAATTTAATTTAAGAATGATTAATTTCTAATTTTGTGATATTTTATATAAAATATATAATTAATATAATCCGAAATATACACATAAATTATATTGTACGAATAAAAATGTTAATTATTTATGCTTAATTATAAATGAGCCTTATATCTAGGTTAGGATCATTATTCCTAGGTGATTAGATCAGATATAAGTTCACTACGAAATAACTAACATTCACAAAAAGGCATTGAAATTATGAGAGAATATATTAAATTATTTTAACATTCTATTGCTTATTTTTAAACTTTGATAGAGATTAAGCTATATTTTTGCGGATATTTTAAGAAATTTTGATTATTTATCTAGCTATCAGGGGTAATCCCACAAAATACGAGAACGAGATAAAAAGAGATACGAGATCTCTCAAAATATAAGAAGATTTAAAGAGACTAACGCTCCACTGGCGTGTATGCTTTGAAGGATTAAATAAGTATTTCAGTAAACTTAATTTTAAAAATCCAAAAAATCCAAATTAAAAACGCGACACTAATTATGAACCGACCTAATATAATCAGGAAATTTGGTGGATATGTATATAGATTAGGGGATATCAGTGGTTTTGGAGAATATATGGGATATCGAGTATTCGGAGTCTATAGTTCATGAAGGATTAAGGGGTATATCGGATGATCTAGTGTGATATCAGGATTCAAAAGGTGTCAGATGTTTTGGGGGTAATTAAAATTTGAAAAAAGTTTTAATCAGAATTAATGTTAAATAAGACAAAGAGAGCTAGATTTGAGACAAAAACATATCAGGAACCAACAGATGAACTTCCAAATCTACTAACCTCGCCCTTAATCCTCCGATATCCTCTCCAAATCCACCTCTTCCCTTAAATCCATTAATATTTGTTGATTAATAGGGATATCGAGGGCTTCTGATCCGGGTGGAAAATAAATGAATAATATTTTTTAGAAAATTAGGTGGATTAAGTGGGATATCTAGCAGTGTTAGAATAATACGTTCTGAAGAAAATGATAAACATAATTAAAATTAAATGATCATAATTAATGGAAAATAATTAAAATATTAATTAAAAATAATTAAAAATCAGTGATAAATTAAATATGTGTGTAAGGCAAATAAATGAAATTTGTATTAAAACGTCCTCAAATCAACGTTTCTTACAGGCTTGCAAGTCTGCAAATTTTCCTTCCTTATAGCTTTAGTGATATTTATTATTTGGCCGATTGAAAATAACAACTTGTGATCCAAAATCGCACTTCCTGTTTATATTATTCTTTAATTTTCTTCAAAATCAAAAAATTATTTTCAGTTGTTTTGAATGTTTAAACAAAAAATTTTGCATAAATTTAAAGATAAAGTTAATAAAAACAAAAATATTTATATTTATTTTTATTTTTGCTAAAAAAATGCACCTAAAATGAAAATATTAAATCTGTTTATCATTAAAAAATCGAAAATTTTGGTCCAAAATTGGGTATATAAATCGAAAGGGTTGGTGCCAAAATCAAAACCAATATTTTATTCAAAACTTTATAAGACTTCAAATATTACTAATCAGTAAATACTGCTGTTCTCTTCAAGGAACAATGGTAAATAATTCAAAAATTACATCTAAAGTAATAGTAGCTTGACTATATTTTATGAATTAAGAGTTAGCAAAGTCTGGCCAGAGATAGGACTAAACCTGCGACCACTTGAGATTATTTCTCGTGTGATAACCAGTGTTTTGAATTTTGAAAATTGCTCGTACTCGTACTCGTCTTATTTTTTTCCCGTACTCGTACTTGTACAGAGGTACGAGTACGAATTTTGGTACGAGCTTCCAAACCCGTCTCATCTACCAAGCTTGCAAGCTATTTGTTTTCTCTCATATAGATCTTAAACCCCCAGCTAGGTAAGCGCTTTAAATCTCCAAGGTGGACCTCCATCCTGACAATATATAAATTATTGTGTACTAAATTTTATTTTTTCAATTTCAAATTTCTTCAAGATGCATTCACAATTATTTCTGATTGCTATAGCTCTTTTTATGATTTCTTGTTATAAGGAATCCGTCGCTCAAAGTAATAACTTTCTTTTATTTAAATTAAATTTAATACTTTCCGCAGAGGCTTCGAGAGTTTTGTCAGCTTCACTGGAACTTCCATCGGAGGCGTTTGTTCTATTTCATAAACCAACAAACCCGCCTAAACCTACAAATAACCCTAATGAAAAAGAATCGACTGGAAATTCAAAAGATTCCGAAGGACTTTCTATTGAGCTGAATGTCAAATCAAATGAGTCAGAAGAGCTCTCAATTGAGCTGAATGTCAAATCAAATGGGTCAGAAGAGCTCTCAATTGAGCTGAATGGCAAATCAAACGAGTCAGAAGAGCTCTCAGTAGAGTCTCTTGGACTTTCAGATGAGCTTGAACTTTCGTCGGAATTAGATATTTCAGTAGGAGCGTCAGGTCTTTCAGCAGAGGCTTCGGGAATTTTGTCAGCTTCACTGGAACTTCCCTCGGAGGCATCTGGACCATCAGAGTCATTAGAAATTTCAGCTGGATCATCGGGTCTTTCAGTAGAGTCTTCCGGACCTGTGTCAGCATCATTAGAAGTTTCAGTCGAGACTTTGGAGCTTTTTAATGAAGCCTATGTAATTTTAAATGAAACGGGAATTGTACCAATAAAGCCGCCAGTACTATGTAAGTTATATATTTCAAAATACACAGAGGGATATTCACTAAACATTTTTTAAGTTTGTTGCAACCCGCTTGGACCTTGCCTTTTATGCCCTCTCGGACAACACTGCATTGGGAACCCAGGAGCAAAGCATTGTGTTCCATTAATATGTGATTTATTCTGTAGAATTGGCTTTGTATGCAAAATACTGAATGGAAAACCAGCATGTGTTCCAATTGCATGTAATTTAATACGTTGCCGAATTGGTTTTATTTGTAAAATTGTGAATGGAAAGCCTCAATGTGTCAGAATTATTTGCAATTTGCTGTGTAAAGTTGGCTTCGTATGCAAGATATTGAATGGATATCCAGCATGTGTTCCAAGAGGATGCGCTTTAACACGTTGCCGATTCGGTTTTGAATGCAAAATAATTAATGGATTTCCAAAATGTGTGCCAATCTTATGCAACTTAATCCGTTGCCCGTTAGATTGTGTATGCAGACTTATCAATGGAAGGCCAAGATGTGTCAGAATTATTTGCAACTTATTCTGCAAAATCGGTTTTATATGCAAAATAGTCAGAGGCAAACCAGCATGTGTTCCAAATGTGTGTAGCTTAATACGCTGCCGGATCGGATTCGTCTGTAAAATTGTGAATGGAAAGCCGCAATGTGTAAGAATCGTTTGCAATCTTCTGTGCAAATTTGGCTTTGTATGCAAGATACTGAATGGAAAACCAGCATGTGTTCCAAAAGTTTGCAACTTAGTTTGCCGCATTGGTTTTGTCTGCAAATTTATTAATGGATTACCAAAATGTGTTCCAAATGTGTGCCGTTTACTGCCGTGCCCATTAGGATTTGTGTGTAAAATAGTCAACGGAAGACCAAGATGTGTCCGAATTATTTGCAATTTATTCTGCAAAATCGGTTTTGTGTGCAAAATTGTCAACGGTAAACCAGCATGTGTTCCAAGAGGATGTGCCTTAAAACGTTGCCGCATTGGTTTTATCTGCAAACTTGTTAATGGATTGCCTAAATGTGTGCCAATCTTATGCAAGTTGCTCCGTTGTCCATTAGGATTTGTATGCAAACTTATTAATGGAAGACCTCGATGTGTTCCTATTTTATGCAGTTTAATACGATGCCGCTTCGGCTTTATATGCATAATTCTCAATGGAAAACCAACATGTATTCCTAAATGCATACAAGATGTAACAAAGAAATCAACACGTAATTTTGGATATAATTACAAATGAGCTAGCTTTGATTATTTTATAGGTCCAACAAAAGGAAGCACAACTCCGGAACATACAACTACTACAACCACCACAACTACCCCTCCATCCACTACTACTACTCCTCCATCCACCACAACTACCCCTCCATCCACTACTACTACTCCTCCATCCACCACAACTACCCCTCCATCCACTACTACTACTCCTCCATCCACCACAATTACTCCTCCATCTATCACAACTACTACAACCCCATCCACTGCTAACCCATCCACCACAACCAAACCATGCACTAAAAAATGTTATCATGGTTATGTATGCCAATTTAACAACTATGGACAACAAATTTGCGTTCCAATTCCATGGTAAAATTTGAGGTGATTTTAATTTGTTTATACTTGGTCTTATGATATCTTATAAATTTAGATATGTACAGATACAGCAAATAAATCATTGGAAGAATCATTAAATTAAAAACAATAGAAATTGGAGATAATCTTATTCAAGATAAAAATAATTATTTATGTTAAATAATATGTACATATATCTCCATGATAAAATTATTTAGTAAAGTATTAATTTCCTAATAGGCAAATCTCTTTCTTACCCATTAGCAAAGATTGGGAGCAGCCTCAACATTTGATTAATTTATATGTGCAATATTTGTCAAGGTGTTTTTTATATATACCTACTTTGAAATTCCTAAAGTTCCTTGAAATTCCTAATTTTGAACAAAGCCAACTATCATAAACGGGCAAAAAATAACAGTATTGGGATCCTTGAGCACTGAAAATCCCAAAATATCATTCGTAAATATGAATATACAATGCAAACAAAATTGGAATATATCTTATCAAAAAAGTCTTATAATTTTCCAAAAAAATTTTAAACAACAGATTTCTCAAACAATGCCAAAATATCTACAAAATCTTAGTGAAAATATGCAAAATATGAAAAAAATGTACAGATTAGTTAATACAAATATGGAAAAACGGAGGATATCAAGGGATCTGAGATGATATAGGAGATCAAGGGTATAGAAATGGATTAATAGATGATTTGTATAAAGGATAAACATTTGGAGAGATACCGGTGGATTAAGAGAATATCAGTTAATATATAGGGTACCATGGTTTCCGCGAATCTGAGCTCCATTTTAGAAGCCATCAAATGTTAAATCACGTTTTTTGACCTTCTTTCATTGAGAAATATCACAACCTACAAAATGTGCATTTGCATCTTGTGTGCTTCGGTATTCATGCAAATGATGTTTCGTGATCCCTAATCATAAAATTCAAAAAACAGCAGCTGATTTTATTTATATGATTGAAATAATGATTTACATAATTCATCAATTTAAGATAAACAATAATATTTATTTTTAAATTTGGGCAATCCTAAACAATAACAAAAAACGAAAACAAGCAAATCTTAATAACTATTTTGTATAAATAAAAACCGAACTATTGCTTTAAAATAATTCAAAAATAATTCATATTCTAATTAATGAGGGTAATTATATTAATTACTCTTGAGCTTTTCCTGTTTTTAAACTTGAAAGGATCATCGGCAGAAAGTAATATGAAACTTTTAAAGCCAATTAAGTGTTAATCTAATTTACAGCACCTCCAGAAGATCTTTGCGCTGGAAAACGTTGCCCCAATGGTTTTGCTTGCACAATATTAATAAACACAAATGGAGATAGATGGGGATCATGCCAGCCTAACAGTCAGCTTATTTTTAATTGAAAATTGGGCATTGTTAAATAATTAAGAACCTCCTACCATCATTCGGGAGAACCTCCCATCATTAGTAGAATGATGTGTCTTGTCAATAAACGATAAAGTTATTAATGGAGAAATGCCAACTCGCTCAACACGAAATGCGAAAGAGCTGTTTAACTCGAAGATGAAACTTGCCGTTAGGAAATCCTAAGCAGAATCATAAAATCCTAAAAATCCTAAGCTATTTCACGATAAATTTTAGCTTCGGACTTGCTGAGGGTTTATAAATTTATTTAATATTTACTCAAAACAGTTACACTACATTGCGGAGAAGGAGAAGAAGAAGGACATTCATGCCCCTTTTGTGAAGCTACCTGTACAGTAAAAACCCCTACTTGTCCACCATATTGTTCTACAATGGTCAAGAGGTGTTTATGTAAACCAAACTTTGTCAGGGTTGATAAATCTAGATGCATTCCGATTACTTTCTGCCCTCCTCCAATACGTATGAATGTCTTTAGATATCAAAATCTCTTAAAATCTTTCAAGCCTGCTGTGATTCAAATAATACATGCAGAATTTGTGAGCTGGGTACAATATGTGCAACTATAATAGGACTACTTAAAGCTGGATGTATTGAAGTAACTCAAATACTGGAGTTAGAATTATGAAAAATGCCAGATCCCTTTCGGGATTTTAAAATTTTTTCTATCCGAACCGGATTTCTCGGATCAAAATACCAAAAATAAGGAAATTCGAAATCGCACATAATGTACCGAGTTCAATATACCTATCACAACAATACCTATCACAATAGGCTTGAAAGATTTTAAGAGATTTCAATATCTAAGGATCACTCTTGATCCCCCAAATCACCAATATCTTCATAATCACTCTAAATCTCTCGTAATGCTTGTTGAGAAGCATCAAGGATATCGAGGGATATATTGGGATTTTATGGGATTATGGTGGATATCGGTTGATTAAGATAAATATCGAAAGATTTATAGAAATTAGGAGGGATATTGGTGATTTAGAAGGTGGACAACGAGAGATTTAGAGTGATTTTGAGTGAATTGGGGGATCAAGAGTGATATTCCTCCTATACGTAGGAATATTTTTAGTTATCAAAATCCCTTAAAATCTTTCAAGCCTGCTGTGATTTGTATAATTTATGCAAAATTTGTGAGCTTGGTACATTATGTGGAACTGTGATAGGAGTATTTGGAGCTGGATGTATTCCAATAAATTTAATACGAATTTAATTAATGTTTATATGCAGAAGGCAAATTTCAAATTTTAATTTCAGTCAAATTTTATATATTATAATAAATCCAAGGTAATACAATTATTTCTCGTATATGTCCACTCAATTTTACTGATTAGAATGTTGAACAAGCATCTGAACCATTTCTTGAAACTTTTCTTTAGTTTCATCATCTGGAGCATCATCCACTCCCTGTTTAGCTATATCCAAGGCGTTCTTGCCTTCATTGTTCGTTTGGTTAACGGATGCCCCTTTTGATAACAACAACTAGAAAATAGTAAAAATAGTTAGGAACCGAATAAATTTAATTTTAGATTCAAGTGATTGCCCTTATTCACACTTAAACTATTCAGTAGTTGGAAAATTGGAGGTAAATCCATGTCGTCTACTTATATTTATTGTTTATCTATTCCTATTAGATCATTATTTGAAGGAATAGTATGATTTTGTTATGAGCTTCCAAGCATACTCTAACCCATGTAAATGAGTTATCTCCGAAATGAGGGACAGGAAAGAGTGTCTTTCTGTAATTCTTTAATGGGTATTCTTGATTATCTCCAAGACAGACTCTTCGTGTTGATAAGGGATGTTAGTGAGTAGTGCCTGAGGACTTGTATCCAGAAACCACTTTATCCTCAAACCTTAACAATTTCTGTAAGACCAGCCATAATAGCCATTTGGAGAGGTGTCGTTCCATTTTTCTCGTCTTTTTCGTTTACATCAGCCCCACCCGAAATTGAATTTAGAATGCTTCCAAAGTCACCGCCTTGGACTGCACCAGCTAATTGTTGAAGCAATCCCTAATTATTTTTGACATTTTATCAAATTTAAAAATTTTTTACATTCCCTGCACCACTCGAAAGAAGTGATTCAAAAAGTTGGCCAGCGTTGAACATTTTTGAAGGCGAAAATTAAGAAAAATAGGCTAAATTTATTTTATGAAAAATTTGTTTAAGCAGGATTATTTGGGTGATTAAAGAGAGAGAGAGACGAAGGTGGAACTGAGAGATAGAAGAGGAACAACAAACCTTAGAAAATTGAGATTTCAAAAAAACTCTCAGAGAGACTAAGGAACTGCAAACAGACTAGGACATGGATACGGATATGGATACAGATATTGTAAAAATGCCTGCGGATATCCGTCTGTATCCGCCGTAAATATTCGGATACGGATACCAAAATCAGTTCCATGTCCTAGTCTGTCTGCAGAGGGCATCGATTGATTCAATAAAAAATCCACTCCGATCAGTAGACGATCGGGCGATCTCTAATACATCCAAAGGAGTATGAGATAATAATTATCTTTTTTTTCAATGCCACATTTGTTTTTGAATATCACCCTATTTTTATGAAACATTGGCTTAAACCTGTGTTTCATCAAGCCCATAGGATATTTTTAAAGGATTTCTTATCTTCAGTTAAAGAATGTTTGTTTAAAAATGATCTTCAAACTTATAAATTTTCAAAAAGAAATTTGAGAACACTCTTAAAATAATTATGAGCAATAAGTAAGTATTATATAAGTATGAGTAATATTTTGAGTATTTTTGCTCTCAAAATAAAGCTTTTAGTAAAATATAAAAGCATTTTTAAGCTTTAGTCTTTTCAAAATCAATATAAAAATAAAATAATAGCCAGCTGGTGAAACCTTGTTCTATTTAATGTTTGAAGTATTCCGCATGAAAATAGGTCAAGCATTACGAGCGGAGGTTGAGGGAGATACTCAAAAAAATTAAAAACAAAAATTCAAACAATTATTTATTGAAAATACAACACAAATAAGTTGTAATAAATTTAAAAAATTTAAAAAGAATAAATTTAAAAGGCAATCTCGAGTGAATTCAAAGGAAAGAAAAACCGGTTTTTTTCAATTTTAATTAAATAAAGATTGATTAAATATTTGTCATAAACAGAAAAATTTAAAAAAAACATTTAAATTAAAATAAAAATTAATTTTTAATAAAAAATTAAATCAAATAAAGATAAAAATACAGCTGAAATATCCTTCTCCGTTCACTCAATATACAGTAATCCTTCGTTTGGATGATCCTCTTAAATAACAAGCAAAATTTCTATTTTATATTTCTTCAGGAATTAATTTTAAATTTAAATAAATTTAAATTAAACATTGTTTTAAGAATTAATTTTTAATTAAAAATTAAAATTTAGATAAAAATACAGCTGAAATATCCGTCTGGGTAAAACCCGAATAATAGCGCGGCCATAAGGGCCAAGTCATAACTTGCTAAAGAATTTCTGTCCTTATCAATTTTGTTACCTATCTCTTTAGCTCAATGAGAAGAATCGTTTAATACTAAATTTGGAAAGATTCGGAAATCTTAAAGCAAGTTATGGCTTGGCGACCTCGTGGCCCTGCGACTATTCGCGCGTGTCCCTATCCGTTTCCGTTCACTCAATATACAGTAATCCTTTGTTTTGATGCCCCTCTTAAATATCGAGACAAATTTCTTTTTTAATACAAATCTATTCAGGGAAAGTTTAATTAATACAACTGAAAATTCTGTGTTCCAGTTCACTCAATATACAGTAATCCTTAATTTTGATGCCCCTATTAAGCATCAAGACAAATTTTTATTTTACAACATCTACCTATTCAAGAATTAATTTTAAATAAATTTAAATTAAATAAAATTTCAAAATTTTTTATTGATTCTAAATTAATGTTTACCTCTCAAAAATCTTCCCGTAAAGGGCATCTTGGCATATGATTTAATAAAGAAAGATTTAGCATGTGAGGAGATGCTTGGCATTTAATCAGTTGCCATTGAAGTTGTTAAGGCGTGAAAAGGAGAAGGGAGATAGGGAGGGAAAAAGGGAGGAAGGGAAGGAAGGGAAAGAAAGAGGGATGAAGGGGGGGATATATGTACATAGAGTAAGGTGAAAGGGTAATGGAGGGCTGGGGAGAGGGAGTGTTAGAAAGAGAGGGGAAGTGTTAGAGAGAGGTCTTTAATGCTTTATTATGGCAATTATTCATTAATAAAGTCTTTTTTTTATTTAGTGTCCGCACCAGCGTGGATGGAGGAGGAATTTTTGGCAAGACACCAGCTACTTAGAGGAGGAGGGAGATGGGTTGTGAGTGAGGGAAGAGGGGTGTGGTGAGCAGGAGAGATAGAAGGAGGGATAAGTAAGATAAATTTTTATCCCCCCTCCCTCTCCCTCCTCCCTCTCCCTCTCCCTTCCCTCCTCTTCCACCTCTACAAGACCCTTAGTCTTGACAGGCAATACCCCACCTATTTTAAAAATTCATTTAGAATTTTAAATTTTCATAGGGTTAATTTATTTTTAATAATAAATTTAAATTTATTATAGCAATTTTTATAAAGTTGTTTTAACAAAATGGGGAAGTTTGTCAATATATTTTGTTTATTATTGCTAATTTTAATTCTCAAAAGAAAATCACAGGTTGAAGCAAAAGGTAGTTGATAAACAGTTTTTCTTGCAATAAACAAACCCCATGTAGGAAATTGTTATTTAGGAAATATGGTACGAAATTGTCAAATAATATTGTAATTCAAAAGTTTTTGGGAGTAATGCTTAAAAAGCTTTAATACTCATTGGCCAAGCAAATTTAAATAGAATATCGTAACACTATGCTTATCTAGTATTAGGGTTAGCCGAAATGAAGGGATCTGGAGAGAGTTAAATATGAAGAGAAACGTATATCATAAAGGGATCTGGGGTCTAGCTGACAAAGAATCCGATTTAGGGAATCATGTCGACTAGAACCTTTTGATAGGGAGATATATAGCTTAGTAAATATTAATAGTAAATATTCCTGAACAACTCATCTTCCTTGGAATACTCAAAATTTTAATAATTTTTCAAAATTTTCCTAATATTCAGATAATTTGGCTTTCTTGGCCGAATATTATTCAAAAACATTCATAGAGAATTTTGAAAATAAAATTGAAATTGATTATAAACTTTTTTATGAAAAGTCAATTTTAATCTTGGATTCAAAAATTGAAGAAATTAGTATACAGATTAAGAATAAAGCTGCTCCTCCAAAGAAAGCAAGCACTAAAAGTAGTGGCAAAAAGAAGCTGAAGGGAGGGGGTAATTTTTAAATTTTATCTAGTAGGGGTCCACTTTTAAAATCTGCTTTGGCATACACCATGTTACATAGCCGGATATATTAAGATATTTAAAAAAATTATTTCAGCAAGCTCAATAAGTCAAACAACTGAGGCAACTTCTGAACTTGATGAATATTTTGAAAAATACAAGAAATTGCGAGATAAAATAAATAAAGTAATCATTTAAAGTTGAATATACAATCACGGTGATATCAGTAAAACCACAAGAATCTAAAAGAATTTCCTTATCAGTCTGTTAGAAAAGATGTGGTGTATTGAGAGTTTAAAGTTTGAGGGCTGAAATTGGAAGATAAATTCTTAATTTAACCAGGCTCTAGTTTAACGAGATTTCTGTTAAATTTTATTCGAGCTAAAATCTGTAAAACCACTGAGGCAACTTCTGAGCTTGAAATAGGATAGGATCTCACAAAGGGTCTCAAGGTTCATACACACAGGACTATTTACAAACTTAAGGGTGTGGGTCCGAGAAGTCTAGTGATAATCTCACAACAATTCAGGGCAGATAAAACAAACACCGATCTTTAATAATTCACAATAAATAATAATCTCAAATAATTTACAAAAATTCGAATATTAATCTATTTTACCCCAGGAAATTGAAAATTTGGGTAAAGCTCCAGGAACAGAATCAGCCCCTGAGTCAACAACCTCCTCCAAAGGAGAAATTATGGCATTGGATAATGAGAAGGATAATTTAGCATTTGCTTTCCTTCACATAAATGAAGTTAAAAAGTTGTTATTTAAAGAAGATCAGCCTTTTAAAAAGTCTGATTCAAATGTTTTTGCAAAAGAATTTTACAAATTAAATGATCAAAATTTAATTAATGTAAAGGCAAGAATGCGAAAATTCTTGGGAAATGAAAATATGTTTATGCATTTGGAAATGATTTTTCCTGTGCAAATGAGGATTGGTGAGAGAAAAATTTAAAGTTAATTAAAATTTCTTTAGGGTTTGAGAGAAGAAAATATCAAAATATCTTATCCGAATTTAAATGATACACCAAAATTGGAACTAAGTGTGAAATGATTCGAAGGGAGGGGGGGGGTGGATAAGAGTTGAAATCTGATAGGGTCTCACAGAGGAGGGTCTCTGGGCTCATACAGACCGGACTATTTACAATCATAATTGAGAGATGCGGTGGGTGGGTGAGTGATAATTAAAGAGAGGGGGGGGGTGTCTAGTGATAATTAAAGAGGGGGGGGGGTGTCTAGTGATAATTAAAGAGGGGGGGGTCTAGTGATAATTTAATGGGGGGGGGGTGTCTAGTGATAATTTAAAGCCAGCCTAAAAATAAACTTCTTGTATATTCTGATCTAATAATCATACTATTATAGATTTGCTCGATTTTGAATTCAAAACTTATCTCTACAGTCTAAGCATACTTAGTGAGATAAATGCAATGAAAATTGTAGAAATAGAAGCTGGACTAAGACTATCAAAATTATTTGAAATTGGATTAAAAGATATTGGATTAAAGGATAAAATTGAAAAGGATGAGAGAATAAAATCGGAAGTGTCAACGACTACAGTAGAAGAATCGGGAACTAGTGAAGAGAAGCAAGAAAAAAAGGTAGCGGATTTTTTTAGAGATCTGGAAAGTTTTATGAGCCTGTAATAGGTAACACTGTTGATCAGACAGACAGAGAGAGAAAAATTTCAAAAATTTCAAACCTTCAAGAATTTCAATCTTTTTGAAAAAGATTGCAATGAAATTTAATAAAGCCGTATGATCAAGTAGGAAATATCAAGTGAGAAAACTCTATGCTTGAAAAGAAAAAATTTTGTAAGGTATTGTTAAGCATGTCATTAATACAGGACCATGCGGGAGTTCCAGTTCCGGAACCGATGCGGTTCCATGTCCAGTTCCGGAACTGGAACCGTGGAACTTGTTAAGGTCTGGAACCGG
Source organism: Meloidogyne arenaria (assembly GCA_036172955.1). Lineage (NCBI taxonomy): Eukaryota > Metazoa > Nematoda > Chromadorea > Rhabditida > Meloidogynidae > Meloidogyne > Meloidogyne arenaria. The sequence goes on from JARQAB010000043.1 coordinate 146,901, forward strand.
TTTGGAACTTGAACCGTGGAACCGGTAGAGGTCTGGTACGGGTTTCGCCGGATTAGTTCTTCTACGTACTAGATTGATAAAGCAAAAATGGAATATACCTCTCTAAACTGCTCGAAATACCTAAATAAAAATATTTCAGGGTAGTAAAAAGAAAAAGAATAAACAAGAAAAAAATCAAGAAAAAACTTGTTTGTCAGAATTTATTAAAGAGGTTTTCGAGTTCTTTGAAAGCAGTTCAAAGAAATTTCTAAAAGAGCATAAGAAACTAGATGTGCTAAGTGAACGACAAGCTTCTCTAGAAGAACAACGAAAAGAGTTTATTAGATTTCTAGGCTTGAGATACTGTGATGAAGTTGCGAAGTGTATAAAACAAAAGCCAGGTGGAATAAGTAACACTAAAAAATACTCTGATCAAATTATGGAAAGCCTAAAAGTCGAGCTGCACTTTAGATTTGTTAGAAATCTTCAATAACAATGATAAATTCCGAGAAGAATATAAATTGCTAGAAATAAAAGGTGCAAAATGGAAGATAATCAAATTTCTTCAAATTGAAGAAATTTTAGAAGAAATTTTTGAAAAACCTAAAAAGCACATGGATGCTTATAATTTGTTTAAAAATGGTATTTTGATGATTTTATTTTGGTCATTCCCTATAAGAGTCAGATCCGTCTGAACCAATGCTGTTTAGAAATTCCTATTTTGATTTTTGAGGGTGTTTGTCTACATAAAAACTTGTCTGTACTGAACTAAAGATCTTGAATCATGTTCCTATTAACCTGAACCCTCATGATTGCTTATGATTCAGTTTTCTTGACTATACGGTTTATTATGTCAATTATATGCAATTTATTATGTCAAACCCGCCTTAACCAAGGTTGTTTCGAAATTTCGAAACAATAGAAATTTTGAGACACAAACAATAGAATGTTAACCTGATCATATATATTATTATAGATTTTTAAGTTGAATTAAGGGGCCCTTACAATTTATTTACAATCCTGATTTATTTAATTTTAACAGAGCAAAACGACGAGCAAATCCTCAACATTTTATCCCAAATTTACCTGGATTATTTGAAAGATCCAAAGGGTAAAGAAGAAAAAAGACAGATATCTTTAGATATTTTAATGTCAATATATCGTATGAATAATCAAATGTTGACTGAATTTCCAAAGACCTCAAAAAATAGTTGGGAATATTATGTGAATATGATGATAATATTTGTCAGTAAAATCTTTACTGAAACTCCAGAAGACATGATGTCAACATTTGTTTTATACAAAAACATTTTATACATGATTAGAAAGTGTTCAGAAGAGGAAAAAATGACTCAAGATGTTCCAAAGCTGGAAGGTCCATCATCCTTAGAAAAGACGGAATCAGAAAGAGGAGATGATTACAAAGCTGATATAGACCCTGAAGGTTTCGGCTGTTGTTCCTATAAGAGGCGAGTCGGAATTCCAATTTCCGATTTCCGAAAAAAATTTTGATTTCCGAGTTACGACATTTGAGCCAGTTCAGATTTCTGGCTCTGCCGATTTCCGATTTCCGAAAAAAATTTTTGATTTCCAATTTCCGAGTTCCGACATCTGAGATAGTTCCAATTTCTGGCTCTGCCGATTTCCGATACTTTTGACTGTTCCGACCCACCTCTGGTTCCCATTAGCAATTTTAATATTTCCGATTTTTAGAGGAAGCTTCAAAGCCCGATGTTATGGTGGAAAGAATGGTTAAATTAATAGAAGAAATTAGAAAATCTAGACCAAATATTAATCCTTTGTTAGTTTTACTTGACAAAAAAACACAGGAGGAATGGTTAAAGTTCAATCACCGAAAAACAATTGTAATTATTGAAGAGAAAAATGAAAAATTTAAAGGAGAAATTGAAGGCAATTTTTAAAAAATTTATCCATTTAAAGAACACTAATCAAAACTTTTATAGGCTTAAAGAAGACTAGCGATGGTAAAAAACGATTACGTCAGCTTGCGGGATCCAAAACAAGCAGGAGCATTGATGTAAAATTTTATTAGGGTTGTTGTTTCACGGAGGGTATTGAGAGGGAGGGCCGAGGGGAAAATTTCAGTTTTAGGGATGTCAGCTCCAACTGAGAGGGAAGGGAGACGAAGACGTTGAGAACGTTGACGTTGAGGACGGGGAACAGAACTAAATTTAATTTTTGGTTTGGAGGGGGGGGGGTGGGTGGGGGAGAGGAGAGGAGAGCGGGAATTTCAAATATGTCCCAAATTCTCTGACCTTTGAGGATACAACCATAAATTTTATTATTTTATTTAGCTTTATAGAAATTATAAATTTAGAGCGATTCAACTCCACCTAATAGTCCTACAAGTATCTATGAATTAAAATACAATGTTACAGGTAATACCTATTAATTCTTATTTTTAAATTAAAATTAAATTAAGAAGAAAAAATGTCAAAATATATAGAAAATTTTGAAAAATTTTTTAACGCGCAAGAAAAATTAGAAGAACATGCACAGGTTGTAGGTGGAGATGCTTTATATTGGTATTTTGGAATTGGAATTCAAAATTTGCTTTGGGTGAGCATAAATTAAGATAACATAATAATAAAACCAAACTCCTTTTTTGAAGTTGGATTAGCGGATATAGTGAAATCCTTTAATATCATCTGCTTCCCCGAACATTTCCGGATTCAATAGCGGAATCAAAAATTCGCCGAGAAACTGGATTTTTCGATAGGATATACGGATCCACAAACTTGATTAGAACTAGACCAACGGGAGGGAACAAAAACCATAGAATCGAAACAAATCCTTGGTTCTTCGGTTCGGTTCGTATGGGTTATGAGCAGACAGCCTTTTCCTACTAATTCAAATTTTGGAGGATTTGCGATTGTTTTTTCTATTTAAAAATTTAAGGAGTTAAACGAAGAACACTCCGAAATATTAAACTTACAAGCCGAATGGTTAAAACTTGATGAGGAAATATTAGCAATTAATCCTAAATTAAAAAAGATTGTTGAATTTTTCCTTGACAAAGTTTTGACGAATTCCAAATTAAAGCTGATTGAATGGTGGAATGAACATGTTAAGAAAACAATCGTATGATATTTAAATTTTAAAAATTATACATATCTAGAAATAGTTTTGCTTTTGACACCGTGCATCAATTCCCTTTCCAGAAAAATTTTTCAGATTATCACCCCCCCCCCTCCCCCGAAACAAATCGAAAACCCCGTTTGCCGTCCTGAGTTCAGAGATTAATGTGTTCGGCCGCTTTACTTTCATAAATTAAACTAAATCACTAGAGAATCAGACAAAAAATAAATCTCATCTTAATTTGCAGAATAAAATGCCACAAGTAGGTTTAATTGATGAGGAACTGCTTACTTCTTCTGATGAGATTAAGGGATCTAAAAAAGCATTTGAACGGCTAAAGAATACTTATGTAATCCTTTAATTATTTAAACTTTTAAAAATTTAACCAAAACTAAATATAGGTGCATAATAATATTGCGTTTTACTACCTTGATTGGCTTATCCGAAAATCACCAGAAATTAGTAATATAATTAGACAACGGAACAATGAAACTTCAATTATGTCTAGTTCAAGTTCAAATGTTTATCTTTATAAAAGTCGAAAGGGTCGATTACTTCAACTTTTAAATGATGAAAATTTGATAAAATTGGAAGAAAAATTTCCAACAATTCTGCATATTGGTTATTATATTTATACGAATTATGGACGATCTCATTTTACAGAAATCTTTAGGCTTAAAAATTTGTGTATACTTAAAATAAAGTGACATATAAGTTCCAAACTAGTTCCAGGCATTTACTAGTTCCTTAGTTCTAGTTCCAAGGTAGTTCCAGATAATCGTTAGTTCCGTAGTTCTAGTTCCAAGCTAGTTCCAGGCGTTTACTAGTCCGTAGTTCTAGTTCCAAACTAGTTCCAGATAATCATTGGTTCCGTAGTTCTAGTTCTGGAACTAGTTTCAGGCATTTACTAGTTCCGTAGTTCCAGTTCCAAGCTAGTTCCAGTCGTTTACTAGTTCCGTAGTTCCAGTTCCAAGCTAGTTCCAGGCATTTACTAGTTCCGTAGTTCCAGTTCCAAACTAGTTCCAGGCATTTACTAGTTCCGTAGTTCCAGTTCCAAACTAGTTCCAGGCATTTACTAGTTCCTTAGTTCTAGTTCCAAGCTAGTTCCAGGCGTTTACTAGTCCGTAGTTCTAGTTCCAAACTAGTTCCAGATAATCATTGGTTCCGTAGTTCTAGTTCTGGAACTAGTTTCAGGCATTTACTAGTTCCGTAGTTCCAGTTCCAAGCTAGTTCCAGTCGTTTACTAGTTCCGTAGTTCCAGTTCCAAGCTAGTTCCAGGCATTTACTAGTTCCGTAGTTCCAGTTCCAAACTAGTTCCAGGCATTTACTAGTTCCTTAGTTCTAGTTCCAAACTAGTTCCAGGCATTTACTAGTTCCTTAGTTCTAGTTCCAAACTAGTTTCAGGCGTTTACTAGTTACGTAGTTCTAGTTCCAAACTTGTTCCAGATAATCGTTAGTTCCGTAGTTCCGGAACTGGAACTTTGCTATCGCTGCCTTCCACCCAAAGACAACTCCTTTCACTTTAGTTCAGGATGAAGTTTAAGGGCGAACTAAAAAATTTTTTTTTTAATTTTTAGAAGATATGATGGACGCTACACGTTTCTATCTTTATCGAAAATATTCTAATCCCAAGCTTGGCACTAAAGAATCGGAAGAAGTAGAGCTGCGCATTGTTGTCCCTTTGATGTTACATAAAATTTTTGATAGGCTAATGAATATCAAAAGCAAATACGTCAATCAAGATCAAGAAGTAAGATTTATTAGTAGTTTTCTGATGCCGCTTCAGGTCCTTCTGTGGAATTTTTCTGGAAAAGTTTTGAAAATTCAAGAGCTTTAGTTAAAGGACTTTAGAATAAAAATTTAAACTGGTTTACGTTGTATTTCGAACTGTCAGGATCATGAGCTAGGATCATGAGCTATAGTCAGTAGGTCTCAGGATGTCCAGGCGTCAGGATGTCAAACTTTTTACCCCTGTCCTACCGTACTAGACACAGAAAAATAGAGTACAAAAATATATAAGTTTTAATCTTGTGTACATATTCAGATTGAAGATCGTATTCAAACGTTCAAGAATATAATCATGAATGTCAATAAAAATGAAAAAATTTGCACACCCCGTGCTGTGTGTTTAATCCTTAATTTTTCAAAATATATTAAAGATGTTGAACAAATGTAATTTTAAATAGAAAAATATTTAAAATTAAATATTTTTAGCGGGTCAGAAAAATATTTGGATAAATTTTTAAATTGGAAACACGAAAAAATATGCCATGAAACATCCCAACTTGACAAGGCTTTAGAGCAGCAACGGAAAAGTATGACGGAAGAACATGAGAATTTTTTAGATAAAAAAGTGGCAGATACTGACAACAAATATTCTCAATTGTTTAAAGTTGAGATAAGCATATATCCTGGGAGTTCTACAAAAATGGCAAAACTTATTCCTCATTATAAATCTATGGGTGATGTACAACCTGATGATTGTAGGACAATTTTATAATTATCTTAATGACATAATAGAGCCAATTCTTATAGAATTGGAAGTCCCCCCTTATTAGAGGAGGGGAAGTCCCCCCTTATTAGAGGGAGGGCTTTATTAGAGACCTCCTCTGGGCTCTTCTGAGCCTCCTCTTCTGGGCCGTTCCTTATTAGAGGCCCAGTCAATGAGACAATTGAAAAATAAGACGGAATTTTATTCAAAATTTTTAAGTATTTTACGATGATATTATCGCCAAACACCATTGCTTCAACGCATTTAAATATGATAAAGATAAGCTCCTTAATATTGCCAGTCGAATAGCTTGTCTAATGATCATGTGGGCTCGTTGGATAAATGTGTTATTAGATTTGAAGGACAGACCTAAGGATGAAGGACTGTCTAGATCTCATTTATATAGAGCTTGGATAAGACAGAGGTTGCCATTACAAAGCAAATTAGATGAATTATTTGTGTTGGATATTTCAAGTCTGGAAAAGAAGGAGGAGGAAATGGCACGGATGCAGGTGCTTTAGACCGTTAACTACCGTTTTATCTCTATTCAAGTGTCTCTCCATTTAAATGCTTACTGTACACCTCTCCTTTTCATTGTCCCTCCAATAGAATGCTCCTTTGAAAGTTGATTGAAAAATTGGATTCCCGGCCATCTTATTGATAAGCTAGTTCATAACAAGGTCCAAAACTTTGTTGAATTGTAAATTAAGTAATTCATAAGAATGGATCAATGTGAAATCACTAATAAATTTTAGGCAGATCTAAACGAATTTGTACTTGAACAGCTTGATAAATTCGTTGTGTTTGGAAATCCTGACGAAATTCTAGATAAATGGCGAGAGATAGAAGGAGGCAAAGAACATAAAATTGAATGGAATTTTGAAGAATATACGAAACACATTAATTGGATTAAGGGCAAAGTTACAGAATTTTTGATACATTCAGTATTAAATCCGCCAGACATCGGTGCTATTGAACCCGAGAAAAGACAATTTAAAAATATACAGCACATTCTTTTGATCGGTGGGTCGAGATCAAAGCTTTCCTTTATAGTAATAAAAAATTAAGATCTGCCGAGATATCCAGAAGTGAGAGAAGCATTAAGAGATTTTGTTGGTTATTCTGGAATTGTCAGAATGATAAGAGAATTTCGATGGAAAGCAGAAGTTGAATACTTTGGGATAATTAGAGAAGAAATGGATAAAGTAATACAAAAGGAAGAGGAAGCTCAAGTAGATCCAGAAGAAAGAAGAGGGCATAGATGGATGATGGAAGGTTTTGAAATTGCCTCTGAAACATCTCAAGGATCCAGTGCGACAAAGTTAAGGAAAAAATCCAAATTTATTAAAAGAATAAAATCAAAAAAATTATTTCCGGGAGAATCTAAACGTGACCGGAAAAAACAATTGAGGAAGGAAAAAAATTCAGAAAAAGAAAAATTTTTGGAAAGAATTAGGGCTCGAAAAGTAGAGCAGCAAGAGGATGATTCGGGTTAATTTTGAATAAATTAAATAAATTTATTTGTAACACAAAGACTTCTAGAAGCTTAATAATCTATTAAGGATCTATCATACTTGATTGTATCCTTTGCTTCCACATTTATGGAAACTTGATAACCTCTCCATAGTATTAGACGTTAATATAGTCCCTTTTTGGTGATTACAGGAACTATAGTAAGCAGGAATGTTCAATGTTATAAATTCAATATCCGTATCTTCCCCGTTTTTTTTTTCAAAATTTAAATCCTAATCCGTAAGTATGATAGTCAATACAAGGCACACAATCATCGAACTCGTGTCTCACACAATACAATTTATCTTAATAAAATATTTAAAATAATCGGCAAATAATTTATAATTTTAATAATTTTAATTTTATAATAATTTTCAAATAATAATTAATTATTTTATAGCTAAAACTAAAGAAAATAAATCTGCATTTCACGATGAAACTTTCCATAAAGATTTACAAAATTATTTGAAAACTGGAGATATCCAAAAAGATAGTTTTGATCCAATATTAAATGAAATTGAAAATACTTTAGATTTGGCAAAAGATTTAGTTGACTATGAAAATAAGGGAGAGATAAAATGGCTTAATGAGATTAAAGACAAATGGGATGGTAAAAAGATTCAAATTCTGTCGAGTGATGTTGCTTCAATAAGTAATAATCTTGAAGGGTTTTTGAATAATCTCAAAGATGAAATTAAAGAAAATTTGTTGGTAAGTCTTATGAAGCATAAATGTAGCGCATGTCCGTTGTTTGCCTAAGATATAGTTAACGATGAAACTATTACCGGATTTTCCTATATTTAACTATTTATGTTATTTATCGCTATTTCCTGTAGCATATCCACCTTTATGCATAAGCTTTTATCTTGACGGATAAAGCAGTTTCCAGCTTATTGTATTTACAAGTGCCACAAATAAGAAGCACACCGGTGTGGCTAAATAAAGCTATTAGATTTGGTCTTACCAAACGTCTCAAACGTCTATCAGGTATTTGTGTCTAGTTTTATAAGAATGGTCCTACGATAATTCCATCATAATATTTAATGAAAAGTATAAATTATATTTAGCTTCAAAAAGCGCTTCGTGAATATCATTCGGATTTACTAAACCACAAGAATAAAAAATGGCCGATCTCTCAAAAGGTGAAAAGAGAAATGACGGAAATTATCAAAAATTGGGTAGATTATAAGGTCTAAATCTCAAAGAATTTTAAAATTAAAGATTCCTTGGTCTCATCAAAATAATGAAAACCCCGCTCCAAAAGGAATTGCAAAATTTGTATTATCCGGATCACATCGTCTTGGAGCTGCAACTATAAAGTCTGACATAGATGGGGTCATATTAGTTCCACGTAAAACTTATTGGCAAACACACTTTGAAAAGGATTTTTTTGGAAATTTTGATTGTATTTCAAAAAAATGTGTTGACAGAGAAATTAAAAATAATTCAGAAGACGACGTAAAGGAAGAAAACGAATCACTTTTTTGTAAATTATGCGAGGTATCAATCAGACTTATGAGTTATTTTGGGAGCCTGACATATCGGATTTTGACATATCGGGGTATTTAATGTACGAATAGCTACCTCACATGGCCTACGGGCAATGGGTCTTGAATATTACATTGTCCTATATGAAAGAGATTTTATGTTGTAGAACCAAAGTTAATTTGGTCACGCAATCCCAATGTATATGTCCGTCTCGTTATGCTTACCAATGTTGGGTCGGAATTCCGATTTCCGGCTCTTCCGATTTCCGACACCTCTCACTGTTCCGACCCACCTGTGATGCCTACCATTACTTAAATATTTTTATTAAAGAATCCTTATGTTGAAAATCTGAGAAGAATTTATGGTCGCGTTCCAATAATTCGTTTGAAATATGCCGGTTTTCAATTTGATCTGTCTTTTGCGACTCTCGAGGAGGAATCGTTAAATAAATTATTTAAAGATGAAAATTCTTTAAATGTGAAAAATCTCGATGAAGCGATAGAAAAGTTTAGAGAGAAAATGCCAGATACGTTTTTTAAAGCAGATAATGCAACGATACTTCGATTGCGGTTAAATACACGTTTAGGAATGATTTTTGCGCTTTCAGGTATTTTCTCGGAATAAGATTAACAAAAAATACTTTTCAGGAGTGAGATCAACTTTGCGTTTTATCGAATTGCTTGATAGAAATATAGCAAAATTCAAACTGGCATATATTACAGTGAAATTATGGGCGAGAAGTAAGATGCTTATATTTATTATATTATATATTACTATTCAGTAAATTATTTCCGGAAATATTATAACACTTTAATTGTGTAATACTTCATAATAGTCTTGGTCCCCGACGCCGATTCCAAGATTCCTGCCCCGATCGCAATCCGCAATCATCCCATCTTCGGTCCCCAACATTCCTGTTCCCCAAAAATCTCTCTCTATCGGGTCGGGAACAACTCTATTTCACAGTAATACTTTGTGTATGAAACAAATTATACACTGAAATTGTATCACAATTATTTCTGAAGTATTACTAACTTTCTTAATTATTATCATTAAAGACCATTTCATTTATGGCGGCAACTTTGGATTTTTAAATGGTTCTTCGCTTACGGTGCTTGTCAGCAAAATTGTTATAGAAAATCCAAATAATTCATTAATATCAATAATTATGGAATTATTTGAATATCTGGTTAAGTGGATTAGCCTTAAATCGAATGAGGAAAAAATAATTATGGTGGAAAATCCAAAAGAATATGAAAATTCAAGAAAAGTCGTTGATTGGAATTTAAATAGAGAGTTGAAACAACGTGAAGAACATTTTAAAAATTTGCTAGGGGAAGGATATGAGAAACATTCGGAAGTTGTATGGCCAATTATATTGCCGGGATTTCCTACACAAAATGCTGGATTTAACATTAATAGCAGTACGGGTCTAATTATGAAAAATGAAATGGAAAATGGTAATGCTCTTAATTAGAGGCGGAATTTTCCTCTCAAATCCGCTTTCCTCTCAAACCCGCTTATCTAAATATTCTCAATATATTCGAGGAAAAGCCAAGGAAAAGGAATTTATTCAGTGGCTCGGCAAAGGTCCGTGGACCGTTCAAAAAAATAAATAGTCCTGAAAATAGTCAGTCCTTATACTGAGTGGTTTGAACTTAAATCGAATGAGGAAAAAACTCTGAATAATGTTCGGCTGAATAATGCTTACTCTGAATAATGTTCGGCCGGACTACGAACAATAATCTATTAGTATTCCCTTTACTTATTCCTGACTCTGATATAGAACTAGGTATGGATCCTGGGGTCTTCTTAATTTAAATTATTTTAAATTTTAATAACCTTCAGGCCTGGATAAATTTAAAACCTTGCAAAATCAGTTTAAAAAATTAATGGTGAATAAGAATATAGATAAATCAACAGATGCCGAACAGATATGGAAGGATTGGTTATATGGGGGAATATTTGAGGAAAAGTATGATACTTATTTGTCCATAATTTGTCACCATACTAAACTAAGCATCTACGGGCCTCAGTTTTGTGAATTTGCTGAAACCCGCATTCGACTTGGACTTTTATCAATTGTTGAACATCACAACCCGAACATTGAATATTGCCATGCATCACCAATACCGATAAAATATTTGGGGGGCGATGAACTTTGCCCCTTAAAATTCGTTGAGGATAAATTTTCAAAGTGGACTTGTACTGTTTGGCTAGTTGGAATTAAAGGAAGTATTGAGCAAGAAAAGATTGGTGAAATCACAAGCAAATTTAGTTCAGATATTTATAAGGATTTCCACAAGTCGAAAAGTGGGAAGAAAATAAAGCCATCACACAGAAGAAAATATAGACTCAGAACCAAGTATTTTCTGAAAGATGAGCTAAAAGACATTTGAGGGGAAGTAAGACGGAACTTACGGGATATGTATATAGCTGTGATATATCCGATGCTTTATTACTAACCTCAAATTTAGGATTATTATTTTTAGAGAACGTTTTAAGGAAAAAGACCAACGAGAACAGAAAATTACACATCTCAGTCTTGAACGTTCTCTATTTTTAAATTTTTATTAGGGATTTAAATTTTTACCGGTTTTAAAACTGTACGTGAACAACCCAAATTTTACGCAAATTTTTATTTTAAATCCATTATTATTTTATTTATTTTTTGATATTAGGATAAAGTTTATATTGGGGAATAATATTGTTTGACAAATTTTGGGTTATTTAATCATATTTTCATCAAAAATTTTGATAGAGATTTGGTTTAAAAAATCGTTTCTTCCGAATAAGTATACTAAGTGCAGTCCGAAGAGCTCATACTGAAGCACATTCGACTGTGCCATCCATCCAACAACGAGTTATATTTATTTAACTATATTTTTTCTGCAAGTACGAGATTGATACATACTATGTATCAATGCTTGTATGGCTCCGGGAGCTTGAGCTAAGCTTTGAAACCCCGGAGCCCAGCTTTTCAATATACTGCCCTATATAAAAATTTTTAAAAGCCTATCATGTTCCAAAAATTGTGATCTATTTGACAAAAACGTATGAGCTTTTCATTTGGCGCATAAAGCTTTTTTGAACGAACGATCTGGATAAAATCTATTAATTTCACTAGCAGAGGTGAATCGTAGATAACGAAGGTCGGCCGGAAATCGGAAATCATTGCCGGAAATCGACTCAAAAATCAGAACTCGGAAGTCAAAGTTCCGATTCACCTCTGCTAGCAAAATAATTTTTTTTAATGTACAACAAAAAATAATTGCAATTTAATAATATTTTAATAGTAACAAAAACTTTTCGAAAATAAATTTATGCAAATTATCACCGTTATAGTCTAAATACATAAGTACTGCAAAGTATATTTAACATTTAATATGGGGAATTTATCATTGGGAAATTTCCCGTTAATATGAAAATCTGCTTAAAAATTTATATTTGCGGAGAAAAATAAAAATTTTGGAGGAGACGATAATCTGGATTAAAGATTTCAATCATTAAAGATGTGCAATCTTATCTTACATTGAAGACAATCCAGACAAGTAATCAGGGCGTTCTCCTACACCTTAAGGCTCCTATTTTTATCCTTTATCCCATTCCTTGTCCTATTCATTCTAATAATAAAATTTTAAAACGGACTGATAGTTGGAATATTGTTGGAATATATTTGACTGTTCAAGAATATGAGCAAGCCAATCCACCGGTTGTAGGTCGGAAATAACGTATGTGCCGGAACTTGGAACTATCGGAAATTAGAATTCTAAACGATCCTTTCAACAATCGACTCCTTTTTTAGAACCGATCTCAGAAGAAGCTCAGTTATTCGTGCGCATTCATGGAGCCGAGGGCTCCCGTGTAATCGAGGGTACTAATGTTTTAGTACTGATGTTCGGGAGTTAAAAAAGCCGAGAAATAGAACCGAGACCGGGAATCAACAGCGAGAATGAGACCTGATCGAGAGACCTGATCGAGAGTCGAGAAAGAGGAGTATCCCCCAACTGAGCTTCTCCGGAGATCGGTTCTAAAAAGGGTCCCTAGATATGATTCCTGGCTTTTCTGCAAATTTTTTCCTCAAAATCCGCAATTTAAAAATCCGTAAATTTTGTATTATTCATTTGTGACAAAATACTATGGGTGGTTGACGTCTATAATTTATTTATGTTTATGTAAATTTTATTTCCAACAAAAAAATTTTCAACAAATGAAAAACATGCGAAAAAAACTTTAAAAAATAATTTTTATTATTCAAAATTCTTGTAATTTTTACTTTTTTCCACGTTTTTACGTTTTAAAAAAATAATATTTGACGACAATTATACAAGTTTTAATGTAAAATACAACAATAAAAATTTTTAGTTATCAAATTAGACACGTTTAAAAGGATGATTAATCTCTCAACTTTCGTCTTTCAACTTGCCTAAAAAGTTTTATTAGCGGGGAGAAAAAAAATATATTTCCTCAATTTTATTATTAAAAAATCCTAAAGGAATTTTTAAGAATTTTAAATAAAAATTATTTTACAAATGATTCATTTTATTTTATAATAACTAAACTTATTTTAATGAATTTATGTCATTTTATGCTTAATTTTTTAAAAATTTATTCCCTTAGTTATCAGAAATAATAATTAAGAGAATTAATTGTCTTCTGACTAGGAATGGGGCAGGTAATAAAACCCGAAGCAATGTAGGAATTCGGATCGAGTTTTTAAAATTTATTGGACCGGGATAAGGATTTGATCGAAATTTGTCCAGATTTAGGGTATTGGATTTCGGCTAAACCTAAATCCGGATAATATAAACCTTATTGTCCCAGGATTAGAAGCCAAACAAGCATCCATCTCTCATGTCTCGGGATGTGTCACCCGATTATTCTATTAAGAGACACATATCCCATTGACTTAAGTAAGGCTCTCGCCAATCATGGAAGCTTTCTAATCATGGAAACTGTCTAATGATTGAAAAATATGAGTAAAGATAATAAATATTTATTAGTTTTTAGATAGTACCAATAGTTTAATTTCTACAAAATTTAGTAAATTATAGTTAAATTTAACTAAAAATGGCTTCATCAGATAAATCTCCTCTTTCAATTGTTAGTAAATCTTCAAAATCAAAAGTAATTCCAACAGATATGAATACATCAACAACTAAAGCTAATGAATCTAAAAAGTCCAAAAGAGAACCCTTTTTTGGCAAATTTAGATTTTGTATTGCCATTCTTCTTGGATTTACGACTTTTTCTTATACTTCATTAAGAATGAATTTAAGTATGGGAATGGTTGATGAATTTATAAAAATTATTGTGAACACTCTCTAAGTTAAGGTTCTTATACAGCAAAGCTCTTAGCTGAAAGAGTTCTTTAATAAAAGCTGTGTATCTCTCTCTCTTCCCCATTCCATCATAGAGTTCGGACTGCGTCTTGAACCGGACTAGCTTGCCGATAATTTTTCTCGGCTTCATTCATGAATGCGAGGGAACCATTAATCACGGAGCCTGGCTTTTTCCGGTTCCGTTTTCCTTCCGCATTCGGATTAATGTAAGAACCTATCAAGAAATTTGACTTTAGAAACGAAAAACAATCCCTTTGTTTCACAAATGAACCTAAGAATTTATTCCAAGCTTAATAATCTACAGGTTTGCATGGTTAATTCAACAGCTATACATTTACGGGACAATGACAACGCTGAAATTTCGAATGGAAAAAATTCGTCATTTAATGATTATGCACATAAAATACATTTGAAAAATCTGGCATATGCGGAAGAATGTGGTGATCGAGAGATAAATACAAATATACATAGAAACTTGGGATATCAGGTAGAAGCCTTAGGTCCTATTTGATCATATAATTATTAAAGGGTTCAATAGAATGGTCAGCCTCTGAACAGGCTAGGCTTTTCGCTGCACTATTTTATGGTGGTTTTATAACAATTTGGTTTTCGGGCTATTTGGCTGATAGATTTGGCCCAAAGTTTTTGATTGGAATGGCTGTTTTAGATATGTCTGTATGTTCACTCCTTTCTCCAGTGCTAGTTGATCTGAATTATTATGCATTTTTTGTTGCCAGATTTTTAATGGGTCTTGGAGATGTAAGTTATTTCGTGACCCAAATCATGAACGTTAACCCAGACCATGAATGCCTAAAGACCTTATACTGCAGGCCTCGGAGCCCTACATGAATGCGTGTATGGCCCCAGCTTCTTCGGAGATAGGTTATGATGTCCGATCTGAAAGGATCTGGATATCTTGACATTTATTAATCCGGATCCAAGGATCAAATTCTGTAGAATATGTATTAAATTGGAATGCTTTCGTATTTCAGAATATCTTAATTTAGGGTTTCATCTTCCCAACAGTAGCATCAGCCAATGCACGTTGGTCACCCCCAGCAGAACGCAGCTTAATGTTCGCAATATGCACGTTGGGTAACCAAATAGCTGCCGTTGTTGCTCTTTTAGTTGGATCACGACTTTGTGCCATACAATTTTTGGATGGATGGAGATTAATTTTTCTTAGTTTTGGTAAATTCATAAAAAATTTTTTTGGCACATGTTAAATCAAAATTAAAAAAAGGTGCCATTGGAATGACAAGCTTTACTTTATGGACTATTTTCGCTTCAAATAGCCCCGATGAAAGTAACTGGATTGGTTTAAAAGAAAAACAAATGATAACTGCTAGCCTAACAGCAGGAGGATCAAGAAAATCCATCAGCTCTAGAAGATTAAATACCGGAAAAGTTCCTTGGAGTAAAATGGCTAGGAGTTTACCTTTATATGCTGGTATAATTGGACAAGTAAATTGTCAATTTTGTACAATGGTATTGCAATCTTATTTGCCTACTTATTTAAAGGAGTATTTGAAATTGAGTTTAAATGATGTAAGTATTGTAAAGTTTAGGTATTGGAATATTGCGCAAGTAACAATCAGAGCTCAAGCAACACTGGCTGAGCCCGAATCTATCATCATAAAACATTAAAATCACTTGAGTTCGTTCGAGCTCCCTTACTTTAGCTTAGAAAGTATTTTGAAAAACCAAACCCTGGGTAGCACCCAGGGTTTGGTTTTCCAACCCCTCAAGCCTAGCACTGGGTTCGTTTGAGCTCGCTTAATCAAGCTTAGACACTAGAAAGAAGTTAAATCTATGAGCCAACGAACTTTCCTTGTCAGTGCCCATACGAAATCATACGATAGGTTTGCACCTGAACAGTGAACATCGGGGACCCTTTAAATAAGGATGCCAGAACATCAAAAATTTAATTTCAAATTCAGAATGGAATATATTCAATGCTTCCTTTTCTCTCAATGATATTTTCAAAAATATTCTTCAGCATTGTAGCCGACCAACTTCGCAAGAGAAATAAATTAACGGATACACAAAGTGTTAAATTATTCCAAGCAATTGGTAATAAAACGAAAGAATTTTTGCATAAAAATTAAATTTTAAAGCCAATATTGGGGCGGCAACCTCAGCTTTTTGTATGGCAAAATTTGTGACTTGCAGTAATCCTCAATTAGCAATAGTGTTCCTCATAACATGGGGTATTTATTTGATAAAAATCAAGAGAACATACCCATTTAGGAATGTGTTTTGGAACTAATGCTAGTGGATTCTTTACTCAACTTTTGCTAATTGCACCTCGTTATAGTGGTCTAATAAGTTCGATAAGCACAGGATTTACATATGCAGTTAATGGCATTTCACCATCAATTATCTCAGCGATAATTAAACATGTAAATAATTTTTAATAAAAATGATGATATTCCGATCGTGTAGGAAGATGGAGGGAGAGGACATGTTACGTTAGGACTAAGACTAAGTTGGGAAAGGAATGTCCCGTTCGGACTAGGAGATAAGCTGGAGATAACATCCCTCGTTCGGACTAAGGTTAGGCTAGTGAGTCCTTTTCGGACTAGGAGGTAGATTGGAGATAACATGGCTCATTCGGAATAGGAGTAGGCTAAAGATTGTATTTCTGGTTCAGACTAAAAATAAAACTGGAGAGAGACATCCCTCGTAGTACTAGGAATAAACTATAATATCTCACTTCGGACTATGAGTAGGCTCGGGAAAATGTGTCACATATGGTTTGGAGTACATAAGTGGAAGAAACAAATCCTTTTTGTAAAATATTCTATAAATTTAAGGGATAAATCACTTGATATCTCTCCTTAATCCCTGTCCCCCAATATTCTTCTATCCCATAAATCCACCGATATCTCCTTAAGAGATTGTATAAAAATTGTCTATTAATTTAAGGGAGCACCTTCAGAGTGGAGAACAATTTGGTATATTCTCTTTGGATCCAATCTATTTTGCGCGGCATTTTTTATACTTTTTGCTTCTGGTAGTTCCAAAATTTAATTTAAATTTAATAAAATATATTAGGAAAACAACAAAAATGGGCTGATGCTGCAGAACTAAGCCGAAGCGAAACACGAACAGAAGATTGCCAGACCGATTAAAAATAATTTAAAAAATAACACTAAATTAGTGTTAATTTATAATTAATTTTGTGCCCTACATTTATTTTTATAAAATTAAAAATTTGTGTTTTAATTAAAAAAAGTAATGATGATTCATAGGGGATTTGTTAAAAATATTAATTTAATGATGATTTGATCGGAAATTTTTTTATTAATTTAATTAACTAGATTATTTTAATGATAATTTATATTTATTAGCCTATTTAAAAATTTAATTTACATTTGTCATTAACGCTAATAATTAATAAACTAATTTGCTTAATTATTTATAATTAATAATATGTCAAGCTTACGATTATTTATTAAATATCTTCAAATTTTGTACGTTTGCAATGTCATAGGTAATTGGTTTTAAAATAAGAGTTTTAAAGAGTTGGACGATTAAACAATACTGAAAATAAGGCTTAATTAAAGGGAGGATTCATTCGAGTAATGCATCTCAGTAGAATGAAATTTTGGGATAATTGAGAAGCGAATTAGTGGACATATCGGGAAGTGTCAACATAATTAGAGGGGATTTAGGGAATCTATATCTCGGGACTTTACTAAATTTAATTCGGTTAAAATACTTTAATGTTGAAGAAGTTCCTCTTACCTCTTCAATGTTTTCATCTACATTTGTCGCACCAAAAGAATGGAGTATGGACAATCCAACAAATACTCCTTTTTATTACGGTATGTTTAAATGTCAAAATTATTAGGCTAAATTCAAAATATTTCTAAGATGCCCATCGTTGCGGAATGCCAATCCATATTGACGTAGATTTTTTAAATTTGAATTTTGAATGGGGAAGACAATGTACATATTATAAAATTCATTAAGAATCATGGATATGTCCGTAGAGAGAAGAGATTTCGTCCTCCACATCTCCGACATCACCGACGGCACTTTAACAAGACTCGCGAACATGTACATAGAAAGATGATGGGTGGGTATGAAGTAGAAGAAGGCGATTTACCATGGGCTGTATCTTTACACGCAATTTATGGAGGAATTGGTGATAAACTAAATCATTTTTGTATGAAAAAATCATTGAAAAATATAGATCTAGCTTTCTGTTCTGGCACGCTCATTTCGAGACGTCATGTAATAACAGCGGCACATTGCTTTACGAAATATGTTAATGTGTCGGAAGAGGATGAAGAATGCACGTAGGTTATGAAGTCATTAGCTCGTTTTTTCTTTCATACATGAGATTTTCTGATAATTGACACCAGGTCTCGATATTACAAATAATAATTGTTACTTTCACTCAACTATATCTAAAAGTATTTTGCCAAAATGTCTAGGTAGCGGCCCTAGTTCACCATGGTAAGCTAGTGGCTACCAGAACTAGGGTAGATCCTGAACGTTCTGGGTCGAGAGTGCCAAGGACTGGAGTCTGCGTGGTTAAGTCCTTCAG
The DNA here is from genome assembly GCA_036172955.1 of Meloidogyne arenaria. Taxonomy (NCBI): domain Eukaryota; kingdom Metazoa; phylum Nematoda; class Chromadorea; order Rhabditida; family Meloidogynidae; genus Meloidogyne; species Meloidogyne arenaria. Next base: position 165,370 of record JARQAB010000043.1, read on the forward strand.
GGTTTAGGTTCTTGATTTTGCCAAAAACGTATGGGTTTCGGGGGACGTTTGCTACCATATTAAAAACGGCCCGACATGATCCTTCGCTTGATTCTGTCTCGAAAAAGACTCAAATAGGTCCGACTCGAGATAAGCATCAAAGAATTAAACAAACAAAAATTAAGTAGCTTTTATTAAAATTTAGTTCATACTTACACAATGCAATTAAAGAAGAAGAAGTTGGAGAATACCATGCAGCTTATATCGGCTCAATCTGCACTAAAGCGAATAATACTAAAGGTGAATGTAAATCTAATAGACAACAAAGACGATTTAAAATTAAAAAGTAATTGGCTAATCCCTTTTAATTAAATTTTAATTTAAAATTTAGGGCAAAATATTCAAGTTTTTTCGATTCACAATGTGTAGGTAATGATTTTGCTCTTTTGGAATTGGAAGAGGATGTTCCTGCTTCCATAGCAAATCATATAGTGAATTATTAATAGATATGTATAAACAGTCTGAACTAAATTAAGTGCTTGTTAGATCTGCATCCAACTACACGTTTAATAGACTGGCATTCAGATTCCAGACCTGTGTTAGCCTATGGATGGGGAGCAGATCGTAAATTTTAATAAAGATTACAATCAGTGTTTCAAAATTTGAATTCTTCTCGTGCTCATACTCCGTATCACCCTAAACCCTTTACCTCGTATTCTACCCTTATACTCCGTAACACCCAAAACTCTCCCTCGTATTCTACCCTGTATACTCAGTAAACCCACTACTCTTCCCCTCATATTCTACTCTTATACTCCGTAACACCCAAAACTCTCCCTCGTATTCTACCCTCGTATTATACCCTGTATACTCCGTAAACCCACTACTCCTTCCCTCGTATTCTACCCTGTATTAGGTACAAAACCGTAACAAAAACCCTTATAAATATTCTTGAATGTTATATTAAGCAAGTCCTTGTAAACGTGGGGATAAAGGATGTTATATTGTACAACAAGCGCAACTTAATTTACTCGTACTACCTGGAATTTGGAGAGATCATGAATGTAGTGAATCAATGAATAGAGCACATGTAGATGGTCAAGATGTTTCTAATATAAAGGATATTCTTTGTACTATGGAGAAGGCTGACGGAGCTCTTTGTGGCGTATTTAATTAATTTTAAAAAATAAATAATTTATCCTAATTAAAGGGAGACAGTGGCGGAGGTCTTATTGGCCAATTTGAAGATGCCAGTTTTGGCGGGGGAAAACGATGGTTCCTTCTCGGTGTCGTTTCATTCGGTACACCTTGTGAAAGTACCCATTTCGGATATGCTATGCCTGGCTCTCAGGCTAGTTTGCTTCTAAAAAGATAATTCGGCTCGGGCTATTTAAGGCACTTCGGGGTTGCCTGAGAGTCATTATAGACGGGATAAAGTCCCGTTCAGTATATTTGAACTAGTAACTGAACAGAAAATCTGTGATTATCATAGCTTTCGACTCAGGAAAAAGGCACAGCATATGTAAGGCCTCTCATTATATTTGCTTCATATGAAGCCATTAACGGAGTATCTCTAGACGGGAGTATCTCAATTCAGTAATAAAACTTCATTTATTTCAAGGGACATACGAGTGTAGCTTACCATAGCAAAGAAATAATTAAATGGATATATGGAGATTTGGATATATTGCCGCCTCAGGAAAAACATTCTAAGGTGAATAATAAAAATTATTTCGGTCTAAATTTAGAGAAATTTTAATAGGAGAAAATGGAATATGGCCAATTTGAGAGCCCAGAAGCTGATAAATGCAGCTAATACGTTAATTTTTTTTAATTTTTATGTTCAAAATGCATTTAAAAATTAAAACAAATAAAATAAAAGTTTCTTTACAAAAGACATTAAGGCATAAGTATCATTCACCGCGTAATACCCACGCTTCTTTCGACGAAAGTAGAAACAATACAATATTATTGCTATGGCAAAAAGTAGAGAGATCAGAAGGAATATAATAACAAATGTAATAAAGCCTGGAATTTATGGATTAAATTTTTTAAAGTCATGCTTTAGTAAAAATGCTTGATTATACTTTCCTTTTTCTTCCTTGCCAGGGCATTGCCAGGGATTCATGCCTGGACATTGTTTTCCCGCCCCAGTAGTCACGGAAATGGGGAATTTTGATAAAATCCGTGTTTTAGGGGTTCCCTGATTTTCGGGGTTTAGCTCTGACCCCCGAACGTGTCTTTTGATTAGGGCAGTATAAATACCCACTTGTATGTTCTCCATTGAAATACCAAGCCCCAGCAGCAATACCACCTGCTAAATTAGCGCCCTATTAAAATGTAAATGTACTACTTAGAGCTCATATCAGGCGGGACATTGTTTTCCCGCCCCAGTAGTCACTGAAAGCGGGCATTTTGATAAAATCCATGTTTTATGGGTTCCCCGATTTTCGGGGCTTAGCTCCGACCCCCGAACCGTTCTTTTGATTAGGGCCGCTAAATACCAACTTGTATGTTCTCCACTGAAATACCAAGCCCCAGCAGCAATACCACCTGCCGCCAAGGCTAAATTAGCGCCCGACAATGCTTTTGATCTAGCCTTCTGAACCTCATCTTTTGCATTGTATGTATTAAATTGGGGAGGTTCGTATGGCCGATAGTTTTGTCGTCTATTCATTCCTCGAATTGGCATGTTTCTGAGATTTTTGCTTGATCCTATAACATCATCAATTTTGTCAGCACCGTTTTTCATAACTTTAAAAGCTTATTATTAGAATAGGTTCGGTATGATAAATTATTTTTGGAACTGCTTTATGGCCATACTTCAATTTGTGGCTACATATGCTCCATTAGATTGCTTCTGATGGAATTTCTCAGGGGGAATACACTTCGAATTAGCAGATTTATTTATCCTAGCCAATATCCGAAACCCAGTCGGCCTTTTTATTACCCGGTCCATCCTTCATACGCAGAGACTGGTAGAAGCGTTATTATAGCTAGGGGGTTACGATATAAGGTTAAGAAAGTATTAATCATAATCAGAGGTGAATCGGAATTCCGATTTCCGACTTCCGAAAATTTAGGCCGATTTACAATTTCCGACTTGTGAGCCATTTTCGATTTCCGACAGTTCCGATTTCCGGCACCTTTGTCATTTTCGATTTACCTCTGATTATAATAAGTTCTTTTATCCCCGAGGCTTTCGAATACTATAATTTTATCAAAAATCTACCAAATTTCGTTCCTACACCCACAACATCATCAACATTGTCTACAACTGCAGCTGCACCAGGGGCAACCTTTGCTTGTCCAGTTATTTTGGAAAAAAGTTTGGATATATGGCTAAAGGGCAATCTGCGCTTTATTCTGCTCTATTAATTTTTTTAAATTTTTAAAAATTATTTTTAAAATTTCTAACATTAATGCCAGTCTCTATAGAGGAGCAAAAATGTTGTTGGATAGTTAGGACCGTTAATAAATTAATAAATACAATTTTATAATTAAGCATTTAATTGTTCAAGTAATAAATTAATTAATAACGGCATTAAAGGGTGATTAATAATTTAATTCTAATTATTTTATTAAAAATAGCATCTTTAAATTAATTTTTCCTTTTAATTCTTATCGGAAAAAATAATTCTAGAAATTAAGGTTGACTCATAAAAAATTGATAAAAAAATAGCAAAAGCTTCCATTTATAATAGAAAACAATTTAAGCCGTTGAAATATGACGCAGAATTATTTATAAAATTAAAAAAAGGGCAAAATCAGGGGGAAAGTGGGGATAAGAGGGCAAAGTTTTCCGGATCCAAAAATCGAGTTTCAGAATTTTCCAAAAAAATTTTCTGAATTTAGAAGATCTGAATAGAGAAAAAAAATCAAAATTCAAAACTGCTTTTCCGATACCCCTAATACTAACGTCAAAAAACTTACATACCGTAAAGCTTCTAATAGAACCACACTCTCTGAAAGAAGCACACTCTTCAATATAACCACACTCTACAAGAGGATCGAAAAATACAAGCACATGTGGTTCTATTAGAAGGTTTACGGTATCTCTAAATCTGTGGCCGCTAGGTGGGCAGATTCTAAAGCCTCCAATTTAAGATCCATCCTATTTTAAACAAAATTAAATAAGCTCCAAGTAGGGTTGGCGGATTCTGTGATTCTGATCCGATATATACGATTTAAAAATTCCTGGATATTAGGGCTTATTTCGGATCCAATCCTGATCCACCGAGGTATTAGCCCCAAGAGGGTATTCAAATATGAAGTCTGATTTAATCAGCTTCAAAGCCTTGGATCAGATTCAAGGTCTTCAAAGCCTTGGCTTTATTTTAAAAATTAAATAGACAAATTATTTTAAATTTAAAATCCGCTACATAACTAGCCCGCGAAGCGGGGGATCAGAGGCCTTATTTTTTAAAATTAGATAGGCAATTTATTTTAAATTACGAAATTTTTTTGATGATTTTCAAAGGTAATAATAGCAAAAAAAATTTATAATTATTTTATTTGTTAGGATTCAATCTCAATTATATTTCTAATAAAAAATCAAAAAGCAAAAGTAAAAAAACTTAACAAAAATAGAAGGAAAGAGGGAGAGGGAACAGATAAAAAATATTTTTTTTTCGAATTGCTGACAGCCGCTGATTCATCCTTTTGTTTGCTACTATCGGGTCAATTAACGATCACTCTTGTGGAGAGGACATTAATTTTTTTTATGTTCGAATTTTGAGCAAACAAAGATTTTAAATTGTTTAATTAAATTTTTTTATTGTTTTTTGGAATTTTTATTTTTGTTTTTCAAAGATTTCACAGATACGAAGCAATCGTGAAAAACGCAAAATGCAACGCAAGACCAAAAATCAACGCAAAACGCAAAAAAACGCACACCCTGGTAAGAAGTAGCTTAACGACATTTTAGAACATGACATTTGAGAACACGACATTTGAGTACATGACATTTGAGAACACGACATTTGAGTACATGACATTTGAGAACACGACATTTGAGTACATGACATTTGAGAACACGACATTTGAGTACACGACGTTTGAGAACACGACATTTGAGTACACGACATTTGATTACACGCTATTTGTGAAACCTCATTATATCATTACATTTGAGAAAAAAGTAGATTGGCAGTTGAGAATTGAGGAATTTTTATTAATAGATCAAAAATGATCCTTCCCAGCTGTCAATAATTTCAAAAATTTCCATTCTTTCCTCTATTTTCACAACAAACATCATCCTTTTTGTCACTCGCGCAGCAATTCCAATCGATTCATTCATGCACACAAAATAAATTTTTGGGTGTGTAAACAAGCACGGATTGCACACAGGTATACATAGTCTCCCTCCCTCCTCCCATTCTCTCCCTTTACCAAAAAATTCCCCCCTTCCCCCCGTTTTTACTTATTGACAGTCATTGCTTAGTAACCATATTTGTAAATAAATTTTTCTCTTATAAATTCTTGGAATTTAATTTTTAATTTTTCGTCATATTTTTTAACAAATATCAAGTCCCTTTAAACCATTATTCATCATTATTTTTAAATTAATAAGCGCTCGCATCGCCCTAGACATTAAAAAACAGGGCGGTATGTGTTCTAGCTAGCTGAGCGCCACTTTGAATTTTAACGAATTTTAGTGAATATTTTTCTAAAAATTTTGTGTCGCACAGCCTATAAAATAAAATTTGAGAGAAATGGGGAAATAAAGGCAAATAATTTTTTTTAATTTTGAAATTAATGCGTGTCACTTCCTTTCAACTTACTTTCTCAACTCTCTTTACTCTCGATTATTTGTTTAATAAATTATTTAATTTTATTAAGACGTTTTATTGAAGAAAATTTAATTCGGAACTTATTAAAAGATAACGCTATGATAGACAACCCGTCGTCTATCCATTGGGTGAAGGGGCTTCTAAAGAGCGAACACCCTTTTTAGTGTAATCCCATTAAGAGACACTACATTCTAGCCTTATGATTTATTTTTTTTTCTTTATCGAACACAAATAAATAAAATGTGAAACAATAAAATAAAACTCCTGGATCCACAGGGATCACTTATGGAGAGGTAACTTACAAAAAAAATTTCAAATACAATAGGACGGTTTAAAAAAAATAAATGTTACGTTTAAAAAAATATATATATAAATAAATGGACTCCACAGAAAAAAATATAAATGTAAATTAAATGTATGAAGGTAAATGTATAAAAAAAATATATGTATATTTAGGTATAAAAATATTTGTATTAAAAATAAAAATAATTTCTTTTAATTTAAGTAATTATGTTTAGGTAAGAAAGTGAACAGGTTAGGATTTTATTGTTAATACACTCCATTAATTCATTACTCATAAATTATTATCTTCTGTAATTAAGATTTTGTCTAAGAATTTTTTGAATTGAGGGATAGTATTTATTTTTTCTATTTCATTTTTTGGAAGTTTATTCCACCTATCTATGACTCTATGTGAAAAGAAATGATTATTCTTAGCTTGTTTCTTAAATATTTGATATCTATGCAAGCGCGGATTATTCCTATTAGGTTTTGAAAATATTTGTTCTGGATTTATTTTATAGAACCCCTTTATTATTTTGAAGGTTGTCATAAGATCTGTTCTTATACGACGGATATTAGTTGGAGGGAGATTGCATCTTTTTAGTCTTTCGTTATAGCTTATTTTTTGGTATTTGTATTTATATCTTAAAACTTTCCTTGTAAAGCTTCTTTGAGGCCTCTCTAATTGCTTATTAAGATATTCTAGTTTTGGGCTAAAACTCTCAGTTGAATACTCCATAATTGGCCTTACGTATGTTTTAAATGCCTTTACATATGTATCTATTGGTAATGTTTTAGGTAATATTCTTAGGATCTTGTTTAGCCTTATAAATGAGGATTTAGTGATTTTTGCTACATGTTGGTCAAATTTAAGTTTGTTATCTATGTATATACCTAGGTCTCTTATGTTATTAACTTCTTCGATTTTGTCACCGTTTATCTCATAGTTATACTTAATTTTGTTGTATATTTTTAAAACCTTAACCTTTGAGATAGAGAATTCCAGTCTATTATTTTTTGCCCATCTATATGCATTGTTTATAGCTCCTTGGAGGTCTAAACAATCTTTTTCTGTTTTAATTTCCGAATAGAGCTTAAAGTCATCTGCATATAATTTTACTTTTATGTTTTTTGGGATATGTTTGGGTAGGTCATTTATATATATCAGGAACAGCAATGGTCCTAATACAGTCCCTTGGGGAACACCTGTTTTTGGCAGAAATGGTTCAGAGAAATGATCACCTATTTTTACAATATGGGATCGATTAGAGAGAAAATTTGCTATCCATCTAATTGTTAAGCTATCTATTTTTATTTCTTGTAATTTTCTTATAAGTATTTGGTGATCTACCTTATCAAACGCTTTCTCAAAGTCAAAATATATGACGTCCGTACCTATCTTCCTATCAAGTGAATTATACCAGTCTTGCATAGATGATAAAATTTGAAGTGTACAAGAGCTTTTAGGTAGAAATCCAAATTGCTCTTCAGCAATTAATTTATGTTTATATAGGTGTTCTAAGATGTTATTTGCTATTATGCGCTCAAAAACTCTACAAGTCGGGGATGTTAATGCGATTGGTCTGTAATTTTTTGGGTCGTTTACTGAGCCCTTCTTTTTAAATATCGGTAGAATGTGAGCTGTTTTCCATAATTCAGGGACTATTCCTGTTTTGAATGTATTTTCATATAAAATAGAGAGAGGAAGAGCTAAGGGTGTAGCACATTTTTTTAGAAAATATTGATTAATATTCTCAGGACTATGGGATAATTTGTTTGGGAGCTTTTTTAGTAGTTTTTCTATTATATAAGGTTCAAAAATGATTTCTTCCTGATGTCCATCCTCAGCTTCGAAGCTTGATTGTATATTGCTTTTACCTCCGCTAACTATACTATTTCTTCAAAAATATTTTTAAATTTATTTGCTTTGTCTGTGTCTAATATTATGGGGTCGCCTTCCTCAGATTCGTTAAGTAGAGGTATACCAGAGAATTTAAATCGATTTCTCTTCATTAATTTATGTATTTCCCCTATATGACCCGATCCTATTTTTTTGGATAGATAATTATTTTTATATTTTTCTATTTGTAATTTACATTTAATTTCAAGACTCTTATAATTATCTTTACTAATTTCCCCTAATTTTAGCTTTTTCCATGCATCAGCTTTTTGTTTGATTATTTCTCTAATTTCTTTAGGATATTTCATAGGTGTTTTTTCACCAAATTTTTTAAATGGGATGAATTTTTGAATTGCTTGGGTTATTATGGAATTTAGTATTTCGGCCATTTCAGAGGGATTCTTGTCCTTAAATATATTGTACCAATCATATTGGGCTAAATACCAATTAATAATTTTATATCTTCCTTTCTTAAATAATATTACCTTTCTTTTTTCTTTAGAGTTTACTTTTTCGATCGGAAAAGTTACTTCAAATACTATCGTTTTGTGGTCACTCAAAACTAAATCATCTATAGTTTTGTATTTTTCTATTAATTGCTTATTTTGTAGGATAAGGTCTAGTGTATGGGAATTGTTAAACATGGTTGGTTCTCTTATTATCTGATTTAAATTTAGCTTATTTAAGGTATTGTAGAAATATAAATTCTGATTATCTTTCGGAAGTGTAAACTCTTGCCAATTTATTTTCGGAAAGTTTAAATCCCCTAAAATAATAGTTGAGAGATCATTTTTGTATTTTTTCTTTATTAATCCCCAAACTTTTTTATCATCGACTAATTTTGTATTTGGAGGCCTATATATTAAATGGAATCTAATTCTTTTAAATTCTGAGTATATATCAAGGGTAAGGAGTTCATAATTGTATTCGGATATTGAAAGAGTCGGAATATTAATAATTTTTATATCTTTTTTATAAATTACGCATACGCCGCCGCCTCTTCTTTTTAACCTATCTACTCTCATAAAGTCAAAGCTATCAGAAATGAGAAGGGATTCGTTCGATATATGATCAGTTAGCCATGTCTCACATAAAAAAGCTACATGAATATCATTTTTTATTAAATAACTTTCTAACTCAAATAATTTATTTGCGGCCTTTTCTGAACTAATGGAGCGTATATTCAAGAGTAAGCAATTTAATTTTTTAATTTTTTCCTTATTTTTCTGATTGATTATCTGTGAGGTCCCTATATCCTAATCCATGTTCACTGACTTTTTATAATGAATTTTAAGATTACGATAGCAGGCTGTACCATTTCCGTGTTTTTCATTAATTTCTTTGACTTGTTTTTTAAGGTAATTTTGAAGTTGCAGCTCTGGAGGAGTTAAGTCCCTTCTCGCGAAGGGGCTATGTCCACCCAGTATTGGTTGATGTAATAATCTATATTGATTAATAAATGATTGTGCAGCTGAAGGTGTAGTAAATTTAACTTTAATGATGCGGTGATAATTGTTGTGCTTCTTGATTCCGTGTCTTTTTACCTCAAAAGTTTTAGCTTCCTTAAAATTTTTGTTATTGATCACTATTTGAACGTTTCTTTCTATATTTTTTATATCTTCTTGTTCAGTTTCCATTTCTGGAAATCTTTCTATAACAGCATAATAACTCTTCTTATTATAAAGTTCCTTTAAATTTTCATCGAATTTTGGTTGTTGAAGTTGTTCAATTAATGTTGCAGCTTGAAGGATTTTTGGAGGCATTAGATTAGGTGGGCACCCCCAGCGAGAGGTCGGTTGTTTTGGTTCGGATAGAAGCTGGTTGTTGTTGTTTATTTGACTTGATTGTTGAAATTGTTCAAATAATGTTTTAATAGTTGTTTCGATTATTGGTTTCAGGAGTTGTACAACATTTAAGGATATTTGTTCAATTTGTTCAGTTGATAAAATCGGAATTTTATCACTTTCACTATCCCCACTAATCGATGTGCAAGGTCTTTTCGCGTTTCCCATGATGATTATTATTTTTGAAAATATTTATAGGGAATGAAAATATTTATAGGGAATGAAAATATTTATAGGGAATGAAAATATTTATAGGGAATGAAAATATTTATAGGGAATGAAAATATTTATAGGGAATGAAAATATTTATAGGGAATGAAAATATTTATAGGGAATGAAAATATTTATAGGCTACTATCGGGTCAATTAACGATCACTCTTGTGGAGAGGACATTAATTTTTTTTATGTTCGAATTTTGAGCAAACAAAGATTTTAAATTGTTTAATTAAATTTTTTTATTGTTTTTTGGAATTTTTATTTTTGTTTTTCAAAGATTTCACAGATACGAAGCAATCGTGAAAAACGCAAAATGCAACGCAAGACCAAAAATCAACGCAAAACGCAAAAAAACGCACACCCTGGTAAGAAGTAGCTTAACGACATTTTAGAACATGACATTTGAGAACACGACATTTGAGTACATGACATTTGAGAACACGACATTTGAGTACATGACATTTGAGAACACGACATTTGAGTACATGACATTTGAGAACACGACATTTGAGTACACGACGTTTGAGAACACGACATTTGAGTACACGACATTTGATTACACGCTATTTGTGAAACCTCATTATATCATTACATTTGAGAAAAAAGTAGATTGGCAGTTGAGAATTGAGGAATTTTTATTAATAGATCAAAAATGATCCTTCCCAGCTGTCAATAATTTCAAAAATTTCCATTCTTTCCTCTATTTTCACAACAAACATCATCCTTTTTGTCACTCGCGCAGCAATTCCAATCGATTCATTCATGCACACAAAATAAATTTTTGGGTGTGTAAACAAGCACGGATTGCACACAGGTATACATAGTCTCCCTCCCTCCTCCCATTCTCTCCCTTTACCAAAAAATTCCCCCCTTCCCCCCGTTTTTACTTATTGACAGTCATTGCTTAGTAACCATATTTGTAAATAAATTTTTCTCTTATAAATTCTTGGAATTTAATTTTTAATTTTTCGTCATATTTTTTAACAAATATCAAGTCCCTTTAAACCATTATTCATCATTATTTTTAAATTAATAAGCGCTCGCATCGCCCTAGACATTAAAAAACAGGGCGGTATGTGTTCTAGCTAGCTGAGCGCCACTTTGAATTTTAACGAATTTTAGTGAATATTTTTCTAAAAATTTTGTGTCGCACAGCCTATAAAATAAAATTTGAGAGAAATGGGGAAATAAAGGCAAATAATTTTTTTTAATTTTGAAATTAATGCGTGTCACTTCCTTTCAACTTACTTTCTCAACTCTCTTTACTCTCGATTATTTGTTTAATAAATTATTTAATTTTATTAAGACGTTTTATTGAAGAAAATTTAATTCGGAACTTATTAAAAGATAACGCTATGATAGATAACCCGTCGTCTATCCATTGGGTGAAGGGGCTTCTAAAGAGCGAACACCCTTTTTAGTGTAATCCCATTAAGAGACACTACATTCTAGCCTTATGATTATATCCTGTATTATCAATGTAAGGGGAGCTTTTGAAGAGATACCTTCTATTTAAGGGATACCCTCAAGAGATACCCTTATTTAAGGAATACTCTCAGAGATACCTCACTATCTTGAGGATTAAATTAATCCTCAAAATTATATCTTGTAGTGATAGAGATATTAAAGAGATACCCTCTGTTTAAAATACTCCAACACTCTATGTTAAACACTATTGTATTTTTTAGTGTTATTGATGGGGGAACCCCCTATTAAGCATACCCCTTTATAGGATACAGCGCTCTAGCCCCATGATTGTATCTTGTGGTATCTCTGTATGGAGAACCTTTAGAGAGATATTAATCCTTATTTAAAAGACTATAAGTTACAATTTTCTAAGGCTTATGCTTGTATCTTCAAGTGCTTATAATAGTGAGATTCGTCTAAATCCTTTAATCTGTTACCTTAAAATTCAAGCTTCTTTTGCTTCTTAAATCCTATCTTTTTAGATCAAAATGGATAAAACTAAAAAATTTAATGTCCTCTTTCTCATTTTTCTAATTTTACTTTCAAATTATGCGGATGCAAGGAAATCGGGCGGTGGGGGTTTTGGAAGTAGAGGAGGTGGTGGTAGTGCCGCCAGAGCCAATCCAGCACCCCACCCAGCTCCAGCAGGCGGTTTTGGTGGGCAACCACGTCCAGCAGCTCCTCATCCAGGCCCAGTTGGAGGAGGTGGCTTTGCTGGAGGAAGACCTCCACCTGCTGCTGGTGCAGGCCCTGGACAGTTAGTTTAAGCTTTTATGATTACTGTATTAAAACGAGTTTCAGCCTTGGCACTGGCACAGGCCTTGGTTCCGCTTCTCGTGGTTCCTCCTTTAAAACAGCTTTGGCAGGTGCAGCAATTGGTGCTGTGGGAGGAGTGTTAGCCTTTGAAGCAGGTTTTAATTTTAAATTTGGCCAATTAACCTTGAAAATTTGCCTGATTCCTAGGAAAGGCAATAATTAAATCAATGGATAGGCCCATGCATTATGACAATAAAGATTATTACTTTGGTCAAGAATATGTTAAGAGAAGTCCAGATGATCATATCTGCAGTTATGATTATCAAGAGTTAATGAAGCAAACAGCCCCGCCGGCAGGAACTACAGTAAACGCTACAGCGGAGGAGAATAATAAAGCTTTGGCTCAAGTAATTTTTTTAGATTTGATAAATTAACGTGTCGGTGGAAAATAGCGGGGTGTCATGATCAGGGGTGTGCCGAAATTTATTCCAAAAAGCTTCAAAAAAGACGAAGGGCGAAACTGGCACACACCATTTGCTAATATCCTAAACTTTATCCCCTAAGTATGAACAGGAATGGTTAACTCATAGTGAGATACTCCTCATAGTGAGATATGACCTCTTAGTGAGATACTCCAGGAAGTAGGTACTCCCCAGCACATTAAATTAGGTTGACCACTGGTTGGGGCTGTTCAGAATTTAGGTAGCCCTTATTATAAGTTGCGATTTCACAGTTCACACTGAGGTATCATAAATATAGACTGATACTCATAGTGATTAACAAAGAGTTCCTGAAACATTGGAAGGATTCCATCTAATAAATTTTTTAAAATTATTCTAAACTTGACTCATTCTTAGGCCACTTTTCCAAATGGAACACGTCCAAAACAGGCAAGTTTCTCCCAAAATTCAACGGTTTATTAAGCCAAATATTTTTTAAAGATTGTCTGGGCCTGCAAAAAGTGGGAGCAATGCTGTGGGATGGATTGCTGTCCAATGCCACAATCAGTATCTAGAACAGAAAATAATAAATCTTCTGCCCTTTCTACTCTCGGAAAAGTTTTGTTAATGTGGGTGATTAATCAAATAAATTTTAAAAAATTCAAAATAAAATTCATAAAATATAATCATTTAGCACTTTAGCATCACGCTGGTTTCACTCTTATTTTGCTGCTGTTGCTTTGTAATTGTATATAAATTTTTCCGGTCGGCTTTTGATAGGTCGGATATTGTTCTATTATTTACCTCATAAATTTTCTGAAAATTTTCAGTCTATTTTCCCGTGATAGTAACAATTCTTATGACCCTTCCAAATATGAAAATAATACTGTAAATTCTAATATGATGCCTGCTCAACAACCAAACAACCCTGTCCAACGTAAACTCATTTTTAGCCTATCTAATCTAGTAGGGGGCTGTCTCTAGTAGGGGCTGCAATCGTAGCATCTTGGGCAGAAATGGCCAATACTCGGACCTCATATAGGATACTTCCATAGGGTAAAACGATTGGTTGGTCACTCCGCACCAAAAGATCAAACAATTTTAAAAAGATACGAGGAATACCTAATTTTGGGGGTATCTAAAATGGGGTTCAATTATATCAACGCTAATTACCCCCACCCCTCTCGATTAGCTAGCCTCAATTTAATAATCAAATCAGAATTTAAAAAGATTTACATGTCCTTAAATACCTCATCCCATGTCAAATTCACACCCCTCCCTCTTCTCTTTAATTACCTAGGGTAATTAATCAAGTAACTTCATCTAAATTTATTTCAATTTTAGCTGTCCAAGCTCAAAGTTATCCAATGCACCCATATCCTAACCAACCTTCACAACAACCTGGTGGTGTAGTATATCCTTCTCAACCTTCAAATCCTCCAGCCTATCCTGCATATCCACCCGCCCCAGGCTATTATGATTCCCAACAGCAAAAATATTAAAGTTTTTTTGATATATTTTGGTAAAATTAAGGCTATTTTTGATTGTTTTTTAATTTTATATACTTGTAAAAATTATTGGTGTTAAACAAGTACCGTGTTTCTGCTAATAGAAGAACCATACCCATTTTAATCACCCTATAATCAAAGAAAAAAACTCATTTTTGGATGATGAAAAATTTCTGGCCCTTATCAATATTGGCACTAATCTCTTTAGCTCGATGAGAGGAATCGTTTGATATTAAATTTAGTAAGATTCGAAAATCTTTAATCAAGTTATGGCATTGTGCCGTTATCGTTGTCCGCCCTTCTGGGCCGTACTCTAAATGCTCTACTAGTCGTTCTAACTTTATTCAAATTAGCAGAATTACGGTATTTGTAAATATTTTTAAAATTAATTTTGATAGTGAATATTCCTTCGTATTTTTCAAAATTTATTTCAAAATATTTATAAAGGTTTTTAAAAACTTTATGTTAACAATTTGTAAAACTAATTAAATTATCTGGCCTATTCGATACTTAGGGGCCAGCACCAACCTTACCCATTTCCAACCTTACCCTATTAGAAACAGACTATTCCATGGAACTTTTAACCTCGTAATCTCTTTATATCCCTCTTAAACTCAAATCTCTCTTCTGCGCCGCAGGCCAAAATGTTTTAAATTATAAGGCCAGAAGTCAGATTTCTTCCATGACGAGAATAGAAAGGAAGCAAAACCTTAATTAACTATACAATCCCAAAAAATCTTTATGCAAAATAAAATGTTAGGACAAAAAATGATGGACTAGGTTCTAAAATGAGTAATAAAAGATCTAAAAAAAATTTTTTTTAATATAAAAAATGGTTAAAAATAATTGAAATACATGCTTTTATGGAGTAAATTTATAAAGGGGTAAATGTACATAGGGAAAATTTGGTCTGGAAAATCATTTAGCAAGATAATGAATACTTTGTTCATATATCCCACCCACATCTAATTTCCAGATGTAGAAGGCATATCTTTCTCAATCTTTTTCAATCTCTCTCCTACATTCTCAAACACATGTTTTTGAAAATCTTCTGATTTTAATCCAAATTCTTTACCATATGATTGAGCCAGCATCATAGCTGAATCGTTATAGTATTTGCCAACATTAAAATCGAAAGCTGAGAAAAGTTTCTTAATGCGAGTATATGCTAATAATACTTTCCCAGCGTTGATGCGGATTAAAACCTTGAAGAGGGTTTGACATATTTTTAAGAGATTTATGAATTCAAACATTTAACTACAATCAAATCTAGACAGCACTTCTTCATTGCTATCTATCGAGTGCTATCGAGAGATGTGTTCAAACGAGATTTATCTAGTAATATTTTAAAAAGTATATCCCAAACTGACCGATAAGCCATACAAATTTTTATGGCCATGCAAATTAACTTGTCCCTTTTCATGTTTAAGCCAATTTGTTGGCAGATTAAGCTTTTCCTCTGTTTCATTTGTTAAATCGGTGAAAAATTGAGCCAAATAGTTTGTTCCATAGTTGGGCAAAAATTTTCCCACGTCTTTGATCGCTTCTTTTAGCCAAAACTCTGCCAAGCACCATGTCTTAATTCGAAGCTTAAGCTGGTCATATCGTTTTTGAAGTTTATCAAAATTTGAATGGGTTTTTTGTTTTGTTTTGAATTCTGCAAGTTCCTCCTTGTTCATCTACAAGGTACATATAATTTAAAAATGAATTATTATATTTAAAATAATATTCACTATTTATGCCAAGATCAAAATAAGAAAGACAAGATTTGGTAATAGTTTGGTTCCCGCCTGATTTTCCCGACTTAATTAGGACACTGTTTACTCTTTTGCCAAATTACTATATATCTTCGAAAGAGCTCTTTTAACTGAGTCGAATGGTGCTACAATTATGGAAATCTGACTAAATCAACAAGGTTTAAATCAACAAGAGGCGATTCAGCTTTACAATTTTTGTTAGAATCACCAAATCTAAACGATTTTTGTATCATTAAACCCAGCTTTAAACCCTGTTTTATTAAGAAAAAAAGCTCAAAACGTTCAGGAAAATAGGAGTGGTGGGGGGTCATAACAAACTAGGTATTACACAAGATTCTAGCTGAAAAGTCTAAAAAAACTCTAAAAAAGCCAATTTGGCCTTTGAATGGCATAGTAAAAATAAAAAACCTTTAATAATTTGGCATCAAGCTCAGTAAAAGCAAAAAACGATTCAAGCATGTCGTTCAAAGTTTTATAAACTTCCTGACTTGCTTTTAACAATGGATAATGTGTTTCCATTAAGCTGTATTCCTAAGGAATTTAGAAATATGACAAAGTTTACATATGTTTGTCTAATTACAGGTGCTCTAGCACTGATCTACCAGGCAACGACTAATGCTTTGACTTTTTTCTCCTTATAGTCGTTTTTCCCTTATTCTTACATTTAAATTTTAGAAATTTTATTTTCATTCCCAAAAGCTTTACGGAAAATTTTGAATTTTGATACTGTTCCCAGATTTAAAGCATCTCGGCAGAACGCCAATCTTTTTAATTCAGACTTTCATTTTTGCGATGAAAAAAAATTTGAAAATAGGAATTTGATGACCCGGAATTTACCTGATATATTTAAGAATAGAATTGTTTTACTATTCTACTCAGGGCTGAGAGAAATTTCATTTTGTGATAAATATGACTCATTAAACCTGTTTAATATTATTGTATTGACTCTATTTTATACCGTACTAAGGATTCAAATTTATAAAATACTAGAACCAGCTCTGATATTTTACGTAAAATTCTAATATCTTTTTATTAAAAATGTATTTCCCTACCATTAAATTCGGATTTTCAAAAATATTAAAATAAATTGAATTGACACTAGAATAAAATTTTTTCAAGTCGGAGATAACAATTTCCATCATTTCAAATTTAAAGTCTTCCAATTCAAACATTGGTACTTTATTGGGAACTGAATCCCACAATTCGAGAAATGCCATATTAAAATCTCCGTTTTCATTCCCCTCTGCATTCTTTTTTAATTTTTCCCTAATTTCTATAAGCGAGTTGAAATCTCTATCATATCCTTTATAATTAAAATGAATAAATTCTTCAATTATTCCATGTTCTTTTGTTCGTGGCTTAAATTGAGATCAATTAGTATAGGTATACTAATTCTAAAGTGTATTAAAGTTCGAAATCCGACGTTAATAATCCGATATAAAAATAAATTAATTTGTGTAGTTAGGGATAAAGCGAGCAATTTGCAATCAGCAACTAGAGAAATTGTGATAATGACAGGTTTTCAGATAATTAGAGTGTTTTTTAAAATCTTTTTCAGATTCAAATGTTGTTTTGGACATAAAATAAAATTTTCTGTTAGTCTCGGTCAGTATCGTTTATCGGTATCGTTCACGGCTCAGAATGATGGTATCGGTCTCGGTATCGGGTTCTTAATCGGTCAATCTCGGTCTCGGGTTGGCCGATACCATATCGAAGACTTTGTAGAAATTATAAGGTGTTATTACATATGGGCTGTGACTTTAGTGAATGTTAATCACTAAATTACCGTTTCAACGGCTTTTACAAATCCATCAGATTTTAGTTTACGCAAGTTTTGTTCCCAATAACCTTCTATTCCAAATCCAGCAAGATCATTTGTATGGCTTATTGCTTTCATATATAAAGGCTTTAGTTTATATAGTTCTTTAGCTATTTGCGAAGCTTGCAAATCTAACGCTTCAGCATAAAATATTTCACCGACTAAGTCGAATTCTCTAGCCATACATTCGAAAGAATTATGTGGAAATCCGATAATAAATTCGCTCATAATTTGACGCAAAAGTTTGTTGACAGTTCTACGAAGATTGAGAAATTCTTTGTATAAAGTCTCTTTATTCTGATGCCCAATCGCATTCTGAGGCCCAAGTTCATTGGTAAGTTGGTCTAAAATCGATATATAAATAGTTGCCCCATACTAAAGAGACCTTTGGTGCTAAAAAATTATTTACTTATACCGAGGTGTACGTACGAGTGTCCCATCCGTACGAGTGTCCACGAGTGTCCCATACATTATAACAGGGTCACATAGAGTAGGTATGCTAAAAGAGGTCTGATCTCTATTCTGATTCGTGAAAAATTAAATCAACCAATAAAATAATTTGGATCTTGCTGATGAGACTTGTAAGGAACCATATGCAATTGATGACTTTGATGACCAGGCTGTGACCCTTTAAGTTTAATAATTATGTTTTTGACGATGTAATTTTTACCTAAGTTTGTTTTATGCTGAGTTTGGCCTTGAGGATGAACTACCATTTGTAAAGGATTAAGATGTGGTACAAGTGAACCTAAGTATAATAAACAAAATGAGAAAATCTAAGATTATCAGTAACGATTGATACCAGTGGGCTCTGCAAATGGATTGTAATTAACGTTACCATCGTGTTCTCCAAATTGTATCATATCTTTATGAAGTGATGACGGCTCAACTGGTACTAATGACAAATTGTCTAGGCTATGATGTTGATTGTCTGCATGTTGAGAAGATGCAGGAATATCCAAATTCTAAAATTAAAGAATCTATTTAGTAAGAAAGCGGAGATATAGATTTCGATGTAAAATTAGATGTTATTCTGAGTGAAATTAAGTAATTTCACAAAGGAGAATGTTCAAAAAGTTTCTAAACTGAGGTGGATTTTGAACTCCCCTATTTCGACAAGTCATTGTCAAAATGTCGACATCAGGGGTTGTCTGGATCAAAAGTACTGGATCAAGGAATGTCAAGGTTGCAAATTTCAAAGACGAGATCCAACCCTAATTAACGCTATTTGCTTTTATTGACCTCTTTTTCCACGAGCCAGAAAACTTTAAGATGTTCGAATAAAGCATTGTACTGCTCACGGCTTTTGTTACTTTTCAAAGCTTCTAACGCTGCTTCAAGCTTTGTAAGATTTTCAATTGGGCCTGTTTCTGTTAAAAATGGATTGATCGGAGCGACAAAATTAGTGGTTATATCCATTTCCGGAAATTTTATTCCATCTTGTGCTTTCAAAAATTTCTTAAAAATATTGATAAATTCCTCGACAGTTTTAACATATTCTCCAAAATGTTCTTTTTCAAGGATTTCTATACGATTCTTGATTTGTTCATTAGTACCTAAAAGCGTTGATATATTAGGTTATTGGTAATATTTGTAGAATAATGTGTAAATCTTTTTAAAGTTATTACAGTTGGACTTCAACTTTTTAACTCTTGGGGATAAAAGTCTAAACTTGAACAGTGCTCGGTAATCAGTACTATATTGAAATTGAATAAAATGTGAAATTAATTATGTAGCTATTTCTCTCCTTTAGCTAGTGCAAAAGGTTAATCGGCAGCTGGGAGCGAACCAGCATCTTCAGTAGATCGGACTGCTGTGTTATCCATTACATTACGCCGCCTACTGCATAGCCTTAAGAAATATATAGCTACTATATGCTTTATGTACATTAGAATAAATATGAAATTATTCCAATTTAAATTATAGGATACCATCAGATTCGAGAGTTGGTTCCACTAATTTTTTAAATTTTTCTTCAGTTTCTTTAATTAGTTTAATTTTTTGATGCTCCAATTCAGTTTCGGCTGGATGTTGAGGGCGATTGGGACTATGTGGCGCTTCACAACATTGCATTAGCAAAAACAAGGCAAACATCATTGATGGATGCCAGCGATTTAATGATAAACGAATTATCATTGTTTTGAAGGAAAATCTCCTGTGGAGAAATCAAATAATAAAATTGGGGGAAATTAAAATTAAATAAATTTAAAATTAAATTTTGTTTAATAAAAAATGCCCTTTCAATAAGGCATTAATCGAGAGGAATGAGGAGACTAATGACGAGAGAGAGTGAGAGTGAAGATGCCCTCATTCATGAGTTTAAGCATTGAATAATGCCATATGATTAAATGCCATATGATTAAAGCCCTATGATTTGCCTTATAGGGGAGAGAAAGAAAGAAATGGAGTTTGTAGTATAGAGGAAGGTGAGAGAATATGCTCGAGTAATTGATTTTTATTTTAAAATTTAAAAAATTTTTTTAAAAAGTTTTAAGAAAACTTTAACAATTAAACTGGAACCTCTCTATAAGCTCTCTATAACCCACAAAATGGAATACACATTCATAAATCATATCTTAAGAACGGGAGAGCTCTTTGAGTTGAGAGACTTATAATGAGATAACCCTTTTTAAAATATGTATATTATAATTAGAGTTTGCCGGTATTGGGATCAGGAGTGGGCTTAATCCCTCCAAATCTATTATATTAATCCACTGATATACTCTCCAAATCCACCGATGTAACTTCAACTCTCAAATCCACCTATATTTAGAGATTAAAATGGATAGCTTTCATAAAATTAATTTTAAAATTATTTTCACAATTAAATTAAATTTATTTGCACTTTTATTAATATTATAATATTTTTTATAATTTTAATTAAAATTTCTCAATAAATTTCCGACAAATAAGGTCAATTCACATGATGCTTTTCCTTTTAACTTTGTGAAATTCTTTAAAAATTATTAAGAAATTATAAAATTATTTTTACCTGCACTTTTAAAAGTGCAATTAAAATATTTCCTTTAAAGATGCTCAAAGAAAGGGCAAAATTTCATATTTAAAATTTAATTATTTAAAAAATAAATTTAATTAAATGCGATTTTTATTGCTGTATATCCTCCTTTATGTATTTATTTTGGATGATTCAAATTGTACAAATGAGCAGGACGATTGGCAAAATGAACAACGGAAACGTCAAAAGCTGGGAGATCAACAACGTTTAAATTTTGGTTATGGTCAACCACAGAGAGGTTATGAAGCACGAATTCAAGGACAAAATCCAAACCTTCCAAACCTCCAAGGAAATCAGGCGATAAACCTTTTGCCAAATGAGTTACGTCAGCATAGAAACGATTTGACAAATTCCGTGGATTTATTTAATAAAGGAAAGCAGCTTCAACAAAATCCCCTTCAAAACCAACTGCATCAATTCATCAAAGTAAAACAGGAATCAGGAGATAATGAATATATGGGGCAACAACCTAAACAAGTTCAAGGAGAAAAGGGAAAACAACCCCGGGTAACTATTCATCTTGACGATAGTTCAGACGATTCATTAGAACTAATAGATGGAAAAGGTAAAAAAGCGCAGGTTCCATATACTAGCGAAGGCAAAAATAATTTTTCGAAGCAAAATATTGGAACTCTTCAACAACCTCCTAGCTCTTCTGGATTAAAAAGAAAACAATATGATAGAAGCCAGAGACGAATTGTTACAGAGATTAATGTGAATAAATATGATTTTACCAAAATGGTTCAACATTGTAAGAAATTAGTTTTTGAGGAAATATTAGTTGTATAAGTTATTAAGTTATTCTGATATGTAGAATGGAGGATAGTGAGGGGAATCGGCTGGAATTTTAGCCTTTGGCTCGAGACCAGAATTGTGGCTTTGAGGAAATATCAGTTATTTTTAAATTATCCTGAGGGAATGGGAGATATCGTATTGGAAATATATGCTTAAGCTCGAAACCAGAATGAGGATTGAGGGAAATTCGAGTCGAATCCGAGTTGATAAGGATAATTGACCTGGCAGAGTTATAAAAGGGGATGGAAAAATATCGAATTGAGAACCATAGGCTAAGACTCTAACCCGAATTTAGGATAGAAAGAAATTCAAGTCGATTTCGAGGATGTAAGATAAATAAGGAAGATTTATAGAGCGCGTGGGCGATTTTTAAATATCTATAAGTTGCTAAACTCTTGCTCTTTTGTATTAATTTAATTTTAATTTAGTAACAAGCCTTGAAGCTCAAAACAGTGAGAATTTTAATTATAATTAAAAATAGTATATTTAATTAAAACTTTAATTGGAATTGGTTAGAGTTGGTTAATAATTCGGATTTTCTAACCAAAAATTTTTTTTAAATATTTATTTTTATTAACAGAAAAGCAACAGCATAAACAATTTATGGAAAATAAAAATCTAAATTTTAATGAAAATTTGTATATGACGAATCTAGCTTATAAAACCGGAATAGAAGGTTTGATGCTGAAAGATAAAATGAGACTCAGTAAAAACTTTATGCAAAATAGAGGTCTAAAGTTTGATGAAAATTTGTATTTGTCCAATCTTAACTATAGAAACGAGATATACAGAATGATGCAAAATGATGTTGATTTAGCCCTGAGTATCTCGAATTCAAGAGGTTGAGATTTAAACTACCGTATTTTCTCGATTAATTTCCCATTTTCGATTAATTTCAGGTTTTTTTGATTCTTAGGTTCATTGTAGAATATCAAATAATTCTCAAATTATTTGATCAAATATTTGTTTGATGACTTTTGGGAGAAATCAAATTTTTTCAAATATCAAATAATTTTCAAATTATTTGATCAAATATTTGATTTTGTCTTTTGTCATATTTGAAAAAATTTGATTTGCAAAGTCAAATATTTGATCAAATATCAAATTTTTTAAAAAATTTTGGAATACCATATAAATCTGTGTATTTGAGAGTATATCGGGGATATTATGATATGAAGATGATATTGTAGGATTAAGATAGATGTGGAGGGATTAAGTGTGATATGAGGGAATTGTAAGTCTTAAGGGGGATATAAGTGGATATGGGGAGATTAAGATGTGAAGTAATATAGGGATATAAGGTGGATTGGAATAAACTCTAGTCCAACTTATCCCTCCGAATACGACGATATCCACCCAAATCCCCTATATCCCTCAAATCCGTCGATGTCCACCCCAAATCCCCCTATATCCTTCTTAATCCAAGAATCCCTCCAAATCCGTCGATGTCCATCCAAATTACCCGTTATTCCTCTTAATCCCTCGAAATCCTCCAAATGCCTCCTCCCAATAGTCCCAAATCCACTTATATACATTTTGATCAGCAAATCCAAATCTATATTCCCCATAATCCATCAATTTTCCTCTCAGTCATCCCAAATCATCTAAAACGATCTACCTCTAGTCCCTCATATCACTGAAAATCCCCAGAATCTCTTCTAAAATCTTATACAAAGGGGACTCAATCATGTGGACTCAACTATGAAGTAATATAGGATATCAGGTGCATCGGGATATGTTCTGATACGATAAATAATTTGTCCTGGGGCAAAAATCTCGGTTAACAAATCGATTTTATAAAGAAAATATGCCATCAAACATGCTAAAAACGAAAATCAAATAATTTTTCAAATTATTTGATATTTGATCAAATATTTGATTTTTCAAACCTTCATCAAACAAATATTTGATCAAATTATTTGATATTTATTTGATATTTGAAAAAATCAAATTTCTTCAAAAACTCATCAAACAAATATTTGATCAAATAAAATCAA
This sequence comes from Meloidogyne arenaria, assembly GCA_036172955.1. NCBI lineage: Eukaryota > Metazoa > Nematoda > Chromadorea > Rhabditida > Meloidogynidae > Meloidogyne > Meloidogyne arenaria. The sequence goes on from JARQAB010000043.1 coordinate 188,939, forward strand.
ATAAAATTTGGTCAAATATTTGATTTTATTTGACCAAATATTTGTTTGGTCCGATCTCTAGTTCATTGATTCCAGGGTTTTTATTTTATTTTTATCCATTAATTCCAAGGTCACCGCCTTTTCTCTTTTTCGGGAAATTATTAATCTATTCAAATCGTCTATGTTTTTGATCACTCTCTAGCAAAAAAATGTGCGCTTTTTGGATTATAGTAGGGAGATTAGGGCAACTAGATCGACGCCTTCACTGGCTTTATACCCCAACCCGAATGCACTACTGGATGTTGAAATTTTAAAACTAGAATAATTCCCCTACCTTAACTAATTTTCAATCCCACAGATGCGTTTGAATATTAAGTGCCCATGGTCTGTAACTATGAAGTAGTATAATACTTGAAATTCTATTAATGAAATTTTAGACTTCAGCAATGCTTTGCCTCAAGCTGGTCATTCAAAGCATGGTCAACATCCTGCACTTCAACATCAACAAGTAAGAAATCTCAATACACCTCGAGAACTGTATCCTGCTCTTCAACGTCAACAAGAAACAAATGTCAATGCTCAGCGTGATCAGCATCCAGCACTTCAACAGCAGCAAGGAAGAGTTGAAAATGCTCATCAGTATATACAAAATCTAGGTTCTACACAGGGGCAGGATAACTCGGGAATTGGTTCGCAACCAATAAATCAACAATCTGTTTTGAACACAACAGCACATCATTATGGTGATTATCTCACACAACTTCGAGGGCAAAATGCACAATATTCCCAACAAACTCATAATCACAATTTAAACCATCAAAATGTTCAACACGCACCTAATGTTTCAATTAATCATTTAAGCAATCATCAACCTGCGAATCAACAATCAAATTTGGATAATTATATTAGATCTTTAGGTGATATTATTTTAAAGTCTGATCCCTATTTCATGAACCTTTGGTGTAAAAGTGTACAGTATAATGATTTGTATAATGAATGGTATCCCTACCAACTTCCCATCCATAATCAACCTTCTGAAAAATATATCACAAAAAATGAAAAGTATTTTTCGATAACTCAGGTTAACGGAAGACTCAGGTTCGTTGCCTGACAGCGGTTGGTAGACTGTTATGTCGTTTACTGCGGTGTGTGCGAGGAATACCAGAATAAAGGCTATATCATAACGACTATATACAATAGTAACGAACAATAAGAACATGGCTAACGCCGAATATGTAGAGCGTAGGCTTTTTTTGAATGAGCTTCATTCAAAAAATCTTTTTTTCACCACAAAATAAGCTTTTTCCCCCCATGGTTTTCGGTATTCTGAGACCTATATCTTGGTCCACAAGCATCTCCGGAAAAAAAGAGTGGTACTGATCGTCTATACTCGACGAGTCGAATCGAATGGTATAGGTCATATATCGAAACCTTACCACCGGTATACTATACTACAACAAAAAATATTATTATAGAGCAAGAACATATTCGTCAATCATCCATTACTCCATCAAGCTCTAATATTGGCAGTAATAATCCTGAGGGTAAATATATTTTATTTTAAAATAATTTATATAATTTTTTAATAGATGCAAATCGTGAAGAGCATACCTTTGATTATTTCAAATTTCATAAATGAAATTAAAATGATTAAAACTCATTCAAAAAGATTTTGAGAGTAAATGATAATTTAAAGAATTAAAATGTTTAACTTTTTGTATATTTTATTTTAAAATCGTTATACTCATTGTTTCGAGATTTTCTTATAGAAAAACAGAACTATCGCAAATCTAACTATTGAGTGTTATTTGATCAAATAATTGAGATATCTAGAACAGACTTTAAATTTTTTATTTGTAAATCAACAAATGTTAAATCTTTATTAAATTTCTTTCGAATAGATAAAATTTTGAAAAGTTTGTTGAAACTTTATTAACATTTTGAAAAGCATATAGCTATTTAATTTCAAAGGCTGTGCAGTCTTTTAGGTAAGTTAGTTTGGAACAAAGTTCTAATACTGATTAAATACTTCAGAATATGGGCTTTCGAATGAGATACTAAGTATCCTTATCAGATTCAAATTCGTGAACCCCGAGCCCTTTGAAATTTCCAAGTATCAAATTATTAATAAAAAAAATATTTTTCGATATTTTTCTCTTAGGTAAGTTAGGTTAGAACATTCATCTAATAGTGATTAAATACTTCAGAATATGGGCTTTCAAATGAGATATTAAGTATCGTTATCAGATTTAAATTCGCGAACCCCGAGCCCTTTGAACATTCCAAGTATTAAATTATTAATTCAAAAAATATTTTTCGATATTTTTCTCTTAGGTAAGTTAGGTTGGAACAAAGTTCTAAACGTGATTAAATACTACTGAAGATGGGCTTTCAAATGAGATATTAAGTATCGTTATCGCACTTAAATTCGCGAACCCCGAGCCCTTTGAACATTCCAAGTATTAAATTATTAATTCAAAAAAATATTTTTCGATATTTTTCTCTTAGGTAAGTTAGGTTGGAACAAAGTTCTAAACGTGATTAAATACTACTGAAGATGGGCTTTCAAATGAGATATTAAGTATCGTTATCGCACTTAAATTCGCGAACCCCGAGCCCTTTGAACATTCCAAGTATTAAATTATTAATTCAAAAAAATATTTTTCGATATTTTTCTCTTAGGTAAGTTAGGTTGGAACAAAGTTCTAAACGTGATTAAATACTACTGAAGATGGGCTTTCAAATGAGATATTAAGTATCGTTATCGCACTTAAATTCGCGAACCCCGAGCCCTTTGAACATTCCAAGTATTAAATTATTAATTCAAAAAAATATTTTTCGATATTTTTCTCTTAGGTAAGTTAGGTTGGAACAAAGTTCTAAACGTGATTAAATACTACTGAAGATGGGCTTTCAAATGAGATATTAAGTATCGTTATCGCACTTAAATTCGCGAACCCCGAGCCCTTTGAACATTCCAAGTATTAAATTATTAATTCAAAAAATATTTTTCGATATTTTTCTCTTAGGTAAGTTAGGTTGGAACAAAGTTCTAAACGTGATTAAATACTACTGAAGATGGGCTTTCAAATGAGATATTAAGTATCGTTATCGCACTTAAATTCGCGAACCCCGAGCCCTTTGAACATTCCAAGTATTAAATTATTAATTCAAAAAAATATTTTTCGATATTTTTCTCTTAGGTAAGTTAGATTGGAACAAAGTTCTAATAGTGATTAAATACTACGGAAGATGGGCTTTCAAATGAGATATTAAGTATCGTTATCAGATTTAAATTCGCGAACCCCGAGCCCTTTGAACATTCCAAGTATTAAATTATTAATTCAAAAAAATATTTTTCGATATTTTTCTCTTAGGTAAGTTAGGTTAGAACATTCATCTAATAGTGATTAAATACTTCAGAATATGGGCTTTCAAATGAGATATTAAGTATCGTTATCAGATTTAAATTCGCGAACCCCGAGCCCTTTGAACATTCCAAGTATTAAATTATTAATTCAAAAAATATTTTTCGATATTTTTCTCTTAGGTAAGTTAGGTTGGAACAAAGTTCTAAACGTGATTAAATACTACTGAAGATGGGCTTTCAAATGAGATATTAAGTATCGTTATCGCACTTAAATTCGCGAACCCCGAGCCCTTTGAACATTCCAAGTATTAAATTATTAATTCAAAAAAATATTTTTCGATATTTTTCTCTTAGGTAAGTTAGGTTGGAACAAAGTTCTAAACGTGATTAAATACTACTGAAGATGGGCTTTCAAATGAGATATTAAGTATCGTTATCGCACTTAAATTCGCGAACCCCGAGCCCTTTGAACATTCCAAGTATTAAATTATTAATTCAAAAAAATATTTTTCGATATTTTTCTCTTAGGTAAGTTAGGTTGGAACAAAGTTCTAAACGTGATTAAATACTACTGAAGATGGGCTTTCAAATGAGATATTAAGTATCGTTATCGCACTTAAATTCGCGAACCCCGAGCCCTTTGAACATTCCAAGTATTAAATTATTAATTCAAAAAAATATTTTTCGATATTTTTCTCTTAGGTAAGTTAGATTGGAACAAAGTTCTAAACGTGATTAAATACTACTGAAGATGGGCTTTCAAATGAGATATTAAGTATCGTTATCGCACTTAAATTCGCGAACCCCGAGCCCTTTGAACATTCCAAGTATTAAATTATTAATTCAAAAAAATATTTTTCGATATTTTTCTCTTAGGTAAGTTAGGTTGGAACAAAGTTCTAAACGTGATTAAATACTACTGAAGATGGGCTTTCAAATGAGATATTAAGTATCGTTATCGCACTTAAATTCGCGAACCCCGAGCCCTTTGAACATTCCAAGTATTAAATTATTAATTCAAAAAAATATTTTTCGATATTTTTATCTTAGGTAAGTTAGGTTGGAACAAAGTTCTAATACTGATTAAATACTTCAGAATATGGGCTTTCAAATGAGATATTAAGTATCGTTATCAGTTTTAAATTCGCGAACCCCGAGCCCTTTGAACATTCCAAGTATTAAATTATTAATTCAAAAAAATATTTTTCGATATTTTTCTCTTAGGTAAGTTAGGTTGGAACAAAGTTCTAAACGTGATTAAATACTACTGAAGATGGGCTTTCAAATGAGATATTAAGTATCGTTATCGCACTTAAATTCGCGAACCCCGAGCCCTTTGAACATTCCAAGTATTAAATTATTAATTCAAAAAAATATTTTTCGATATTTTTATCTTAGGTAAGTTAGGTTGGAACAAAGTTCTAATACTGATTAAATACTTCAGAATATGGGCTTTCAAATGAGATATTAAGTATCGTTATCAGTTTTAAATTCGCGAACCCCGAGCCCTTTGAACATTCCAAGTATTAAATTATTAATTCAAAAAAATATTTTTCGATATTTTTCTCTTAGGTAAGTTAGGTTGGAACAAAGTTCTAATACTGATTAAATACTTCAGAATATGGGCTTTCAAATGAGATATTAAGTATCGTTATCAGTTTTAAATTCGCGAACCCCGAGCCCTTTGAACATTCCATGTATTAAATTATTAATTCAAAAAAATATTTTTCGATATTTTTCTCTTAGGTAAGTTAGGTTGGAACAAAGTTCTAAACGTGATTAAATACTACTGAAGATGGGCTTTCAAATAAGATATTAAGTATCGTTATCGCACTTAAATTCGCGAACCCCGAGCCCTTTGAACATTCCAAGTATTAAATTATTAATTCAAAAAAATATTTTTCGATATTTTTCTCTTAGGTAAGTTAGGTTGGAACAAAGTTCTAATAGTGATTAAATACTACTGAAGATGGGCTTTCAAATGAGATATTAAGTATCGTTATCGCACTTAAATTCGCGAACCCCGAGCCCTTTGAACATTCCAAGTATTAAATTATTAATTCAAAAAAATATTTTTCGATATTTTTCTCTTAGGTAAGTTAGGTTGGAGCAAAGTTCTAAACGTGATTAAATACTACTGAAGATGGGCTTTCAAATGAGATATTAAGTATCGTTATCGCACTTAAATTCGCGAACCCCGAGCCCTTTGAACATTCCAAGTATTAAATTATTAATTCAAAAAAATATTTTTCGATATTTTTCTCTTAGGTAAGTTAGGTTGGAACAAAGTTCTAAACGTGATTAAATACTACTGAAGATGGGCTTTCAAATGAGATATTAAGTATCGTTATCGCACTTAAATTCGCGAACCCCGAGCCCTTTGAACATTCCAAGTATTAAATTATTAATTCAAAAAAATATTTTTCGATATTTTTATCTTAGGTAAGTTAGGTTGGAACAAAGTTCTAATACTGATTAAATACTTCAGAATATGGGCTTTCAAATGAGATATTAAGTATCGTTATCAGTTTTAAATTCGCGAACCCCGAGCCCTTTGAACATTCCAAGTATTAAATTATTAATTCAAAAAAATATTTTTCGATATTTTTCTCTTAGGTAAGTTAGGTTGGAACAAAGTTCTAATACTGATTAAATACTTCAGAATATGGGCTTTCAAATGAGATATTAAGTATCGTTATCAGTTTTAAATTCGCGAACCCCGAGCCCTTTGAACATTCCATGTATTAAATTATTAATTCAAAAAAATATTTTTCGATATTTTTCTCTTAGGTAAGTTAGGTTGGAACAAAGTTCTAAACGTGATTAAATACTACTGAAGATGGGCTTTCAAATAAGATATTAAGTATCGTTATCGCACTTAAATTCGCGAACCCCGAGCCCTTTGAACATTCCAAGTATTAAATTATTAATTCAAAAAAATATTTTTCGATATTTTTCTCTTAGGTAAGTTAGGTTGGAACAAAGTTCTAATAGTGATTAAATACTACTGAAGATGGGCTTTCAAATGAGATATTAAGTATCGTTATCAGATTTAAATTCGCGAACCCCGAGCCCTTTGAACATTCCAAGTATTAAATTATTAATTCAAAAAAATATTTTTCGATATTTTTCTCTTAGGTAAGTTAGGTTGGAACAAAGTTCTAAACGTGATTAAATACTACTGAAGATGGGCTTTCAAATGAGATATTAAGTATCGTTATCGCACTTAAATTCGCGAACCCCGAGCCCTTTGAACATTCCAAGTATTAAATTATTAATTCAAAAAAATATTTTTCGATATTTTTATCTTAGGTAAGTTAGGTTGGAACAAAGTTCTAAACGTGATTAAATACTACTGAAGATGGGCTTTCAAATGAGATATTAAGTATCGTTATCGCACTTAAATTCGCGAACCCCGAGCCCTTTGAACATTCCAAGTATTAAATTATTAATTCAAAAAAATATTTTTCGATATTTTTATCTTAGGTAAGTTAGGTTGGAACAAAGTTCTAAACGTGATTAAATACTACTGAAGATGGGCTTTCAAATGAGATATTAAGTATCGTTATCGCACTTAAATTCGCGAACCCCGAGCCCTTTGAACATTCCAAGTATTAAATTATTAATTCTAAAAATGATTTTTCGATATTTTTCTCTTAGGTAAGTTAGGTTGGAACAAAGTTCTAAACGTGATTAAATACTACTGAAGATGGGCTTTCAAATGAGATATTAAGTATCGTTATCGCACTTAAATTCGCGAACCCCGAGCCCTTTGAACATTCCAAGTATTAAATTATTAATTCAAAAAAATATTTTTCGATATTTTTATCTTAGGTAAGTTAGGTTGGAACAAAGTTCTAATACTGATTAAATACTTCAGAATATGGGCTTTCAAATGAGATATTAAGTATCGTTATCAGTTTTAAATTCGCGAACCCCGAGCCCTTTGAACATTCCAAGTATTAAATTATTAATTCAAAAAAATATTTTTCGATATTTTTCTCTTAGGTAAGTTAGGTTGGAACAAAGTTCTAATACTGATTAAATACTTCAGAATATGGGCTTTCAAATGAGATATTAAGTATCGTTATCAGTTTTAAATTCGCGAACCCCGAGCCCTTTGAACATTCCATGTATTAAATTATTAATTCAAAAAAATATTTTTCGATATTTTTCTCTTAGGTAAGTTAGGTTGGAACAAAGTTCTAAACGTGATTAAATACTACTGAAGATGGGCTTTCAAATAAGATATTAAGTATCGTTATCGCACTTAAATTCGCGAACCCCGAGCCCTTTGAACATTCCAAGTATTAAATTATTAATTCAAAAAAATATTTTTCGATATTTTTCTCTTAGGTAAGTTAGGTTGGAACAAAGTTCTAATAGTGATTAAATACTACTGAAGATGGGCTTTCAAATGAGATATTAAGTATCGTTATCGCACTTAAATTCGCGAACCCCGAGCCCTTTGAACATTCCAAGTATTAAATTATTAATTCAAAAAAATATTTTTCGATATTTTTCTCTTAGGTAAGTTAGGTTGGAACAAAGTTCTAAACGTGATTAAATACTACTGAAGATGGGCTTTCAAATGAGATATTAAGTATCGTTATCGCACTTAAATTCGCGAACCCCGAGCCCTTTGAACATTCCAAGTATTAAATTATTAATTCAAAAAAATATTTTTCGATATTTTTCTCTTAGGTAAGTTAGGTTGGAACAAAGTTCTAAACGTGATTAAATACTACTGAAGATGGGCTTTCAAATGAGATATTAAGTATCGTTATCGCACTTAAATTCGCGAACCCCGAGCCCTTTGAACATTCCAAGTATTAAATTATTAATTCAAAAAAATATTTTTCGATATTTTTCTCTTAGGTAAGTTAGGTTGGAACAAAGTTCTAAACGTGATTAAATACTACTGAAGATGGGCTTTCAAATGAGATATTAAGTATCGTTATCGCACTTAAATTCGCGAACCCCGAGCCCTTTGAACATTCCAAGTATTAAATTATTAATTCAAAAAAATATTTTTCGATATTTTTCTCTTAGGTAAGTTAGATTGGAACAAAGTTCTAAACGTGATTAAATACTACTGAAGATGGGCTTTCAAATGAGATATTAAGTATCGTTATCGCACTTAAATTCGCGAACCCCGAGCCCTTTGAACATTCCAAGTATTAAATTATTAATTCAAAAAAATATTTTTCGATATTTTTCTCTTAGGTAAGTTAGGTTGGAACAAAGTTCTAAACGTGATTAAATACTACTGAAGATGGGCTTTCAAATGAGATATTAAGTATCGTTATCGCACTTAAATTCGCGAACCCCGAGCCCTTTGAACATTCCAAGTATTAAATTATTAATTCAAAAAAATATTTTTCGATATTTTTCTCTTAGGTAAGTTAGGTTGGAACAAAGTTCTAAACGTGATTAAATACTACTGAAGATGGGCTTTCAAATGAGATATTAAGTATCGTTATCGCACTTAAATTCGCGAACCCCGAGCCCTTTGAACATTCCAAGTATTAAATTATTAATTCAAAAAAATATTTTTCGATATTTTTCTCTTAGGTAAGTTAGGTTGGAACAAAGTTCTAAACGTGATTAAATACTACTGAAGATGGGCTTTCAAATGAGATATTAAGTATCGTTATCGCACTTAAATTCGCGAACCCCGAGCCCTTTGAACATTCCAAGTATTAAATTATTAATTCAAAAAAATATTTTTCGATATTTTTCTCTTAGGTAAGTTAGGTTGGAACAAAGTTCTAAACGTGATTAAATACTACTGAAGATGGGCTTTCAAATGAGATATTAAGTATCGTTATCGCACTTAAATTCGCGAACCCCGAGCCCTTTGAACATTCCAAGTATTAAATTATTAATTCAAAAAAATATTTTTCGATATTTTTCTCTTAGGTAAGTTAGGTTGGAACAAAGTTCTAAACGTGATTAAATACTACTGAAGATGGGCTTTCAAATGAGATATTAAGTATCGTTATCGCACTTAAATTCGCGAACCCCGAGCCCTTTGAACATTCCAAGTATTAAATTATTAATTCAAAAAAATATTTTTCGATATTTTTCTCTTAGGTAAGTTAGGTTGGAACAAAGTTCTAAACGTGATTAAATACTACTGAAGATGGGCTTTCAAATGAGATATTAAGTATCGTTATCGCACTTAAATTCGCGAACCCCGAGCCCTTTGAACATTCCAAGTATTAAATTATTAATTCAAAAAAATATTTTTCGATATTTTTCTCTTAGGTAAGTTAGGTTGGAACAAAGTTCTAAACGTGATTAAATACTACTGAAGATGGGCTTTCAAATGAGATATTAAGTATCGTTATCGCACTTAAATTCGCGAACCCCGAGCCCTTTGAACATTCCAAGTATTAAATTATTAATTCAAAAAAATATTTTTCGATATTTTTCTCTTAGGTAAGTTAGGTTGGAACAAAGTTCTAAACGTGATTAAATACTACTGAAGATGGGCTTTCAAATGAGATATTAAGTATCGTTATCGCACTTAAATTCGCGAACCCCGAGCCCTTTGAACATTCCAAGTATTAAATTATTAATTCAAAAAAATATTTTTCGATATTTTTCTCTTAGGTAAGTTAGGTTGGAACAAAGTTCTAAACGTGATTAAATACTACTGAAGATGGGCTTTCAAATGAGATATTAAGTATCGTTATCGCACTTAAATTCGCGAACCCCGAGCCCTTTGAACATTCCAAGTATTAAATTATTAATTCAAAAAAATATTTTTCGATATTTTTCTCTTAGGTAAGTTAGGTTGGAACAAAGTTCTAAACGTGATTAAATACTACTGAAGATGGGCTTTCAAATGAGATATTAAGTATCGTTATCGCACTTAAATTCGCGAACCCCGAGCCCTTTGAACATTCCAAGTATTAAATTATTAATTCAAAAAAATATTTTTCGATATTTTTCTCTTAGGTAAGTTAGGTTGGAACAAAGTTCTAAACGTGATTAAATACTACTGAAGATGGGCTTTCAAATGAGATATTAAGTATCGTTATCGCACTTAAATTCGCGAACCCCGAGCCCTTTGAACATTCCAAGTATTAAATTATTAATTCAAAAAAATATTTTTCGATATTTTTCTCTTAGGTAAGTTAGGTTGGAACAAAGTTCTAAACGTGATTAAATACTACTGAAGATGGGCTTTCAAATGAGATATTAAGTATCGTTATCGCACTTAAATTCGCGAACCCCGAGCCCTTTGAACATTCCAAGTATTAAATTATTAATTCAAAAAAATATTTTTCGATATTTTTCTCTTAGGTAAGTTAGGTTGGAACAAAGTTCTAAACGTGATTAAATACTACTGAAGATGGGCTTTCAAATGAGATATTAAGTATCGTTATCGCACTTAAATTCGCGAACCCCGAGCCCTTTGAACATTCCAAGTATTAAATTATTAATTCAAAAAAATATTTTTCGATATTTTTCTCTTAGGTAAGTTAGGTTGGAACAAAGTTCTAAACGTGATTAAATACTACTGAAGATGGGCTTTCAAATGAGATATTAAGTATCGTTATCGCACTTAAATTCGCGAACCCCGAGCCCTTTGAACATTCCAAGTATTAAATTATTAATTCAAAAAAATATTTTTCGATATTTTTCTCTTAGGTAAGTTAGGTTGGAACAAAGTTCTAAACGTGATTAAATACTACTGAAGATGGGCTTTCAAATGAGATATTAAGTATCGTTATCGCACTTAAATTCGCGAACCCCGAGCCCTTTGAACATTCCAAGTATTAAATTATTAATTCAAAAAAATATTTTTCGATATTTTTCTCTTAGGTAAGTTAGTTTGGAACAAAGTTCTAATACTGATTAAATACTTCAGAATATGGGCTTTCGAATGAGATACTAAGTATCCTTATCAGATTCAAATTCGTGAACCCCGAGCCCTTTGAAATTTCCAAGTATCAAATTATTAATAAAAAAAATATTTTTCGATATTTTTCTCTTAGGTAAGTTAGGTTAGAACATTCATCTAATAGTGATTAAATACTTCAGAATATGGGCTTTCAAATGAGATATTAAGTATCGTTATCAGATTTAAATTCGCGAACCCCGAGCCCTTTGAACATTCCAAGTATTAAATTATTAATTCAAAAAAATATTTTTCGATATTTTTCTCTTAGGTAAGTTAGGTTGGAACAAAGTTCTAAACGTGATTAAATACTACTGAAGATGGGCTTTCAAATGAGATATTAAGTATCGTTATCGCACTTAAATTCGCGAACCCCGAGCCCTTTGAACATTCCAAGTATTAAATTATTAATTCAAAAAAATATTTTTCGATATTTTTCTCTTAGGTAAGTTAGGTTGGAACAAAGTTCTAAACGTGATTAAATACTACTGAAGATGGGCTTTCAAATGAGATATTAAGTATCGTTATCGCACTTAAATTCGCGAACCCCGAGCCCTTTGAACATTCCAAGTATTAAATTATTAATTCAAAAAAATATTTTTCGATATTTTTCTCTTAGGTAAGTTAGGTTGGAACAAAGTTCTAAACGTGATTAAATACTACTGAAGATGGGCTTTCAAATGAGATATTAAGTATCGTTATCGCACTTAAATTCGCGAACCCCGAGCCCTTTGAACATTCCAAGTATTAAATTATTAATTCAAAAAAATATTTTTCGATATTTTTCTCTTAGGTAAGTTAGGTTGGAACAAAGTTCTAAACGTGATTAAATACTACTGAAGATGGGCTTTCAAATGAGATATTAAGTATCGTTATCGCACTTAAATTCGCGAACCCCGAGCCCTTTGAACATTCCAAGTATTAAATTATTAATTCAAAAAAATATTTTTCGATATTTTTCTCTTAGGTAAGTTAGGTTGGAACAAAGTTCTAAACGTGATTAAATACTACTGAAGATGGGCTTTCAAATGAGATATTAAGTATCGTTATCGCACTTAAATTCGCGAACCCCGAGCCCTTTGAACATTCCAAGTATTAAATTATTAATTCAAAAAAATATTTTTCGATATTTTTCTCTTAGGTAAGTTAGGTTGGAACAAAGTTCTAAACGTGATTAAATACTACTGAAGATGGGCTTTCAAATGAGATATTAAGTATCGTTATCGCACTTAAATTCGCGAACCCCGAGCCCTTTGAACATTCCAAGTATTAAATTATTAATTCAAAAAAATATTTTTCGATATTTTTCTCTTAGGTAAGTTAGGTTGGAACAAAGTTCTAAACGTGATTAAATACTACTGAAGATGGGCTTTCAAATGAGATATTAAGTATCGTTATCGCACTTAAATTCGCGAACCCCGAGCCCTTTGAACATTCCAAGTATTAAATTATTAATTCAAAAAAATATTTTTCGATATTTTTCTCTTAGGTAAGTTAGATTGGAACAAAGTTCTAATAGTGATTAAATACTACGGAAGATGGGCTTTCAAATGAGATATTAAGTATCGTTATCAGATTTAAATTCGCGAACCCCGAGCCCTTTGAACATTCCAAGTATTAAATTATTAATTCAAAAAAATATTTTTCGATATTTTTCTCTTAGGTAAGTTAGGTTAGAACATTCATCTAATAGTGATTAAATACTTCAGAATATGGGCTTTCAAATGAGATATTAAGTATCGTTATCAGATTTAAATTCGCGAACCCCGAGCCCTTTGAACATTCCAAGTATTAAATTATTAATTCAAAAAAATATTTTTCGATATTTTTCTCTTAGGTAAGTTAGGTTGGAACAAAGTTCTAAACGTGATTAAATACTACTGAAGATGGGCTTTCAAATGAGATATTAAGTATCGTTATCGCACTTAAATTCGCGAACCCCGAGCCCTTTGAACATTCCAAGTATTAAATTATTAATTCAAAAAAATATTTTTCGATATTTTTCTCTTAGGTAAGTTAGGTTGGAACAAAGTTCTAAACGTGATTAAATACTACTGAAGATGGGCTTTCAAATGAGATATTAAGTATCGTTATTGCACTTAAATTCGCGAACCCCGAGCCCTTTGAACATTCCAAGTATTAAATTATTAATTCAAAAAAATATTTTTCGATATTTTTCTCTTAGGTAAGTTAGGTTGGAACAAAGTTCTAAACGTGATTAAATACTACTGAAGATGGGCTTTCAAATGAGATATTAAGTATCGTTATCGCACTTAAATTCGCGAACCCCGAGCCCTTTGAACATTCCAAGTATTAAATTATTAATTCAAAAAAATATTTTTCGATATTTTTCTCTTAGGTAAGTTAGGTTGGAACAAAGTTCTAAACGTGATTAAATACTACTGAAGATGGGCTTTCAAATGAGATATTAATTATCGTTATCAGATTTAAATTCGCGAACCCCGAGCTCTTTAAACTTTCCAAGTATGAAATTATTTAATTAAAAAAAGTTAAATGGTCCGAGCATACTTCCATATCATTAATACATTTTTATTGTTTATCAAGCTATTTGTAAAACTAAATTACAAAATAAATAAATATTAAATATAAAAATTAATTAATTAACACAAATCGTTTTTCATCGTTCAATTCTTCATTCAAACTAAATTTAATATTAGCGTAATCAAGAATCAAGTTAGCAATTTCCTCTACATAATTCTTGCAATATTCATTTAAACTAAATTTAATAGATTCTTTTTTGTATAATTCATCAATGCGGGCACAAAATTCTTTGGCGTATAAAACGTGCATTAATCCTTTGTTTATAGCTTCTTTTACTAATTTGAATCGAGTTTGATACTGAATAAATTTGAAAATTAGTTTAAAATTTATTTATTTTTTATAATGCCTGATAAATTTTGTAAGTAAATGACAAGCTCCCTTTGAAGAAAAGCTAATACTTTTTTAAAATATGGTAGATCCTTCGAACTTTTTTAAAATATATATAGTGAGCTAAGTTTCCTTTAATGTTTTCTACCGGTTAATGTAAAGTTTTCTCTAGCTTCCCCTACCATAATTTTCCTTAGGTAATCAACTGATAGGTTAACAATTTAGCTCAAATAAGGAAGGAAGCCGAAATGTTTATGCACAAAGTCATTTGCAGACATGTTGGTCGCGAGCTGGATTTTACCCGTTATACATATTCCATAAATATGGCCTTTAACCCCTAGACATCTTAAAAGCGCGGAAGAAAGCAGAAGACTGAAGCATAAGGCCAAGGAAGACGGAAATATATTGAGAACGAAAGTGATCCCTCCCTAGAGAACAAAGTGATTAACCGGTAGGAAACCCTCCCCATTCTAATTCTCGACTTCTACAAACTTGGATATCAACAACTTGATCTACAACTTGGATATATAACCTCTACATAACATCAAGGTGCTTCCAACTATTTTATTTTTTTCATTTCCTAGTGGAAATCCAATTTTCTAGCTTTAGGTTCTTATTTTCAAGGTAAATTTTTTCAATCTCCCACCTTAATTCCATGTTTGGAAAAGACAAGAAAATTAACACCAATCTATGGCACGTCCAAATAAATTTAAAAAATTAAATCTCAAACCTTTTCCTTTTCCTTCTCCAGTTTAATCCTATCATGCTTATCATCAAGAGAATTATTAATCTTTTTAAGTTTACTAAACAATTTCCTTTTAAATCGTTTTAACGAAGCAATATTTTTAAAATGCTTGATAATTTTGGAATTTTGTTTTGCTTTCATAGTTTCAATAAAATTCAATAAAATTTTTGTATTTTCTTTGTTAAAGAAAAGATTTTCGGTAATTAAAATTAACTGATAAAAATTTGTTGATTTATGGTAAAGCTTGTACAATTCCTCATTGCTTTTAAGTACGAAATTGTTGAATTCTTTTAAATCATGATTGTAAATATATGGTTCGATATCGGGGATGTGAAATCCAGGTTCAACTGCAACTGGATTTTTATGATTAGTAGCAAGTGATAGGAAAGGGAACAAGTGATAAGAAAGAGGAAACTAGTACCAAATTGACGGGTACAGCGCAAGAGGCGCGCGGCCATGTAGGCGCAAAGCCATAACTTGCTTCAAGATTTCCTAATCTTACCAAATTTAGTATTAAACGATTCCTTTCATCGAGCTAATGAGAATGATACCAGAATTATTAAGGTCCAGAAATTGACAAAATTGACCCAAATTGACTAATAATTTTTCTGAAATATACGGTAAAAGAATGAGTGAGAGAAATGCGGTTTTGACTAAGTGGTAGATCATAATGAATGAATGGAGGCCATTACTCTCCGAATAAGAACATTTTTGGAAACTAGAAACTAGGCATAATAGGTTAGTAGTGTATAGGGCAGATATCATTCGTCATTTATCCGTAGGAGCCCATTAGCTAACAGAACCTTAACGGAATTGGTGAATATATTTATGATAGTTATAATGACTAGCTGAGTTTCAAATACGGTAAAATAATTAGATTTATTATGTATGATCTTAATAATGATGAGATTTATTATATATGATGATCTTATAAGTATTATAAATTGTTTTAGAGAGGGTTCTCGAGAGTATATGGCTGAGTTTTAATCTCAGCTGGGATCTCAACAGACCTTACGAGAGTATACTTTATTCTGAATTTATTGGTTAATTAACTAAATAATTACCTAAATCATTATTTAGTCCATCATCTACTTTCTCCTTATTTTTTATATTTTTCTCCGAATTTTTTTGATTTTTATTAGAATGACTAGGCTCGTCTTTAATTTTATTTTCCTCTTCAATTTCAACATTTCCATTCACCTCTGATTTTTCCTGTTTATTCTTTTGCATTGTTCCATTACCATTTTCACAATTCTCCAAATCATCTTCCATAGTATCCAAGGCAATATCCAAAAGTGAACGTCTACTAGAAGCTCCCTCGTTGGTAAAACCCTCCTCGTCTTCATGGATTACGTTCAAAGGAAAGCGAAATGAAGCCGATCCCAATTTTAGCTCATTCTCTAAATTGCTAAACAAATCATTTTCATGAATTAACTTCGAGTCATCCTCCCCTTGATTTATCATTTCAGCTTCCTTTTCAGGTTCCCCTTCAATAATTACTTCCTTCCCCTTCTCCTTGATACTCTTTTTCTTTAACAATTTTTTAAATTTATTGGTAATTTTGCCTGAATTCTTTTTGGAAAATTTCTCTCCGTTTTTATCATCCTTTGGTCCTGTACTTCCCCCAATGCCAGAATCTTGTAGTCCATTGCCTTCAGGTAATATTTTATCAAAAATTGCATCAGTGTCTTTCAAACGTTTCAAGAGCTTGTCTCTCTCTGTGGGTTCAGGATTTTTTGATTTTGAATGATTCCGATTGAAAATAAATTTGGCTTTATTCCATTTACTAGTATCGCCTTGATTTGATATTTCAATAAGCGGGATTAGAAGGAATAGAGTTGAAATCAAGAATATAAATTTATCCATTAGCGTCTAGGAATATAGTGAGATTTGATAGTTTCTTGTTCTTCCAGGGTTTACTAGTCCTAGACAGAGACCTCAGACTAAGACATTTATTTCGCTAGACAGAGGAAAAATCTAGGACATGTCTAGATTACTGGCTCAGGATCAAGAGCTTAAGTATTTGGATTTGGAGTCTAGGATTTGAACTCAACCTAAGCCTATCTCAAGGCTATAACTTTATTTTATGCAAGGAAATCTTGGAATCTATGTAATTGGCCTGATACCCTGATTGATCTGATACCCTTGATATACTGATTGGCCTGATATCCTTGGGCGTCCTTATGGTCTAGTATCTAGTAGCTGTTAAATTTTGTCTAGGAATCAAGAGCGGATTGATTTTGATTTATGACAAGGCTGCGACTTTTACATAAATCAAGCTCGGGGAGTCCTTATGGTCTTGTATCTAGTATTTGTGAAATTTAGTCTAGGAAGCTAGAACGGACAATAATTATCTCCTTTATTATTTTTAAATTTATTAAGAAAAATTAAATAGGTAGCTAGTGTAGACGGCGGATGTTATTTCATTTCCTATGTCAAATGAATGTATTTCTCCTGATGAAATCAAATGGATTTATGAAAGGCAGACAAAAAATATAGCCAAAAATGGATATATGGAATTGATTGAGAGTCCTTTTATTGCCGCAAAGGCAATGTTGTTTTAGCAATAGCCGATAAAAAAATTTAAAAGGGTTGCCGACTTTGAAAAAAATTTTTTTTATTTTTTAAGAGTTAAGGAAAGGATTTTATCTAAAAATTAATATAAATTTAATAAAAATCTTAAGAGATTAATAGGTGCCCACATTCTTCTAAATCTATAATAAATTCCAATGAGCATACTCAAATCTTCAATAAATCTGGTTAGGCTAATTAGAATCCATCTTCCTGACTAAATTTGATCAGAATTAACATGAAGATAGTTTTTCTCTGTCTGTCTTGCAAGTGACTAGCGGTTTACCTCGATTCATCTTCTGTTGAAGCTGGGAATACCGTATTTTTCCTAATAGTGCGACCGGTCGGCTTATTTTTCAACCATCCTCTAGAGGGTCGGTTTATTAGAAGGGGTCGGTCTAATAGAGACAGTGGCACTATTAGGAAAAATACGATATTTATAATTTAGATTCTTTTAAGTAGTTTAGACATTCTTTTGGTTAAAGATATTCTTTATACCCACATTTAAAATAAATCAAGAAATTGTCATATAAAAATAATCAAAAATCAAATGTCTTTTAATGGTTACTTTGAAGGGGTTCAATAAAATTTGGACAAATCAAGGAGCTTAATAAATGTTCAGGGTCATAGTTTTGTATGTTAAGGAGTAAATACAATTGTTTGTAGGGATGGATAAGTTGGGATAACGTAGATGCTCAAATATGCTTGCTATAATAATTTTAGAAGGATACAGAAATCATTATCACTGTTAATTAATGGAAAATTTTAAGAATACTAAATATAAAATAATACAATTTTGACTTAATCTAATTGGGAATCACCCTAAATCGAGCGCTCCTTTAAAATAAATGCCCTTTCTAGCGAGAATTTCAAACAATAATCACCCCTTGTAATGAGCATATACGGTAACAGGGTTTCAATAAACACACTCATTTGGTAGCAAAAGTTAATATGCATCCATTTTCAAGAATCATCCTTAGCTTATGATCCACTTTTAAATAAATCACTTAATGTGGGTTGTTTCTCTGGTGTTTTAAGCAAATCTCTCAATGAGATTATCGGGGTTTGTTTCACTGGTTTATCATGCATATTAAGCAAATCTCCATGTGATGGCAATTGTTGTTCCTTTAATTGCTCGTGAAGTTTTAAAGGTGAATTTCTCAATGGAGCGATTTGATTTTTGTTTGATTGTTTCTTTGGTTCCGAGCGAAGGAGAGATTTGATTTTTAAATTAAGACCAGTTGGCTTTTTCGACTTTTCATCTTCTGATTTAATATCTCCCAGAGATACAGTTCGATTGAATTTTTTCTCACTTTGTTTTGGATGATCGAATGAATTCATAACTAAAAATTATATTAAGAATAGAAATTTTGACTTATTTTTTATGAAATGGATTCATTTTGAATTTTTTGTTCCATTTCTAGTATCCATTCCGCGATATTTTATATATCTTTTAGGCGAAGGGGAGTATATCTAGTTTAATATCTTCAGCCTTTCAGGTTCTATAGCGAGTCAGAAGAGGTTATCATCTATACACTCCTCAAAAGATACCTAGAAAATCGAGAAGAAGATTGATAACTTCTATCTAAACATGAGGGAGATCAATCTAAGTTTCAAGTATCTCTTATTATTTTCACTCCGCCACTCAGGAGAGAAAGGCAAAATCCTTCACTATTTGTTTTATTTAATCCCTCATCAATTAATTACCTGTAGTGGCAAATCTAACAAAATTACGAGGTATATTCCTTGCGAGTTCGAAAGATTTTGAGCGATGTAGCTTTTTAACAGGTTGTTTGTTTTGTGAGTCCTCGTCAGCTAATAGTCCGAGGAGTTTTAAATGATCGGCATTTTTATTTTTATTTTCTTCTTCTTTCATCTTTTGTTTTTGTTCTTCATCTTCTTTTATTTTCTTCTCAAATTCCTTCACTTGTTCATTCGTAATTGTCTTACTCTTTTCAGGAATAGGCAAGAGCCGGTTTATGTATTTATCCTTTTTCACGGATTTTTTTAAATCGCTAAACTCAGTTTGATCATCCTTACTTGCCACAATTATGAAAAAAGTTGTCAAAATAAGAAAAAATAATTCTTTTTTCATTCTTTAAAATTTAAATAAATTCGAGTATTTACTCACTTAATTCCAAGACCTCCAAAATTCCCCAAACTTATAATCTGACCAGG
This sequence comes from Meloidogyne arenaria, assembly GCA_036172955.1. Classification (NCBI taxonomy): domain Eukaryota; kingdom Metazoa; phylum Nematoda; class Chromadorea; order Rhabditida; family Meloidogynidae; genus Meloidogyne; species Meloidogyne arenaria. The sequence continues at coordinate 208,583 of JARQAB010000043.1, forward strand.
TTTCTTATGATATGTAGTAGAGACCGGCGCGGGACGGGATCCCGCGCGGGATTTTGCGGGATACCGCTCCCGCACTTTTTTCGATTTGCGGGATTTTGCAGGAGTGCGGGATTTTGCGGGATTTATCCCGCGGGATCCCGTCCCGCAAAGATTTTTTTAAAAATTTTATCACGCGGGATCCCGCAAACGCAATTTTGCCGGTCTCTAATATGTAGTACATATAAAATCTGGTATCAGCTCAAGTCGTGTTAACTATTCCCCTAGTTTTCCTATAAAATTCTTCGTTTGCTCAACTCAAACCTCCATTTAAGTGCCATTCAACCCTACTAAATCGAGGACAACTAGAGACGGTCTTAATGAAGTAAGAACATCAATCGGAGAAGGGCAACAGACTCATATTTTGTGGTCCGCTTGGACTATCCTTTGTGATTACCCATAATAGAATCATAAATTGTTTAAAAATTAGAGTCATGCTAACTTAGAAGATCCGACTTTTCAATATCTTAGAGTTTTTAACTTTTCATGGCCCACCCATAATGACCTGAAGGCCCATCAGGCACCTAACTTCATGAATTCATAAATTTAACTTAAAGAATAAATTTTATTACTCCCTCTTCCTTTTGGATAATTCCCATCCTAGAAATGAGATAATAACTAATTTCAAGGAGAATTACTCGAGCAAATAGACTAACTTTATTAATTTAAAAATTAAATTTTATATTTTATTTAAATTAATTAAAATAAATTATGGGCAGTGAAGTTAATTCATTGTTTAAATTTTTAAAGAAATTTAAATTTATTTCCTTATGGAGTGCCTAGTGAAGCGCCTAGTTAAGCGCGCGTTCATAGACGACATCCAGGATGTTGGCAAGTGAATAGTGAGAGGGGAGAGAGCAAGAATTTAAAAGAGCCCGCACTTATAGTAGAAGCGTCTTGCGCGTTTAAGGAGATAGAAGCGGAAGAGTGAGGAGGAAGAAGAGGGAAGAGGAGGTTGAGGAGGAAGAGTGAGGAGGAAGCAAGTCTAAAGCATCGTTGAATAGGGAATATTGAGAGGGCTGCGGAGAGACGCTACGCTCTCCAAGATAGTCGATTTCTCTCATATTCTCTAAAGCGCCCTTGAAAAGCGTTTTCTATATATGCGAGCGTTTCTTGAGATGTCGTCGGGAAAATTTTATCGATTGAATTTTGAATATCCTTTTATAAAGTAAAAAAATTAAAATTCAACAAATTCTAAAGTTTTGTTTGATTAGAAAAGCTGAAATAAAATAGAAATCTTAAAAAAATATAAGAATTACTCTCAATGAAAATTTTTAAAATTATAAACAGAATATGCATAAAATTCTCATTTAAGCCCTGTAAGCAAAATTTTTTGAATTTCAAGACCCCGGAGAAATATTTCCAAAAAATTTCAATTTTTGGCTTAAAAATACGACAGAAAAACAGAAAAATATCTAAAAATATAAAATTTATCAAATAATTTTCGTGCTATTGTCCATATTTCCAACCTTTTAAAGTTTTCATTTAAATTCGGTCTCGAAAAGTTTTCGTAGCTTCGACGACATTTTCAGAAACATTCAAGAAAATTGAAGGTAATTAATTATCTATTCTATCAAGACTGGAAGCCTTGATCGGCCTGAAAATTTTCAGTTTCAAGAAATATAAAACTATTAATGAAAAAATCAGAAAAATTCAACAAAAATCAGAAAAAATAAGAACGACTAATTAGAGAAAATCAGAACCATAAATCAGAAAAAAAAATTACCGTATTTCCTAAAATAGTACTCCCTCTGAATTAGCACTCCCCCTTTAAATGAGCCGAGGAGTAAGTGACTAGACAGACTAGTAAGATACAACTTGAGAGATTGGAGTAAGAAATTGGAGTACGAAATTTTACTTTGAAATCCATTCTAATGCCTCTATTTTTCAGTTTCGCTTTAGCAATTGATCTTATTTAGAAGATTAAAAGTTAAGCAAGGATTGAATTGAGTTAAGGGAGCCGAGCATAAATTCTTATTTCATAAATTCTCAGTTGGAAATTTCATAAAAACGGTTAATTTTTGGCAAAAAATTTCAAAAATTCCGATTTGATAATGTCCACGACAAAAATTTTACTTGGTCCAAGAACGAGTCTTTCAACAAAACAAAAGTGAAAAATTCCTAAAACTTAACTTTTGAGGCGATCTCTTTATTAAATTTTTTACAAAAAATTTTTTTACTAAATCTAATTTTTATACTAAAACTAAAAATAACAAAATAAAATGAATAGTCGATAAAAAATTTTATCTTTGTTTTTGTTTGCATTTTACCCATAATTTTTTTTGGTTTTTGAATTTTTGTATTTTTTTGGAGTTTTGAATTTTTGTATTTTTTTGAATTTTGTTTTTTTTAATTTTTTTTTGATTTAGACACAATTTTTACATTTTTTGGTCCACAATTTTTTTGTCTAGTCTATGAATTTACCAATAGGTAACTTAAATAATCTTCGCTTTAGTCACGATCAGAATCTGTAGCTTCACTACCAATATCTTGATTATCTCCTCCTTCAACGTTTGACGCTTCACCTGCTAAAAATAAAACAATGAAATTTTATATTTTTAATTTAATTTTTATTAAAATATTATGGAAAATGCTTAATTATATGAATACAGCTTATAATTAGGGAGCGGATTTTTATTGAAATAAATCTTTTTTTTGCAAACACACTTTGTCGAGAGGAGCCCAAATATACCATTAGTTTCTCGATAGTGTTATTCTGAACAAAGTTGTATTTCAATATATTTCAATATTTTTCCATTTTTCCATTTATTTCAATATTTGGCACTTTTTGCAAATTATTTCAATATTCTTGCATATTTTTACCAAAATTTTGGGATTTTTCATAAATTTTAGGAAAAAACTGAAGAAATCTAGCCGTATGACAACCCTAATTCACAAAATTTTCGCCTGCAGCGCTAAAAATTGGGAATTCTGGCTTATATTGGGTAATTCTTGTAGGAGATTGTACTTACACTTTTTGTACTTACACTTAGAGTACGTCGAGTATCGAGTAATTGGGAAAAAACCGAGTTCGAGTAATGCCGAGTTTGAAAAATCCGAGTCCTAGTACGAGTTCAACATTTTAGGCAGAGTTCGATTATGAGTAAATCGAGTAATCGAAAGAACAAAATTCCCCTAAATGTTCCATTTTTCTCAGTAGCAGCACATACATAAAAGGTTTTTCATGCACAAAGATTTTTTTGTTAAATTTGAACTTTTTTTAAAATTTAACTACTAAAATAACAGTAATTTATTTCAATATTTTGCTTATTTTTGGCATTTTTTGTCAATATTTTGCCAATTTATTTCAATATTTTATGGCCATATTTTGCGATTTTATTTCAATAAAAATCCGCTCCCTACTAATAATTACCCCATATACATAAGGATATATTCAGCACGCATAACTATATTTATTTTGGAAATACGAGATTAAATTATTTACTCTTAAAAGTTCACATATCAAAGTTAGATTTATTTTTTGTCACATACCTTTTTCGCAATGTTTATGATGTCTTGTTAAATTCTGCAGATATTTAGATGACATTTCCGTACCGCATTTCTTACATGTAACCATACCATTCTCAGGCTCTGTAAAATGATTCCAGGTTGAAGAAGTTTTTTGTGAAGAAGTTTTTCGAGTAATATCAAATATTCTTTTATTATACATATTTCTAGATTTAAAATAAATTAATGGCTCTAGTGCGTCCCATGGTAGTGTATGCGTCCCATGACAGTGTATGCGTCCCAAAAAAAGTGTTTGCGTCCCAAAAACTGTATGCGTCCCAAAATTCCGATATATCTCCGGAGTCTACTCCGGCATTTTGAGAAAAAATAATTCATAAATTCAAAAAAATTTTCTTCAGCATTTCAGATTAATATTATTTAGAAATGTGAAGATCTTTAACCATTTATATTTTACCGACGAAAATCTATAATTAGATTTTTGAAAATTTTACTAAAAAATTGAAATTTAAAATTGTTCCTAATTTATCATTCAAAGACCCATATCTCAGCCCGAGAACCAGATATTCGCTTTTTTTTGACGTCATTAAATCAGCTTAATGAGTTTATTCGGAATATATAAACTTCCACCATATCAAACACATAGCCTTTAAATCAGGGGAGGAAAAGTTGCCGCACCCTGTATAATTATTTGGCATCCTTGCCTTTTAAGCACATTTTATACAACCTATTCAGGTACATATTTTTAGGTTTTAAAACCTAAAAATACGTTTCCAAGTTATTACATATAAGAATATTTACCTTTGCAAGAAGTTTCAATATGGTCTAACAAATTCTTCAAATATTTGCTTGACATAACATGTTTGCATTTATTACATTCAACTTTATCATTATCAACAGATGTAAAATTATCCGTTGCTGTTTTGTTAACTATAACATTAAATTTACTTTAACTTTTAAATATTAAGTAATTTTATTGAATAAATAATCTAAGTTATCTATAAATTAAAAGGCAGATATTTGAAGTATCAGCTGAATTTAGTAATTTTTTGGTTGCGGTTCATATTTTATATGAGAATCCGATCCAGATCAGACATAAATCTAAGAGTTATGTCTTAATACAGATGTGCTATACTTTATTATGTAGCTATACATTTTAAGTTATTTTTAAAAATTTAAATATATTTTAATTACGTTTCCAACAATTTTTACGATGAGTTTTTAAATTTCCTAAATATGCAGACATTTCCAGACCGCACTCCTTACAAGCAACTTTACCATTTACAATTTGGGTAAAATGATTCCATGTTGAAGAAGTTTTTGCTGAAATATCAAATATTCTTTAATTTTTTAATTAAAAAAATTGAAAACTAAATTTGTTCAATTTATAAGAAGTTTAAGAATAATATGAACAGACATGAGAACAAAAACCCCGAAACTTTTCGGGTCGGGGTACGGGGTTTTCACTTTTTTTCGGGGCGGGGTTCGGGTCGGGGAGAATCTTAAAAAAATCGTTCGGGAACGGGGTCGGGGTTCGGGGTCGGGGTACAACTCTACTAAAAAATTAACTTAACTAAAAAAAAATTCTTATTATGAAAGTGGCATATTTGAAATTATTACTACATATGTTATATTCCTATGTTATATTATTATATTTTAAATCGTATATTATATTATACACTTCTTGATTTTAGTATATATGAGTTGAGAGGATCAATAGCCTGAATTTGATGATATTCCGGATTTGCATTGAATGTTACAGTATATTCAGCTAAAAAAAATTTTGAATGCTTCAATAAAAATTAAAAAATCAAAGAATTAAATCCTGAAGCTAGGATTGGTCCAATTATATCATCAAAAATCATATCGTTACCATTTAATGGAATACTTCGATCTAGTCCTGACAGAACGGGGATTACATTCGGATCGATAATAAATTTCTTAAAAAACTTACGAATGTCTTGAATATCTTGCCCGCCATATCCTTGTCCTCCATATCCTTGTGTATCATGTCCTTGTCCGTGCGTGCTTGTTGATCCAACTTTTTCTTTTCCCTTACTACCTGTGCATTCCAACAAAACGAAAGAATTTGAAATAATTAAGAAACAAGTGACAAAATTAGTTAATTTCATCTAGAAATAATTTATTTGTTATATGGTTATACGGTTATCTTCTAGAAGAGTTGGACAATATTGTTGTCGAAAAGCTTCTTTAGTTAAGCTTATTTTAAGGTTAAAAGTTAAGCTAAGATTGACTGGAGATAAGGAGTGAGGAGTAAGTGACTAGACAAAATTGAAAATAAAAATTTCATTTCCGACACCTCGGACTGTTATGATCCACCTCTTGTGTTCACGGTTTTATTTAAATAAAACACTGAATACCGTATATGGCATTAATCTAATTACCGTATAACCTGTATTAATTGCCCTCCCTCAAATAATTACCCAACTTCCATTAATCCATCAATAATTACCCCCCAACAAATGCCCTAAACACTTTCAAATTTCAAAACTCGTATAATTACCCTCCCTCTATTAATTACTCCCTCCAGCGGAAGGTCGAAACAAAAATTACCCAGGGTAGTTATTAAAGGATATACGGTAAATGAATTTAATTTAATTAATTTAACTCAAATAATCATTCGAATGTAGCGGGCGCGATTAAAGGTAATATGTTAATTTAAAAAAATTTTTTTTTAATGTTTATTGCTCGTGAGAGCGACTTTTATGGAGAGGATTTGGGCAGCTAAAAATTATTACACGTCTATCAGACGACTGCCCACAACTATCTACTGCCTACGCTTGTCATACTCACACGTTCATCATTTTAAAGTAACGTCGACTTAGAGGACAAGAAAGAATTACGAGAATGCCATTGCTCCATTGCTGTTATGGAGTGACAGTGCCATTACTCCATTGCTCCACTGCCGTGCCATTGAGCAGTGGAGCAAATCTTTTATTCGATTTTTTATAGCGCACATACAAACAACACGGGATTTATTATTTTTATTGACTTTTTAATTAGAATTTTGCACTTTTTTGCAAAAAACATTAATTTGAAAATCGGAGAAGGATTTAACAAGAAAATAAATAGATTACCATTGGAGTAACTAATCGTTTTAACTTGGTTCTATTCCGGTCTCCGGGGTAGTGAAGTCTCCTAGATAAGATTATGGGATAGTTGGATATCTTCTAATATCCGGATCCGATATCCGAACCAAAGATTTCGGATATCCAGCATGTTTTCGGATCCGGATCAGCCAACCTTACTCCTAGAAAATTGAAAAAACCCTGAAGAACGAGCTAAGTTCTCTCTCCTATCCCGTGATTCAAATATCTTCTAGTATTTCTCTCCCAAAGGAGACTTTTTTAGCGCCGGAGACGAAAATTTTGAAAATTTTATGGTTATATTTAATTTTTTAACTATAAAGTCAATTTGTATGTATTGACTTCCAAAATAAATACGAAAAGAAACCCTGAATTTGAGGTATCTTTTGGTACTTGAGGTACGGTTCCTCTCCCAAAGCTCTTTCAAAAGACATAAATTGTCTATGTTCAAAAGTGGCCCGTATTTTTAGGGGGTTCTCAAATTCTAATTCAAATTCCTAGGAAGAATAAAAAAAAAACTAGCTCATTAAATTTTAATTCTGAGTAAAAAAAAATACATAAATAGTATTTTAATAATAAAATACACACCAGTCTTTAATAAGGATGGCGGTTACTGGAAAATATCCGGATATCCTGAACCGATATCTAAGATTTCGGATATCCGGGACTTTTTCGTTCCGGATACTCGGAACCGCCAACCTTAGTCTTTTTAATATAAATAAAAAAAGAATTTCTTTTCATTTAAATAAATCAGTTGCTGCAATATTTTTACTAACACATTCTTCACACAAATCTATACGTAAGGTTACTCCAGCTCCATCACGTTGAATTTTTTCGTCTGATTTGAATAACCTTTCACGACAATTTTTGCATAAATAAATTTGTAAAAAATCTTTGGGTTGAAGTGAAGAAGAACATTTTACTTGGGTAGATGCAGCTAAAGCTTCGGCAAGATGTGCTAAGGATGTTGTAGAGTTTAATGAAGGTGTAGGGACGGGAGGTGGGGGAACAGGAGCTGCAACAGGAACATTGTTGTTGTTAACCACAGGGGGAGGAATACTTGGAGGGGGAACATTTGTTGTTGAGGAAGATGCAACAGGAGGAAGATTATTAACAGTATTAATAGGTGGAGTAACAATAACAACAGTTGGAGGATTTATAATTTCTGTTGAATGTTGTTGTTGTAATTGTTGGTGTTGACGTAGTCTTAACTCACGGTCATGTTTAAATGTGTCAACCTATCAAAAAAAATTTTTTTTGTAATTTATAAATAAATTTTTAATTTTTAAATTTGTAACGGCAAGACTATTGACTATTAATATTAGAGCCCGGCTCGATACGATTTTTTTTCGATATACGATTTTTTTCGATATTTATCGAAAAAATACCGACCGATTAATATAGAGATACCATGCCTTTTCTTACTCCGTACCGCTGACCGTGTGCTCCTTAAGGACGAGGCTAGGAGTCTAGAGAACGATATACGTACAGTACTGAACGTATTTTTCGGTATTTATCTTAATTCCATCTCTAGTATTTAGTATATTCAACTAGGTAATCTATGAATATTCCCAAAGCTTCTTTAATTTTTGTTAACTATTCAGTTATTCTACATATTACTGTCTCCAACAAAAACATATTTGGCGCTCAGCCTTATTATTATTCGTATATCGTATTGTAAGGTCAGTCTGTAAGTTTTTGTCTTATCTCGTTTTGAAGTCTGGTAGATAAGACACAGTCTTTTGTTCTACATGCACTTATGTTTTGCATTTTTTTAATTTCAAAAAATCACTAAGCACCTTATCCTTAATTAGTTTTGTGATATGTTTAATGTCGGAATCTGGGATTAATTGTTGTTCAACCATTTGTTGAACAATTTCTTCAGCTTTATCAACTTCAATGTCAAATGAGAATAACAACCCTTCATTTTCTTTAAATTTGTATTGAGCTCGTTTTCTTTCGTCAATTACATATAATTGCATGTGAATCTGAGGAAAAAAATTTTCTTTAAACTTTCCCACAAAAAAAAAACACCTCATTATTAGTTCCAGTCAAATCTTGCTCTCTATTTTGAATATCTATTCGAATACCACCACATTGTTCATCTTCTTCTCCATTTAATAGCTGTTGAGTAGATGATGCTTGGTCTAAATTATTTTTCTCATTTGTAACACGGTCAATAATTTCTTTAATTTCAGGATTTTGAATACGTTCAAAACATGTTGATTTGACATTCTAAATGACAAAATTTAAAGGAAAAATAAAATTCAACTATTATTTAATAGAGGTCGGCGCGGGACGGGATCCCGATCCCGTATTTCCAACGGGATTTTCCGGGATCCCGGATTTTTGTGATTTTCGTAATCATCCGAGATTTTTTCGGGATATATCCCTCGGGATCCCGTTCCGGTATCGGTCAAGAAAAAGTCCCGCCTCGGGATCCCGGAAGTGCGATTTTGCCGACCTCTAGTATTTAGTATTAATATCTAAGGGTTACTCTAACCCACATATCCTACACCCGGATTTTTTGAACCCTATACGAGATCCACTTCCCTGTGTAATGCCTAATAATAAGGGTTGCCAGTTCGCACGAATCATGACCTGAGACTTGAAAGATCGAGTGAGCCCAGGCTATCTAGCTTGAAATAGACTCGTATGACTCTTGTAAACGAGCCAAATCGAAAAAACCTATGCTTAACTAGCTTAAAAGATTCGACTCGAAAAAATAAATGGATCGAACGTCGGCTCGAACCGAAAACGGCAAACTTAAAGCTTATGAATTGGATCCCGTATTTATTATCTTTGGAGAGTAGGGCCCCTTTTTCCTTAGGCAAAAATTATATTTTTAAAGTCACCCCGCTAGGCTGTGGTTGAATAACAATATTAGAAGTATTATTAGTAACTCCATTAGTAATAATATTAGTCGTAGTAGTTGCAGCTGTTGCTTGAGAAGATGCTGCTAACGCTTCGGCAAGATGAGCAAGAGAAGTCGCTGTATTAAGAATTGGAGCTGTACCAACAACGCAAGCAGTAGTAGGAGCAACAATAACAACAGCAGCAGCTGTTGGGACAACAGCAGGAGTGAGAATTTCAGAAGCTTGTTGTTGTAATTGTAGTTGGCGAAGCCTGAACTCACGGTCACGTTTGAAACAATCGACCTAAATTTTAAAAAATTTTGTAGTCACTAAAAAGGGAGGCGAACATATCGGGACGGACATCTCGGAATTGCTGTGGCTCAAGCCCCGCAGAAGCCCCGGCTCCAGGGCCGAGCTCTGGAATAAGCTCCCGGAGAAATACCCAGCACTAGCGTCTATGTTGGGGTTCTAAAACATAAAAACTCTTTCCTTCAAGAGGACAAAATACTATCTAGGACCCATTGTCCATAGGTCCCAAAACAATTACCAGCACGCTAATTGTCCGTACATTGAAATATCCCGATATGTCTGTATGTCACCAATAAACACACCTTATCCTTAATTAGTTTTGTGATATGTTTAATATCGGAATCTGGAATTAATTGTTGTTCAACCATTTGATGTACAATTTCTTCGGCTTTATCAACCTCTATGTCAAAAGAGAATAACAACCCTTCATTTTCTTTAAATTTGTATTGAGCTCGTTTACGTTCGTCAATTACATATAATTGCATATGAATCTGAGGAAAAAACATATTTTCAGAGAGTTAAGGATTTTATATATAGTGGTTGTTAGTAGTGGGCAATACCTTGCCGTATCAGGAATTAAACAAGCAAAGTTAGACCCAATTAAGACGTGCCACCCATTTAAGTGCTATACAGGGAACTATGCTAAAAAAGACTTAACCAACCAGATATCGGAAAAAGGCCCGATAAAAAAGAGATAGACCTGTAACTGGATCCAGGCCTTAATTTTGCTAGGAACCAAAGACAAGATCCATAATTTTTTCTTGACTTTGATTTTTTATTGACTCAAAAGTCAAGATGTCTCACCCAAAATCAAGGTTTTATTTATAAATTTCCTATCTCTACCCTTATCTAAATACCACTTCAATGACCTATAAATCTAAAGAAAACCACCTCATTATTAGTCCCAATCAAATCTTGTTCTCTATTTTGAATATCAATTCGAATTCCAAATTGTTCTTCAGGCATAAAAAATTCATCGTTTAACAATTGACGAACAGTAGAACGTTCATCCTTATTTGTTCTTATGCATCTATCGATAATTTCTTTAATTTCGGGATTTTGAATTCGATCGAAACAGGCTGGTTTGACACCCTTAAATTAAACAAGTCTTTAAAAAATTGGAAAAAAATCCAAACCGAAACAACTTTTCGATAAACTTGAGCAGCATATTGACATTCGCTGTAAGGATATTCACCTGTAACCATTTCTAAGAGACACATTCCAAAAGCATAAACTTTGAAAAAAAATAGTATATAGGTAAACATTACAAGAGATCAACTAAGGGCCAGATCAACACCTGCAGAGGATCAACTAGGGCATAATCAACACTTGTCCTGACAACTATATAGATCCCTGACCGCCCTCGAGTCGTCCCTCAATTATCATCGTCCTAGGGTTAGGCCCAGGAATTCTGCCGTTCCAATTCTCAAAAATCGAGGTTGAAATTGCCGAAATCATGTAAAAATGGGTGGGACTGACACGAAAAATTACAAAGTTCTTATGGTCGGGACTCCGATTCCCTCTAACTAGTGACTTTAATATTTATCAGAAATTTCCGTTCACAATTCAAAAATTTTTTTTGAAAACCCCTATCCCCCCTAAATAAATATAAAATTTTAAAAATACCATCAACTTCTTCATCGTACTGTTCTTCATACATTTCAGGTGCCATAAATTCTGGTGTTCCAATAACACTTTTTGCATGAGATTTATTTTTGAGAGTGGCAAGACCTGAAATAGAAGTTGAATAAAATTTTTAAATTTTAAAACAGGTTTAAGATATTACGGGCGAGGTACATGAGCTGTATACGACGGGACTCACACAAAATGCCACAAAAATTTCTAAGAAAAAATTTTGCAGCAGTTTTACTAAAGCCATTTTTTGTTTTGGATCCCAAAATTAAAAAGTTAATAGGGCTTCAATGCTTCAGGTTATTTTGATATGACTAACAAACAATGAAGCCTATAATTTTTTTAATTTGGGGGGGGGGGCAAAAAAGGCATTAATTTTGGCATTGGTGATAGTTTCAGATGTCCCCTTGTGAGTGATTGTGAGCTACAGGGGCCCAGCTTCACCTCCCCTTTTTAAAATATTTTATTCCCCCACAGATCTTTTTATATGCTACCAAAACAGTCCCACTTTCCTATAGTAAACATTCCCAAAAATCTCAAAAAAAATTTTGGCAAACCTAAATCACCAATTTTTACACTTCCAGTAGTTCCAGTAATAAAAATATTATCACATTTCAAGTCTCTATGAATTACAGGAGGTTGTCGAGTATGCAAAAAATATAAGCCTTTGAGTATTTGACGACACCAGGATTTGAGAACTTTGACATTAATTCGTTTAAAACGTTTCAAATAAAGTTTAAGAGTGCCAGAAGTCATCAATTCGGTGATTAGAACAATATATCTTGAATAAAAAAAATTTTTTTTAAGATTTTAAGAATTTTAATACTACCCTTAGTAAATGAAAAAATAATTTCTAAAATTAAAAACTTTTCCTTAGCCATAAAAATTAAAAGGAAAAAATTTTTTCCCAAATTAAAATCAGCATTGTCAAAAAATTTTTTGAAAAAATTCCGGGAAAAAATAAATTTAATTAAAAACTTCCGCTATAAAGACCCAAAGTTGAAAAATGAAATTAAAAAATTTTTTTAGAATTTTTTTGGCCTCAAAAAATATTTAAAAAATTCGTATCCCACAAAAAAGAATTTTTTTCAAATTAAAGTTCTCATCAACAAAAAAATCCGATATAATCCCCTAGTCAAAAACATCTTTTTTTTTGTTTTCTTACCCCAAAAAAATCCTCAACTCCTAAAATTGCCATTGTTAAAAAATTTTCTAAAAATTTTTTCAAAGCCAAAAATTTTCTAAAAAATTTCTCCCCAAAATTAAAATTCACACAAACTTTCGTTTTCCATCTGTCCTTTCCCAATAATCATAAAATTTGACAATATTAGGGTGTTGAAGTCCTTTAAGCATTTCAGCCTCATCTCTAAAACGTTGTCTTTCAGGCTTGCTTAATTTTTGTTCTTGTAATTCACACCAAGCGACGGCAACGCCTAAAAAATAATTTTCGAAATTATTCAGAAAATTCAAAAAAAACCTGTTTCAGTGTCTAAACCACGATAGACAGTTTTAAACGAACCACGACCCAGCTCTTCGTCAAATTTGAGGAAGCGACCATCTTAAAAAATAAAAAAAAGTTAAGAGAGTTTAGGATATGTTTGATAAATGGAGGGGTTACGAAAATTTTGGGTCAGATACGGCATTCTAATAAAAAATAAATAAATTCTGCACAAGGAAATTTATTTTAAATTATGCAGGTAAGAAATGGGCGACCATTTTTACATCAGAAAAATATCTGGACAGGGAGGAGGCACTAAATAAGTACCAGTCTGAAAATCGGATGGACCTAGAGCTTTTGGGGAAAGGAGGCTAAATGGAGACTTGACTCTAAAATGGGACACAGAACCTAAAAAATAGAGAAATCCAGAACGTTTGAAAAATGTAGGGGCCTAGACCCAGGGAGTTCAAAAATAAATGAACATAGACCCTGGCTACCAAAAAAATTTTTTCTGTTAAAAATAAAAAAAAATAAAACCCGGAGATTTGTCGATCGGTTTTTCCTCGTCATAGTCTTCATCATAATCCTCAGACAATTTTCTCCTTTCCTCCTCTTCCTGTTGCTTTATTTCAGCTACAGCAGCTGCCGGAATTAGAGTTATGGGGGTTATTGCGTCAACCGAGTCTATCGCATTTTGTTTTAAGGCTTCGGAAACTACGGGCAATTTTGCAAGGTTTAACTGAAAATTTGGGGAGAAATAAAAGGGAAAAATTGGGAAAAACCTGTTGAAATATTGGAGAAGGTATTGCAGTTGGGGGAGTGCCAACAAGTGTATCTGCTGGTGAAGGAGCGCCGCTACCAGTGGAAAACTAGAAAAAATGAAAAAATAAAAAGGGGGAGAAGATTAAAATTTTGAAAAGGCTCTGGACATCAGAAAAATGGAAAAGGGCCCGGAAAAAGATGAAGGTGAAAATTTTGGAAAAAGACCCTAAAAGTCATCCCTCATTTTTCAAGCTTAAAAATATTTTCTTGGGAAAAAATTTTAATGGAAAAAAATAAAATCACGGAGATGTATGGAGTAGGGATGTCACCGGTTATCCGAACCCCGGACTTTTTTCGACCCGTAACCGGATCTGAAGAGAAATTTGAAGACCCGCCTCGACTATTTCCTTAACCATTGACATCCCTGGTATGGACCATATAACACAAAAAAATTTTAATTTACAAAAAAATAGGATTCCCATACCTACCAAAAACACCCTACTCAAATAAAGTAACGTAACCAAAAAATTTATTTTAAAAAATTTAACCTCGAATGAATTTAAAAAAACAAAAAACCTGTTTGGACCACAATTGCTGCTTGGCTTTAGGTCGACTTAAACGCCACTCCCTTTGGACAGCTTCAAGCCTAGACTTTTCTTCTGCAGAAAGACAAGTGTGAGAGTCCCAGGCATTTGAAGAACTAAAAAGAAAAATTGATTTGGAATTTATTGAACAAAAATAGGACCCCTGGAAGGTCAAAAAATGCCTGGACCTGGACTCCGGTTACAAGAAAAACCCAGGCATTGATGCCCAGCTCGATCTCTAACATATATTAACAAAATTAAATTGGGTAACAGTAGGGTTGGCCGAAAAAAGGAACCGCTATCCATAGTTAACAGTAGATGACAGACCATTTTGCCCAGAATTTCTACAAAAATTTACAAAAATTGCGAGTTGAAAAAAAGTCGAAAAGCCCGAAACCCCCAAAAATTGTTACGAAAAAATTTTAAAGGAGCCGCCTATAAACCTCGAAAAAAAATATTTTGGAGGGAAGGATACCCCCAAAAATCCGGTACTTATTTAGTTTCCCCCCCCCCCAGTCAATTTTTTCGAAAAACATGTAAAAATGGTCAGTCTGAACAACAATTGTAGAACCCATCGAGCTGTGTCGAATGACACCAAAATCCGACCGGATTGGACCGAGATACAGACCCCAGAACCACTGGGGCGTAAAATCATATGGATACATATTTTTCGAAAAAACTGACTGGGGGGGGGGAACTAAATAAGCACCAAAAATCCAACCCATAACCCCAAAAATTTTAGAAAATTTAAAAAAAACCTCGTAGCAGCAGGAGGCTCATTTCCCCGCTTAATTACAGTTCGTCTTCTCCTCGCTACCCCCAAATTGCTATTTAACGGATTTCTGGCCGGAGAGGAATGATTTGAAGCTGGAATGTGTGTTTGCCCGTTGGTCTGTGCTGAATTTGTTGTTTTCCTTCCAGAAATGTTTTTGACGTCGCCATTAATTGAATTTTCCATTTTTGAAAGAAATTTGAATTTTTTAACAGGAAATTCAAAAAAAATTTTTTTTCTGAAAAATTTCTAAAAATTTTTAAAAATTTCAAAATTTTCTAAAAATTTTTTTAAAAACTAAAAAACATAAAAAATGACTTTTAGCCCATCAGCAGACTTTCTTTTAATTTTTCTCTTTCTCTAAAAAAGTTTCTCTCGGCGACGTTGGGGGTCAGTTGAGTAAATGACTGATAGAGTCCCATTAGGAGGGACACGCCCAAGTAGGCGCGCGCCCATAACGGCGCAAAGCCATAAGCTTGCTTCAAGATTTCGAAATCTTATCAAATTTAGTATTAAACGATTCCTCTCGTCGAGCTAAAGAGATTGGTACCAAAATTAATAAGGGTCAGAAATTTTCAAGCTAGTTATGACTTTGCGCCGTTTGAAGGCACAGCCCCTAGTTGGGCTGTGCCTTCAAAAAATATATTCGCGATGGGTTAAACACGTTTGGGGTCAGTTGAGTATCAGAATATAGAGTCCCATTAGAGGCTATTGGCGCACCTTCACTCAAGAAAAAATTAGAGGTCTTAAAAATACATGACGCATTGCTCTCATCCCAGGTACCGACATTTGAGTTCTGTCGGTTGAGTAGAGCGACTATGCAGTACGGAACCAGTTCAAAATTTTTTCCAAAAATTTTTCTAAATCAATTTGGAAATTATTTTTATAATTTTGGATGTTTGAGTCTAGGCTTTAACATAAGAAAAATAAAATTCTCATAAATTTAGGGGGCTAACTTAATTAAAGAGAAAATTTCTCCTTTAAAAATGATTAAATATTAATTTTATTGAGTAAATAATTTTGAAAGAAATTCTAAATTAAGTAGCGAAAGATGAATAAACAAGAAAGAATTTCATGTGGACCAAAGGGAATATTATTTTTATGTCTCGTCGATTGCCCCAAATATTCGCAGTCTTTTTTGGGCAAACCACAGGTTTTAGGGTCGTTTTGGCGCCGGGACATTTTCGGCGCGAGACTTAAATTTGACACTTAGGCTGAACCTAAATTTATGAAAATTTTACCAAATTTTTTTAACATCGTTGACTACCTCCTCCAGAAATTTCAGAATTTTTCATCAAATATTTTTAAAGTTATAGTCGAAAAACTTCGAAAATTAGGCGTTTTTTGAAGAATTCACATTTTTGGCCATAATTTCAGAAATTCTGGCCCAAAAATTCTGAAATTTTTAGAGAGGCTAGTTAAACATAAGAGGGGTATTTTTGCATATTATTGCCATACGAAGGCTATTATTGCAAAAACTTAGCCCTCTAGATAATCAATTAACTGTTTTATAAGCTCGCGCCAAAACGGCCCCACGCCAAAATCGACCTAGTTCTCCTCAATTTAATGCCTGCGAATAAGGGGGGAGTTGTTCGATTAAACTCCCCGTTCATTTACTCTCACTCAGGGAAATTCCACCGACGCCTATAAAAAATTACAACAATTTACAAAAAATGCATGAGTTTAGTCTTTCCATATTTGGGGAATGATAATGTTTTTTTGTGTTACACAAAAAAATATTTAATAATATTTTTGGGAAACCCACCACATTTTTTTGGTCGTAAATCATTTTAAACGAAGAATTTATTTAAGAAATTGCGATTAAAAATTAAAAATAAAAAGTCGTGTCTGGACGGTTCAGTGCTAATTATTTTGAATAAATACAGTAAGAATTGACCCAAAAAATTTATTCAAATTTTCAACTTGTGAATATTTAAGGAGGTATTTTTGGGGTTAATAAAGCTTAAAAAAAGATAAAATATTACGGGATACTAGAGACAGGACTGGACGGGATGAAAGAGAATCCAGATTGAAAATGTCAGAGGTGTCGGAAATCGGAATTCCGACCATCAGTGATGTCAAAGTTCCAAAATTTCTCTGGAACTAGTTCCAGTTCCAGAACGGCTTTTGATTTTTGTAGTTCCAGTTCCGGAACTCCATTTTTGAAATTCCTTAGTTCCAGTTCTGAAACTAGTTCCAAGCTAGTTCTAGTTCCAAATTTTAAAATTTATTTTGAATCTTTCGAACCAACCGAACCCCAAGCCTAATTTCTAGTATTTGGACCGGAAAATTTGGCTGGTCTAAGCGATACCCTCTGTTAAATATACTCCTCATTCTATGAGAGTTTTATCCTCCCAAGTGTGTAGCTTATAGTGAATTTCTGCTTTATTTTAATTTTGCGCTATAGAGAATAAACGAGAAAATAAACAGAAAAACTTTTTGTTCTATTAATAGAAAGTTGGATAATTTTAAATTTAAAATAAAAGAGAAGAAGCAACTATTTTTGTAAACTTTTAAGTAATCTGCAGCTAATTTTAAAAATTTTTTGCAGCAAGCGAATTTTGGTGAATCTATTTAACTATTTAAAAAGCTTAGAGGAACCAAGTCAGAAATAAATTTTAGTCTAGGATATATCCCTTCACAATGCTAATATCGAGGTAATAATATGATATAGGGAGAGGGAGAGAAAATACTCGATTGGATAAGATCTGGCAATAAGTTCTAAGCTAGACAAGATTCAATACTAGACCTTATACTCATTACTAGCCCTGAGACATTCGAGCAGTTTATGCGAACCATATTTATACGAAAATTTCACATTCCTAGGCTCTCAGCAGTCAACTTTCAAGTCCTCACCAGGGCTGTCCGCAACTGTGGAGTGCGGATTTTAAAATTAAAATTCTAGCACATTTTTATCGTTAAAATTAAAAATTTTTTAGCGTAACATAGGGACAATATAAAAATTATTTTTAAAATTAAAAATATCCAGAAAATGTGGAATTAAAAAAAATGGAGAGCCAGAAAATCCTTGAAAAATGTGTGTTTAAATAAATAAATAATCTTCTTTCCGCCTCTTTATATTCTTAGTCACGCTCTCGTGGTTGGAAGAGTGCACGGCGCGGGATGTCAAGGCGCCGTGCATATAAAATAGACAAAAGGCTAGATAAATTTCTGAAATTTTTAAAAAATATTTGGGATAGTGTCTTCTATCTTTTCGTTAAATTTTAGAATTTTAGGTTATCTATTTCAAAAGTTATGGCCCGTTTAGCCGACCAGCTGCGACCGAGCGTTCATGAAACGATATTTTTGGGGCAGCTTTGAGAGGACAATTTGACATTTATTCTCTGAAAAATTTTTATAGACTAAATGTTTTCTGAACCAAAAATAGTGCTAAATATGATTATGAACGAATTTTGTTGTAATAATCAATGTTTAAACCCAATAATTGAAATTTTAAAAATTCTGGGAACTTTAACGCACCCTGTATTTATTTAAAAAATTCTGAAATTTTTTTTCTCAAAAATTCTGATTTTTTCTGAAAAATTCTGAAATTTTTTGAGAACCTATCGAACATATGGAACCATATCTATAGAAATCTTCACATTCCTAGGCCCTAATCAGTCAACTTTTAAGTCCCCACGCCTTATCAGCTTAGCGCCCAAACATCCCTGTCATACACTCTCGACATTAAAAACGCAGTCCTTTTGTGTTGTTTTTTATTGGAATAAATGAGGATGTTATTTATTTATTTAAAATATTTGTTCGATGTACTTCCGCTGTTATTTTTCGCTCAATAAAAAATAAAAATACTAAAATTTAACAATTTTTTGTTTACTTATTTTTTATTAAAAATGACGAATTTTGGGTAAACAAATAATAAATTTAGAAAAAATTTTTTTCTTTGAAGTAAAAGTAAAGTATCAAAAATACAAAAAATTTTATAATAATTCTCTTTATCATGGTATGTGGAAATTAAAAAGCAGACTGAAAGTGGACGGCGTTATGAAGGTTGAATGAGTCAAACTCGGTAATATTCCAAAATATCGAAAATTTTTGTGGCAGATTAGTATACTACAGTAAAGCTATTTCTCTCCTTTAGCTAGTGCAAAAGTTTATTCGGCGGCTGGTAGCGAACCAGCATCTTTAGTAGACCGGACTGATGTGTTAGCCATTACACCACGCCGGCTACTGCATAGCCTTAGGAATTAAATAGCTATATACTTTACACTACATATTTGGATTATTATAGTCCATATAAATTTATATATAGCCAGTGACATTAGAATAATAATTTATAATTATGGAAATAATTTTAAAAAAAAATAAAATTGGAATAGAAATAGTTTATTTGTTAACATAATAATATCCATTAATCCCAAAATCCATTAATCCCCAAAATTAAGGCTCTTCACATTTACTTTATATCATTTTTTATTAACGATTATGTGTTGGAGGACGTCCATGCCCATTATTGTAATCAGCACTTTTCCTGGAATTAAATAAAAAAATTATTATTATCAAAGCTTTAAAGAGTGTAATAATAAGGCTAGGCATTATAGTAAAATTTACGAGAATCAGATCTTAATGGTTCTTGGGATACAACTAGATACTAGTATATTATTATTATAATCAGTATTTACTCGATTAATTCCCTTCACTTGAATAATCCCCTCTCTCGAATAATTCCCCCTGCTACGGATGAGTTGAAATAATAATCCCCCTCACCCAAATACCCTACTACACGTTCAAATTTCAAAACTCGAATAATTCCCCTCCCTCGATTAATTACCCATGCCAAGGAAGGGTTGAAAAAATAATGCCCCAGGGGAATTATTCGAGTAAATACGGTATATATCGAGAAAGAGGGAATATCGAGAACTTTATCACGAACGAGGGAAACACTTAGTTTTGAAAGAATAAAAAATATTTTGATCAAACTCTGATTAATTAAAAAAACTGAATGGGAAATCCAGTACATAGCCCGAGTCTTCTTAATATTATTAAGAATTTTAAATTCTTCGAGCCTATTCGATTTTAGAGATTATTCAATTAGCCAATTTTACGATTTCAACTGTGTAAAACACGGACGATCCATCAAATCTGATCAGATTGGCAACCCTATCCCCTAACAAATTTTGAGCTCGATATCAAGTAAAGCTAGGCATTATAGCAAAATCTACAAGAACCAAATTTTAATGGTTCTAAGGACCTTAACCCTTAACAAACCTAACCCTAACCCTTAACAAGTTAATGAGCTCGATATCAAGAAGAAACTTTAACCGAGACTGATAAAACTCGATTTTTGGGTCAATCTTCTAATATTTTTAGGGGTACAACTAGACCCTCGTATAATTTTAAGTTAACTAACATCTGATTCAGCTTTCCAGCTTCTAGAAAATTTGTCAATATCATTGCGATTAAAACAAGAATAATTATAAGCTTCATAGTTGACTCGTAATTTTTAATTAAATATTTATTAAATAGAAATTCGGATTTTTTGGATATTTAATTTGTTTAATTATTAATTTTTAAAATTGAAATTAAATTTATTTTTGGTGTAATTATTCAAAATGAGCAATTTTTATATACAGAAAAAGCTTCCCTTTTTTATTTTTTTTATTTTAATTTCTGCAATTTTTGCAGACTTTTTTTAAATAAATGACTAAAATAGTAATTTTAATTTTAAAAAATGGAAGTAAAAATAAAAATTAATTTAAAACCAAAAAATATTTATGCAAAAAATCTTTAGCTTTCGTTATGTCTGAATAAAATAATTTTTAAAAATCGACTAGTCCAAAATCAGGATAACTACAATTTTTGGATGAGATCAAGTCTGAGATGTGTATTTTCCTCGATAGTGAGAGATTCGGATTTTAAAATTTTGTATACTTTGAAATAAAAATTAAATTTTGTAATTTGCTAGCTATAAATTTAAAAAAATCTACCTCAATTTTTAACAATTTCTAAACGTCAAATATTTAGAATTGTTAAAATTATTAAAATTTTATAAAATTTAAATTATGAATTATAATATTTTATAATTTATAATTTTATAATATTCTATATTATAATTTTTATAATATTTTAATTTATAATATTTTATAATATTTAATATAATAAATTAAATTATAATCAAAAGAGCATCATAAACTTTATATAAAAATTTGTGCTGAGCTTTTTTCAATAACTTTTCCAAAATTTCCAATACCGGAAACATATTTAATTTTACTTCTACATGAGATCGGTTAAGGGATCTTGAATTTTCTGGTAACTTTTTTGATAACTCTCTATTTATTATTTTCTCAATTATTCAAAAATCATTTTTTTTCAAGTTAAAAGCTTCACAAGATCAAAAAAAAGTAAAAATGATTTTGTCGCCCTAATTGGATTATTTAAACATTACATTAAAAACAGGAACTTTTATTAGTAAAGTTCATCATCCGAAAATTGGGGTAAGCTTCAGTCATACTTTCTCCTAATTTATAAATTTATATAATATTTATAAACATGAATATTGGTGATAGAATGGCATATTAGATTACTGTATTTACTCTAATAGTGCGACCGGGCGGTTTATTTTTCAGCCTCCCTCTAAAGGGCCGGTCTATTAGAAGGGGTCGGTCTAATAGAAGGGGTCGGTCTATTAGAAGGGGTCGGTCTAATAGAAGGGGTCGGTCTATTAGAAGGGGTCGGTCTAATAGAAGGGGTCGGTCTATTAGAAGGGGTCGGTCTAATAGAAGGGGTCGGTCTATTAGAAGGGGTCGGTCTAATAGAAGGGGTCGGTCTATTAGAAGGGATCGGTCTAATAGAAGGGGTCGGTCTATTAGAAGGGATCGGTCTAATAGAAGGGGTCGGTCTATTAGAAGGGGTCGGTCTAATAGTAGGGGTCGGTCTATTAGAAGGGGTCGGTCTAATAGAAGGGGTCGGTCTATTAGAAGGGGTCGGTCTAATAGTAGGGGTCGGTCTATTAGAAGGGGTCGGTCTAATAGAGGGAGTCCCACTATCAGAAGAAAAAAACCCCAACACCCCGAAAAACCCCAACACTCCCCCCCCCCCCCCCCATTTTATTATCTCCATGGTAGAAGCAAGGGAAGAGGAAGACATCAATGATTAAGCATCAAACATTAACTGATTACCCCGATAATTAACTTGATTTATGCCAAATAACCCATTGTATATAAGCTAATTTTTATGTTCAGATGTACTTTTATTTGACAATTTTGCTGATTTATTTAAATATTATTTTTGAAAATTTTTTCGTTTATCCCCGCCTAATAATTACAACCAACAAAGCAATTGAAGAAAAACAATTAAATAATAAAAAATTGTTTCAACATTCTTCTAGCAAAACTTTGCCTAATGAAGTAAAGAGTGATTTATTTATTTTTAGAGATCGGACCGAAAAGAGATCTCGTTCGAAAAACTAGGCTATCGAGATCGTCAATTTTTCGAGATTTCGATTCTCGTACTAAAACTTCTGCGATTTATCGAGAAACGAGATTTTTCAAGATTTTGTTCGAAATTTATCGAGATTTAACGAGACTTATCGATATGATCTCGATTATCAAGATTTATCAAGATTGAGAATTTTTCGAGATCTCAATCTCGATTCTCCTACAAGACTCTCGGCCAGATCTCTATTCATTTTAGTTTATGTTCCCAGATTCCGATACTCTTTATCCACTATCATTTTATTTCATCAAAATTATTTTGATATCTATAAAAGTTTTGATTCATGTCTTTCCCTGTTAAAGCAGCTTTCGATATTATTCTTTAAATAAAGTCAAACATCCTTATCAATGGGCTGGGGGCCCGGTCCTGTTCGAAAGATCGGGTCGGGTATCGAAATGGCCCGAAAACCCCAACCCTACTTAACACCCACGTTTAACTGATAATGTTGTAATTCATATTGTGAGTGTGATGGTTGGCCTTATATTAGGAGTTAAAAGTTTAACTTGGATTCACGTGTCTGGGATAAAAAGCTGAGGACTTTTATAACATAAATTCGATGTTTGGCAATTTAAAAATAATTCATTTTTGCTAGAAACAAAGGCAAAAAAATCGTGAAGAATTCTCCAAAAAAGTACAAAACATACCTATAAGGGATGACCATGCTGAAGCGATTTTTCAACATTGTGAGGAATATTTTTTCATAAATTCCCTAAAAATTAATCTTTAAGGGGTTGATCAAGCATACTCTTCGCTCTTCGCTGCGATTGCTAATCAAAGGTTTAATTATCCTTTTATCCATTTATCGATACCGTATCCCTCCAAATACATAATAAGTCATAAGGAACGGAGCACCTCAGTTCAGTCTGGACCTTATAACACTATAACTCATCAAGGATAACAATTACCGTATATACTCTATTAATTACCCTTGGTAATTATTGTTTCGTCTCTGGAGAGGGTAATTCATAGAGACGGGGTAATTAATAGAGGTTATTTTAGTAAGCCTAATTATAGAAGGGGTAATTTTTTTATTTTAAGGGGGTAATTATGGTTTCAAACTTTCGCTGCTGGGGGTAACAAATAGAGGCAGGGTAAATATTTGAGTGAGGGTAATTAATAGGTATACGGTAGTTGATGATTTTAAAAATTAATTTAAGGCTAAAAACATTAAAAAAGCCAATCCGTGACGATTTTGGCCATTGCTCCAAACACGCAACAAACATACCTTTACATGCCAAATGTCTTTCTGATCTTTTTAATGGGAATTTTAAAGGAAAAAATTTTACTAGAAAAGTTGGTTAAGAATTTTAAAAAATCCTTTAAAAATTTTCGATTCAGAAAAATAGCACAATTTCTCGGTTAGAACGGTATCGTGACAAACAATACAATCAACAACGTCAAAATGTTGTTGAAATGAGAAATAAAATATTCCAAAAATTGAGGGATGATCATAATAAAATTATGGTATCATAAAAAAATTTTGAAAAATCTACTATATAAAATTGTAAATGAGTCCATACGTACCAATTAGGGTGTACTGACACTTGCGGAACGACATTTGTGGATCGACAGTTGCGGACCGACATATGCGGATCGACATTTACGGACCTGACTTTTGCGGATTAACATATGCGGACCGACTTTTGCGGACCGACAGATGCGGATTAACATTTGCGGACCCGACATTTGCGGACCTGGTAATCTTTTAAAAAAATAAAGGATTTTCAAATTTTCGGGCTCACAAATATTTCTTTGGATGGGGTTTAAGGTTGAAAATGTCCGGGTAAGATATCGGGTCAGTAAAAAAGTAAAATCAGCCTACACTTTTGGAAATAGAATCTTCTTCTTTAGGTGTCTAAGATATGTCTTTCAGCACTTTCATTAATCATAGGTTAACACCGATACCGAGAAACTGTGATAATATTAGTGTTGTTCAAATTCGAAAATTTTCCAAGACACAAGTCCAAGACGACCTCATGATTCTGGACGAAACTTTTACAAGATCAAATGAGGTTAAGTCCCACGGGACAAATTTCTGATTTATTTTTAGTGTCGCTGGTACAGTCCCGTTAGAAAATATAATCCAAAATTAAATAATATCGGGGGTTTCATTACCGAGAACGAAAATTTTGAAAGGACAAGAATAGGTTGTATGTTGAAATAATGAGCGAACATTGTTATTTTTTTACTTAAAAAATTATTTTTTTATACAGAAAGATGTTCAGCCCTCATTCATATTTTCCAATCCATAGGGCCGAAGCCGTGCTGAATCCATACCCAGAATATAGAGGAATATTGGGAGGGGAGTATACTTGGACTTCCTAGGAAGAGCTTCAGGGTTGATCAGGTCCTTCAGCAATTCCCCATACTCAAATATACACAAACACACACCAGCTGGTGGAAATTCCTATTTAACAATTTAACACAAGTTCATAATATTTACTAAACACAAAACTAACTAACTAACAATAAAGTGATTGAAATCAAGTGTGAAAAAGGGGAGGGATTTAAAATTGCATGAAATAGAAATAAAAGGGATATGAATACAAACTCCAAAAGCACAAACTCCGAACATGCTCAATACCGGGTTCTACCTTACACGTCCCTTTCCCCATGAGACCGTCCCTGGTCTCTATCTAGACTTTTCCGACTCTAATTTCTTCACTTTTAAAAACATTTTTCCTTCCTACTAGTAACCTGACCATTTCCCTTTTCATACCGAATCAATAAGCTCTCTGATGCCTGGCTTAGCCTATTTTCATGATGTTTTCTCTTTCTTTTACTTTCCATGCTCTTCGAGCATCTCTCTTTCCTTTCCTTTTGGACCGTCCCTGGTCCACTCTTATTTTACATTTTCCTTTCAAAGTTGCTTATTGATTCGTGTATTTCTTTACATGGTCATTTTCTAGTAGTTGGGTTATTTTTCTTTAAGAGTTTAGAAATTATTGTGGGTAAAGTCTATATATTTCTGGGGTATTCCTTGTTTTTGGCTAACCTAGTATGAGCATATTCATTAAAATTTTAAAAACGTGTTTTAAGTGGGATAAGGATTGGAATTGTAAAAATGCGTCAAAATATTTAAAAAAAGGATCCAGAGATTACCTAAGTAAAATTAAATAACAAATAAATTTGTGGGAATGTAAATGGCTAAAAAAATACATTCTTATGAAATTAGTAAGGCTGATTTAAAAGTGGCAAAAAATCAATTAAATGATCTGACAAAAATAAATTTGGGTAAAATTTCAATTTGTGTAAATATTAAGTAATGTGAAAATTGGCATTTGGGATTTAAGTAAGTTGAATAAATAGTAACAAAAATTATTCTAGCATTTAAAAATAAGGTTGGGAGAATTATATAAATATTAACAAAAACAATTTTTGAAAAATCTTAAGTGAGATATGGAGGGAAGTAAAATTGAATGTAAATTGGCAAACAAAATAATTAATTGAAAAATAATGAATTAATTAATTAATTAGAGCAAATTTTTAAAATCATAAAAAAAAATTTTTGAAGGGTTTTAATGAAATTTCTATATAAGTTGAAAATTTTGTGTGTAAAAAAATGACATTTTGAGAAATTTTGGAAAGAGAAAAAAAATCTATTTGACAGGCATAATTGATATAAAATGAAAACATGAAAATAAATTTAAATTATTTTTAAGGCTTAAGTTATAAGAGAAATTCTGGGGTAAAAAAAAACAATAATTTAAAATACATTAGTGTGTCCTAGTGTTAATATTTTAGTAAATTCAAAACATTTAAAGAAAAATTGTGGAAAGGGGGAGGTGGAGAATGGGAAATTTGTCTAAAAACAAAAAAAAATTTTAAATAAATACAAATAATATGGGGGACAAATTGTATGTGTTTAAAACCTAAAAACATTCAACTCATTCTAACAAATTAAATGAATAAAAATAAATTAAAAAAAAACAAATTAATTTAATATTTTCCTCTTCCTCTCCATGAGTCTTTGCGCCAAGTTCCATAATTGTTTTCCATGCATTCGCGAGCGATGTGTCCATGGCCTCCACATTTGTAACATTGCTGCATTTGATCGGTTCTAACAAAAGTAGTTCCTTGCCATTGTTGCCATACATTGGGTGCTTGTCTCTTCCTAAAATTGGGAGTATAGTATGTGGTATTATTTATATTTAAATCATTAAAATCTCTTTCAAACCAATCTTCAGCTCCACTAGTACTTGGTCCATCTCGTCTCCAAGTTTCATTTCTAACCATTCCACTCGTTGAAGGTTGTTGTTGTTGCTGCTGTTGGGGAACCACCTCATCAACAAAGTTAGCTACAACTCTCCCACTGGCGGACAACAGCTGGCCAAACCTATCACGTTTACAAGAACCACTTCGGAGGACATTCAAATACTCTTGACCAACAACCATTGTAAAATCTGAAGCACGATCAATAAACCTGCTCCATACTTTACCACCTCTCAACGTCTCGATGTCACCGACGAGGAAAAGTCCATGCTTGGCACGACTCAAGGCAACAGTTGCACGACAATCATCTCTCAAGAAGTCCGAGGAATCACCAAGGCCGCCACTTCTGTTGGAGGATCTCGTAGTGACAAGTACGACAACATCACATTCCTGGGCTTGATACCCATCAACACTAACTACCAAAACATTCCAATTCAATTTTTCAAACTCCTTTTGGATGCATTCCTTTTGAAACAAATATAAACAAATAACGACGACGGAAATATTTGGCGAGACTTTTTCATACAAGGAGGAAATCAGTTGAATTGCCGAAGCAGTTTGCTCATCATTGGTGAGAGAATGGGAAATAATATCCTGACGACAAGTTCCAACAATATTTAGTAGCACAATCGGACAATTCTGCATTGGTAGGGGGAATCGGGAGGTTGTTAACAACGCTCTTTCATCCTCACCTCTGCCTGCCTCAATATTTTCTCCATGCGACTCGTAGGAAGCATACGAGACAACTTCTACCAAAAGAGGGTGCATTCTATAGCAGACAGTCAGTCTAGTATGCTTAACCAAAGTCGACAAGACCAACTGTTCGACCATGCTCTCCAGGCCAAAGCCATAGTGGAGACACTTAGGTAAGTTCTGGAGATGAACACCAAGTTGGTGTTGGTCTCCAGTGACCAACACCTTTTCAAGTTTAGGAAGACGACAAATAAGATGAGCGAGCTCAGTAAAACTTCCTTGAGTTGCCTCATCAAAAATTAGAACTGATGTATCGAGCAACGAGGAATTCACCATTGCCTCTGCCATGGATGACGTGGCAAACACAATGCGTAGTCTGGAGAGCTCTGCAAGGAGAGACCCCATCTTACATTCATTGGTTAACCTTGGCCTACGTTCAAAATTTTCACAATATTGGTCGATTTCTTTCATATCAGAGTTTCCAAGATTCCTCAGAACTTCCTCTGACTTCAATTTGGTGACTAACATATGCTGCCGAAGCTCGTTAATCATACCAAAATACTTATCTTTAGCATAACCCGAGAAGAAAGCGACAGCTCCTGAACGCTCCATCTCAGGGCTACCTAATACTTCTTCCAACTCACGAGCTAACTTTGCCAAAGGCAAGTTCGCTGCTGTGATAACTGCTACCTTAACATTAGTCACAATGGACAACATTATGGCAACAACAACAGACGCTACGTGCGTTTTTCCAACTCCAGGCGGAGCCTGTTGGAACACAAATTTACAACCCTCTTCCAACAAAATTTTGGCCGTTTCCTGCTGTTTTCTATTCAATAATCTCATTAATGGGTGAATCCTTTCAACTGCCGAAGCATCCCAGTCATCCACATCATCATCGACTTCGAATTCTCTGGCCAGTAAAGCACGAAGAAGTCTTCCTTGGTTAGTGTCTTGCAAGGATAAGGTTGATGGCATATTTAAATCAAAGCACTCGCGACGACTCTCCAACCCTTTAAACAAAAACGGATGAACTACAATGAAACCTCCATCCTTGGCAATTTCTAACTCTTCCTCGACATCTCTGTTCTTTCGCTCCTGGACATTAACAACCCTCACACTAACCCAAAAGTCAAATTTCTTGTTCCCGAAGGACTGGACCTGAGAAACCTCGATCTTTCTAATGACACCAGATGCAAAACTTGGAAGATGCATCTCTGACTTCAAGACTACTTGGTCATCTTCGTTCCAAACATCCTTCAAATTTTTCACCTTTGCACTGTCAATCTCAGTAAAACCTAGACGAAACAGTTCATCAACAAAAATAGCAATGCCTTCGAACCTATTTTCAACAATTTTCCTTCTTTCATCTTCATACGAAAAACCAATTGCTGCACTCATTATACCTTCAGACAATTCAACTTCATTCTGTGTCATTTCAGGTAACAGAGGGTAAAATATATTTTTTCCATTCCTTTTATATGGCCAAGGCCCGTGTGCTTCTACTGTTCCAAGAGTACCCATTCCTTGTTGAATGACTTCTTCAGAACCAATTTTGTATTCAGTCATGTGTGGGAGGACATACGATTCATCGACAAGAAAGTTTGCAGGTAATTTAGCGACCGAAACTTTAACTAATTGACCAATTTCAATCTCATTTAAGTTTAGTCCAATCAACTGACGACGATAACAACGAGTGGAGACTTGAAGTTTCGAAGCGATGACAATACAGCAGGACCTGACATCTTTGGTTTCTTTAATCTTGATAACAACACCAGAACATTCAACTCTTTCTGCATACGAGATGAACTCAATACAAGAGACTGTGGCCTGACTATTGATGCGACTATGGAACCAAATTTTCCTGTACCAAGTCACTTCTCCAGCATTCTTAGCCAACACTTTGTAGCCTTCTCGCCATTCAAACTCAGATACCCAAACCGAATCTCCGAGCTGTAATTTGGCAACAAAACCATCACTCTTCTCTGCCAGTTCATTCTTTATCAGAACAAAATGTGGCCAGCTTTTATTCGTAGTTGGGTTGAAACGAGCTCCAATGACTCCATTCTCTTCCACCTGACAAATCAGGTATTCTACTATCTTCTTTTCTTTTTCTTCAACATTTTCTTTAGGCATTTCTTCCGTGGTTTCATTAATTTTCTCTTTCTCCATTTCTTTCCGTTTTATGGCCGAAGCCTGTATATTACTGGTGGAACAACTACTGGTGGAACAACTCGGCTGATTTACTGGAGGACTATTATCAGCTGATGACTTCGACATAGCAGCCGGAGGAATACTGGTGGACTTGGGAGAGTTAGTAGGTAAAATTGTTGAGGATAATGGCGGGAACTCAACCAAATTATTCAGATCCAGAATTTGTTGTCTCTTTTCCATTTCTATTTCTGAAAAAGGGTGATTAGATTTGTAAAACATTTATTTATTTTTCATTAATTTAAATTTATTTTTGGATATCAGGTTTATTCAATTTATTTCAATTTATTTTAATTTAGATACTTATAAATACTTAAACTACTAACTCAGAAGCCTCGTTCGAATATCGGTCAGAATAATGCCAAGAACATTTTTCCCGGGCCAACTATTCTTCTCAACAATTTTCGGAGAATGGATGTCCACTCCGCAACCCCAGTACAGATCACGCGAGGTCGCTTCGACCAAAAGTGATTGGCCAGTTTGGAATAAC
The DNA here is from genome assembly GCA_036172955.1 of Meloidogyne arenaria. Lineage (NCBI taxonomy): Eukaryota > Metazoa > Nematoda > Chromadorea > Rhabditida > Meloidogynidae > Meloidogyne > Meloidogyne arenaria. The sequence continues at coordinate 238,601 of JARQAB010000043.1, forward strand.
ATCTTTCTTAATTCCGGATTCTGACTATATTTAAACCAATTAGCAATTGCCATAATTAGGATAGAAACACGTCTCCATTTAGAATGATCAAAATTTCTAATTCGTGATCCAATTCTTTTAATCAAAGCCGCGTTTTTGGTGGAGAGAATTTGTTGAGCCGACTCAAAGTCTCCGAACAGTAGAGCCTTATAATACATGTAGTATTGTTCTGTACAACAATAATCAATTCCATCGATTGTAAGTAGACAATTGAAATGATTTGAGAATACAAAAACCTTAGTAAAAAATAAAGCCAATTTTGTTCCATCAAGCGCTGTAGTTATGACTGGCTGTTTCATCTATATTTATTGGAATTTTAATATTATACTTTCTCATTTTTTTTAAATTATATTTTATTTACAAAAATTATATTTATTTATTATATTTATTTATTATTTAGTTATTATTTATTTATTTTATTATTATTATTATATATATATATTAATTTTATATATTTTTCCTTGCAATTGCCGAAGCTATTGTGAGAATCTTTTGCTTTGGATTTCTTCTTAAATTGTATCTACCTAATCCCTGACGTCCTAATATTTCATCAGCTTGACTACTTTGTTCTACAGCTACATTCGGTTCAACATTTTTATGCGAAAATCCAGGCATGTCAACTATTTCCTCTGCGTTAACCTCTGCTAACGCCTCTAATTCCTCATTTTCTAACCTAGGCGTTGTACAAACGGGTTCGTAAGGTAAAGGTTCTATACATTTCTTCAACTGGTTAATATGAACTATTCTAGGGTTAGATTGGGGTGAACTACAACTCACTATTGTCACACGAACACCATTAATCTCGATGACTCGGAATACACCCTTCCAGGGAAGATGGAATTTCTTTGAAGACCCGACTTTTCCAGTATAATTCCGAAGAAGTACCCTATCACCTATTGTAACTGTTGGATTCCTAAATAACTTATCATATTGTGCCTTTACTCTTAGCTGTGCTTCGCTATTAGCTTCTGCCGCGTATTTCCATGCGCATCTTAAGGACACGATCAGCTTCTGCTTTATCTCTTGCTCATCATTTAGGGCTATTGGTTCTCTTATTCTGGGATCTAAAATTAAATCAACACAGAATATTGGATCACGTCCATACATTAAAAAGAAAGGAGTTTCATTTGTCGATTGGTGGACTGAGGTGTTATAGCAAAAGTTAGCGAACTCTAAATGTTCATCAAAATCAGGCTGATCATTGGTGATGTACTTGGCAAGTATATTATGGAACGTCCTGAATGATCTTTCTGTCACAGCATTGCCCTGACTCCAATGAGGAATAGCGTAAGTTTTATTAATATAAAGCATTGCACATAAACTCTTAAAGAAATCTGAGGTGAAAGCCGAAGCATTGTCTGTTATTAATTCAGTGCAACCTCCAAAACGTAAATAACATTGCTTGAGGAAAGCCGAAGCTATGGTAGACGCCCTTGCATCAGGAATTGGTACTGATATCACAAACTTGGTAAACCAACATACAATGTTTAAAATATGCTTATTACCATTTTGTGTTTTAGGAAAAGGTCCGGCCAAGTCAAGACCAACTTTGGCAAAAAGCGTGTTTACTGGTGGCATGCACATTTCAGCTCTATATGGAGGATTTGGAGAATGCCTAAGCTGACAGGTAATGCACTGTTTATACCAAGTCACTATGTCTGAGTGCATTCTGGGCCAGAAATATTTCTTGCATTTTCTGAAGGTTTTCCCAAAGTCCATGTGTCCCCCACCTAACTTAGTTGTGTGGAACGAATCAAAAATCATGGCTCTAAGCGAGATAGGAATATAGATTCTAGGCTTATGATCCTTGTAGTGATGGTAAAGCACACCCGACTCTAGACAAAGATCTTTTGCCAAGGCTGCATACTCATCCTTTTCCCCTTCAGTTATGTCATTGGGGAAGTTTCCTGTTTTCAAAAATTTTATCAAAATCGATGCTTCGGGGTCTTCCATTTGTTCATTTCTAATATCAACTTGATGCATTTCACCCTCAATGGACCTTAAAGACAACGTTAATGCAAATACTTCGTGGACTACTCTCGGTTTACTTTCAATGGCTAAACAAACAGGGAATTCAGCTATGTCTTCCAATTCACTAATTTTATCAACTTCTTCAGGGGACAAATCTTCATGAGGAATTCTCGAGAGAGCATCAGCTAAGGTATTTTGCTTACCAGCTATATGCACTATTTTAATATTATAGTTCTGCAATTCTACAAGCCAACGCGCTAGATGCTGGTGAGTTTCAGCCTTTTTCAAGAGAAATGCCAGAGGCTTATGGTCAGTGTGAAGTTCAATACTTGACATAAAAATAAAAGGTTTAAATTGCCGAAGCGCGAAAATAATAGCTCCTAACTCAATCTGAACAGGTGGCCAATTTCTTTCTGCGTTGGAAAGAGTTCTGCTGCAGTAGCAAATAACTCCATAGACCTTTTTCTCTTCATCCCATTGCATTAGAGCACCACCATGACCTACTTGCGACGCATCACAAAATATATGGAAAGGTTTTGAATAATCAGGGAAAATTAAAACTGGCTTTTCAGATAATATTTTCTTAATTTTATCAAAGGCTTCTTGTTGCTCCTCACCCCAAGTGAATGGTTTTTCTTTTCGTGTTAATCTTGTTAATGGTTCAACTATTGTAGAAAAATTTTGCACATGCTTTCTGAAGAAATTTGCCATTCCAATTACATGTCTGACCTCTCTGACCGAAGTTGGAACTTTCAAGTTTAAAATTGTTTCCGTTTTTCTTAAACTAGGCGTATATCCTGCCGAATTTACAATAAAACCCAGAAACTCCATGCTTGCCGAAGCAAAGACACACTTTTTGGGACTTAATTTTAGATTAAAGCGCCTAAATCTTTCAAACACACTCCTTAAGGCTTTAATATGCTCTTCAAAATTGTCAGACTTAGTAAAAATCAAGATGTCGTCAACATATGCAATGACATTATCAAGCCCTGTTAAAACATGTGCCATTATTCTTGCGAAAGCACTAGTTGCATTTTTAAGTCCAAAAGGCAAATTTACCATCTGATAGATTTTGTCTTCTGTAATAACTCCACATTTCCTTGAAGCTCTTTCACTAAGTTTAATTTGCAGATAACCGCTAGCAAGATCAAGCGAAGAATAGTACCTACAGTTACCAACTTTTTCTAAAATTGTTTCAAGCCTGGGGAGAGGAAAATGGTCCGGGACAGTCACTTCATTTAATTTTCTAAAATCAATGCATGGCCTAAGCCCACCATCCTTTTTTTGAACTAATACAATGTTAGAAACCCAAGGGGTATCAGACTCAACCATGACCCCTGAGGCTAATAATTGATCAATATGCTTCTGCAATTCATCCCGATACTTAAAAGGTACTCGATGCGGTCTGGAAGCAACTGGTTCCTCAGATGTTGTGATTATATCATGTTCGCCTGCTGTACAACTTCCTATATCATACTGGCTTTTGCTAAAAATGTCTTCAAACTCTTCACAAAGTTCTTTTAATTTATTAAGATCTTCACCCTTTACCGTAGCTTTATCAAAATTAATCTTATAGGTAGGATCAATAGTTACCCCGGTCTTCCCTAAGGAAAAGATTTCTTGAATATCTTCATTACAAACAGTTTCTGATAAAATATTCTCAGATTCAGTTTTAATTACTTCGCTTGCTAGACCTAATGTCTTTCCTTTAAATAATCTTTTTGTTACCCCAGTTGGATTGGCTAAAATTATTTTCACTACACCATCTTCTGGCTTGGCTACTACTGGCACAAAACTTAATCCTTCTTCTTCAAGTCTATCATCTATTGAGTGTATCCAGATATTATGCCTAAGCAGTTCAGGGAAATTTATCTTAGCTTTTATTAGACATTGCTCATTGGGCCTTATCTCGCAAGTCTCCATCGAATATATTTTTAAATTTCTTAATGGCCTATTTATTCTGTTCTCAATGCATATTTGACTCCCTTCAATGCGAAACAACTTATTTCTAAGATCAACTACAAAAGGAGGCAGCAGTGCCATTGCATCACAGCCTAAGATGAAATGATAATCGTGGTTATCCCAGTGAAACTTATCATTAAAAAGATGAATTACAATCTCAGCTAACACACCTGCTATTTTTAATTGAACCTTAGTGGCTTGTTTGGCACACATGGAATGCTCCGAGGCACTTTGAAGGTATGTTTCAGTGTTAAAAATTTTTGTTCCTAGCCATTCTGCGAGTGCTATATTTGCTACAGAGGTTATTGCACCGGTGTCAATCAAACATTTTACTGGAATACTGTTTAAACTGACATCAATCACAACAGTATTAGCATTTGCTCCTAAAGTTCCTATAAATCCACTAGTTCTATTAATCCCTATGGTGGACCTAGGTCTTGTATTTGCAGTGCTTCTTGGTAAGGTATTGGAATTCGCGTTGTTTCTTATCGAGGGAGGCCACGAAATAGATAATGGCCTGTTTACTGGTTCTTCATAAACTTCATCCATCTCTACAATGGGATCTGGTACTCGACGAATGTCTAACATTCTCCTAGGGGGTGGAGCCTTCTGAACTTCGGATCCAAAAATAAGTCTACCTAGTCGCCCATTACCCGCATACATTTGAGCAATAATCATCGAGAACCTTAATCCAAAATCTAGCGCTAAAATTACTACTAAAATTGAAATAATTGTCTCCCAAATGCTTTTATAATCACCGATTAATCCTTTCTCAATTTGGTTTTCAACCTCTTGCCACTCATTCGACACAGCTGTTGACACAATAGAATCTTTTTCATGAATTTGGTAAGTCATTTGACTAACTTTAACTAAATTACTTACAAAAGCATGATCTTTAATATCAGTCATGTTCAAAAGGACTAGTTGATGAAATGCATGAGACTCAATGCTTGGAATAAAATCAACAAAATTCATCTTTACGTCATGGGGCTTTAATATTCTTGGCTTTACCGAAGTAATTTTCCCTTCAATTTGATCAACTTCTAAGGTCTGATCATTTATCTGAATAATTATTTTTCTAAATTCTTCGCAGGGACCCTTTTTAGATGTCGGAGATATGATCATTGTCGTGGGATCAAGAAACGCAAGGTGTTCATTGCTTTCAGTTTTTAAAATAATAGGTAAAAATTCAAAACAGTGATCTAACTTAGTGGGACGAAATTCAAAATCTCCTTTGTCTATGGGTACGCATGGCCATACTTTCATTAAGGATCTCGCAGACCTTTTTGCAACCAGATACGAATTAGAGAACATCGAGCGCGCCAAATCTGTAGGATCTGAGAGATAAGTTGACTCAGTCCAATGTTTGACCATTTCAGTGAATTCACAAAATGACCTCAGTGACTGCGCAAAAGCAAAATTTATGGCCTGGGTGATTGACGAATCAAGATAAGTGAGCTGAGATGCTAGTTGTGAGGAGGTTGCTACTCCATCATAAAACATTCTCTTACGCTTAATTTCAGGACTTCTCTTATTTCTCTCCAAATTAGAGAACGAAAGTAAGACGGACCCTAGACCTTGATCTGATACAACAATATTTTGACCACAATCCTCAAAAATTGTTTCATTCCCAAATGTGAGCCCTAGGCGTCCATCATCTGAAAGCCAGGTGGACCCCATACAACGCCCCTCCTTTTCTCCTACAGGAATAAAATTGCATTTCCTTTGATTGTCCACTTCCCAAACTATAACCGTTTTGTCCTCTAATATACAATGACCCTTTGTATATGGACAGTCACGAGTTATACCTAGCGGGGTTACAACTTCTGAAGCGCCAAAATGTGAATCTATCCTACTCTCAAATAAAAAACAGTTTTCACTCGAAATATTCTTCCAAGAAAATGAACCTAGAAACCACATCCTGGGTGTTAAATCAATTTTATTTTCAGTCTGCCACAAATTATTATTTTCCTTAAGAATGCCTAGGCTACAACTGTGATGTTTTATCATTTGATTACACTCTTCAAACGAAACTTCCAATTCTTCATGAGTCATTTTCTCTTCAACTGAAACTCCAGTTATCGTTGTATATTTTCTAGCATTTTTCTTTATCTTCCTACAGGCCCATGCCTTTGTAGAAAACTCAATACTATTTGGGATATAAATACGCCTTTTCTCTATTACTGGTTCATGCTTTGCTGTAAGGTTAATTGTGGGACAGCTTGGAATGTCAGGCATTTCCCATAACATAGCCTGTTTGTGAGTTTGACAAATCATTGGCCCTTTGGGTATTAATACCGGATTAATTGCAAACGCACAATTACAAAACATAATTAGCATCAGAGATATACCCATAAGCGTTGGTACTCTTACTCTGTGTCCTTTACTTTCCCAACTGGTAATTTTCTTTGGTTCCTCTTTTTCTACACTAATATTTTTCTCCTTAGGCTGCTGGCTACTCTGAGCGATAGGTTGAAGTGACCTAATATTCCCTTGATTTGCCGAAGCATATTTCCCGCTCATTTTCATCTCATGAACTTGTACAGCTAAATTATCAAGCATTTCTCTCACTTCTACATTATCTTTTTCCTTAACATCTCTTGGTCCCCTATTTCTATTATAATTATCATTTGCTCTCCTCTCCCTACAATTGTACTGATCATGCCCCACGCGACGACAGTAGTGACAGAATGGTCGACTATTCCATCTTCTGTCATTCTGGGGACGCCACTGATTCCTACCTTGGTACCCCCCATAGCCTAACCTTTGAGCATTACTTGAAGTTGCGAACCTTGCTGGAGAATTTCTATTGAATCCCCTTAGGCCTTGTGAGGTATTACCAGAACTTATAGGTCTCCAAGTCGTAAACCTTCCTCTAGGTACTTGACTGGGGTGGTCCGAGATAGCATGTATTACTTCATTAGTGTTTCTTCCATCTCTCTCAGCAGCTACTTCAAGCTCTTGCACATAAGCTGTCAGTTTATCAAAGTCTTTCCTACCAATTAAGGGACCTACTAACTGAAGTGAGCGCTGAAACTCGGGTCTAACTTTCTCAGTGAAGCATCGGCAAAGAATTTCTTCTTTTGCCTCTGCTGATATGTGGGACGAGGTAGTATTTACAAGAGGTACTAGACGTTTGATAAAATCACTAACTAGTTCGCCTTCCCTTTGGTAGCAAGCTGCTAATCTTTTATATGCAAGTTCTCTGAAATGGGGACTATCCAACTTCGCTCTAATATTTTTAAATGCGTTTGGGATTGTATTCCTTTCAGATGGAAGTAAATTTTCAAAAATATTTCGCACTTGCGTACCTAGGTACAGTTTGAGACGATTGACCTTTTCAGCTTCAGACCAGGCTGTGCCGAAAACATCCAAATAATCCATAAACCTAAGTGTCCATTCATCAAATGCCGAGGCAGTCTCTCCAGAGAACACTCCCAATTGAGGTCCAGAGGAACTGCCTTCGCCCAAAACATATAATTGAAGATCACGATTCTGAGGTTCTCGTGTGTTAGTACCTCCATTGTTAGTACTTTGATTATTTCGTGTTTTATCCTTTTCATTCCCTAAGGAGTTTGCTAATCCTATATTATTTATATTACTTGAGCTCGGTTGGTGCTGCGGTGGAGGAGGTGGGATCTGCGTTGGTTTCAAGAATCTCGTTGCGCCGCTGCTTCTCCTTAATTCATCAAATTCTAAACTATCTCTCACTTCCAATTCACTTTTAAGGCTCTCAACACTTTCTTTAACTTTTTTCATATCTTCCCCAAGGGCATCAACTCTTTTGGCGACTGCGGCAAATCCCTCGTTTGTGTCCTTTTCCATTGTGTCTAATGCATCCCCCATCTTAGTTAAATCCCTGTTTAGTACCCTAAGGTTTCTGTTTATTGCATCTTCCAGAGAAATAGAGTCCTGATGGACTTTCTCTAACTCAGTTAGCTTCGCGGCACCGCTCAAAATTCTCCCTTCAAATAATTTTTTATCAACGGCACTTATGTCCGCATATTTCTCCATTTAAAATTATTATTTTTAAAATATATTTTTTTTTTTTTACTTTTTTATTGTATAGGGTTATATATTTTATTTATTTTATTTATATTTTAAATTAGCTTCTCAAATTATATATAGGAATGTATATTTTATTTTATATATATATTTTTTTTAATTAAATTTATTTTGTAAATTTGTAAATTTATTATATATTTTTTTTAACTTATTTAATTTATTTTTAATTTATTTAAATTTATTTAAACTTTTTTTTTTTGTATTTAAACAGTTATTAAACCTACTTTAATTGATAAGAAGAGCAAAAACACACAAAATAAATTATTTGAATCCAAAAAGTAGCCGAAGCCAAATTAAAATACAATTAGTCGAAAAGGAGAGCTAAATTTGGGGAAAAAAAATTATTTTTATTTTTTCTATTTATTTTTTTTTTAATACCGTATTTGCTAAAATAATTATCCAGGGTAATTATTGTTTCAACCTCTCGCTGGAGGGATAATTATATGAGAGAGGGGCATTATTTCAGCATTTACGGTATATATTTTTATTAAAATTATGATTAGATACTAATATTGAAAGAGAAATAGCAAAGTGAAAAATATTTAGTAAAGTGAAAAGAAGAAAAAAAATAGCAAAGTGAAAAATATTTTTTGAAATTTCTAATTGGCTCTGATCAAAAAGAAACCAAAAACTCTGTAACAATAGCTAATGTACATATAAAACGATTGGACAAAATTTGCGGCAAATTTTAACAGCTTGATTGTCAGTGAGAGCACCTATTGCTGCTATTAGGATTTGTATGTAATGATTGCCTAATTTATTTGCATTTATAGACTCTAATTTATATTCGATATCAGTAAATCCGCATGACTTTAATAAATTTTCTCTCCAAATTACATTTAATTCCCTTGTAACGACCTTTTGTTGCTGTTTTTACTAGTTGATAAAAGTTTTTGGCGATAGTCTGTGCCATTTTTGATTGTTAGATAGAATCCGTTTTATTCCAAATAACTAATACTGTTCAATTTATTTGTAAAAGAGATAGGCTCATCAAAAACTAAAAGGAGAAAGAGGTAAAAGAAAAACAAAAACCGAAAATTGGGCACTTTTTATTTTACGAATAAATTGATTTTACAGTATTAAAACTAGTAGTTTATTCAATAACAGAGACGAACCCAAACATTAATACCTATTATGAAAACAACAATGACTTGGTTTTTGGGTTGAATCATTACCTCTTGATTATAAAAATTTGAAAGAAAAAGAAAAACAAAATGCTTTAAGCATTGCCCATTCAAGTTCAGAAAGAATAGCGAGCTAACGTACTGTAACCAGAACAGTAATTTTTCAATTAATTTTAAAAGCCCCTGACCGACGAGCTGTCCAGAAAATCTTATGCTTGTAAACAACGCTCCAATTTATTGTTGTTTTCACAAAATTACAAAATTCTTTTTATTTTAAAAAAAAATATATGACAGAGAATAAGTAGATATTTATCAATATTAAAATCTCTAAAAAAATCGCCCAAAAATTCAAAATTCAAAAATACAAAAGACTATCCCATATTTACAAATTTATTGAATTTTTAGTATTGTGATTTTTCCATTAATTACAAAACAGTAAAAAAAATTCAACACAGAACAATAATTATGAAGACAATAATAAATCATAGCAGATCCCCATTCCTTTTTAATTGGGCTAAAATTTGACAGTTGGACAGTTCCTAGTTTTTACGATTTAAATTCCGTTATGAAAATCAGCAGAAAAATACCTACAGTATTAACCTCATGTATTATTCACTAACTAACAGAGTGGGAAATAAATAAGCATAGAAAAAATATTTGCCTCAAACAAGTTCAAAAATCGGGCTAGAGAAACTAACCAAAGAAAGGAAGAAACAAAAATTTTCGATTCCGAAATTGCTCCATATTTACAAATAAAATGAGTTTTCAGTATTGGAATATTTTTACCTGCCAATTATATGGGAAAAAAAATCAAACAAACATGAAGGCAACAATTTTCTAGCGAACAATGTTTCCCCCTTTCTTTAAGTTGGCCTAAAATGAACCAAAATAGACAGCTCCTCTTGGATTGAATCATTTACTTTTCATTTGAAGATTTACTGGAAAAATACTGAAATCAATGTCCATTTTAGTCCAATAAACAAAGAGGACGTTAGAAAAGAAAATATGTAAATACACACAAAAACAAAAAGAATTACTTTCAAGTAATTTCAATAACAGACGAGGGAATAAACCGAAGAACCGAACAACAAAAAAAATTCTTCGGTACCTGGATACTGTCCTTATTTATTATTGTCTTCAGAGAATAACAAAGAGAATATTTTGAGTGTGTATAAATGTATTTTTGATTGATTGGGAGGATTGTAATATTTTGGTAACGCTAATACACCATAGAAATAATTACATTTTGTTTTTGTTAAAATCTCCTAAAATTGCCCAAGAGCGAGAAAAAGGAATACTGTATATTTTATCAACCAACCATTGGTGGTTTGCGATTAAACATCCGTAAAATCCTTAATTGGTGTTTGGATTGTTTTAGATTTGCCAAAATAAAATAGTGCCTGTTTTTGCTTTGATAACTCATTATTTGGTCATTTTAACAAAAAAATGTTTTCTTTTGTTAATTATTTCTATTTGTGTATTACCAACCCTTTAAAGAAAGAATATGCAATATATACATTTATATATTTAATAAATATGTAGACAACTAAAAAAAATAGTAAGGACGGAAATGATAGTTAGAGAAGAATTTATCAAAGAAGGAATATTGTATTTTTAAATACATTAATTCATGTGTATATTTTTTTAGCAGAAAATTTATTGTGAGAAACGTTCAAAACCTAAATAATTAATTCTAACCGAGGTATATATTCCCAATTTAAATAATCTATTCCACAAAAAAAAATAACAAAATAAAAGAAATAATTCCATTCAAAAATAAATTAGTTAACCCCAATAAAGACATAAGTGAAGATATTTGACTTAGTGAAGAATTTTTGAGATAAAAATTGTTTGAAAAAAAAACATTATAAAAAGAAGCAAAAAGAGCACTTAAATTAACCAAAATATTTCAGGTAAATTATTTCCAAAAATTCAGAGTCAAAAGAAATAATAACAACTCCATTTATTGCTAATGCTGTTGCTATTGTCTTAATACATCTAAAATTCTCTCCCAACAATATCCACTCAAATGAATAAACTATAGCACTATTTGTACTCATTATTGAAGTAGCCGTACCTGCAGATATTTTAATTAAAGCTCTAGCATATAATTTTTGTTCAATCTGCGGTAAAATAATTAAAATAGAAGAGGTTAAAATAAATATACATAGAGCCAATAATGAATAAATAATTTAATGAAATTAAATTAAATAATATATCAATTACAGTACTAAGAGGAATTCCAAAAATGATTCCGATAGATACAATTAAAGGTCCACGTATCACAATCCCAAAATTAACAAGGGAATTAAATAAAAGAATTAAAAGGCACTTCCAATTCCAAAAAAAATATTTTAATTATTTTTGTTAAAATTAATCCAAAAATAGAAATTAGGCAGAGAGGCAATTTATACATTAGAGTCAGAAATTGAATGTGATTTAGATGAATATAAAAATTTGAAATTTTAATTTGTTTGATAATGAGAGAGGGAAAGTGAGTTAGTAAAAATGCATACCTATAAATATGAAATTTCAAAATATCTAACAGAGAAGTTAAAAACTGATAAAATCTAGGTTATTTTTAAGAAGGGAATAAAAACAAAAAGTCAATACAGATATGCAAAATTCGAGAAAAATATACTCTTTTTGATAGGAAAAATGTAATTTGGGTAGAAAAATAAAATCATTAAATATTTTTGTTCTAAAAACACATTGAAATCTAAAAGTACATTAAAAATCAGGTACACGGTAGATTTTTTTTAAAAAATTAAAAATTTTCGCCCGCGCCGCTAAAAATTCAATATAAGAACTGTAACAAATAAGTAAATAGAATTGAATTAATGAGCTATAGAACGAAAATATCGAAAAATATAAGTTAAGGAAAAATTGCGAGGCAAAAAAAAATATATTTCAGTAAAAAAAAATTCTTTAGAAATCTGGGGGTACCGGTTAATAACTGTCCACCCCTAGTTTAAACAGCCTAATGAAAAAAATACTTTTTATTATTTTTTTTTTATATTTTAACTTACTGATCCAGAAGTTGCCGAAGCAAAGGTTGTAATCCAAAAATAATTAAATTGAAGTGTAGAGTAGTTGGAGAGAAAAATGCCAAAGCAAACTATTAATTAAAAATTTTTTGAAGAAATTGAAGGATTTGTTGTCTAAGACTGGAAATTAAATAAAAATTAAAAAAAATAAATTTATAAAATATATAAAATATTAACAAATATTAATTTTATACGAATTAATAATATTAGAAATATTACTGTTATGAGAAATATAAAAATAAAATTAAATGGGATGAAGAGTGAAATGAAGATGTGTAAAAAAATTGTAGTGATGATGACTAAGGAAAGGACAAAAAGAAAATTTTCTCATTATCTGGCGATCGCCAGAATTTTTTTTCTGGAGAAAAGTATTATCTATCTGGCGATCGCCAGAAAAATAGAAATATTAATAATAATTCACACTTGAATAATAATTTTTCTTCCACTTTTTTTGCAACAACAAAAACTGTTTACATTAACCCCTTTACAAAAGAAAAGAGGAAGAAAAAGGATGAGCGTACATTGCCACTTAGTTTTTGTTTATGTGAGAAGATTAAAAAAATGGAGAAAAATAAAAAAATAAAAGGAGGAATTATACATTAAACTAGAGTACGGTATAAAATAAATATAAAGAAATATTTTCTTGGGGACAATGGTACATTTAGACAAATTAATATTGTAAATATATAAGAGAAGAGAAAAAGAGATTATAAAGACTATATTTTGACATTTAGACATCCTTTAAATTCCCGAAGGAGAAATACTATTTAGAAAGTCTGAAGAAGAAAAAAAAATACTAGAGAAATTCTATATTTAAAAATTTATATTTTTACATGTTTTCTTCTATTTAATTCTTTATATATTTATCTATATTTTATATTTATTTATCCACGGTTATCCCTAGGGATTAGTTAGAAGTTACCAAAAATATATATTTTTTTAATAGGCTGCCCGGGTCTTACATTCCTTAGTATTTATCTAGGCCTTTCTATAAATTTCTATTCTTATTAAATTATTTTCTTTATATAACATTCAAACCTACCTCCCATATTCCTTGTCGGTCAATGTCGTTGATCCGGTGCTACCAGAAAGATGTTCAGCCCTCATTCATATTTTCCAATCCATAGGGCCGAAGCCGTGCTGAATCCATACCCAGAATATAGAGGAATATTGGGAGGGGAGTATACTTGGACTTCCTAGGAAGAGCTTCAGGGTTGATCAGGTCCTTCAGCAATTCCCCATACTCAAATATACACAAACACACACCAGCTGGTGGAAATTCCTATTTAACAATTTAACACAAGTTCATAATATTTACTAAACACAAAACTAACTAACTAACAATAAAGTGATTGAAATCAAGTGTGAAAAAGGGGAGGGATTTAAAATTGCATGAAATAGAAATAAAAGGGATATGAATACAAACTCCAAAAGCACAAACTCCGAACATGCTCAATACCGGGTTCTACCTTACAATACTTTTTATATTTTAAGAGTACTGGGTCCGCAAATGTCAGATCCGCTAATGTTAATCCGCATCTGTCGGTCCGCAAAAGTCGAACCGCTTCTGTCGGTCCGCAAATATCGGGTCCGCATATGTCGTTCCGCAAAATTCAATCCGCAACTGTCGATCCGCAAATGTCGTTCCGCAAGTGTCGGGTAACCCCAATTAGAGATCGGTATTTTTGAAAAGCCGGGGCCTGTTCTTGGACTCTGGGTTTGATTTATTAACCTGGGCCGGACCCTGGCCTGTAGTCCAGGAAAACCCTAGGAAAATAAAAAATGCCTGGACTTGGGCTGTGCGTACAGAAAACACCCAGGCCTTGGTCCAGACCCAGGCCGATCTCCAGTACCGATATATTAATCTTTTAATACGCTTATGATAACGAATAATTACTCCAAATTGATTTAGTGCTATGTTAAATAGTAAATAAAACCGTATACTTTTATTTTATTATATGGGTTTCATTGTGTGATTTCAATAAGGTAATGAATCTTTTGGAGATTATCTTCTCCAATTATGCTAACACTTACTGATCTCTTTTAATTTAAAGTCCCTTAGCAATATCCAACTAAATTTATTAAATCCCTAAATACTTTTTTATTAAATTTTTTTAACTTAATTTAATTATAAATTTAAATTTAATCCAGTCTGACACCTTAAAAAATAAACAAACTCCAGAAAAGAAAATATTAACTAATCCAACACAAAACAAGTCAAAAGACCACACAAAGATAGCACCAAAAAATTCAAGAACAAATCAACCGCAAATAATCATGCGAAAAAATTTTTACGGATTACACACAACACACTCAAAGCTAAGCCCTTTGGGAAGGATTGCGCGCGATTTAATGAAAAAAGTTTTGAAAGCAAAAGGAAAGCACGAAAAGGATGTTGTTCCGTTAGTTGAATTTTTAATACGATTATTGAAGATATAATTGGAAAAAATTTTAATTTAGATGGCAAAAAACAGTCGAAAGACTTCGGGATAGTGCTAAACGTAGAAAGGAAATTAAAAAGAATTTTGAGGAGGGGGATAGTCCTGAACTTGGGCATTTGACTTATAGAGGATTGAAACGGCAAGGAGCATTTGGGGAGGTGGAAGATGATGTGAGTTATTATAATCAGTCTTGTCTTTGCTCTGGAGCCACTTCAGAAACCGAAACTTTTGAATTTTCGAGTTCAGCAAAGCTTGAAATCTGAGGGCTGAGGACCTTAGACTTTTAGGAATCTGAAAGCCCTAAAGCTGAGGCCTTATTAATCTTAGGGCTTTCTAGGAATCTCAGTGCCTTAGATTCGAGGCCTTATTAATCTGAGGGCCTTATTATAGGAATCTGAGGACGTTAGAGCTCCCTTATTCTATGAATTTGAGAGCCTTAGATTTTTAGGAAGCTGAGGGCCTTAGATCTGTGGACTTATTAATCTGAGGTCTTGTTCCACGAATCTGAAGGCCTTGGATTTTTGGAATCAGACTCGAAACCTTCTCAATTCTCATAAAAATCTGTCCTATTTTAGCTCAACGAGATCGCCGAGGACCCACAAAGAATTTTCAAATTTCTCGAAAAATTGCGTTCAGAAAAGTATACAAAGAAAAAGAAGGAACCTTTTGGCCGTCTTGTTCAAATGTTACGTGAAGGGATTAAGTTGGGTTACGCATTAGCTGGGCATAATGCCTCAGACATTGATAATAAAACAATGAGAATGGTGTCTCCGAGATTTTTTAGTGTTACAGCTGAGGATGATCCTGAACATAATGATACTGTAATATTTTTAAAAATATTACTATGATTAAAAATTATGAGGAATTTTATAGGTGGATTTTATTTCCCCCTCACTCTTCTCAATACATTCTGAAGGCAAAGGCATTGAGGCAAGCTATTTGATTATAACATAAATACCAAGTACCTATTAGCAATCCTACCGAAATAGAAAATAAATTTTCGATAATCAAGATTTCCACCTCAAAAAACGTTAGGAAAATGCCAATTTTCGGGAATAGGGAAGGCAGGATCCCTTGTGTCTATCCAGTCTTGAAATAAGTCTCTTATCCACTTTTTTATTAGCCTATGGGTAGTCTCAAGACCCTGGCCTTAAATTTGATATTACTATTTGGGTTTAAACTTAATATAGTAGTTTAAACTAGAGGAGGTAGAGGAGGTCTTGGAATCCTAAAATTATCAGAGGACACGTTGAGTAAAAGTCGGTTCGAATTCAAAAAAGCCAGGATTAAGATATCATGTTTCCAATCAACAATTATTTTTGAGATTTTCAGAATTTAACAAGCATCCCCAGCATTCTTAACATGATTAGTGGACCTGTTGGATTTAGTTCCAAAGACCAACAAATGTGGCTTGATTTGGTTAGATACATTGAAAATTTTATAAAAATCTTATATTATTTAATTAAATATTTAATTTTTAAATTAAAAGATACTCGAAGCTTCGGGTGTTTTGGAGAGTGCAAAAAAGATAGAGGAGGTCTCGGAATCCAAAAATATTAAAAATAAAATTTAAAATGATTAGGAATTAAACGCTACAAGTTCTCTTACAAATTCGACAGCTTCAGAATTTATTTTGCCTAAGCAATTTAATACTACTCGATACGAGAAGGAGATACGGACAAAAGATGGAACACCTCTATTTTTTACAAAGGAGAACATAACGTTGATTTATTTGAATTTATATTCAAAAATTTAAAAATTAATGGGGGGGGGGTGAGGGTTTCAGCTTTTGCCTTTTTTCATTCATCAACAGGCTCAAAACGATAATCCTTCCCTTTTCAGCTTGGAAATCTTATCAGGGTTGGAGACCCGATCAGGGCAGAGCGCAATTGGAAAAAAATTCCCGCAGCCTCAATCCGCAACTCGCAATTTTAATTTTAAAATCCGCAAACGCAATCCGCAAGTCAAAAAAATCCGCGAGTCAAAATCCCAGCCCTTGTCCCGATCCTGCACTGTCCGAAAGATCGAGTCGGGCATCAAATTTTGGCCCGAAGAAGACTTGGTCGGACCGGCACGATAAAAACGAATCCCGATAAAAATGACTCGAACGTCGGCCCGATTAAAAAGCCCTAACCCTATATCTTATCATGGGCTTCCTTCCGCTATTGAGCTAAATTTTAATCAAGATCCCTCTCTCATAAAAAATTTAAAATTTGTTTATAAAAATATTTTTTTCTCCTAGTGATGTCGCTGATGAAGCCGGAATTAAAAAATTCGAGACTTTTGAATTTTTACAAAATTCAATTAATAAACAACAAGTAATACATAATTGAAACAATTAATAATAATTTTTTAAGCTAAAAGATATGAATAATACTGGATATACGCTTTTGACTAAAGACCAATTAAATATGCTTTATGGAAATAATTCTTCTTATGAAGATCCCGTGGTATAATAAATTTTTTAGTCGAATAATTTTATTAAGAATCCATTGTCTTATTCAAATGACAGTGGAAATCATGGGATATTATTGGATATTTGGCCCGATCCTGGCCAGATTCTGGGCTGGATCCTAGGCCGGATCCTGTGCCGGATCCTGTGTCGGATTTTGGGCTGGATCCTAGGCCGGATTCTGTGCCGGATCCTAGGCCGGATTCTGGGCTGCATCCTGGGCCTGTAGTCCAGGAAAACCCAGGCCCAGAAAAGATCCAGGAAGGTCAAAAAATGCCTGGGCCTGGGCCTGGATACAAGAAAAACCAGCCTTGGTCCGGACCCAGCTCAATCTCTAGTATTCTCCTTGAAAAAATTATAGTTTAATATTTTACTAGCTATTTCAACGCTTTTTGTCACTCAACAAATCAACATTATTATCACACATTCAAAATGATATTCATAAATTAGCCCAACTTAAATCCTTCAAGATCATACCTAAAAAAGCTAAGAATGGACACAATAGAAGGAAACGTCAATCAATTGTTTTATCCCCTATCAGTTTTTCTCCTTTTATTGAGGTGAGATCAGTCTATAAAGAGGACTCTTAATTTTTCAAGACATTCATTGTGAATACGGCTGTCGTTCTCTCTCCAATTATATTCTCTCCGTTGGTTCTTTCTCCTGTTGTTTTGGGACCGGTACTTTTATTTCTATCGAAATTACAGTATATTTATAATTTAGATTATTCTCTCCCCGACAATGTTTGTGCCACTCATTCTCTCACCGCGTGTGTTAGGTCCTTTCATCCTATCTCCGTCAATATTCGACCCGTTTATTCTGGTATGTAAATTTTGGCACTAGTAAAGACTACCTTTGACACCTCTTTTGACCAGTGATGTCAAAGTTCCTTAATTTCTTTGGAACTAGTTCCAGTTCCAGAACCAGGTTTTAATTTTTGTAGTTCCAAACTAGTTCCAAATAATCATTAGTTCCGTAGTTCTAGTTCTGGAACTGGAACTAATTAATTTTGGAACTGGAACTGAAACTTTGACACCTCTTTTGACTCCCAATATTCTTACAAATTGCCTTAACAGGGGCATTTACAGGGAGAGCCGATACAGGAAGACCCAATTTTCTTACAATTTTTATTTCAATTTTCATATAAGTATGCCTGGTTTGAAAAATCAAATCGAACCTAAAATTTTGGCCCGAAAAAGACCCGGGGGCCGAAAAAGATTATTAGAGATACATTATGGGAGATACATAATTATGAGAGATACGTCTCTCATACTGTCAGAAGGGAAGCTTGATCAGTCTAGCATTTAGAACTCATTGGTTTTGGGTTAGGAGCCACAAGAAGACTAGTGCCAAAAAATTTTTAAAAATTTCTAAGCTATATAATTTAACAATTTTTATTTTCAGAGTCCTGTAGCGCTAAACCCCTTCATTTTAAACCCAGGAGCATTCATCCCTTTCGTACTCAGCCCCTTCGTTCTGTCTCCATTTATCCTCTCTCCTCAAGTCTTCACTCCCTTAATCCTATCACCGCTGGCTTTATCTCCACTGATTCTAACACCAACAGCAGCAACTCCTTTAGTTCTATCACCCTTTGTTTTGTCCCCTATTATCTACTCTCCAGCCTTTTTGTCGGCTTTGGTGCTGAGCCCTTATGCACTTTCACCTGTTATCAACAGCCCTTTGATTGCTTTTTCGGTAATCTTGTCGCCGAGTTATTTGAGTTGAAAGGTATTTTGAATTTTTATAATTTTTTCGGGTAGTGATGGTGGTTGCCTAAAGGATACCTACCCCCTCTCATATACTACTCACATTTCAGCACCAGGAGGGTATATATGAACGAGATCCGCTATATGTAGTAGAATCTCTTAAGCATCCTTGGGACAAAAAACTTTTTTCTTATACTGAGATGTATTTTAAATAGAAGGTTTTGCACCGATAAACACCATGTGTCTTGAATTTGTGACAATTTATGGGTGGGGAATTCCCCTTTAAAATAGGGCATTTAAAGAAGAGGGAATTCCCGGTTTCTAACATTTGAAATTAAATTTTCGCGGCAATTTCCAATTTCAAAAATCTGGAATTTAATTCAGTCAACTAGACCCCTGGCTAACTTAAACAAGTCAGTGTCAAAATATGTAAATTTAAAAATGTCTTATACTGAGCAGAGGTGGTTCGGAACAGTCAGAGGTGTCGGAAATCGGAAGAGCCGGAAATCGGAACTGGCTCAAAAGTCGGAACTCGGAACTCGGAATTCCGACCCACCTCCTATACTGAGCTATATCTTATAGATGGCTAAACGACATTTGCGGACCCGCACTTGCGGACCGACACATGCGGACCGACATTTGCGGATTCGCACTTGCGGACCGACTTTTGCGGACCGACTCTTGCGGACCGACATATGCGGACCGACACTTGCGGACCCGACATTTGCGGACTCGAAATGAAATAAAAAATAAAAAGAAATTAAAAAATAAAACTTCAAAAAATTTAAAAGAAATTTATTTAAAAATGAAAATAAGAGATGCGTCCGACCCCGTTCCCGAATCATTTTCACATTTATCCTCGACCCAAACCCCTTCCCGAAAAAAAGTTATAATCCGTTCCCCGCCAGAAAAAATCCTGTTCCCCGACTGTTTAAATAGGAATTAAGATGACTGCCATCAGTGATGTCAAGGGTTCCAAAATTTCTCTGGAACTAGTTCCAGTTCCAGAACCAGATTTTTAATTTTTGTAGTTCCAGTTCCGGATTATATACAAAATAGATTTTTTAAAATTTTTAAAGAGCTGCGGGTAGGATTTTATCCCACGTCAGATGAAGGTACAATTCTATTACCTGAGTAACAACCCAGAACTCTTTTGTAGCGTTACCCGAATTTTGGATAAGGGGGTTCTTACTAGGGTTTGACCCCGACCTCGAACCCCGACCCGAAACAATTCGAAAATCCCGTACCCCGACATACACGCCCCCGAGTGTTCGGGGTCAAACCCTAGTTCTTACTGAGGGTTGGTTACTCCTTAAAAATTTCCTTTTTAAAAAAGCATAAGAAAATGGATAGGTTTCAAAAGACGAAGGAAAAAATTTGCTGAGATCGACTTCGGATTTATAACTAAAACCGGTCTCTTATCATCTTTTTTTAAATTTATTTCGGGTCCGCAAATGTCGGTCCGCAAGTGTCGGTCCGCAAAAATCGGTCCGTAAGTGTCGGTCCGCAAGTGCGTGTCCGCAAGTGTCGGTCCGCAAGTGCGAATCCGCAAATGTCGGTCCGCAAGTGCGGGTCCGCAAAAGTCGGCTAACCCTTATAGATAGGTTCAATTTAATAATCTGATAAATTTTAGAAAATATCGCTCTGGACAAGCAAGCAATGATATTAGAATTAAAAAGGCAAAAAATAAAATTTTTTAAAATAAAAAAAATTATTAATTTAATAGTTGTGTATGCATTTTTAATTAAATAAATTTATTGAATAATTATTTTTTTATTTTTTTTTATTTTTTTTTCATGGTCCTCTCTCCGATAAACCCACAAAAATTTTTTTGGGTATCCCAGGCATGTTTTAAAAAATTATATTTTGAGTTATGATGCTTTGTGAATAATTTCTTTATATTTTTTTATTTTTTTAATAGTTTATAGTTTAATTTATTAATAATATTTTTGCCTTTGAAATACGCTAAAAAAGCTTTTTTTTGTTTTTAATTATTTAATAAAAATAAATAAATATTTTTTTAATTCATTAAATTTGGTGAGTTAATGAATTAATTGAATAAGCCGATAAAGCTTGAGTATTAAATTTTGTGTTTTGCCTTTTATGGGTATAATTCTGATTTTCACATGTTTTGGGGTTTAATTAAAGATTAAGTACAAAAGATATCCATATAAATAAGTTCATTTTTTAGATGAATATACGTATAATTTAATCAGGAAAATTTCTAAAAAGGTACCTCAGTACATTCCTCTATAATATAATAATAGAAACAATTCCTCTCTAATAAAGATTCCTCTAAATTAATGAATACCGTATTTACTCGATTAATTCCCCGAATAATTCCCCACCCTCTATTAATTCCCCACCCTCGAATAATTCCCCACCCCGAATAATTCCCCACCCTCGAATAATTCCCCACCCTCGAATAATTCCCCACCCCGAATAATTCCCCACCCTCTATTAATTCCCCATGCCAGTGATGAGTTCAAAAAATAATTCCCCACCCCCAAATACCCTATACACGTTCAAATTTTAAAACTCGAATAATTCCCCACCCTCGATTAATTCCCCACCCTCTATTAATTCCCCATGCCAGTGATGAGTTCAAAAAATAATTCCCCACCCTCAAATACCCTAATACACGTTCAAATTTCAAAACTCTATTAATTCCCCACCCTCTATTAATTCCCCATGCCAGGGATGAGTTGAAAAAATAATTCCTCGGGGGAATTAATCGAGTAAATACGGTACGCTGATCAGCTTATCTCTTGAGAAAATTTATGAACCTTATTCTATGTAATATCTACCAATTTTTTTATCTACCCAAACGTTTCCTAAAAAATTTTTTTAAATTAAGTTTAAGGAAGGGATGATCCATCCATTCAAAACGCTTATTAGGCGGGGGTCTAAGATATTTAAATAGAGAAGGTGAAGTCGGTAGAGCAACGAAAACGACTAGCAATAACTGCAAGGAGGTCGCTGGATTACCTCATAGGATTAACTTAGATTACCTCTATCTTACTATAGTTAAACAATTTAGAATAAAGACATAAAAATATATTAAAATTTACAAGACAACTATGAAGCTTATTATTATTCTTGTTTTAATTGCAATGATATTGCCCATTATTTCAAAAGCTCAAGAGCTGAATCTGGAATCGAACGATCCATAGTTGGTTTGAATTAATTCAAAAATAAATATATTTTTGGAACAGAATGAAATTATGTATTTATGGGTCCAAAAATTATTTTAAAAAAAGATCCTCAAACAGCTGAGAAAAGTTCGAAATAATGTAAAGCATATAGCTATTTAATTCCTAAGACTGTGCAGTAGGCGGTATGGTGTAATGGCTAACACATCAGTCCGGTCTACTGAAGATGCTGGTTCGCTCCCAGCCGCCGATTAACCTTTTACACTAGCTAAGAAGAGAAATAGCTATAGCCCAGCTGCTTTACTATAATAGGTTACATAATATATCGAAAATTGAAAAAATTTTTTATCCAAAAGTAAGCTAATACTATAGGATTTAAGTAAAATGATTTGCGGTAGTATTAATTTTTATTTGATTTAGTATGGATGCTGACTATACACATTCGAAAAGACGTCCACCTTCAAATAATGTAAATCCTGTAGCAAGCAGCAAACATACAAGCAAAGGGAAAGCAAAACCGTCTCACCCTAATTAATTTTAGGATTGTGGATTATAAAGCTTTAAAAGAATTTTTCAACCTCAGTTCAAAGGCTAAGAAGGCAAATTTATGTTAAATTGAACAAAAGGGATTGTGATTTTTTATTTTAAATTTATTTTGGTTATTTTAAATATTTCTATTGCCTTAATAAATATTTGTTGGGATTATTAGAGATATAATGGAAATTAATCAAGTTCAAGTTATTAAGGCTCTTAAACTCCATCTAGTGACAGAGGACTGTCGCGACTATCTAGTCAGCGAAAGGAAAAGAAAAGTGTAAAGCCCAAGGAAATGCGCAGCGGCAGAAAATAACAATAGCAAATTTGCAAGCTCGTTGAAGCTGTTTTTGATTCATGGCTTTTGTTTGATTTTAATAGATCGGATAGTAAAGTTGACGATGATTTTAATGAGAAAAATGTTCATTTAATACTCTAAATTTATTTATAGAATTTCTAATAGGTATAAAATTTAAAAATTAAAAAAAAAAGTCAGAAAAATAATTATAAAGGGATCAGCAGGAAAGTTTTGTCGATTTTTAACATTTTCACTTTCTGAACATTTTGAAAAATAATTCGATTAGGTATATCGTGTATTTTACGCGTATAGGCATTTTAGATTAAATAAGAGAAGAGTTAAGGAAGACTGAAAGAGGCAGAGAAAAGCAAAGTTATTAAAGAATGAATGAATATTAGTGTTCTATGTATGTTTATGTTGTAATTTATTTCCCGGTGAAAATTTATAAATTTGCGGAGCTTATTTTTTTAATTTTACGAGCTATTTTTTGGGCGCCCCATAAAGACCACCTGCTATTGCGAGTGGCAATCAAGTCCCCCTGCCTTCGTGCAAGTCCAATATTAGTGTTCTATGTATGTTTATGTTGTAATTTATTTCCCGGTGAAAATTTATAAATTTGCGGAGCTTATTTTTTTAATTTTACGAGCTATTTTTTGGGCGCCCCATAAAGACCACCTGCTATTGCGAGTGGCAATCAAGTCCCCCTGCCTTCGTGCAGGGGGCAACTCAAGTCCCCCTGCCTTCGTGCAGGGGGCAACTCAAGTCCCCCTGCCTTCGTGCAGGGGGCAACTAAAGTCCCCCTGCCTCCGTGCAGGGGGCAACTTAAGTCCCCCTGCCTTCGTGCAGGGGGCAACTAAAGTCCCCCTGCCTTCGAGCAGGGGGCAACTCAAGTCCCCCTGCCTTCGTGCAGGGGGCAACTCAAGTCCCCCTGCCTTCGTGCAGGGGGCAACTAAAGTCCCCCTGCCTTCGTGCAGGGGGCAACTAAAGTCCCCCTGCCTTCGTGCAGGGGGCAACTAAAGTCCCCCTGCCTCCGTGCAGGGGGCAACTCAAGTCCCCCTGCCTTCGTGCAGGGGGCAACTCAAGTCCCCCTGCCTTCGTGCAGGGGGCAACTCAAGTCCCCCTGCCTTCGTGCAGGGGGCAACTCAAGTCCCCCTGCCTTCGAGCAGGGGGCAACTCAAGTCCCCCTGCCTTCGTGCAGGGGGCAACTCAAGTCCCCCTGCCTTCGTGCAGGGGGCAACTCAAGTCCCCCTGCCTTCGAGCAGGGGGCAACTCAAGTCCCCCTGCCTTCGTGCAGGGGGCAACTCAAGTCCCCCTGCCTTCGTGCAGGGGGCAACTCAAGTCCCCCTGCCTTCGAGCAGGGGGCAACTCAAGTCCCCCTGCCTTCGTGCAGGGGGCAACTCAAGTCCCCCTGCCTTCGTGCAGGGGGCAACTCAAGTCCCCCTGCCTTCGTGCAGGGGGCAACTCAAGTCCCCCTGCCTTCGTGCAGGGGGCAACTCAAGTCCCCCTGCCTTCGTGCAGGGGGCAACTCAAGTCCCCCTGCCTTCGTGCAGGGGGCAACTCAAGTCCCCCTGCCTTCGTGCAGGGGGCAACTCAAGTCCCCCTGCCTTCGAGCAGGGGGCAACTCAAGTCCCCCTGCCTTCGTGCTGGGGGCAACTCAAGTCCCCCTGCCTTCGTGCAGGGGGCAACTCAAGTCCCCCTGCCTAATTGCAGGGGGCAACTCAAGTCCCCCTGCCTTCGTGCAGGGGGCAACTCAAGTCCCCCTGCCTTCGTGCAGGGGGCAACTCAAGTCCCCCTGCCTTCGTGCAGGGGGCAACCCAAGTCCCCCTGCCTTCGTGCAGGGGGCAACTCAAGTCCCCCAGGGGGCAACTCAATTCCCCCTGCCTTCGTGCAGGGGGCCCGGGGTCGAGCTCTAATTATAATAAATAAATTTTCAGTGGTTCTCCCTGATAAACACACAATTTTTGTATTTTATCCAAGGCATGCTTTAAAAAAATTATATTTTGAGTTATGATGCTTTGTGAATAATTTTTATATATTTTTAATATTTTTATTAGTTTATAGTTTAAATTTTATTAATATTAATTTTTTTATTTCAAAGGTTTTTACCTTTGAAATATGCTAAAAAAGCTTTTGAGAGAATAATGAATTAATTGAATAAGCCGATAAAGCCTGTTATTAACTTTTGTGTTTTGCATTTAAGCCAATAAATCTGCGTTTCACATGCTTACAGGCTTTTAATTAAATAAAGATTAAATAAAATTTATTGAGAAGAAGCATCCGTATAAAATAAGTTTATTTTTTCCGTTAATACTGATAATTCAATTAAAAAAATTTCTAAAAAGTATTCACTAATGCATTCCTCTCAACTAAATTAATAGAGAGAAAAGTTTATTTTTATGCAAGCTTTTTAAACCTAATTTTGATAGCTACAGTTCGTAGGTCTGGGATTTTATAAGGCCTTATTTACCGGCTATAATCAGAGGTGGGTCGGAGCTGTCGAAGGTGTCGGAAATTGGAACTGTCGGAAATCGGAAATGGCTCAAAAGTCGGAAGTCGGAACTCGGAAATAAAAATTTTTTCTCGGAAAATTTTTTCCCGAAATCGGAAGGAAAAAACGTCGGAAATCGGAATTCGACCCACCTCTGGCTATAACCCTATTTATGACTTTTAAGTTTTATATTGTTGAGGCAGGAATATCCAAAATAGGAAATTACTTCTCTCTTACACAAACATTCCTCTATACCAGAGGTGGGTCGGAACAGTCATAGGTGTCGGAAATCGGAAGAGCCGGAAATCGGAAATTAGTATTTTTTTCGGAAATCCGGAAATCGGAATTCCGTCACACAATCGTTCTCTACTAAAGAGTGTGATAAACAATTTAGAATATTATTTGTTAAGCAATTTAGAATAAAGCCAAAAAATTTAAATTTTATAAAATACATAAAAATTTATTTAACATTTACAAGACAACCATGAAACTTATTATTATTCTTGTTTTAATCGTAATGATATTGCCAATTATTTCAAAAGCTGAAGAGACTGAAGAGCTGAATCGTGAATCGAACGATCCATAGTTGGTCTAAATAGATTTGAAAATATTTTTTTGGAACTGAGTGAATTTAAATTTTATAGTATTATTAGAAACCGTACCGAGACGAGATCTTGATCAAAAATCGGTTATCGAGAATTTTTCGAAATCTTGATTTCGATTCTCGTACGACCCTCCAGTCCGATCTCTCGTATGGTACGGCCCAACTAGGCGAGGGCTTCAAGATTTACAAATCTTACCAAATTTAGTATTAAACGATCCCCTCATCACCTAAAGAGATTGGTACCAAAATTGATAAGGGCAAGGATAAGGCAAAAAATCGAAAATTGTAAAAATTCTATCCAAAATTAAGCTGTATATAATTTTGGATTTGTGTAAAAATTATTTCCGGCAGTAATAATTTTTATTTGATTTTAGTAAAGATGCTGACTATACACATGTGAAACATCATCAACCTGTAAATAATGAAAATCCTGTGGCAAGCAACAAACACAGAGGCAAAGGGAAACCACCTCACGCAAAACAATTTTAGGATCATGGACTATAACTAAGGATGGCGGTTCCTGGGAAATTTCCGGATATCCGGGTTTTTTCTGTTCATGATACACGGAACCGCCAACCTTAATTAAAACGCTTTAAAAGAATTTTTCAACTTCAGTTCAAGGGCTAAGAAGGGAAATTTAATTAAATTAAACAAAAGGGATTGTGATTTTTTATTTTAAATTTATTTTGGGTATTTTAATATTAATTTATTTGGATAAATTAATTTAACTAATTAAACATCTGGTATAAAGTGAATAAGTGAAAGAGAAAAATTTTCCTCAAACAGGAGTTACTGAATTAAATTAATTTTTGAAAAAAATATTATTCAATTTTAAAAGTAAAAGGGTATGAGTATAGAGAATTAAATTGAGATCATTCTAAGTAAATTTAAAATCTACAAAATGATTAGCAGTTAGATTTTTAAAATTTAATTTTAATCAAAATATATTGAAGCTTAAACAGTGTGAAGCATATAGCTATTTAATTCCTAAGGCTGTGCAGTAGGCGGCGTGGTGTAATGGCTAACACATCAGTCCGGTATACTGAAGATGCTGGATCGCTCCCAGCCGCCGAATAAACTTTCGCACTAACTAAAAAACCCCGTACCCCGACCTGAACCGCAACATATTTTGCTCCCCCGATCCGAACCCTGCCCCGAAACAATTGGAAAACCCCGTACCCCGACATAACCGCCCCCGAGCGTTCTGGGTCAAACCCTACTTTAGTAACAGAGATAAAATTAAATAATAATTTAAATGTGTTTGCTTTTAAATTTAATTATAATTTATCGAATATTCCCATTGCTTGGTTTAACTATCCATGGCTTTTTTCTTTGAGAACAAGTATATTTTAAATTATAAAAAATATTTTTTAATAATATATTATTTTTGGAAAGCTACTTGAATATAGGCATATTGTTTGCACAGGAAATGGATTTTGCATGTGAATGCTAAATAATTATTTTAAGCTTTGCTTTCATATCCGATGACTCTCGTGTAGGCGCTAATCCGAGGATTTCATTAAGTAAAGCAGCTGGGCTATAGCTATTTCTCTCCTTTAGATAGTGCAAAAGTTATTCGGCGGCTGATAGCGAACCAGGATCTTCAGTAGACCGGACTGATGTGTTAGCCATTACACCACGCCGCCTACTGCACAGCCTTAGGAATTAAATAGCTTTATGCCTTACAATTATGTTAGCTTTCAATTATTATTCTTTTATGTATTAGTTAACTATTATTGTTCGTATTTTCCTAGTTATTGAATAGAAGCGTTTTTTATCACTTAGGTGTGTTTCGGTGTTGGGGAGAAACCGAGGGACTTGATCAACCCCGAAGGTCTTCTAGGAATGTCACGATCACATCCTCCCCGTTACAATATCCCTTAACAACTGGGAAGGGTTCAACCGCTTCGGCGCAGAGTATAAATAATTGGCTTACGTTAACGATCTAAAACATGAATAATCTCGACTCTACTGCTCATAACGAGAGTTAATGCATTATTTTAATAATTTTATTTTTTATTGCGTTGTGGCAATAATTTTAATTTTCTAAAATAAAAGCAGCTATCATGAGGCATATAATTAAACAAATATTTGATAGATAAATAACCCTTTGAGGTAAGCATTATTTAAATATGCTAACTCTTTTGAAGAGTATCAATATTTGCTGCCTAATCCATCCAAAAATTTCCCTTTAATAAATTATTTGAGATTTTGACCATACAATGCGAAACGAATCATATCATTGAAATTAGCGGCCCATATAATTTATCAAACATATTCAATACATAGGATAGCCTCTGTTATTTTATAGAACCATAAATACTAAGTCGGTAATTTCGAAAATAACAATTGTTTCTAGAGATATTAGAGAATTTTAGGATTCATCCCTCGCGAGAGAGGGATTCCCTGTTTGGGAGTAACTATTCAGTATCAACTTAACGCTAACTAACATGATTAATGTATCTATAGCTAATTTAATGTGGCTTATACCCAATGAGATATCCTTTATCTTCTTATTTTCCCAAAAATGCTTTTCTAAATTTTTTTAAATTAATAATTAAACAATTTAAATCTAAGCCTAAAAATTAAATTTTACAAAAGAATCATTCAAAAATATTTCCAAGACAATTATGAAGATTATTATTATTTTTATTTCAATCTTAATGTTTTTGACAACCATTTTAAAGGCTGAAGAGTTGAAACAGAGCTCGAATGATCCTTTGTTGGTTAATTTAATTTTTTTGCGTTTTATTAGAGAAATAACATTCTAAAATGTAGAAAACAGACGGATCTTATCTTTATCATTATATTTCTGTCGCAAGCCCTAGCATTAGCTTTCGACAGAAAAGATAATGTGGACGATAATAATAATATTGAAAATAACTCTAACATTAGTTTAACCCTCCCCCTCCCACGTGCTAACAATATTTTAAACAAGAAGCGTTATATGAAGTTGGATTAATGTTAAAGAGAGATCCGGCAGAATAATTTATATCTTATTTTAGCAAGGATGCTGACTATAAACAGCCGATACGTTATCAACCAAAAAACAATGAAGATCCTACAAAAAACATTGGCAAAGGCAATGGAAAACCGCCTCCCCCAAAACAATTTTAGGCGTATGGATTATAAGAATTTGAAAAATTTTCTCTACTTTTTCAAAGGCTAAGAAGGAAAATTTATATTAAATTAAACAAAAGGGATTGTGATTTTTTATTTTAAATTTATTTCGGTATATTTTAAATATTTCTATTGCTTTAATAAACTGTTGATGAGGGGATTATTTAGGAGATATTTGAAAATGATATTTTGAATAGGTAGTTAAAGTGTTGGGTACTTGTCAGTTATCCCTAAGTCGGTTATCCTAAGTAAATCCCCCCTTGTCGGTTATCCTAAGTAAAATGTTCAGTTTGCATATTATATTTTATACACTACATTTTAATCCTGTTTGATTGGTTGTCAATGGCATAGAAGAGAGGGAGGGAGAAACTCTGACCTTTTTATACAATTGTGTCCGCAAAAAAAGTCCGCAAAAAAGTCCGCAGGGATAACCGACAAGTACCAAGTGTTGAGAAAACTCCCCATGATAACTCGATATAAAATACATACACCTAGGAGCGCAAAAATGGAATCGTATTATACGATCCTATCAGATATATTCAAAACCCCAAAATTTGTTTACCTTTTTATCATCTACTATTAGAAGTGATGTTTATTAGGGCTTTACCGGAACCGAAATTTTGACCGGAAACGGAACCGAATCCAATTTGAGTTACGGTTCCCGGAACCGGATCGACTAATTAACAGACCCGACTTGCACTTAAAGGGAGAATGAGGTTCGATGCCTGGCAGCAGTTGGTGGCCGCTTTGTTTTATCTAAACGTAACTCGATGGATCGAGCCGGGTTTACAATTTATCTCGAAAGTTTAATAACAAACTCGAAAGTCCGACCGATAAAACTGGGCTTGAAAAATAAGGTACGGGCTTCAAGCTGGCACACCTACCCTCGGTTTTTGCAGATAGGGATTTTCAGCTCTAGTCTCTACCTTTAATTTTTTATCAAAAATATTTTTCTATTAATTCAAACCCAAAAGTTACATAGAATAATTATAGTAAAAAAGTGGCTGTTATTATGGGGAGATAATACTAATTATTTGTATTTAATTTCAGTAAAGATACAGATTATTACACGAAACATCGAAATCCGCCAATACATAATCGACAATAATATACATACATAAATAATGAGAGTTTGATTTCTGAATAAACATATTATTAACGAAATTTTTACCGATTTTCTGTTTTATTTTTATTTGATCAATTTCCCAAGTCAGATAAATAATGTGAGACAAATTGTGTTTTTGAACTATTTTCTAAATTTTATTCAGATTAAAGATCGACACAGGAATAGATCATGACGGCACAGCAACATAACCTGCAACCTCAAATGTCAAAACCGCAATAGTCTGGGCCGCAAGTGTCTGGGCCTCAAGTTGATAGCCGCAAATGTCTGCGACGAAAATATGTGTGTGTGTGTGTGTGTCGGGACCGTGTCGGACCGCAAGTGTCGGGACCGCAAGTGTCAAAATAGGGGCGAGCCGCAAGTGTCGGGGCCGCAAATGTCTGGGCCGCAAGTGTACGCGCCGCAAAAGTCGGCCAATCCTTCTTTTGCGCTCTATTTTTTTCGCGTGCTATTTCTCTAAAGATTTGATGTCCAACTTCGAGAAGCTCGAAAAAAACTTTGAAAAATAAATTTCATCTTAATTAAATCGTTAAACAAAGTCCTATCTTTGTTTTAAAACCAAACTTATCGTTTTTTCACATGTTTTATAAAAGTTTTACATGGCCGAATAACCCAACTTTAAAACTGAAAAATAAAGCGTAAAACTTATTTTAAAAAATGTATTTTAGTTTAAAATGCATTAAATGTTAAATAGGAAAGATATTATTGAGATTTTAATTTTATATAATTCATTTTCACTGAAAGGATTCGAACCTCTTGCATTTTTCGCTGTCACGTTACCAACTAAAAAATAATCCGCACTGAAAGGCAGGTTGCACCCTCTGCCTGTTTTATGTTGCTGTGTGACAGTGATTTTTCTAATCCTCCCAAATCCATATACTTTTAATTTACAGGATTCGTAAGATTCATTAATTTCTTTATTTATCCCATAGGGTTACATCCCATTAAAATAAAATTTAAGATAAAGCCGTTCCTGGATCCGGGATTGCGGTTTTACTGACCTCTAAATATAAATATCAGGGATCTAGCCGAACCGATTACCAAAAATCGGGAATTTCCTACGTTTTTTGGATCGGGAATCGCGATCTCCGAAAATCGGGAATTTATTTTATGTCGGCGAGATCCCTGATAAATACATATAACGTCTTTTACATAAGTATACATATACAAATTAATAAATAGTTATAATTTGAGGTCTACGAAAGCTAAACGATTTCTAATAATTAATTTAAATATTTCGAAATAAACAAAATATTTCGAAAAATTTTTATCATAGGCTAAAATTTTCGTTTTTTTAATTTTATTATAGCATTAAATTTTTAAATAAACCATAAATTTATTAAACCGTTTATTGAATTAAACAAATACATATCTTGATAATATTAAAAAAAGTATTCTTTAGTCAAAATATTGAGGAAATTAAAATTTGTATGAGGAAAGAAATATTACCAAAACAAATTTTACCACGTATTAATGGAAAAACTAAAATTTTTAGAAAATGCCAACATGGAATTTTGTTAATATTTCTAAAAAATAACAATTTGATGCTAAAATTAAAAAAATAAAATTTTAGCCTATGATAATAAATAGAGAGCGGATTTTTATGCAAATGCATTTTTTTGCAAACTTGTCATGATGTATAATGCACAAAAAACACAGCTTCCGCTTGTTTTGAAAACTTTAGAGGGGGTTTCTATTTGCATATAATGCATATTTTTGCATATTTCGGACTTTTGTGCATAAATGCATATTTTAATGCATATTTTGAGGATTTTGGGGAAAATATCAAGAAAATAACCCAAAATCCTGCCAAAATGGTGTAAATTTTTTAAAAATTTGGGAAAAAATTTGTAAAAATTACAAATTTTGAAAAAAATTTTTTTGAGTGCCCGAAAATGGACCTCACTAGAAAAATGTAGACTAGAAAAATAGAAAAATGTAGACTAGAAAAATAGAAAAATGTAGACTAGAAAATGACTAGAAAAATGTAGAATTTCTAGGTATAAATTGCATTTTTCTTACATATTTTCGTGCATATTTTGCTTTTTTTGCATATTTTCATGCATATTTTGGTATTTTTTCATGCATATTATAGTGCATATTTTGCATTTTATAATGCATAAAAGTCCGCTCTCTAATAATTTTTATCATTTTTATCAATTTTTATCATAGGCTAAAATTTTCTTTTTTTTTAATATTAGCATTAAAATGATATTTTTTTAAAAATAATAACAAAATTCAATGTTTGCATTTTCTAAAAATTTTAGTTTTTCCATTAATATGTGGTAAAATTAGGTTTGGTAATATTCTTTTCTTCACATGAATTTTAATTTCCTCGATAGTGCGACTAAAGAAAATTTTTTGAAGGATTTTTTAATGAGGAAAACAGAAAGAATAGCTATTTTACTAGAATAATTGTTGTCAAATTGTTATTGAATAGTAGGTTTGAAAAATTTGTTTTAGGGATTTAAAAAATTAACACGTATATGCTATGACAAATTCTTGTATATTGAACAATATAAAATAAAATGGAAATTTACAAAATAATCAAGTAGTATTTTTGATTTCATATTTTTACTAAACTTCTTGTATATATATTTGATAAAAATTAGTAGCCAAAATCGGGTACACCCCAAGGTACCGCCGAGCTATAACTTTGTTCAAAATTGTCGAATCCGGGACGCCATGCTATGGTTCGATGCGTCTCGACGAGTTGAATCGAACCATACCTATTTGAATTTTTGGTACTTTTCTGTTTTGTGACCACACTTTAAAAATGTTTAAAAAGGGTCATGAATATGCATAAACTATGTCATTCGTAAGAGCTCTTCGAGCTGAGTCGAATGACACCAAAATCATGTGGGGTTCGAAATGGTACGGGCTCGAAATGGTCAATAATATAATAGAACATGGGGTCACACAGGTTTACTTGGTTTATTTTGTATCGTAACTTTGTCCAATCTTGTTCGATCACGCTGATTTTTGTGCCATTCGACTCAGCTCGTCGAGCTCTTTCAAATGACATACATTTTGGTCATATTCATTATTTTTGACCATTTTGATCCTTGTATCTTTTGACCATTTCGAGCCCGTACCATTTCGAACCCCACATAATTTTGGTGTCATTCGACTCAGCTCGAAGAGCTCTTTCGAATGACATATAGTTTGTGCATATTCTTGACCCTTTTTAAACATTTTTAAAGTGTGGTCACAAAACAGAAAAGGGGTCGGCCCACTTTGTCGCGCGGCCACATTGTCGCAGAGCCATAACTTGCTTTAAGATTTCCAAATCTTTCCAAATTTAGTATTAAACGATTCCACTCATCGAGCTAAAGAGATTGGTACCAAAATTGATAAGGGCCAGAAATTTTTTAGCAAGTTATGGCTCTGCGACAATGTGGCCGCGCGACAAAGTGGGCGTGTCCCACAGAAAAGTACCGAGTTTTTTCTATTTTGTTAGCTGTTGAAATTTCGAACAAAATTGAAATTTGTTGAAATTTCGAAAAAATTATTAGGCATTATTGAATATTTTAGGCACCTATTTTGAGGTTTTACAAACTATTCTACCTAGTTATGCAACTCATATATATTATATTTATTGTAATGTTTACATGTATGTTGATTTCCAATTCGGAATCTTGTTGTATCTCTTGTTGCTGTCCATGTCCTTGTGATGTTTGTCCTAATTGCTGCGGATTAGACAGGTCTACATAGAAATATGATTTCATATAATTATTAAAATTATTTTAAGTCTTTTGAAACTTATTGAACCCAATAAAATATAGAGGCTTGAACAATTAAATGTTGGATAATTAATTAATAACGGACTAAATTATTATATACATATGTAGTAAATATTATATAATGCTATTTATTATTGTTGAATAAAGTTTAATTAGTGTACATTTTCCTAAATTGATGTATTCCAAAGATTTTCCGTAGTTCGATTTTAAGAATTGCCTGATGTTTATGTAGGGTTACACGAGGTCGAGGCCTCGTGGAGCCAAGGCCAAAGTCGAGATGTTCGCTTCCGGCGCTGGAAATGGAGGAATTCTATCTTCTTTGCCTTCCAAAATGTTCAAAATTTCGCCTGCGTCGCTGAAAATTAGAAACTATTACTCTAGTAGGTAGATTGTTCTAACAACATATGAATTTGTTCTAAGAGGGAATTGTTTACTCTCTCAATATTTAAAAATACTATTGCTTGGCTAACAGTGATGCGGGGGTTCCAGTTCCAGTTCCGGAACTGGGGCCGAAGAACTAATAAATGTCTGGAATGTTTTGGAACTGGAATCGCTGAACCGATGGATGCATGGAACCGGTTTGGAACTGGGTTCTGAAACCGGTTCCTAAGAATATATTTTTTGACGAAAATCTCGCAAAAAGTGAAGATTTTAACTTAAGGATCTTAAAAATTTTAAAAATTTTCGATTGCGGCGCTAAAAAAAGGAGATTCTTGCCTTAAGGATCTTGAAATTTTCGATAAAATTTAGTAAATTAAATTGGATTTTGAAAAGCTATAGAGGTTTTTAAAAACTACGGTAACCCCCCAGCCTGACCTCGGACCTCGTCCAAAATTTACCAGCCTCGGCGATCCTCGGCCTCGGTTTTTTCAAAACATCTCGACCTTGTGCAACTCTAGTTTAATGTTTGATTAAGCCTAAAAATGGAAATTGTTGGGCGGCGACTTCGAAATAACGGTTAAGTCGGGCCGACCCGATTTCCGAAATTCGGGAAGTTCCGACGTGTTTTGGTCGGGATTTTTGTCGGCTAGATCCCTGGTACATATAAAATACTCATGAACAAGTTATTATTTTTTAAGTTGAAAATTTCTGTGTGGTCAAATTGTACTATGATTTTTTGAATTATGCTTCAAATATAATTAGTTTTTTAATTAAGCTTATAAAGACAATTTAAAATTTGAAAAACTATGTAGCATGAATTTATAATAATATCTGTTAAATTAATGTGTGGTCTTATTGCGTGATAATTGTTGGGTGCGTGCTTAGTATAAAATTCTTAGTAGTTATTTATTTATTCAGTAAATCTTACTATTGCACTTCACATATTCGGCTTTAGCCATATTCCTGATGTATATTACTATTGTATTTACCGTAGTTCCTCTAAAATAGCCCCATGGTGTTATTTTTTTTCGATCGACCTCTAGAGGGGGGCTATCTTAGAGGTGGGTTATTTTAGAGGGAGGGGTTATTTTTTCGATGTGTAAATTGTCTGAAAATTAAATTTTTCACCAAAAATTTTTTGAAGAATAAGGAGATATATGTGGAGTAGATGGTGGGGTATTAGTGAAAGTGTGTGATTTCTTGAATACTCGTAGCAGGGATATCTGGGGAATTTTTGAAGTACATATCAGTGATTTGTATGGATCTAAGTCGGCCCAAATTTCATATTTTCTTCTTTAATAGAATATACTGGATCGAAATCAGACATAATAATTTTTTAAATGTAAAATATAATAATTTTTCAAAAAACAGCGCCGAGCGGAATATTGCTCGCTCTTTGAAATTTCGCGTACTCGCTCACACAACACAGAGCGAAATATACAAAATTGAAAAATTTGCACAAAACGTGACTAAATTCAATTGTTCACACAAAACACTCACACAAAACAGAGCGGAATATTTTCTACGTAAAACAGAAACTTCACAGCTTTCTTCGCGCATACCTCAGCGGAATAGCTTTCTTCGCTCACACAACACAGAGCGGAATATCTTATATATCTTTAAGCACTTTCAAGGCTTTCTTCGCACACACCACAGCGGAATAGCCTTCTTCGCTTACAGAAGAAGGCTATCCTTTAGCACACAATTTTAAACTTTTTTCAAAAAAATTTATCTCTTTTTGAGCGGAATTCATGCCTCTTCGAGCGGAAACACTCATCACTGGAATTCATGCCTTTAAAATAATTTTTTAATTTAAAAACTTTATATCCTCTTATCCTTATAATATTTTTCCAGTGAGTTTAAAAACCAAGGGCCCTTTGGTTTTTCGAACTCCCGGGCTTTCGTCGACCGCGCCATGTAATGTCCGAGGTTTTATATATTTATTTATTTTCTCTCAATATTCAATTGAGGCTTATATTAATAATTAAATAAGGGCATATAAATATAAGGGTTAGTTTTATTAAAGGTGTAAAATGGGGGGGGCTTATATATTGGGCTTATATACAGAAAAATGAGGCGGGAATAGGAATTTGAAATATAGGTAAATATGATTGACAGTTACTTAAATATATGAGAGGAGATGGCGGTTAGGTAAAAGCGATTTTTGAATATTATAAAGGGGAATGCCAATCAAACAAAAAGAAAAGCGTGATAAAAATGGGAAGATGGTTCAAGGAATGTCATGGGAGTGGAGCAATGGAGTGATGGCATTGGAATGGGGGCACTGTCACTCAATGACAGCAATGGAGTGAGGGCATTCTCTTGATTTTATTCTTATGATTTAAGTCGACGTTACTTAAAAATGAAATGAACGTGTGAGTAGGTAGCAATCGTAGGCCGTAAGTAGGTAGTCGTGGGGTCGTCTGATATAAAATTATCCATCAAATAATTTTTGATGGCCCAAATCCTTTCTATAAAGGCAATAAACATTTAGCAATAAACATTTAGAAAAAAATTTTTAAACACCGTATTACCTATAATCGAATGCCCTGCTATGTGAATATTGGGAAAAGGTTAACGTTAAATAAATATTAATTTAAATTATAATTTCGAGTATATAACACAATTCACCCTCTAAAGGAAACTCAATTAATTACAATATCCCTATTACTTAGTTACCCTATCCATCAGAAACAAAGAGATGGACATTTAACCGAACATAGGAAAAACTGCGGTATTCCTTTAAACTGTTGCCCGGTCTCTTTCTAAAATTCAAATTTTTTGATAAAATGCTTTAAGTTTAATGAATTCAATGATTAGAAGAAAATAAATACAAAATGACGGTTAATTTTACCGGTAAAATTATATATGTTGATTTGGTCTCTATCAACTTTGATCTCCTATGTTTAGTTATTTTGCTAATATTGATACGCCCTATATATAATTTTTCAAAAGAACGAACTGCACTCTACATTTTATTTAGCAAGGTTATTTTTCAAGCAATAATTTAGGACATGCATCCTTGAGCTATTACACCAGAGCTTCACAACAAAGTATTTTTGATAATCATATACTCTGTCGGCATATAATATTTTTGGGACGTATGGACATTTATGGGATGTTTAAACGATCATGGGACTCACAAAACACATAGAACCGTGTTATAACCTAAACTATGACCATTTTTCCTAAAATTCTACTTTTATTTTTAGTCTTGTATTAATATAATGATGCAATTTATACAAATTTTCGAGTATGCCAGCGATCTTAATACATTGTTATATAGTTACTATATAAAATTATTTTATATACTCGCTGCAATTGGTCAATTTAATGTAATTGCTGCTTATTTTCATATGGCATTTTTAGCAATAAATCGTCTCCATGCTGTCTTCTTTATAATGAGCTATCAAAGATTATGGAAATTAAGGTAACAGCCGATTAAAAATTTATGAAGAAAATCAATTATAAGTACTATTTATTCTGAACTGAGCATTACATGCCTTCATTTTTAAATTTGAAATGTAAAAAGGACGAAAACCTGGCTGGGAAGTAGGACTGAATCTCTAGCGGGTACACCCCAACTTACCGCAGAGCTATAGCTTCGTTCAGAATTGTCGAATCCGGGACGACCTAGTATGTTTCGATTCAGTCGTCAAGGCGCATCGAACCATACCAAGGCTTCCAGGATTCGACAATTCTGAATGAAGTTATAGCTCTGCGGTAAGTTGGGCTCGCGGTGAGTTGGCATGCTCCCATCTCTAGCATAGTGTGGACAATTCAATAAAATTTTTAAAATTAAATTTTCTGTTTTTTACCCAAATACATCACAAATAATGTGATAAAATTTAAAGCTTAGCATTTTTGGCACAAAGTTTTATCTCATTTGAATTATAAAATTTTATAGAAATGTTAAATATATTATTTTTGTTATATGGTTGATTTCAATCATTTGGACAGCTGGCCAATTCACAGCATTCATGCTTGTATTATTTGAACGCAAAGACATTGGAATTTTTAGGTTTATGATAGTCGAAATAAAAATTTTATTTTTGTAATATATTACCGATGGACTAAGTTTATTGAATGTATTTATGTATAAACCAGGGCTCTCATTCGTACTTTATTTGAAAGTACAGTACTTTAAAATCAACATTTTGGAAAAAATGGAAGAAATCTGGCTTTAGGACATTCAAAATTCTCAAAATTTGCGCCTGCGGCGCAAAAAATAGATTTTTGGCGCCGAAGGCGCCACAAAAAAGTGCATTGAAATGCACAAATGCTGAGTGGAAACAAGAAATTATTACAAAAGATTCATTTAGGAGAGAAATATGAAAAATTTGAGGACGAATAAATATTTTCTAATTTAATTTGGAATGTACTTTAAATGGTGTACGGAATTTTGGTCACCACGCTTTTTCGGAACTTTGGTCACCAATTTTTTGGAATTTTGGTCACCAGCGAAATTTTGGTCACCAAGTCAAAAAACGGAATATTGGGCACTAAATTTTGGTCACTAAGAGGAATTTTGGTCACCAGCGGAATTTTGGTCACCAAGTCAAAAAACGGAATATTGGGCACTAAATTTTGGTCACTAAGAGGAATTTTGGTCACCAGCGGAATTTTGGTCACCAAGTCAAAAAACGGAATATTGGGCACTAAATTTTGGTCACTAAGAGGAATTTTGGTCACCAGCGGAATTTTGGTCACCAAGTCAAAAAACGGAATATTGGGCACTAAATTTTGGTCACCAAGAGGAATTTTGGTCACAAACGGAAAAAAAGAATCTTATCTAAAACTGATATCAAAGTTATAAAAAAATTGTTTTCAACTCCCAGTTGATCAATTTCAATGTTTATCACTTTGCTGGCTGATCACTCTCCCGGTTGATCACCATCGATCACTCTACCGGATGATTGATTAACTGGCAGAGTTATCAACATAGAAATTGATCAACTGGGAGTTGAAAACAATTTTTTTATAACTTTGATATCAGTTTTAGATAAGATACTTTTTTTCAGTTTGGTGACCAAAATTCCTCTTGGTGACCAAAATTTAGTGCCCAATATTCCGTTTTTTGACTTGGTGACCAAAATTCCGCTGGTGACCAAAATTCCTCTTGGTGACCAAAATTTAGTGCCCAATATTCCGTTTTTTGACTTGGTGACCAAAATTCCGCTGGTGACCAAAATTCCTCTTAGTGACCAAAATTTCAGTGCCCAATATTCCGTTTTTTGACTTGGTGACCAAAATTCCGCTGGTGACCAAAATTCCTCTTAGTGACCAAAATTTCAGTGCCCAATATTCCGTTTTTTGACTTGGTGACCAAAATTCCGCTGGTGACCAAAATTCCTCTTAGTGACCAAAATTTCAGTGCCCAATATTCCGTTTTTTGACTTGGTGACCAAAATTCCGCTGGTGACCAAAATTCCTCTTAGTGACCAAAATTTCAGTGCCCAATATTCCGTTTTTTGACTTGGTGACCAAAATTCCGCTGGTGACCAAAATTCCTCTTAGTGACCAAAATTTCAGTGCCCAATATTCCGTTTTTTGACTTGGTGACCAAAATTCCGCTGGTGACCAAAATTCCTCTTAGTGACCAAAATTTCAGTGCCCAATATTCCGTTTTTTGACTTGGTGACCAAAATTCCGCTGGTGACCAAAATTCCTCTTAGTGACCAAAATTTAGTGCCCAATATTCCGTTTTTTGACTTGGTGACCAAAATTCCGCTGGTGACCAAAATTCCTCTTAGTGACCAAAATTTCAGTGCCCAATATTCCGTTTTTTGACTTGGTGACCAAAATTCCGCTGGTGACCAAAATTCCTCTTAGTGACCAAAATTTCAGTGCCCAATATTCCGTTTTTTGACTTGGTGACCAAAATTCCGCTGGTGACCAAAATTCCTCTGAGTGACCAAAATTTCAGTGCCCAATATTCCGTTTTTTGACTTGGTGACCAAAATTCCGCTGGTGACCAAAATTCCTCTT
Source organism: Meloidogyne arenaria (assembly GCA_036172955.1). Lineage (NCBI taxonomy): Eukaryota > Metazoa > Nematoda > Chromadorea > Rhabditida > Meloidogynidae > Meloidogyne > Meloidogyne arenaria. The sequence continues at coordinate 278,839 of JARQAB010000043.1, forward strand.
AGTGACCAAAATTTCAGTGCCCAATATTCCGTTTTTTGACTTGGTGACCAAAATTCCGCTGGTGACCAAAATTCCTCTTAGTGACCAAAATTTAGTGCCCAATATTCCGTTTTTTGACTTGGTGACCAAAATTCCGCTGGTGACCAAAATTCCTCTTAGTGACCAAAATTTCAGTGCCCAATATTCCGTTTTTTGACTTGGTGACCAAAATTCCGCTGGTGACCAAAATTCCTCTTAGTGACCAAAATTTCAGTGCCCAATATTCCGTTTTTTGACTTGGTGACCAAAATTCCGCTGGTGACCAAAATTCCTCTTAGTGACCAAAATTTCAGTGCCCAATATTCCGTTTTTTGACTTGGTGACCAAAATTCCGCTGGTGACCAAAATTCCTCTTAGTGACCAAAATTTCAGTGCCCAATATTCCGTTTTTTGACTTGGTGACCAAAATTCCGCTGGTGACCAAAATTCCTCTTAGTGACCAAAATTTCAGTGCCCAATATTCCGTTTTTTGACTTGGTGACCAAAATTCCGCTGGTGACCAAAATTCCTCTTAGTGACCAAAATTTCAGTGCCCAATATTCCGTTTTTTGACTTGGTGACCAAAATTCCGCTGGTGACCAAAATTCCTCTTAGTGACCAAAATTTCAGTGCCCAATATTCCGTTTTTTGACTTGGTGACCAAAATTCCGCTGGTGACCAAAATTCCTCTTAGTGACCAAAATTTAGTGCCCAATATTCCGTTTTTTGACTTGGTGACCAAAATTCCGCTGGTGACCAAAATTCCTCTTAGTGACCAAAATTTCAGTGCCCAATATTCCGTTTTTTGACTTGGTGACCAAAATTCCGCTGGTGACCAAAATTCCTCTTAGTGACCAAAATTTCAGTGCCCAATATTCCGTTTTTTGACTTGGTGACCAAAATTCCGCTGGTGACCAAAATTCCTCTTAGTGACCAAAATTTCAGTGCCCAATATTCCGTTTTTTGACTTGGTGACCAAAATTCCGCTGGTGACCAAAATTCCTCTTAGTGACCAAAATTTCAGTGCCCAATATTCCGTTTTTTGACTTGGTGACCAAAATTCCGCTGGTGACCAAAATTCCTCTTAGTGACCAAAATTTCAGTGCCCAATATTCCGTTTTTTGACTTGGTGACCAAAATTCCGCTGGTGACCAAAATTCCTCTTAGTGACCAAAATTTCAGTGCCCAATATTCCGTTTTTTGACTTGGTGACCAAAATTCCGCTGGTGACCAAAATTCCTCTTAGTGACCAAAATTTCAGTGCCCAATATTCCGTTTTTTGACTTGGTGACCAAAATTCCGCTGGTGACCAAAATTCCTCTTAGTGACCAAAATTTAGTGCCCAATATTCCGTTTTTTGACTTGGTGACCAAAATTCCGCTGGTGACCAAAATTCCTCTTAGTGACCAAAATTTCAGTGCCCAATATTCCGTTTTTTGACTTGGTGACCAAAATTCCGCTGGTGACCAAAATTCCTCTTAGTGACCAAAATTTCAGTGCCCAATATTCCGTTTTTTGACTTGGTGACCAAAATTCCGCTGGTGACCAAAATTCCTCTTAGTGACCAAAATTTCAGTGCCCAATATTCCGTTTTTTGACTTGGTGACCAAAATTCCGCTGGTGACCAAAATTCCTCTTAGTGACCAAAATTTCAGTGCCCAATATTCCGTTTTTTGACTTGGTGACCAAAATTCCGCTGGTGACCAAAATTCCTCTTAGTGACCAAAATTTCAGTGCCCAATATTCCGTTTTTTGACTTGGTGACCAAAATTCCGCTGGTGACCAAAATTCCTCTTAGTGACCAAAATTTCAGTGCCCAATATTCCGTTTTTTGACTTGGTGACCAAAATTCCGCTGGTGACCAAAATTCCTCTTAGTGACCAAAATTTCAGTGCCCAATATTCCGTTTTTTGACTTGGTGACCAAAATTCCGCTGGTGACCAAAATTCCTCTTAGTGACCAAAATTTCAGTGCCCAATATTCCGTTTTTTGACTTGGTGACCAAAATTCCGCTGGTGACCAAAATTCCTCTTAGTGACCAAAATTTCAGTGCCCAATATTCCGTTTTTTGACTTGGTGACCAAAATTCCGCTGGTGACCAAAATTCCTCTTAGTGACCAAAATTTCAGTGCCCAATATTCCGTTTTTTGACTTGGTGACCAAAATTCCGCTGGTGACCAAAATTCCTCTTAGTGACCAAAATTTCAGTGCCCAATATTCCGTTTTTTGACTTGGTGACCAAAATTCCGCTGGTGACCAAAATTCCAAAAAATTGGTGACCAAAGTTCCGAAAAATCGTGGTGAACAAAATTCCAGTGACCAGAATTCCGGCACCCCTTTAAATTTGGAAATTTAGTCCCTATGTACTTTAAAATCGAGATTTTTGTACATACTTTAGAGGGTTAAGTTATACAGTGTAAATAGGGTTGCCAGCTCGCTCGACCCGAAACTCGAAAGATCGAGCGAGCCGAGGCTTTTCAGCTCGAAAAGCTCGAAAACGAACCGAATCGGAAAAAACCAAGCTCGAAAAATATGCACCGAACGTCGGCTCGAACCGAAAACGGCAACCCTAAGTGAATCCCTAATTTTATATCGTTTGTAAAATCTTTTTGATAAAATTTTTAGATCTATAGTTTTTTGTATTTGTGATTATATATTAATTTTATAATTTTGTAGTATATTGCAAAAAGGGATATGACGTCACAGGATTTGCCACTTTTGATATCATTTTTTATCTCAATGACAATTTATATAGCAATATTATCAAAATTTTATTATAATTATAGTAAGTTATTTTTATTAATTATAAAAATATACGGGGGGTATGCCAAAACGGTACTTTTCTGTTATGTGACCGGACTCTAAAAATGTTTAAAAACGGTCATAAATATTGACAAATTATATGTCATTCGAAAGAGCTCCTCGAGCTGAGTCGAATGACACCAAAATTAGCTCGAGATCTTGTTTCTGAGCCAAGATAAATAGGTTCAAAATGGTCAACGTAAACCTATGGAGCGTAGGCTAGGCGCTTGCACAAAAGGTAAGGAGGAGCTTAAACAATCGGTCATAACTTTGTCCAATCTTGCTCAATTACGGCGAGTTTGGTGTCATTCGACTCAGCTCGCCGAGCTCTTTCAAATGACATACATTTTGGTCATATTCATTATTTTTGACCATTTTGATCCTTGTATCTTTTGACCATTTCGAGCCCGTACCATTTCGAACCCCACATGATTTTGGTGTCATTCGACTCAGCTCGAAGAGCTCTTTCGAATGACATATAATTTGTCAATATTTATGACCGTTTTTAAACATTTTTAGAGTGCGGTCACAAAATAGAAAAGTACCGCCAAAACTATCACACTATTTATGACGCGGTTAGTGGAGCAAAAATGAGCGATAGTCGATTCTATCTAAACTTTTAACTTAGTTAAGTAAAGCAGTAAAACAGTAAAGCAGTAAAACTTAAGTAAAACTAGAGTGCCAATAGTATAAAAACCTAAAATATTTTTAAGAAAAAACAACGGGAAATGTTGTTTCAACTACAGAGGAAAGTTGTTCCAATGACGGGGGAGGTTGTTCAAATGACGGGGGCGGTTGTTTAACTGTCGGGGAAGGTTGTTCAACTGTCGGGGAAGGTTGTTCAAACGACGGGGAAGATTGTTTAAATGACAGGGGAGGTTGTTCAAATGACGGGGGAGGTTGTTCAAATGACGGGGGAGGTTGTTCCAATGACCTATGAGATTGTTCTGCTAACGGAGCAAGTTGTTCCATCAATGGAAAAAGTTGTTCCAACAACGGTGTAAGTTGTTCCAATGACGGAAAGTTTGTTCAGATGATGGGGAAGTTTATTCAATGATGGAGGATTTTGTTCCAATAATGAAAAATTTTGATCTGATGATGGGTAGTTGTTCCAACAAAGATGAACGTTGTTCAAACAACTGGGGATGGGGGTCACTTTAGTACGTGGGTGCAGGCTTTAAATTACAAATGTTATATCATTTGAAAGAGCTAGTCGAGCTGAGTCGAACGCCACCAAAATTAGCTCTAGGAAAAATTTTTGAACCGAGATACAGGCGATTGAAAATTGAAAAACCATAGGGGGGACCAAGCACTTTTTTGGGGTGAAAAATTCGAAAATGCAAATTATACCTCATTCGAAAGAGCTCGTCGAGCTGAGTCGAATGACACCAAAATCAACGAAATCCGACTTGAATGGACCGAGATATAGACCCCTAAAAATCGAAGATCCAAAAGGGCGATTTTTGGAATAAAAAATTTTTTATACAAATAATACCTCATTCGAAAGAGCTCGACGAGCTGTGTCAAATGACACCAAAATCACCGTGATTGAACAAGATTAGACAAAGTTATGACACAAAAAACAAACAACCTAAACCTATGGAGCGTCGGCGAGGCGCTTGTGCAAAACCCCGCGCTTCGCGCGGGGTTTTGCGGCACGCGCCTCGCGGGGAGTCTACGGGCGCTGGGTCTGGGCTCGTAACATAAACCTATTCCTATCTCCCTTGCTCTGGATGTATTTGGGGCCTCCGTAGCAGCAAAAATCTCCACGGATGCCATAGGTAAGGAGCTAAAATAAAAGATCATAACTTTGTCCAATCAAGTCGGATTTCGTTGATTTTGGTGTCATTCGACTCAGCTCGACGAGCTCTTTCGAATGAGGTATAATTTGCATTTTCGAATTTTTCACCCCAAAAAAGTGCTTGGTCCCCCCTATGGTTTTTCGATTTTCAATCGCCTGTATCTCGGTTCAAAAATTTTTCCTAGAGCTAATTTTGGTGGCGTTCGACTCAGCTCGACTAGCTCTTTCAAATGATATAACATTTGTAATTTAAAGCCTGCACCCACGTACTAAAGTACAGCCTGGGGATGTTTTCCGCATTTTTTAATCTATTGGCACTCTAGTGGCCCGCTCTCTAGTGGCTCAGCTCTCTAGTGTCGGCACTCTAGTGCCCGCTCTCTAGTGGCCCGTTCCGTTTAAAATATAATACAAAAAATCTAAAATTTAATTAAAAAAAGGAAATCCACACACTAATGTAATAGCTGAAAATCAAAGCTCCTCAAAAGATCGTGTTATAATTTTAATTGTTTGTTTGATAAGCACCATTCCTTGTATTTTCGTACTTGGCTCTAATTACTTGAATACTGCAGCCACTAAATTCGCTTTAAATTCAATTGATGATCAAACAAATATCCTTCTAGCTACAAGAATGTTTCTTGATCTGGGATATAATTTTCTCCAATGCATTGAAGAGTTGTGCTTGTTAATTATATCTAGTGATTTTCGGAAATTGGTCAAAAGTCAATTTGTCAAAGATACTCAGACAACAGCTGTATCGAGTTTTAATGGGCCACAAAATCCAAACCAGAATACACGCCAAAGGAATGTTTTAAGAAACAATCTTGTAAACAATTAAGAATAGAAAAGGACCCAGACTTGATCTCGTCAAAAATTGTAGTTATCTTGATTTTGGACTTGTCGATTTTTAAAATTATTTTATTATGAAGCTAAAGATTTTTTTTAAGCTAAAGATTTCTTGCATAAATATTTTTTGTATATACTAAATAAATTTTCATTTTTACTTCCATTTTTTAAAATAAAAATATTTTAGTCATCTACTAAAAAAAGGTTTGCAAAAATTGCAGAAATTATAAAATAAAGGGAAGTATTTTCTGTATATAAAAATTGCTAATTTAAAATAATTACAACAAAAATAATTTTAATTTCAATTTTGTAAATTAATAATTAAACAATTTAAATATTCAAAATAAATCCGAATTTCTATTTAATAAATATTTAATTAAAATTTACAAGACACTATGAAGCTTATTATTATTTTCGTTTTAATCGTAATGATATTGGCAACTTTTTCGGAAGCTGAAAAGTTGAATCCGATTTCAATGTTAGTTAACTTAAAACTATACGAGGGTCTAGTTGTACCCCTAAAATTTTTAGAAAATGACTCAAGGATCGAGCCTTATCAATATTAGTTAAGGTCCCTGTTGTGTCCGCACTTGCAGAAAGATATAAATGAAAATAAATAACCCAGCAATGGGTTGGATGGTGGCACAGTCGGTTGTGTGTTCGGTTTGGGCCCTTTCCGTGATTCAATTCCATCTCCCATCCACAATTTTTCCACAGCATGAACTCGTATACAATAGTCCCTTTTTGATATGAGCTCATTAGCTAAACACTCTAGTTTTGTTTAGGGTTGCCAATCTGACCTTATTTGATAGATCAAACGTGTCTTACAAGTTGGCCTAGTAAAAATTGGCACAAATAATCTAAAATCGAATAGGCTCGAAGAATTACAAATTCGACTCGATAAAATTGGGCTAGATAAATAAAGACTCGGGCTATATCTGCTATTTCCATTCAGTGTTCTGTAGCAGCCTCGGTAATTCCAGCTTGAGTAGCCCACAGTTCCTTTAATTAACAAGAGTATTATCGGAATATTTTTTATTTTTTTCAAAACTAGGGATTTCCCTAGTTCCATGTCCTTGATATACCGTAAATCCTCTAAAATAGACCCCGGGGCTTATTTTTTTCGATCGTCCTCTAGAGGAGGCTTATTTTAGAGAGGGGGGCTATTTTAGAGGATTTACGGTATATACTTGTGACTAGCTGTATCCCTAGCGATATTAAGATTCAATTCTTGTAGAGTTTGCTATAATGCCTTGCTTTATATTACATCTTTAAAGCTTTGATAATAATAAATTTTTATATTTAATTGCAGTGAAAACGCAGATTACAATGGTGCTCATAAACGTCCCCCAATACATAATCGTTAAAAGACAATTATACAAAGTAAATGTGAAAGAGCCCCATAATTTTGGGATTAATGGAGATCATTACACATATTTAAATTTTTATAAGAATTATAAAATTAAAAAATTCGACTCATTAAATTTTATAATTTGACGTTTAATAAATTTTTAATGTTTATAAAAGGTAGGCAAAAGTTAGCTGGCAGAACATAAATCAAACCTCGGTTCCTCAAGAATAGGGTTCGGGGCTCGATCCGGCCCGGTCCGAAAGATCGTGTCGGGAATTGAATTTTGGCCCAAAAAAGACTCGTTCGGGCCGGCCCGATAAAAGTGAGGCCCGATAAAAGTGACTCGAACGTTGGCTTGACTCGAAACCTCGAGATAAGTTGCCCATAAAATTCTGCTTTATCCTGCCTTCTCACTGATATCTTGTTAAAAGCCTAGACCTTTTAAATGCTGACTGCTAATCTCTACTCACAATCGTATAACTAAATTAGGTAATTGAGTGCTGCTATGCCAACCATTTCCTTATTGTTCTCACTTCTCAAACTAATTGTCTCTCGTTTTTATTTAAATTAATATTTGAAATGGCATTATAAGCAAGTCATTTTCTGGTTTCATTATTAAATTACAAACATATTTTTTAACTTTTTTATTTTTTGAATAAGCTTAAAATTCGTTTAAATGGACCTGTTAAAGTCTATTGAAGAATCCAAAATTTCTTTAAATTTATTTTTGGAAAATCGTTTTGATTTGGCTGAGAAAAAGCTGGCTAAATTCGTCGATTGTTCCATATACCATTCATTGGGGAATGGTCTATTATTAATGATTCGTGCTCTAATGAGCTTTGAACGGGCAGATATTGAGAAAGCAATTGAAGCTATTGATAAGGGCCTTTCCTTGATTCAACAATTTAGAGGAAAGCAGTGTCGAACAATGTAAGACTTGCTTTATAAAAACCTTGATTTTGGTTTCTAAACTGGCGGAATATACTGATCAAACAAAAAGAATAGGCTAATTAATTGAGATGACTTTAGAAAGGGTAATTATGATCAACGGGATCTAGTTAGAGTGGGATCTGAGAGAGGACGATAGATAAAATTGTTTCAAACTATACTTATGAGTAGGGTTGTCGGTTTTGGACCGAACCGGAGAACCTAGGATTTTTTGGTTCGGCTCGGTTTTCGGATATCCAAAAAATTTCCAGGCCCCGATAACCCTACCTATGAGAATAAACTACTTAATCTTAACTAAAATTAGTCAATAATTTAAGTACAATTTTAGAGAATTGATATTTCGAATGAAAGGATACAACAATAATTTCTGTGATTATACTGAAGGTTATCTTTGTCATTACTATTCGACATAAAAATTTATTAAAAATTAACATTTAGAACAATTACACGCCGAATTGTGCTATGCAGAACTGATAATGATTAGGGCTATGTAAACACCCCTTTTTGATAAATTTTATATCAAAAATTTTAAAGTTTGTGCCTTTTATCCGATGAAACATTAACTGGAAAAATAGGCGGCTTATTGCGTATTCGCTCCTGCTTTAGTATTTACTCGTAAATTTAATTAATTTTAATTTAATTTTTGAAATTAATCAGTGGACTTTATCGGTTTCTAAAGAAGAATGAAGACAATAGAAATAATTCGCTACTGTGGCAAGAATTTGAGGCAGGGGTTTGCTTTGGATTTGGGCTTTTCAATTTATTATTAGCTTCAATTCCTGCAAAGCTTGCAATATTTTTGCAATTGGCTGGGCTAAATGGTGACAAGGTGATCTAATAATTTTAAAGCCACTGCAAGTGGGGTAGAGTTTTGTCAGACAATAGACCAGTTCGTTGCATCTGACATCAATATACTCTGGTATTACCTAGCTGTCATGGAAGTTTGAATATCGTTCAAATCAAATTAATTTTAAAATGGCTAAGGAATTTCTTAGACTATCATTTATACGTGGGGCTATCAGTCCGTGCGTTGTTACTTCGTCCGTTACGTTATTTATAGCTAATCAGTTTTACTAAATAATCTAGAGGACCAGTTTAGTTAGTGATTTTAAGATCTCTAAAAAGGGAAGCAAAGGCTCTAGATAAGCTGCTCGAAGTACATGCTGAAAAGATTTGTTAGTTATAATTTATAATTTTATTTCAGGAGAAAGGAATTTCAGAACTGATCAAGGTTAAACTTTTTCCTTTTTACGAAGAAAACACTAATATTTTTGTAGTGTTCAAAATTTGATGGCACTTTACGCTCACCCTTCGCTTCATTTTCTATTTTATTCTATCAACTAGTTGTAGTAGCCTTTATTGGTGTTGAAAAAATAGATTTGGGTTTGTGTGAAAGGATATTTACTAAACTGAATGGAAAATATTCTAAAGTAAGGCGGTTTTTGGGAAAATTTTTGTTTGATAAAAGGTGAAGAGATCTTGATTATCATGATTTTTCGAGATACCAACGCGATCGATCACCAAGCCAAGTCTCTATCTATTCTCCATTAAGAATTCTGATCTGAGCTTATTTTTTCGATAAGCTTGACAGACCAGATACTTCCAGATACCAATTGGAGATAAAATTAAACGGGAGCAGGCCAAAGTACCGCAGCGCAATAACTTCGTTCAGAATTGTCGAATACGGAACGTCCTGGTATGGTTCGATGCAGCTCGTCAAGGCGCATCGAACCATACCAGGACTCCGGATTCGATAATTCTGAACGAAGTTACAGCTCTTCGGTACCTTGGGCTTGCGGTACCTTGGAGTGTATCCAATCAAACAAATAGAAAACTACACAATCTAAGTCCAACCGAGAAAACCGCCATTCAACTATGATATTTCAAATATTCATTTTTCCGCCAAAACATAAACAAAATTAAAAGAGTCTTTAGGGTGCCATAATTCTCTTCTTGCGTGCTCGTTACCGTCTATTAAACGGAGGGCATATAGACGAATCAGTTCAACTTTATTGGCGTTCAATTCGTTCCCAATCAGAATATAAACAATTTCATCATATCTGTCATTGGGAATTGGCTGTAACAAATATTTTTTTATTGCATTGGACTAGGGCAGCTTGGCATGCCAATAAACTTTATGTAGAAAGTAAATGGTCAAAATGTGTGTTATGATTAACTTTGAAATTAAAAAAATCTATTTTTTGAAGCTATTTATGCCTATCTTTTGGCTGTTTGTATCGAGGCTGATAAAACGGGTGATATGTTAAAAAATGTATATAATATATAGAAATTTTAGCTAATATAATTTTACTTTTTAAATTTTAGAATGAAGCTGTTAGAATTTTAATGAGGTTAGTAGTACTTAAAATTAGTATTAGAGTTCTACCCCTAGTAGTTTTACACCTAGTAATTTAAAAATCGTGTGAAAGAATTGACTTGAGGACAGGGGTACTCGAAATTTTGTTTCGTGATAAGTTTGAATCTCGCTCTATATTAGAGAACAAATAGATCTGTTGTGTCCGCACTCTCAGAAAGAATATAAATGAAAATAAATAACCCATCACCGGGTTGAATGGTGGCACAGCCGGTTGTGTTTCGGTCTGGGCTCATTCCATGATAGTTCAATTTCATCTCCCATCCAATGAATTTTTCTACAGCATGAATATCGTACATAATAAGATCCTCTAAGTTTATCATGAAACGAAATCGGATCATCCCTGGCTGGAAGTACATAGGTGAGACCTGAGTGTCTGAGAACCTACACAGATGTTTTAGCTACGATCTCATACCTAGCCTTAAAAAGTACAAAATTATTAAAGCAAAGTCCCTGAAAATCGGATAAGAATAGCTGGCAAATCAATTCCAATGGAAAAATTTTGTGAAAAACGAGCTCTGAGATGGCTTCAAATGAACAATAATAAGGAAGATTCTGGAGAACCGCAGAAACTATTTTTGCCACAATTTGTAATTAAATTTTAAAGACTAGAAAAATTTCTAAAATACTCAAGGAACTAATTTATTTGTGCAGCGGTTTTGGACTATTAAATAATTATTGTTGTCCTTGGATTGTTCGCCCATTGTTAGAATTTATTGATAAGGAATGGGAAGAGTTTAACAAAGGAGCTACAAAATCAAAAAATTGTGTTAAGGCTGAACAATTGCTTTGGCTATTTCTACGTGCGATTTGTCTGGGAAAGCTGGGAGAGTTTCATGAGTCATTTGGATTATTTCAGAAAATAATTCGGAGGTAATTAACTTGAAGTTGCTGATTCTCGTTATAAGGGTGACCTTAATGGAGTTATCGTGAATATATATACCTCCTAAAGAGGTTGATCCTTCCTAATGGGGTTTAGTTTAGACAAAGATAGGGCAATTATTTTGAATCATGTCTCCTGTGGGAATTATGTCTCAGCTATCATCCCTAAATAGTTCCAATTTAAGCAAGGGACCTTGCTTCAGCCGAGGTGTGGTACTTAATTTTTGTCTGGGAAAGCTGGGAGAGTGTCTGGGAAAGCTGGGAGAGAGTTCAATATTTAGGATATCTCTTTACTGGAATTTTGATAAAACTTAGCCATAATTGTTTATAAGGCGTGGGTATAATCAAAATCATGAGGATATTTACCTTTCGGTCATAACTAGCACAAACATATTAACTCTAATTTAATAATTCAAGTTTCAGCGAATCACCAGCACTTCGTTACGGCCAATACGGATATTTATTTCCCTGTGCTCATTTGGAACTAGCACTAATATTAGACGAAATAAATCCTTCAGAACTTAAAAAAGTAGTTCTTTTAGAAAAGGCATTGGCTTATAAAGGATATGGACTTGAAACTCGAACACGATTGAGAATACATTCAGCAATGAATAAATTGGAAGAATGCAGAAAATATGGAAAAATTTAGGATTTGAAGTTCAGGCGTATTAATGGTCAAATAATGTTAGAGCTATTAAGCATGACCCTAGGTAGTCATAAAATGTGAACAGAATTAGAAATTTAATTATAAATTTTATTGTATATTTTATCACAGTTCAAATGAATTTTTAAATAAATTTTAATAATTCATTAAATGTCAAAACACTAATCTAAATAATTGTGCTTTGGTCAAGAGAGAGTCACAGAGGAGAGGCACTCGTAGATATTTCAAATTACCCTTGATTTTGGCGCTCTAAAGCAAGGTCAAGTTATAAATAGTATTGTCGGTTCCTGGAAATTTCCGGATATCCGAAACAGAACCGAAGAACCAACCCAAAGGATCCTCGGTTCTTCAGTTAGGTCCAGAACCGACAACCCTACCTATAAACTTTTACGTTATGCTATGTGTGAGCTCCAATCGAGGCCAAGTTTCTTGACCAAAGATCAACCTACTTTCTATTAAACATAAAATCACTCTTTAGTTTCTTCCATCTTTGGAATTTCATCAAAATGAGAAGTCGATTCATCCAATTGAAGCATTCTAAAGCTTTCGAGCTCAATAGCTGTTGTGGTAGTTGAAGGGGTAGTTGAACTGCTTGTTGGCACAATTGTCGTTACCTCTCCATTCTGTTCAACTTTTTGTTGTCCCCCCGTTTTCCACACACGTACCCAACTTCTATGCCAATACGAGCTTTTTGAGCCATAACGCCTCCACCAAAATAACCTTCATAAAATGGGAGGAAAAAGGGTATAAAATGAAGAAAAATAAATTTTTGTTTTCAAGGCTTAGATGGGGTACTAAAATTTTTTCTTGTACTCGAACCATGGTTAGAGTCGAACACAAGCAAAATCGAAATTTAAGAGGACTATTGTCATTTTGAAATATTTATTTTATTATTAATGATGTTACAGTTCAAGTGATAAAACCCTATAATGAACTGTGACATCATTGAATTTTAATCACCTCTCTTTGATCGTGGTATATCAATATTTGGAGATTCATTTTGTTGTAAAGGCAGTTGAAAATCTAAAATTTTCTGAGTAAATTTTGTCAATTTTGTACTGAGATTAAAATAATTGGGGGTAAAATATAAGTTTATGCAGTTTCCCTCCCCTATCCCCTGGCTAACCAAATTTAAAAAATGTACCCTAAACAAAGGTATACAAATTAGTAAGGGTTCATATAGCTTAGGTCTAACTTCATCTAACAAAACAGCACCTCTTTTAAACCGAAGCTGTGCTTTTAATATTATATTATCTGATAGAAGTCTGTTTGGAAATACTGATGAATTTGTATCATTAAAAATAATTAGGAGTAGAATTAATGGAATTAAGAAATTAAAAGGTATTGAAGGGAAAAAAGAAGAAATTAAATAATTCCTGTTCAATCTCATTAATCTGCTTAAAAATAATTTAAATTAGGGTTGTTGTCGATAGTGATTATTACGGTATAAGTGTTTAGTGAATGCCCCTTTCGAGGGAATTAAATTTTTCGACAAAAAACATGAGCTATAGGGAATCTGAGATGTCTGATATTGAGATAAAAGAGAGAGACAGTTCTCGATATTAAAAAAGAGAAATCTTTAGCTCAATCAGATTTTTTCGGGTCCCTGGATATTTGGTAACTCTAAAGTTTCAGGTTGTTCTAGGTAGTCTCGAAGGTCAAGGAATAGGCATTCCTTAGAAAATTCTGATTTCTTAACCAAGCCAAAAAATTCCTTGGACATTCGGTTCGATCTGATCCTTAAAAGCACTTGGAAACAATGATTGTGTTATGTAAGGATTTTAACAAAATTGTTTAGGCGAATGAAGACAACACGTTATATGATCTTAGAAATCAAATTAGAAGCATTTTTTAAGCTTTGGGTATATTAGAGTTGGGGGGGGGGGGTATCGGGATTCCGACGCAAAATCGGCATAGGTATTTTGGAATGATGATACCGATACCGCCCAACTCTAGGGTATATTCTGTATAAAAATGAGTTCTTTGAATAAACTAATCAAATGTTAAAAATTTTAAAATGAAACTAAACCAAAAAATCAAAAAATATTTATACTTTAAATAAAAAATATAACCTTGTTTTGACAAAAAACAAAGGCTTAAATTAATAGCTAATTAATTAGGGTTAAAATATAATTTTAAAATTAATTATCAAGTGTTACGCGAAAATTTTTTTCATTTTATTTAAGCAGAAAAATTATATAAAATTATTTTAATCTTTAATTTCTAGTCAAAAATTATCAAAAAAAATTGTTAAAAATAGGGGGAAAATGATGAAAGGAATGAAAAAATTATTTTAGCGTCTAGCGTCGGTGACGTTTAAATTGTGACGAAATATAACTAATGATAAAAAGTGTTAAGAAAAAAAATTTTTTTTCTCGTCGATTTAATTTTTTCTGACAAAGGCTTGGATTTATTAATTTATATATTTATTACAAAAAATATGAACGGACAGAAAGTTACCATCAATCCATCCCCTACCCACATTAATTAATGAGAGGGTTTTTGGGCGCGATGTTTTTGGCGTCGATTATTTCATTTTTTGTTACCTAGGGGACCTGGCGAAATATTCTTATTTTTGTGCCATTTTTATTCATATCTTAGGTAATTAATTAGGCTGATTTTTAAGAGGATGGAGTAGGTTGAGGTTTTCGAGTCGAGACGACGTTCGATCGGGCTGGCCCGACCGAGTATTTTTCGTGCCAAAATTCGATGCCCGACTTTATCGTTAGGACTGGACAGGTCCGGGCCCCCACCCCTAGGAAGGAGCATCAATACGGATCTACCGTAGTTGTTCAAGTAGGTTTTTTTCTCTCTCATTCGAGTAACTCTCCTATATTTTAAAATCATCTTCGGGATAGTAAATTAGGTATTAGTGAGTGTCAAATACGATGACCAAAGCATTAGCTTACTGTATCCCCAGAATTTTTTTATAAAAAATTTTAAAGCTCATATTTACATGTATTATAGAGTGACAATGTATGACCGTATTGGGAAAATTATTAAAAACCCTTAAAAATTTTTCTTCGCGAGGCAAAAATTAATTAACGAGGATTATCTGTAAATAGTTCCCTAGATTAAAATGTTAACTTACTGTTTGGCCTTAACTTTTGGCAAAAAAATTCTATATTAATGTCAGGTTGGGGTTTTTTACCCAATAAAGTTTTAAAAATTAAAATGTTGATTAAATTTAAAAATTAAAAATTTAACAAAAATCTGCGCCAAAATGCCTTAAACAAACGCAATCGTCATTAAAAACTTCACACCACACATATTTAATGCGCGACCTTATGATGAACAACATATGATGTGTAGTAATTTTAATGACTTCACCGGTTAATAAATGAATGGAATGAAAGAAAAATGATGGAAGATGAATTGAATGTGAATTTAATGAGAAGAAAAAATTCCAAAATAATAACAATTTTTAGGCAAAAAATTTTGTTTGTGATTGAATTTTAAATTTTAAAAAAGGGAACAAAATACATTTTAAATTGAAAATTAGAATGCTTGAGGTTCATTCATAAAGGCAGGACCGGGTCTGGGGATTATCGTAAGATAAGGGGACTGTCGAAAGAGTTGTATGAGATATCTAGGCAAATCTCGATATCGATAACCAAGATTTACGACGAGATCTCGGCTCGGTCCGATCTCCAGTTACACATATTTCAAAATTTCAAGGATAAAATAGGATAGGAATTAAGCCTCAAAAGAGTAAAAACATATCTTTTCTGAACATAAGGTCTATACAACAGGTCTTTGACAGTAAACATGATCGAAAGGATTAGGCTACATCTATGTGGGACCTTGATCGAAAGGCCCCTCCAGGAGCAATTAATAATCCCCTCCAAGTTAATTAAATCTTAAACTTGTATAAGATGTGGAAGGTGAGGGGGGGGGGGAGACTTCAATAAATATAGAGATTTAGAACAAAGACTTGCCAAAAAATGAGAAACGAAAACATGGACTTAACTTAAAACCAATGATCGGACCGCACTGTAACAGGCATATTAATTTATCGTTATTCAGTATCGGTAGCGATACTAAATTCCGATCACTAATAAAAAAAACTTAAAAAATTTACTTTTTTTAATTAAACAAAGGAAAATTTAATTAAACATAGGAAAATTTTTTTCATCAAAGTTTAAATAAATAGTTCAACTAAATAAATCAATTTAGAAAGAGGGTAAGGTATATAAAAATCAAAAATTTTTGGTCAATTTCACGTAAATATAACTAAATTTTCTTCAAAATTCTCGTCTAGCATTGAGCAGTTTATTTTTAATGTGTTTCAGTCAATGACGTAAAATTCCGGTATTTTCTCTCTCAAAAAGTGACGACGACACAAAATTAATTTGCGCTAATTTTGTTAAAGTAGTATTTACATAGAGGGGACATAATGGAATTTGTAGAAAAATAGAGTGAATTTTTAATATGGAAAAGAGCAGGGGACAACTTCTGAAAGGGCAGGGGACAACTTTTGAAAGGGCAGGGGACAACTTTCTTTCCTCACAACTTTTGAAAAAGGTACCTTGAAATCATCTCTGATAACGGAAAGTGTGTAAATTTATGCAAGATGTACCCTAATTTGTGTGAGCCTCAATAAGAGGGCCTAAAACTTGTTCTAAAATCATCGTCTCAATAAGTCTACGAATGATGTTTGTTTAAACTCGCCGAATTGTCCGAGATACGATAATTTTAGAACTGCGACTATATTTTCCTACATTGGGTAGAGGCTCTGATTTAGTTAATTTTCTCAATTTCTCCGCAAGGATCCTTTTTCACAAAATAGGGAATGAAAACGAGAGATAATATCGTTTAGTGTCGTCGTTTGTCTTTTTTATGTTTTGGATCAGCGTGATCATCTGAATTTTCATGAGAAAGGTCGATATTGGTTACTAATTTATTTGCTTTTTCCGTAGAATCTTTATACAATGCCGCAATATATTTGTCGATACCTTAAAATTTATTTAATAAAACTTTTTTATAAGTAGAGACTTTTAGGAACCAAGGTTGTTTTTTTCAACCAGGTCTGAAATAAAATATGCAGCAATCAAAAAATTTAATAAAATTTCTCGCAATTTTACTAATTTAAAACTCACAATCCGCAGTAATAAAACAGAGTATATATAGGGATATAGGGGAGTAGATGGATTGATATAAGGGGAGTAGGATATAAAAAGAGCTGATAGATTAACGGTAGGGGATTTAGCCGAATATAGCCGGGCGATTACTATGCTTTCAAGTATTATTCTCTGAGTGCCGGAATTTTCGTCTCTGGAAATCTCGTCTCCAAGACTTTTCGGAACTTTCGTCTCCAACATTTTCGGAATTTTCGTCTCCAGCGGAATATTCGTCACCAGGACGAAAAAACGGAATATTCGTCACTGCACTTTTAGGCGCGGGGAATTTGGGCATCGGAGTGAATAATTTTGTGCTGATACATAGCGGGTAGGTCGGCAACTTACAACTTAAACCTATGGGTCAAACAACTTAAACCTATGGGCATCGGCGAGGCGCTTGTGCAAAATCCCGCGCTTCGCGCGGGATTTTGCGGCACGCGCCTCGTGGGAGTCAACGGTCGCTGGGTTCTACAAAAGTAACATAAACCTATCACTTTTTTACTGATTTTTAGCTTTGAAATGCCGACCTACCCGCTATGTATCAGCACAAAATTATTTATTCCAGCGAGATTCAATTTATCATAATTTTGTTCAGAATGATTGAATCGCGATGATTTTGGAGTCGTTTGACCTAGTTCGACGAGCTGTTCCGAATGACATATTTTGTCCAGATCTATTTGTATTCTGTAGTTTTATAGGCTTACGTAGTTTGATATTTGTTATTTTCGAATAAATCAAAAAATTTACTCCGACGCCCTAAATTCCCCGCGCCTAAAATTGCAGTGACGAATATTCCGTTTTTTCGTCTTGGTGACGAATATTCCGCTGGAGACGAAAATTCCGAAAATGTTGGAGACGAAAGTTCCGAAAAGTCTTGGAGACAAGATTTCCAGAGACGAAAATTCCGTACACCTTATTCCCCTCTATATACTCGCGAGGATTACGGACAGCCTTGGTCGGAACTTCGACTTCTGAGATCATGTCCTTCCGCTTTATTAATTTCCGACATACCTCGAACGAAAAAATTGTTAATAATTTTGTTAGATAAAAATTGTTTACTATCATGTGGAGTCGTATCCATTTTAGGGTTAGTGCTAGAACTACTAGAGCCTTTTGAATTTTTTGATTCGTTGATATAGTAAGCAGGATCTATCATATTCTCATTAGCTAAACTTTCATTATATTCAGTTTTAATTGTAAGGTAGAACCCGGTATTGAGCATGTTCGGAGTTTGTGCTTTTGGAGTTTGTATTCATATCCCTTTTATTTCTATTTCATGCAATTTTAAATCCCTCCCCTTTTTCACACTTGATTTCAATCACTTTATTGTTAGTTAGTTAGTTTTGTGTTTAGTAAATATTATGAACTTGTGTTAAATTGTTAAATAGGAATTTCCACCAGCTGGTGTGTGTTTGTGTATATTTGAGTATGGGGAATTGCTGAAGGACCTGATCAACCCTGAAGCTCTTCCTAGGAAGTCCAAGTATACTCCCCTCCCAATATTCCTCTATATTCTGGGTATGGATTCAGCACGGCTTCGGCCCTATGGATTGGAAAATATGAATGAGGGCTGAACATCTTTCTGGTAGCACCGGATCAACGACATTGACCGACAAGGAATATGGGAGGTAGGTTTGAATGTTATATAAAGAAAATAATTTAATAAGAATAGAAATTTATAGAAAGGCCTAGATAAATACTAAGGAATGTAAGACCCGGGCAGCCTATTAAAAAAATATATATTTTGGTAACAACTAACTAATCCCTAGGGATAACCGTGGATAAATAAATATAAAATATAGATAAATATATAAAGAATTAAATAGAAGAAAACATGTAAAAATATAAATTTTTAAATATAGAATTTCTCTAGTATTTTTTTTTCTTCTTCAGACTTTCTAAATAGTATTTCTCCTTCGGGAATTTAAAGGATGTCTAAATGTCAAAATATAGTCTTTATAATCTCTTTTTCTCTTCTCTTATATATTTACAATATTAATTTGTCTAAATGTACCATTGTCCCCAAGAAAATATTTCTTTATATTTATTTTATACCGTACTCTAGTTTAATGTATAATTCCTCCTTTTATTTTTTTATTTTTCTCCATTTTTTTAATCTTCTCACATAAACAAAAACTAAGTGGCAATGTACGCTCATCCTTTTTCTTCCTCTTTTCTTTTGTAAAGGGGTTAATGTAAACAGTTTTTGTTGTTGCAAAAAAAAAGTGGAAGAAAAATTATTATTCAAGTGTGAATTATTATTAATATTTCTATTTTTCTGGCGATCGCCAGATAGATAATACTTTTCTCCAGAAAAAAAATTCTGGCGATCGCCAGATAATGAGAAAATTTTCTTTTTGTCCTTTCCTTAGTCATCATCACTACAATTTTTTTACACATCTTCATTTCACTCTTCATCCCATTTAATTTTATTTTTATATTTCTCATAACAGTAATATTTCTAATATTATTAATTCGTATAAAATTAATATTTGTTAATATTTTATATATTTTATAAATTTATTTTTTTTAATTTTTATTTAATTTCCAGTCTTAGACAACAAATCCTTCAATTTCTTCAAAAAAATTTTTAATTAATAGTTTGCTTTGGCATTTTTCTCTCCAACTACTCTACACTTCAATTTAATTATTTTTGGATTACAACCTTTGCTTCGGCAACTTCTGGACAGTAAGTTAAAATATAAAAAAAAAAATAATAAAAAGTATTTTTTTCATTAGGCTGTTTAAACTAGGGGTGGACAGTTATTAACCGGTACCCCCAGATTTCTAAAGAATTTTTTTTTACTGAAATATATTTTTTTTTGCCTCGCAATTTTTCCTTAACTTATATTTTTCGATATTTTCGTTCTATAGCTCATTAATTCAATTCTATTTACTTATTTGTTACAGTTCTTATATTGAATTTTTAGCGGCGCGGGCGAAAATTTTTAATTTTTTAAAAAAAATCTACCGTGTACCTGATTTTTAATGTACTTTTAGATTTCAATGTGTTTTTAGAACAAAAATATTTAATGATTTTATTTTTCTACCCAAATTACATTTTTCCTATCAAAAAGAGTATATTTTTCTCGAATTTTGCATATCTGTATTGACTTTTTGTTTTTATTCCCTTCTTAAAAATAACCTAGATTTTATCAGTTTTTAACTTCTCTGTTAGATATTTTGAAATTTCATATTTATAGGTATGCATTTTTACTAACTCACTTTCCCTCTCTCATTATCAAACAAATTAAAATTTCAAATTTTTATATTCATCTAAATCACATTCAATTTCTGACTCTAATGTATAAATTGCCTCTCTGCCTAATTTCTATTTTTGGATTAATTTTAACAAAAATAATTAAAATATTTTTTTTGGAATTGGAAGTGCCTTTTAATTCTTTTATTTAATTCCCTTGTTAATTTTGGGATTGTGATACGTGGACCTTTAATTGTATCTATCGGAATCATTTTTGGAATTCCTCTTAGTACTGTAATTGATATATTATTTAATTTAATTTCATTAAATTATTTATTCATTATTGGCTCTATGTATATTTATTTTAACCTCTTCTATTTTAATTATTTTACCGCAGATTGAACAAAAATTATATGCTAGAGCTTTAATTAAAATATCTGCAGGTACGGCTACTTCAATAATGAGTACAAATAGTGCTATAGTTTATTCATTTGAGTGGATATTGTTGGGAGAGAATTTTAGATGTATTAAGACAATAGCAACAGCATTAGCAATAAATGGAGTTGTTATTATTTCTTTTGACTCTGAATTTTTGGAAATAATTTACCTGAAATATTTTGGTTAATTTAAGTGCTCTTTTTGCTTCTTTTTATAATGTTTTTTTTTCAAACAATTTTTATCTCAAAAATTCTTCACTAAGTCAAATATCTTCACTTATGTCTTTATTGGGGTTAACTAATTTATTTTTGAATGGAATTATTTCTTTTATTTTGTTATTTTTTTTTGTGGAATAGATTATTTAAATTGGGAATATATACCTCGGTTAGAATTAATTATTTAGGTTTTGAACGTTTCTCACAATAAATTTTCTGCTAAAAAAATATACACATGAATTAATGTATTTAAAAATACAATATTCCTTCTTTGATAAATTCTTCTCTAACTATCATTTCCGTCCTTACTATTTTTTTTAGTTGTCTACATATTTATTAAATATATAAATGTATATATTGCATATTCTTTCTTTAAAGGGTTGGTAATACACAAATAGAAATAATTAACAAAAGAAAACATTTTTTTGTTAAAATGACCAAATAATGAGTTATCAAAGCAAAAACAGGCACTATTTTATTTTGGCAAATCTAAAACAATCCAAACACCAATTAAGGATTTTACGGATGTTTAATCGCAAACCACCAATGGTTGGTTGATAAAATATACAGTATTCCTTTTTCTCGCTCTTGGGCAATTTTAGGAGATTTTAACAAAAACAAAATGTAATTATTTCTATGGTGTATTAGCGTTACCAAAATATTACAATCCTCCCAATCAATCAAAAATACATTTATACACACTCAAAATATTCTCTTTGTTATTCTCTGAAGACAATAATAAATAAGGACAGTATCCAGGTACCGAAGAATTTTTTTTTGTTGTTCGGTTCTTCGGTTTATTCCCTCGTCTGTTATTGAAATTACTTGAAAGTAATTCTTTTTGTTTTTGTGTGTATTTACATATTTTCTTTTCTAACGTCCTCTTTGTTTATTGGACTAAAATGGACATTGATTTCAGTATTTTTCCAGTAAATCTTCAAATGAAAAGTAAATGATTCAATCCAAGAGGAGCTGTCTATTTTGGTTCATTTTAGGCCAACTTAAAGAAAGGGGGAAACATTGTTCGCTAGAAAATTGTTGCCTTCATGTTTGTTTGATTTTTTTTCCCATATAATTGGCAGGTAAAAATATTCCAATACTGAAAACTCATTTTATTTGTAAATATGGAGCAATTTCGGAATCGAAAATTTTTGTTTCTTCCTTTCTTTGGTTAGTTTCTCTAGCCCGATTTTTGAACTTGTTTGAGGCAAATATTTTTTCTATGCTTATTTATTTCCCACTCTGTTAGTTAGTGAATAATACATGAGGTTAATACTGTAGGTATTTTTCTGCTGATTTTCATAACGGAATTTAAATCGTAAAAACTAGGAACTGTCCAACTGTCAAATTTTAGCCCAATTAAAAAGGAATGGGGATCTGCTATGATTTATTATTGTCTTCATAATTATTGTTCTGTGTTGAATTTTTTTTACTGTTTTGTAATTAATGGAAAAATCACAATACTAAAAATTCAATAAATTTGTAAATATGGGATAGTCTTTTGTATTTTTGAATTTTGAATTTTTGGGCGATTTTTTTAGAGATTTTAATATTGATAAATATCTACTTATTCTCTGTCATATATTTTTTTTTAAAATAAAAAGAATTTTGTAATTTTGTGAAAACAACAATAAATTGGAGCGTTGTTTACAAGCATAAGATTTTCTGGACAGCTCGTCGGTCAGGGGCTTTTAAAATTAATTGAAAAATTACTGTTCTGGTTACAGTACGTTAGCTCGCTATTCTTTCTGAACTTGAATGGGCAATGCTTAAAGCATTTTGTTTTTCTTTTTCTTTCAAATTTTTATAATCAAGAGGTAATGATTCAACCCAAAAACCAAGTCATTGTTGTTTTCATAATAGGTATTAATGTTTGGGTTCGTCTCTGTTATTGAATAAACTACTAGTTTTAATACTGTAAAATCAATTTATTCGTAAAATAAAAAGTGCCCAATTTTCGGTTTTTGTTTTTCTTTTACCTCTTTCTCCTTTTAGTTTTTGATGAGCCTATCTCTTTTACAAATAAATTGAACAGTATTAGTTATTTGGAATAAAACGGATTCTATCTAACAATCAAAAATGGCACAGACTATCGCCAAAAACTTTTATCAACTAGTAAAAACAGCAACAAAAGGTCGTTACAAGGGAATTAAATGTAATTTGGAGAGAAAATTTATTAAAGTCATGCGGATTTACTGATATCGAATATAAATTAGAGTCTATAAATGCAAATAAATTAGGCAATCATTACATACAAATCCTAATAGCAGCAATAGGTGCTCTCACTGACAATCAAGCTGTTAAAATTTGCCGCAAATTTTGTCCAATCGTTTTATATGTACATTAGCTATTGTTACAGAGTTTTTGGTTTCTTTTTGATCAGAGCCAATTAGAAATTTCAAAAAATATTTTTCACTTTGCTATTTTTTTTCTTCTTTTCACTTTACTAAATATTTTTCACTTTGCTATTTCTCTTTCAATATTAGTATCTAATCATAATTTTAATAAAAATATATACCGTAAATGCTGAAATAATGCCCCTCTCTCATATAATTATCCCTCCAGCGAGAGGTTGAAACAATAATTACCCTGGATAATTATTTTAGCAAATACGGTATTAAAAAAAAAATAAATAGAAAAAATAAAAATAATTTTTTTTCCCCAAATTTAGCTCTCCTTTTCGACTAATTGTATTTTAATTTGGCTTCGGCTACTTTTTGGATTCAAATAATTTATTTTGTGTGTTTTTGCTCTTCTTATCAATTAAAGTAGGTTTAATAACTGTTTAAATACAAAAAAAAAAGTTTAAATAAATTTAAATAAATTAAAAATAAATTAAATAAGTTAAAAAAAATATATAATAAATTTACAAATTTACAAAATAAATTTAATTAAAAAAAATATATATATAAAATAAAATATACATTCCTATATATAATTTGAGAAGCTAATTTAAAATATAAATAAAATAAATAAAATATATAACCCTATACAATAAAAAAGTAAAAAAAAAAAATATATTTTAAAAATAATAATTTTAAATGGAGAAATATGCGGACATAAGTGCCGTTGATAAAAAATTATTTGAAGGGAGAATTTTGAGCGGTGCCGCGAAGCTAACTGAGTTAGAGAAAGTCCATCAGGACTCTATTTCTCTGGAAGATGCAATAAACAGAAACCTTAGGGTACTAAACAGGGATTTAACTAAGATGGGGGATGCATTAGACACAATGGAAAAGGACACAAACGAGGGATTTGCCGCAGTCGCCAAAAGAGTTGATGCCCTTGGGGAAGATATGAAAAAAGTTAAAGAAAGTGTTGAGAGCCTTAAAAGTGAATTGGAAGTGAGAGATAGTTTAGAATTTGATGAATTAAGGAGAAGCAGCGGCGCAACGAGATTCTTGAAACCAACGCAGATCCCACCTCCTCCACCGCAGCACCAACCGAGCTCAAGTAATATAAATAATATAGGATTAGCAAACTCCTTAGGGAATGAAAAGGATAAAACACGAAATAATCAAAGTACTAACAATGGAGGTACTAACACACGAGAACCTCAGAATCGTGATCTTCAATTATATGTTTTGGGCGAAGGCAGTTCCTCTGGACCTCAATTGGGAGTGTTCTCTGGAGAGACTGCCTCGGCATTTGATGAATGGACACTTAGGTTTATGGATTATTTGGATGTTTTCGGCACAGCCTGGTCTGAAGCTGAAAAGGTCAATCGTCTCAAACTGTACCTAGGTACGCAAGTGCGAAATATTTTTGAAAATTTACTTCCATCTGAAAGGAATACAATCCCAAACGCATTTAAAAATATTAGAGCGAAGTTGGATAGTCCCCATTTCAGAGAACTTGCATATAAAAGATTAGCAGCTTGCTACCAAAGGGAAGGCGAACTAGTTAGTGATTTTATCAAACGTCTAGTACCTCTTGTAAATACTACCTCGTCCCACATATCAGCAGAGGCAAAAGAAGAAATTCTTTGCCGATGCTTCACTGAGAAAGTTAGACCCGAGTTTCAGCGCTCACTTCAGTTAGTAGGTCCCTTAATTGGTAGGAAAGACTTTGATAAACTGACAGCTTATGTGCAAGAGCTTGAAGTAGCTGCTGAGAGAGATGGAAGAAACACTAATGAAGTAATACATGCTATCTCGGACCACCCCAGTCAAGTACCTAGAGGAAGGTTTACGACTTGGAGACCTATAAGTTCTGGTAATACCTCACAAGGCCTAAGGGGATTCAATAGAAATTCTCCAGCAAGGTTCGCAACTTCAAGTAATGCTCAAAGGTTAGGCTATGGGGGGTACCAAGGTAGGAATCAGTGGCGTCCCCAGAATGACAGAAGATGGAATAGTCGACCATTCTGTCACTACTGTCGTCGCGTGGGGCATGATCAGTACAATTGTAGGGAGAGGAGAGCAAATGATAATTATAATAGAAATAGGGGACCAAGAGATGTTAAGGAAAAAGATAATGTAGAAGTGAGAGAAATGCTTGATAATTTAGCTGTACAAGTTCATGAGATGAAAATGAGCGGGAAATATGCTTCGGCAAATCAAGGGAATATTAGGTCACTTCAACCTATCGCTCAGAGTAGCCAGCAGCCTAAGGAGAAAAATATTAGTGTAGAAAAAGAGGAACCAAAGAAAATTACCAGTTGGGAAAGTAAAGGACACAGAGTAAGAGTACCAACGCTTATGGGTATATCTCTGATGCTAATTATGTTTTGTAATTGTGCGTTTGCAATTAATCCGGTATTAATACCCAAAGGGCCAATGATTTGTCAAACTCACAAACAGGCTATGTTATGGGAAATGCCTGACATTCCAAGCTGTCCCACAATTAACCTTACAGCAAAGCATGAACCAGTAATAGAGAAAAGGCGTATTTATATCCCAAATAGTATTGAGTTTTCTACAAAGGCATGGGCCTGTAGGAAGATAAAGAAAAATGCTAGAAAATATACAACGATAACTGGAGTTTCAGTTGAAGAGAAAATGACTCATGAAGAATTGGAAGTTTCGTTTGAAGAGTGTAATCAAATGATAAAACATCACAGTTGTAGCCTAGGCATTCTTAAGGAAAATAATAATTTGTGGCAGACTGAAAATAAAATTGATTTAACACCCAGGATGTGGTTTCTAGGTTCATTTTCTTGGAAGAATATTTCGAGTGAAAACTGTTTTTTATTTGAGAGTAGGATAGATTCACATTTTGGCGCTTCAGAAGTTGTAACCCCGCTAGGTATAACTCGTGACTGTCCATATACAAAGGGTCATTGTATATTAGAGGACAAAACGGTTATAGTTTGGGAAGTGGACAATCAAAGGAAATGCAATTTTATTCCTGTAGGAGAAAAGGAGGGGCGTTGTATGGGGTCCACCTGGCTTTCAGATGATGGACGCCTAGGGCTCACATTTGGGAATGAAACAATTTTTGAGGATTGTGGTCAAAATATTGTTGTATCAGATCAAGGTCTAGGGTCCGTCTTACTTTCGTTCTCTAATTTGGAGAGAAATAAGAGAAGTCCTGAAATTAAGCGTAAGAGAATGTTTTATGATGGAGTAGCAACCTCCTCACAACTAGCATCTCAGCTCACTTATCTTGATTCGTCAATCACCCAGGCCATAAATTTTGCTTTTGCGCAGTCACTGAGGTCATTTTGTGAATTCACTGAAATGGTCAAACATTGGACTGAGTCAACTTATCTCTCAGATCCTACAGATTTGGCGCGCTCGATGTTCTCTAATTCGTATCTGGTTGCAAAAAGGTCTGCGAGATCCTTAATGAAAGTATGGCCATGCGTACCCATAGACAAAGGAGATTTTGAATTTCGTCCCACTAAGTTAGATCACTGTTTTGAATTTTTACCTATTATTTTAAAAACTGAAAGCAATGAACACCTTGCGTTTCTTGATCCCACGACAATGATCATATCTCCGACATCTAAAAAGGGTCCCTGCGAAGAATTTAGAAAAATAATTATTCAGATAAATGATCAGACCTTAGAAGTTGATCAAATTGAAGGGAAAATTACTTCGGTAAAGCCAAGAATATTAAAGCCCCATGACGTAAAGATGAATTTTGTTGATTTTATTCCAAGCATTGAGTCTCATGCATTTCATCAACTAGTCCTTTTGAACATGACTGATATTAAAGATCATGCTTTTGTAAGTAATTTAGTTAAAGTTAGTCAAATGACTTACCAAATTCATGAAAAAGATTCTATTGTGTCAACAGCTGTGTCGAATGAGTGGCAAGAGGTTGAAAACCAAATTGAGAAAGGATTAATCGGTGATTATAAAAGCATTTGGGAGACAATTATTTCAATTTTAGTAGTAATTTTAGCGCTAGATTTTGGATTAAGGTTCTCGATGATTATTGCTCAAATGTATGCGGGTAATGGGCGACTAGGTAGACTTATTTTTGGATCCGAAGTTCAGAAGGCTCCACCCCCTAGGAGAATGTTAGACATTCGTCGAGTACCAGATCCCATTGTAGAGATGGATGAAGTTTATGAAGAACCAGTAAACAGGCCATTATCTATTTCGTGGCCTCCCTCGATAAGAAACAACGCGAATTCCAATACCTTACCAAGAAGCACTGCAAATACAAGACCTAGGTCCACCATAGGGATTAATAGAACTAGTGGATTTATAGGAACTTTAGGAGCAAATGCTAATACTGTTGTGATTGATGTCAGTTTAAACAGTATTCCAGTAAAATGTTTGATTGACACCGGTGCAATAACCTCTGTAGCAAATATAGCACTCGCAGAATGGCTAGGAACAAAAATTTTTAACACTGAAACATACCTTCAAAGTGCCTCGGAGCATTCCATGTGTGCCAAACAAGCCACTAAGGTTCAATTAAAAATAGCAGGTGTGTTAGCTGAGATTGTAATTCATCTTTTTAATGATAAGTTTCACTGGGATAACCACGATTATCATTTCATCTTAGGCTGTGATGCAATGGCACTGCTGCCTCCTTTTGTAGTTGATCTTAGAAATAAGTTGTTTCGCATTGAAGGGAGTCAAATATGCATTGAGAACAGAATAAATAGGCCATTAAGAAATTTAAAAATATATTCGATGGAGACTTGCGAGATAAGGCCCAATGAGCAATGTCTAATAAAAGCTAAGATAAATTTCCCTGAACTGCTTAGGCATAATATCTGGATACACTCAATAGATGATAGACTTGAAGAAGAAGGATTAAGTTTTGTGCCAGTAGTAGCCAAGCCAGAAGATGGTGTAGTGAAAATAATTTTAGCCAATCCAACTGGGGTAACAAAAAGATTATTTAAAGGAAAGACATTAGGTCTAGCAAGCGAAGTAATTAAAACTGAATCTGAGAATATTTTATCAGAAACTGTTTGTAATGAAGATATTCAAGAAATCTTTTCCTTAGGGAAGACCGGGGTAACTATTGATCCTACCTATAAGATTAATTTTGATAAAGCTACGGTAAAGGGTGAAGATCTTAATAAATTAAAAGAACTTTGTGAAGAGTTTGAAGACATTTTTAGCAAAAGCCAGTATGATATAGGAAGTTGTACAGCAGGCGAACATGATATAATCACAACATCTGAGGAACCAGTTGCTTCCAGACCGCATCGAGTACCTTTTAAGTATCGGGATGAATTGCAGAAGCATATTGATCAATTATTAGCCTCAGGGGTCATGGTTGAGTCTGATACCCCTTGGGTTTCTAACATTGTATTAGTTCAAAAAAAGGATGGTGGGCTTAGGCCATGCATTGATTTTAGAAAATTAAATGAAGTGACTGTCCCGGACCATTTTCCTCTTCCCAGGCTTGAAACAATTTTAGAAAAAGTTGGTAACTGTAGGTACTATTCTTCGCTTGATCTTGCTAGCGGTTATCTGCAAATTAAACTTAGTGAAAGAGCTTCAAGGAAATGTGGAGTTATTACAGAAGACAAAATCTATCAGATGGTAAATTTGCCTTTTGGACTTAAAAATGCAACTAGTGCTTTCGCAAGAATAATGGCACATGTTTTAACAGGGCTTGATAATGTCATTGCATATGTTGACGACATCTTGATTTTTACTAAGTCTGACAATTTTGAAGAGCATATTAAAGCCTTAAGGAGTGTGTTTGAAAGATTTAGGCGCTTTAATCTAAAATTAAGTCCCAAAAAGTGTGTCTTTGCTTCGGCAAGCATGGAGTTTCTGGGTTTTATTGTAAATTCGGCAGGATATACGCCTAGTTTAAGAAAAACGGAAACAATTTTAAACTTGAAAGTTCCAACTTCGGTCAGAGAGGTCAGACATGTAATTGGAATGGCAAATTTCTTCAGAAAGCATGTGCAAAATTTTTCTACAATAGTTGAACCATTAACAAGATTAACACGAAAAGAAAAACCATTCACTTGGGGTGAGGAGCAACAAGAAGCCTTTGATAAAATTAAGAAAATATTATCTGAAAAGCCAGTTTTAATTTTCCCTGATTATTCAAAACCTTTCCATATATTTTGTGATGCGTCGCAAGTAGGTCATGGTGGTGCTCTAATGCAATGGGATGAAGAGAAAAAGGTCTATGGAGTTATTTGCTACTGCAGCAGAACTCTTTCCAACGCAGAAAGAAATTGGCCACCTGTTCAGATTGAGTTAGGAGCTATTATTTTCGCGCTTCGGCAATTTAAACCTTTTATTTTTATGTCAAGTATTGAACTTCACACTGACCATAAGCCTCTGGCATTTCTCTTGAAAAAGGCTGAAACTCACCAGCATCTAGCGCGTTGGCTTGTAGAATTGCAGAACTATAATATTAAAATAGTGCATATAGCTGGTAAGCAAAATACCTTAGCTGATGCTCTCTCGAGAATTCCTCATGAAGATTTGTCCCCTGAAGAAGTTGATAAAATTAGTGAATTGGAAGACAGCTGAATTCCCTGTTTGTTTAGCCATTGAAAGTAAACCGAGAGTAGTCCACGAAGTATTTGCATTAACGTTGTCTTTAAGGTCCATTGAGGGTGAAATGCATCAAGTTGATATTAGAAATGAACAAATGGAAGACCCCGAAGCATCGATTTTGATAAAATTTTTGAAAACAGGAAACTTCCCCAATGACATAACTGAAGGGGAAAAGGATGAGTATGCAGCCTTGGCAAAAGATCTTTGTCTAGAGTCGGGTGTGCTTTACCATCACTACAAGGATCATAAGCCTAGAATCTATATTCCTATCTCGCTTAGAGCCATGATTTTTGATTCGTTCCACACAACTAAGTTAGGTGGGGGACACATGGACTTTGGGAAAACCTTCAGAAAATGCAAGAAATATTTCTGGCCCAGAATGCACTCAGACATAGTGACTTGGTATAAACAGTGCATTACCTGTCAGCTTAGGCATTCTCCAAATCCTCCATATAGAGCTGAAATGTGCATGCCACCAGTAAACACGCTTTTTGCCAAAGTTGGTCTTGACTTGGCCGGACCTTTTCCTAAAACACAAAATGGTAATAAGCATATTTTAAACATTGTATGTTGGTTTACCAAGTTTGTGATATCAGTACCAATTCCTGATGCAAGGGCGTCTACCATAGCTTCGGCTTTCCTCAAGCAATGTTATTTACGTTTTGGAGGTTGCACTGAATTAATAACAGACAATGCTTCGGCTTTCACCTCAGATTTCTTTAAGAGTTTATGTGCAATGCTTTATATTAATAAAACTTACGCTATTCCTCATTGGAGTCAGGGCAATGCTGTGACAGAAAGATCATTCAGGACGTTCCATAATATACTTGCCAAGTACATCACCAATGATCAGCCTGATTTTGATGAACATTTAGAGTTCGCTAACTTTTGCTATAACACCTCAGTCCACCAATCGACAAATGAAACTCCTTTCTTTTTAATGTATGGACGTGATCCAATATTCTGTGTTGATTTAATTTTAGATCCCAGAATAAGAGAACCAATAGCCCTAAATGATGAGCAAGAGATAAAGCAGAAGCTGATCGTGTCCTTAAGATGCGCATGGAAATACGCGGCAGAAGCTAATAGCGAAGCACAGCTAAGAGTAAAGGCACAATATGATAAGTTATTTAGGAATCCAACAGTTACAATAGGTGATAGGGTACTTCTTCGGAATTATACTGGAAAAGTCGGGTCTTCAAAGAAATTCCATCTTCCCTGGAAGGGTGTATTCCGAGTCATCGAGATTAATGGTGTTCGTGTGACAATAGTGAGTTGTAGTTCACCCCAATCTAACCCTAGAATAGTTCATATTAACCAGTTGAAGAAATGTATAGAACCTTTACCTTACGAACCCGTTTGTACAACGCCTAGGTTAGAAAATGAGGAATTAGAGGCGTTAGCAGAGGTTAACGCAGAGGAAATAGTTGACATGCCTGGATTTTCGCATAAAAATGTTGAACCGAATGTAGCTGTAGAACAAAGTAGTCAAGCTGATGAAATATTAGGACGTCAGGGATTAGGTAGATACAATTTAAGAAGAAATCCAAAGCAAAAGATTCTCACAATAGCTTCGGCAATTGCAAGGAAAAATATATAAAATTAATATATATATATAATAATAATAATAAAATAAATAAATAATAACTAAATAATAAATAAATATAATAAATAAATATAATTTTTGTAAATAAAATATAATTTAAAAAAAATGAGAAAGTATAATATTAAAATTCCAATAAATATAGATGAAACAGCCAGTCATAACTACAGCGCTTGATGGAACAAAATTGGCTTTATTTTTTACTAAGGTTTTTGTATTCTCAAATCATTTCAATTGTCTACTTACAATCGATGGAATTGATTATTGTTGTACAGAACAATACTACATGTATTATAAGGCTCTACTGTTCGGAGACTTTGAGTCGGCTCAACAAATTCTCTCCACCAAAAACGCGGCTTTGATTAAAAGAATTGGATCACGAATTAGAAATTTTGATCATTCTAAATGGAGACGTGTTTCTATCCTAATTATGGCAATTGCTAATTGGTTTAAATATAGTCAGAATCCGGAATTAAGAAAGATGTTATTCCAAACTGGCCAATCACTTTTGGTCGAAGCGACCTCGCGTGATCTGTACTGGGGTTGCGGAGTGGACATCCATTCTCCGAAAATTGTTGAGAAGAATAGTTGGCCCGGGAAAAATGTTCTTGGCATTATTCTGACCGATATTCGAACGAGGCTTCTGAGTTAGTAGTTTAAGTATTTATAAGTATCTAAATTAAAATAAATTGAAATAAATTGAATAAACCTGATATCCAAAAATAAATTTAAATTAATGAAAAATAAATAAATGTTTTACAAATCTAATCACCCTTTTTCAGAAATAGAAATGGAAAAGAGACAACAAATTCTGGATCTGAATAATTTGGTTGAGTTCCCGCCATTATCCTCAACAATTTTACCTACTAACTCTCCCAAGTCCACCAGTATTCCTCCGGCTGCTATGTCGAAGTCATCAGCTGATAATAGTCCTCCAGTAAATCAGCCGAGTTGTTCCACCAGTAGTTGTTCCACCAGTAATATACAGAATTCGGCCATAAAACGGAAAGAAATGGAGAAAGAGAAAATTAATGAAACCACGGAAGAAATGCCTAAAGAAAATGTTGAAGAAAAAGAAAAGAAGATAGTAGAATACCTGATTTGTCAGGTGGAAGAGAATGGAGTCATTGGAGCTCGTTTCAACCCAACTACGAATAAAAGCTGGCCACATTTTGTTCTGATAAAGAATGAACTGGCAGAGAAGAGTGATGGTTTTGTTGCCAAATTACAGCTCGGAGATTCGGTTTGGGTATCTGAGTTTGAATGGCGAGAAGGCTACAAAGTGTTGGCTAAGAATGCTGGAGAAGTGACTTGGTACAGGAAAATTTGGTTCCATAGTCGCATCAATAGTCAGGCCACAGTCTCTTGTATTGAGTTCATCTCGTATGCAGAAAGAGTTGAATGTTCTGGTGTTGTTATCAAGATTAAAGAAACCAAAGATGTCAGGTCCTGCTGTATTGTCATCGCTTCGAAACTTCAAGTCTCCACTCGTTGTTATCGTCGTCAGTTGATTGGACTAAACTTAAATGAGATTGAAATTGGTCAATTAGTTAAAGTTTCGGTCGCTAAATTACCTGCAAACTTTCTTGTCGATGAATCGTATGTCCTCCCACACATGACTGAATACAAAATTGGTTCTGAAGAAGTCATTCAACAAGGAATGGGTACTCTTGGAACAGTAGAAGCACACGGGCCTTGGCCATATAAAAGGAATGGAAAAAATATATTTTACCCTCTGTTACCTGAAATGACACAGAATGAAGTTGAATTGTCTGAAGGTATAATGAGTGCAGCAATTGGTTTTTCGTATGAAGATGAAAGAAGGAAAATTGTTGAAAATAGGTTCGAAGGCATTGCTATTTTTGTTGATGAACTGTTTCGTCTAGGTTTTACTGAGATTGACAGTGCAAAGGTGAAAAATTTGAAGGATGTTTGGAACGAAGATGACCAAGTAGTCTTGAAGTCAGAGATGCATCTTCCAAGTTTTGCATCTGGTGTCATTAGAAAGATCGAGGTTTCTCAGGTCCAGTCCTTCGGGAACAAGAAATTTGACTTTTGGGTTAGTGTGAGGGTTGTTAATGTCCAGGAGCGAAAGAACAGAGATGTCGAGGAAGAGTTAGAAATTGCCAAGGATGGAGGTTTCATTGTAGTTCATCCGTTTTTGTTTAAAGGGTTGGAGAGTCGTCGCGAGTGCTTTGATTTAAATATGCCATCAACCTTATCCTTGCAAGACACTAACCAAGGAAGACTTCTTCGTGCTTTACTGGCCAGAGAATTCGAAGTCGATGATGATGTGGATGACTGGGATGCTTCGGCAGTTGAAAGGATTCACCCATTAATGAGATTATTGAATAGAAAACAGCAGGAAACGGCCAAAATTTTGTTGGAAGAGGGTTGTAAATTTGTGTTCCAACAGGCTCCGCCTGGAGTTGGAAAAACGCACGTAGCGTCTGTTGTTGTTGCCATAATGTTGTCCATTGTGACTAATGTTAAGGTAGCAGTTATCACAGCAGCGAACTTGCCTTTGGCAAAGTTAGCTCGTGAGTTGGAAGAAGTATTAGGTAGCCCTGAGATGGAGCGTTCAGGAGCTGTCGCTTTCTTCTCGGGTTATGCTAAAGATAAGTATTTTGGTATGATTAACGAGCTTCGGCAGCATATGTTAGTCACCAAATTGAAGTCAGAGGAAGTTCTGAGGAATCTTGGAAACTCTGATATGAAAGAAATCGACCAATATTGTGAAAATTTTGAACGTAGGCCAAGGTTAACCAATGAATGTAAGATGGGGTCTCTCCTTGCAGAGCTCTCCAGACTACGCATTGTGTTTGCCACGTCATCCATGGCAGAGGCAATGGTGAATTCCTCGTTGCTCGATACATCAGTTCTAATTTTTGATGAGGCAACTCAAGGAAGTTTTACTGAGCTCGCTCATCTTATTTGTCGTCTTCCTAAACTTGAAAAGGTGTTGGTCACTGGAGACCAACACCAACTTGGTGTTCATCTCCAGAACTTACCTAAGTGTCTCCACTATGGCTTTGGCCTGGAGAGCATGGTCGAACAGTTGGTCTTGTCGACTTTGGTTAAGCATACTAGACTGACTGTCTGCTATAGAATGCACCCTCTTTTGGTAGAAGTTGTCTCGTATGCTTCCTACGAGTCGCATGGAGAAAATATTGAGGCAGGCAGAGGTGAGGATGAAAGAGCGTTGTTAACAACCTCCCGATTCCCCCTACCAATGCAGAATTGTCCGATTGTGCTACTAAATATTGTTGGAACTTGTCGTCAGGATATTATTTCCCATTCTCTCACCAATGATGAGCAAACTGCTTCGGCAATTCAACTGATTTCCTCCTTGTATGAAAAAGTCTCGCCAAATATTTCCGTCGTCGTTATTTGTTTATATTTGTTTCAAAAGGAATGCATCCAAAAGGAGTTTGAAAAATTGAATTGGAATGTTTTGGTAGTTAGTGTTGATGGGTATCAAGCCCAGGAATGTGATGTTGTCGTACTTGTCACTACGAGATCCTCCAACAGAAGTGGCGGCCTTGGTGATTCCTCGGACTTCTTGAGAGATGATTGTCGTGCAACTGTTGCCTTGAGTCGTGCCAAGCATGGACTTTTCCTCGTCGGTGACATCGAGACGTTGAGAGGTGGTAAAGTATGGAGCAGGTTTATTGATCGTGC
The DNA here is from genome assembly GCA_036172955.1 of Meloidogyne arenaria. Lineage (NCBI taxonomy): Eukaryota > Metazoa > Nematoda > Chromadorea > Rhabditida > Meloidogynidae > Meloidogyne > Meloidogyne arenaria. The sequence goes on from JARQAB010000043.1 coordinate 313,717, forward strand.
TTCAGATTTTACAATGGTTGTTGGTCAAGAGTATTTGAATGTCCTCCGAAGTGGTTCTTGTAAACGTGATAGGTTTGGCCAGCTGTTGTCCGCCAGTGGGAGAGTTGTAGCTAACTTTGTTGATGAGGTGGTTCCCCAACAGCAGCAACAACAACAACCTTCAACGAGTGGAATGGTTAGAAATGAAACTTGGAGACGAGATGGACCAAGTACTAGTGGAGCTGAAGATTGGTTTGAAAGAGATTTTAATGATTTAAATATAAATAATACCACATACTATACTCCCAATTTTAGGAAGAGACAAGCACCCAATGTATGGCAACAATGGCAAGGAACTACTTTTGTTAGAACCGATCAAATGCAGCAATGTTACAAATGTGGAGGCCATGGACACATCGCTCGCGAATGCATGGAAAACAATTATGGAACTTGGCGCAAAGACTCATGGAGAGGAAGAGGAAAATATTAAATTAATTTGTTTTTTTTTAATTTATTTTTATTCATTTAATTTGTTAGAATGAGTTGAATGTTTTTAGGTTTTAAACACATACAATTTGTCCCCCATATTATTTGTATTTATTTAAAATTTTTTTTGTTTTTAGACAAATTTCCCATTCTCCACCTCCCCCTTTCCACAATTTTTCTTTAAATGTTTTGAATTTACTAAAATATTAACACTAGGACACACTAATGTATTTTAAATTATTGTTTTTTTTTACCCCAGAATTTCTCTTATAACTTAAGCCTTAAAAATAATTTAAATTTATTTTCATGTTTTCATTTTATATCAATTATGCCTGTCAAATAGATTTTTTTTCTCTTTCCAAAATTTCTCAAAATGTCATTTTTTTACACACAAAATTTTCAACTTATATAGAAATTTCATTAAAACCCTTCAAAAATTTTTTTTTATGATTTTAAAAATTTGCTCTAATTAATTAATTAATTCATTATTTTTCAATTAATTATTTTGTTTGCCAATTTACATTCAATTTTACTTCCCTCCATATCTCACTTAAGATTTTTCAAAAATTGTTTTTGTTAATATTTATATAATTCTCCCAACCTTATTTTTAAATGCTAGAATAATTTTTGTTACTATTTATTCAACTTACTTAAATCCCAAATGCCAATTTTCACATTACTTAATATTTACACAAATTGAAATTTTACCCAAATTTATTTTTGTCAGATCATTTAATTGATTTTTTGCCACTTTTAAATCAGCCTTACTAATTTCATAAGAATGTATTTTTTTAGCCATTTACATTGCCACAAATTTATTTGTTATTTAATTTTACTTAGGTAATCTCTGGATCCTTTTTTTAAATATTTTGACGCATTTTTACAATTCCAATCCTTATCCCACTTAAAACACGTTTTTAAAATTTTAATGAATATGCTCATACTAGGTTAGCCAAAAACAAGGAATACCCCAGAAATATATAGACTTTACCCACAATAATTTCTAAACTCTTAAAGAAAAATAACCCAACTACTAGAAAATGACCATGTAAAGAAATACACGAATCAATAAGCAACTTTGAAAGGAAAATGTAAAATAAGAGTGGACCAGGGACGGTCCAAAAGGAAAGGAAAGAGAGATGCTCGAAGAGCATGGAAAGTAAAAGAAAGAGAAAACATCATGAAAATAGGCTAAGCCAGGCATCAGAGAGCTTATTGATTCGGTATGAAAAGGGAAATGGTCAGGTTACTAGTAGGAAGGAAAAATGTTTTTAAAAGTGAAGAAATTAGAGTCGGAAAAGTCTAGATAGAGACCAGGGACGGTCTCATGGGGAAAGGGACGTGTAAGGTAGAACCCGGTATTGAGCATGTTCGGAGTTTGTGCTTTTGGAGTTTGTATTCATATCCCTTTTATTTCTATTTCATGCAATTTTAAATCCCTCCCCTTTTTCACACTTGATTTCAATCACTTTATTGTTAGTTAGTTAGTTTTGTGTTTAGTAAATATTATGAACTTGTGTTAAATTGTTAAATAGGAATTTCCACCAGCTGGTGTGTGTTTGTGTATATTTGAGTATGGGGAATTGCTGAAGGACCTGATCAACCCTGAAGCTCTTCCTAGGAAGTCCAAGTATACTCCCCTCCCAATATTCCTCTATATTCTGGGTATGGATTCAGCACGGCTTCGGCCCTATGGATTGGAAAATATGAATGAGGGCTGAACATCTTTCTTAATTTAAAATTTAGTTTATTAATTTTTAAAAAAATTACGTAATTGAGGATGTTCAAAATAACCAGAATATTTGAGAGCTTCAAGGTCTCTGAAAAGTAAAATCCTGTAAAGTTGTAAACTTGGGCAATTTTCTGAACTTGAGCAAGTTTCCTAAACTTTATTTTATAAAGATAAAATTTAACCGCAAATATTCCCATTCTGTTATGTTGTTCAGATTATAAGTTTCAGGGTCTGTTTGAGTGTGAAATGGTTTTAGCTGTTCATGTGCCTGTTCGTTTTGAGTTTCATGCGATGGTTCAGGCTGTGTTTGCTTGTATGGTTCATATGATTCTTCTTGCTAATCAAATATTTTAAATTTATAATAATATTTTATCCAAAATTTTACTAAATTTTGGCGTTCAGTTCCACTCAAGTTGTCTAACCTTTCTTTAAATGTGGTAAATGTCTTCGGAGGTCCCTTAATATTTAGGCAAATAAATGGAAAAATAGGCCATAAATCCTCTAATTGAAGTTTCTATTTTTTAATTGAAGTTTATATTTCTCGTAGGATATGCTTCTATTTAGAGACCGGAATTTCGTACTGAACGGTATTCCGTACTAAAATACCGAAAAATACCGATAAAATTCAAAATTTTACCGAACCGTATTACCAGCTGTAATACCGATAAATACCGCAAAATACCGAAAAATACAGATACATTTTCATCGGTACCGTATTACGGTACGGAAAAAATAAAAATTTTTATCGGTCGATATTTCCTACCGTACTACCGATACGGAATACCGAAAAATACCGAAAACTACCGTCGTACTACGGTAGCGTCCGGTCTCTAATTCTATTAGAGAATTTACATTAACATAATAATGTATCGAAATCATTTTAAATTTAATTTAATGAACCATAGATGATGTTGTAGCATCATATGATTCTGCCTGCTAAACAAAATTTTTTAAATTTATAATATTTTAACTAATTTTTACAAAATTTGCGTGCCCAGTTCCACTCAAGTTGTCTAACCTTTCTTTGAATGTGGTTAATTTCTTCGTGGGCCCCTTAATATTTAGTTAAATTAGTTGGTAAATAGGTCATAGATCCTCTAATTGAAGCTTCAATTTTCAATCACTTGCAGGGTGGATTGAACGCCCTATTGGAGGATGTGCTTCTATTAGAGAATTTACGGTATCATTGATAATGTGTCGAAAGATTTAAATTTATTTTATGAACCATAGATGGTGTTGAAGCATTGTTTTGATAAGTTCCCAAGTCGAATTTAGGTACAAATTGCTCTGCCTGTTTCTTACTAGCTTCAACAGTTTTCGAGAAAGCATCCTTATCATCTTAAAATTTACATATATTAAGTTGCAAATCTTTTTCATAATCAGAGACATCGCTAATATTTATACGAATTTGCCCCATTTTCTCTATTGTACGGATTTCCATTTATTTACCGTATCTCGGCTCGTAGGAATTTCCGCAGACGAATCGAATGTTATGTAACCGGCTAAAGTATATCCAAAACTTCTGAATTACAGCTCATTCGAGCCTAGAAAATCCAAAAATTAGAAGTTCAAGCAGCTGTCTATAGTGTCCACATAAATTACATCTAAGTAATAATCACTTGCTAGATGTATTCAAACAAAAATTTAAACTCTAGCAACTCTAGCGAGGTTTGAAAAAGTTATTACGAAAATATTACACCGGGTAATTACAATAATTATCATGGGAAACTGAAATTATCTTTCATAAGCTTAAATTTCACCTTCATGTGGACGTTTATTCTTTAAAGTTCCTCTCATTGCGAAGACATTAACAAACTCAAAACTCGCAAAATATATCACTATGAGACATTTTAAAAGGCAAAATTGAGTTTGGAAAATGAAACTCATTTCCTAAAATAGCAAAAAATATTATGATAATAATATAGTAATAATTATTTAAAAGATTAAATTTCGATGAAAATAATAGTTTAATTCAATGCTAATTAGGGTTGCCGTTTTCGAGTTGGGCTGACCTTTCATTCATTTCCTTCGGGCCTCATTTTCGGGCTGGCCCTACCGAGTCTTTTTCGGATCAAAATTCGATGCCCGACTCTATCTTTCGCACCGGACCGGACCGGCAACTCCAATGCTAATGTATAAATTTGGCTTAAACATTTGGTAAATATAGTATTGTTAAAAATATATATAATTGTTGCAGCGGCCATTTTGAGGGCCTCATTAAATGCGAGAGAAAACCGGCCATGTAATTCATAAAAGTTCAATTTTTGATCCAGATTTACAAGTTAATTATATGAAAGTCGACTTTCAAAAGAAGAAACCAGTAAAAATAACCCCAATTTTGAACAAACTTAACAAATTAAATTTATAAAATTATTAAAAGAATTCCCCACATTAAAAAAAATTCCCCAACAAAATTCCCCATTAACAAATGCTATAATGTATATAGAGGATTTAGGCATGGACATAGCAGAGCCCGTGTTAAACAGCTAGCCTTTAACTAAATCCCTAGTCAATAAAATTTTATGTCTAACAGGCTTTTTAATATTCTATTTCTCTAACCTCTAAAAATTTTCAAAAAAATCAATAAAATTTTAAAGCATCATTTAAAAATTCTTAGAGGTTAGAGAAATAGAAAATCATTTAATCAATTAAAAATTGATATTTAACACGTTTATTAAAATTTTTTGATAATGCTTGACAGGCAGTAAGGGCAAAGCATGCACTCTCGGCAATGCTCAAAAAATTATTTTTATGTCTAACATTTTTTTCTGTTTCTCTAACCGTTAAAATTTTCAAAAAATTGTTTAAATCATATGATTTTGTTTAAATAAAATTATGGAGTTTTTCAAACAAATGGCAATTTTCCAAAAACTTGAATAATAAAAAGATAATCTAAACAGCAGTTTAATTAACAAGGCCATTTTTCAACTAAAATTAAATTAAAAATTTAAAAAAATTTTCATTTTAATTTTAAAAATTACATATTAAAAGTTAATCTTTTTAACTTAAGAGACAAAAGATCTCGCTTCTATTTATATTTTGGATGAATGTAAGGGGTCCGCCACATGTTAATTTAGTGGCTTGGTCAGTAGTTTATAATCGACTTTTAAGAAAATTAGTTTATTGTAATAATTAAAAGATAGTATATTTTATATAATTTATTATTATGTAAAATTTTAAAATAAATTTATAAGTAATTGTTAAAAATTCTATTTATTATTATTTAATCTTATAATTAGTATTTTGAATAATTTTTATTTATTTAAAAAACAATTTGTTATTATTATTATTATTTAAATATTTATGAAAATATTAAAACTTTCGAAATTTAAGTAACTGTAAGGTTTTCTATGCCATAATATATTATTTCGAATTATGGCATAAAACTTTCCTGGAGACGAAAATTTTGTTAATATTTTTAATTAAATAATAAAATGTAATTTCATTATAAGTTAGCTTTGTCACAATAAATTAAAATATTGTATTGTGCTCAGCTTGCTTAAAACGGTTTAAAATGGCTTTATAGGCAATTAAATGTTTTATATTTAAATATTTGAAAAATTATAATTTTAAGCGGCTTTTAAAACCAAGAAAAGTCTTGTATAAAACTCAAGACTGAGTCACAAAAGTTCTAATATAGAAAATTTTTTAGACAGTAATTATGCCTAGTATAAAACAATCAAATAAAAAAGATTACACTGAACAAATAAAGAAAGCAACCTGAACAGTCTAGCATTATAAATGTTAAAATAGTTAGTGGGGCAAGGTGGCGGGTGAAACCAAAATTAAAGCGTAGAAAAGCATTTTATCCAGATGAATAAATAAAACTAACATAAAACTAACATGATTAGCTACCGAAAAAGCAAAAATAAAATGTTAAAAGACATATAGAGGGCTACAATGATCAGAGTAAAAGGAGTGCTTAATAAGCCAAAATTCTTTGAAAATGGGGACAAGTCCGACTAATATCAGCGATTGTTTTCATATCTTTTAAAATAAATTTAATCAGAATCTTCCGATTTTTTATATTTTTCAAGTTTAAGCTTGGGTATAAATTCCTTTCCTTGTTTCTTCCCACTCTGATACATTTTCATTATACTTTCTTTGTAGTCAGCTTAAAATTAATAAAGAGTTTAAAAAAATATTTTAAATATCAAAATCTGTATAGAAATCTCAAACGTTATCAATCGCTATAGCTCGACTTTCTGTATCATATACAGACTGCTTAAATACCAGACAGAATACCACACCGAGCATGTGTTAATAGAGCGAGCTTAGAAAAAGTTTTAGCCACCGGGCAGGATTCTGGGCAGGCCCCTGTGACTTCCTCGTAGTTATTGCTAGGCGCTTCCGCTCACGCAAATGCATGTGCCCTAACACTAAGCTAACGGCATCAACTAATACTTTCTCTTTTATCGTTATGTTCGTTTAATCCCCGATTAAGCGTTTTAAATGCTGCTAAATGAATCATCCTTATGATAGTTGTCTACAAGATTATTACCTTCTTCTTGAGCCTGAGTTACATCATGTTGATGTTTTGCCTTTTTCGGAGCGTTAGATTTTATAGCTTCAATATTCATGTGACCCTTTCCCTTGTTAGGACCATCTTTATTACGTCCTGTATAATACTCATGGTCTTAAATTTAAAAATTTTAAATTTGAGAGTATTTTATTTTAATTTGATACCCGCATACCCAAATGTCCGACCTGAACAATCAGATCATTTACTTCCCGTGGAATCGCATTAAAGATATTAAAATTAATTACATGTACCTCTATTTATTTATTTATTTATTTATTTATTTATTTATTTATTTATTTATTTATTTATTTATTTATTTATTTATTTATTTATTTATTTATTTATTTATTTATTTATTTATTTATTTATTTATTTATTTATTTATTTATTTATTTATTTATTTATTTATTTATTTATTTATTTATTTATTTAAATACGTGAAAAATGACGAGATGTGCCAATTTGAGTACTTTGGTAAGAACTTCCATATTCCGTTGGATTCGAACTATGAACCGAGTCAACACCTTGTTGTGGAAAAAACTGATAATACTGATAAACTGGTTCTGAAGCATCAGTTCCTTGCTTGTCTCCGTGAATTGGGAATAAATTTAGCGTTTTATCTGATGATTCGTCCTAATAAAAATGTTTATATTAGGTCGACATTATTGTAATAATCTTTAATAAATTATTTCATGAAACCTCAGATGTGTGTGTAGCCTCGTTCGGGTCTAAAAATCGAATAAAGCTATAGAAATTTTTAGTATAAAGAGCTATCCATTTTTATATATATGAACCGATACCGCAAGTTCCTCTCTCTCTCTATTAATGACCCCCCTTTTAAATTATGACACCTCTGTGCAAAAATTTTGGCCAATACTTGAACATTACAATAATTTTATTCACATATTTAATCATTTTATAAACACATTTAAAGCTTGTTTTTAAAATTAGAGTGGTCTTAATAGCCCTTATTATCGCTCTATTTTTAATGTGAGGGAAATAACACTCAAGAGATGCAAATTTATCAAAAACAAAATTTACCGTTCCATAAATGTTTATCCCCATCAGGGTTGCCGCGGGTACAAAAAATTTTCGGGTACGGGTTTCGGGTATCGGGTTATAAAATTTTCATTTCGGGTATCGGGTTTCGGGTTGGCAAAAATTTCGGGTACGGGTTTCGGGTTTCGGGTTATAAAATTTTCATTTCGGGTATCGGGTTTCGGGTTGGCAAAAATTTCGGGTACGGGTTTCGGGTTTGGCGAAAAATTCGGGTTATTTTCGGGTGTTCGGCTATTGATGAACTAAATTGTAAGGGGACAAGCTATATTGCATAATAGGATTTTGGGTGATATAGAGAGAGGCAAATTTGAAGAGATTAAAACATTGTGGGATTTGGGGATTAAGAGTGATATCTTGGTAAAATCCCACTATAGTGGTAAATTCCCACCTTGATAAAATCCCTCACTATATACTAATTCCCTCCTCTTTATCTCCATTAAAGCTTCCAATTCTCCCGTTTTCAGCGCCGCAGGCGAAAATTTTGAGAATTTTGTAAGGTCTTAGTAGAAAAAATTCAATTGTCAGAACCGCAGGCAAAAAATTTTATTGAAGTTTAGTTAGTCATGAAGCCAGAACTCTTAATATTATGCGCCGCAGGCGAAAATTTTGCAAAATTCATGGCTAAATCATAATTTTTAATGCTTTTTCAAGCTTAAAATATTAAAAAATAAATAAATTTAAAAATATAAAATGAAAATCAAATTTTAATAACATTTATTTTTGAAAAGAATATCTTTTAAGCCTCATTTCCGGCCCTGGATACGAACCCACCCATATGAAAATAACTAACCAGTCGCCTTAGCCATTCAGCCACCGATAAACATAATAATTAATGGAAGAAATTATAATTAATTCTTTCCCTTTTCCTTTCTATAATTTTTTAAATTTATTTTAAAAAATCGGGTAAGGTTAAATTTTCGGGTAGAAATTTCGGGTTTTAACCAATTTCGGGTCACGGGTTTCGGGTTGGAAAAAATATCGGGTACGGGTTTCGGGTTTCGGGTTGGAAAATTTTCAATTCGGGTATCGGGTTTCGGGTACAAAAAAAGGCCGGGTTTCGGGTTTCGGGTATCGGGTTTCGGGTTTCGGGCGGCAACCCTGATCCCCATTTCCACCAGCTTCACAAACGATCATCACAAGACTCAAAAAATATAACGCAACTATGAAGCTTTTTAAAAGGTTTGGACAAATTGGGAAGATAAAGGACATTATCTGTAAATTATATTTATACGAATTGAAGTCCTAGAGAATTTTTTCAAATAATTTTATAGATATTTATTTTTAAAATGATTTAATAGAATATTATTAAATAATTTTTTGTATGTATAATGTCAAAGAATATAAGAAGAAAAATGTATTTACTAAGGCATATGTAAAATCCCCCTCTATAAATTTTTATTTCAATTTCTCTAGCCTCTACAATTTTATTATAGACGAAATCATACGACTTTTAGACATTCGATTTTCATTAGGCAGGCAGGCATTGAGGAGGAAAAAATAGTTTTTGAGAGCCAGGGGGATTAGTAAAATACGTGGAATATATTGAATTTTTCCATATTTAATTGAATTTCTCTAGCTCTCTAACCCTTAAAAATTAAATTAACACTTCAACATAGGGTTAAGTTAATAGGGTAGAGAATAATAATAAATTAATTTAAAAATTCGAAATAATTTGCCTGAAGCATATACTTTAGACGATGCTTTACAGACCGTAAGCATGTGGGCAAACTATGTAGCGGGTCAGAAAATCTCGGTTCGGTATCTGGAGGCCAGATATGCCTAGTACCTCTCCAATCCCAGGGTATCCCCAGTATCACTTCAATCCACTGACATCCCCTTATTAGAGATTAGATTTCAATAGCAATCAAGCATTGAGGATAAAAAATAAACATTGAGAGCCATGGGGAAATCACTGACATACCTTATCCTCCGATATCTCCACAAATATGCTAGTGTCCTCCGTAACACGCTGATTTCTCGCTAAATCCCCTTGAACCCTCTAAATTAGATATCCTTCGTAATCCCATGTACCCCCTATATCACTCATTATCCATCCAAACCCTTATGTGTATTACAAAATCAACTCGATCCTTCTGACCTCGCTTCTGCATTATATTTTGGATAAATGACAGCACAGTCCTTCGACTCTCACTTCTGCTTCACATTTTGGATGGACGTTTGTAAACCTCGGACAAACCCCACACTTAACACATAGCAAAAACTTCTGAAGCTTGTCCAGTTTGAAAAAAATCAGATATATAAATTTTAAGGATGTCTGAATCACTATGAGGCTTTTAAACCTAACAAGAGCCGAATAAATATTTTTTGGTCATACTGAAGGGGACAGTTAAGCATATGTTTTAGTATACGGTAACCAAAAAGAAACAAGGAAGTCTTGTATAAATTTCAACACTGAATCACAAACGTTTTAATATATAACCTAACAAGATATTTAAACCTAACAAGAGCCTAATAAATATTTTTTGGTCGTACTGAAGGGGACTGTTAAGCATATGTTTTAGTATACGGTAACCAAGAAGAAACTAGGAAGTTTTGTATAAATTTCAACACTGAATCACAAACGTTTTAATATATAACCTAACAAGATATTTAAACCTAACAAGAGCCTAATAAATATTTTTTGGTCGTACTGAAGGGGACTGTTAAGCATATGTTTTAGTATACGGTAACCAAGAAGAAACTAGGAAGTTTTGTATAAATTTCAACACTGAATCACAAACGTTTTAATATAAAAATCGTTTAGATCAGTAATTATCCCTAATATAAAACAATCAAATAAAAAAGCATTTTATACCCTGAATAAATAAAGAAATGAACCTAAAAATGTTAGGTATCTTTTTTGAAATGTTAAAATAGTTAGTGGGTTTATAAAACCAAAAATTTTTTAAAATATGGTACTATGTAGGCCGACTAATATCGGCAATTGTTTACGTATATTTTAAAATAAATTTAATCAGAATCTTCCTGTTTTTCATATTTTCCAAGATCAAAATTAGGTATATAATCATTTCCTTTTTGCATCCCTCTCTGATACATTTGCATAATAGCATTTTGATCAACTTAAAATTAATAATTTTAAAAATATGTTTTTGATATCGGGTTCTTTATAGAGATCTCAACCTCGACGTACTCTACCGACCGGTACCTCGACGTACTCTGTATGTCGAGTACCGAGTAATTGGGAAATATCGAGCTCTAGTATGCCGAGGTTGAAAAACCCAAATTCGAATTCAACTTTAGAGGTCGAGTTCGAGTTTTAGGTCGAGTTCGAGACACGATTTAAACTGAGTATGTCGAGTAACAAGTTTTCGAGCTCGACTAATCCGAGTATTAGGAGCCGACTAATGATGTTTCGAGCCGGGTAATGACGCAAAAGACCAGAACGGTCGAGTCGAGTAATCTAACTCGCTCAACTCGGATGCACTCTACTATGTATTAACAAGAATTGTCTGAATCCTAATATGGGCTTTTGCTGATAACACTATCAAGGGAGAGTCCGAATATCTAGCAAGTGTGTCTACAAGATTAATACCTTCGTGTTGAGAAGTATGATGAGTTAAATTTGCTTGATCCGGTTGATAATGAGTCACACCCTGCTGAGTTCTCGCTTTTCGAGCCTTGGATTTTTTAGGTTCAATATTTAGAAAACCCTTTCCCTCAGCTTGGCTGTCCTTATAAAGTTTTGCATAATGAGCAGAGTCTATAAGTTTAGATCTTTGTTTAAATTCAAAAAATTTTTTACCATGTACAGGATTGCTAATATTTTCTGTAATTTAAATTTGAGAGTATTTTTAGTTTAGTTTTTAAGTATCGTTTTACAAAATATTTTTTAATATTTTTTGTTCTATAAAAATTTTTTAGCAGTGTGCTATGTATTCTATTAGCAAGAAGTAAAAGTTACCGTGTCTCATTATAAGGTCTGGAGGTCACTCTAATTCCCTCCTCACGTTATCACTACACCGTGGTGAGGGAATTAAACTATAATTTCAAGCCGTCGAAAAACTAAAAACGACCTCATCCTCGAATATTCAGTAGTTCCCGTGGAATCGTCTTAAACAGCCTGGGCCGTCAAAAAGCTGAAAAAGACCTCATTCCGAACATTTAGTTAGGTCCCTGTGAATCGTCTTAAAGAGCGTCAAGAAAGATCGAGATGAAATCAGTGAGTATAAATTAGAAATGTTTTCTATTACCTCCATGTCCAGACGTACCAATTTGAGTAGAAGTTCCATATTCCGTTGGATTCGAACTATAATTTGCGTCAAACTCTTGTTGTTGATTAAGATAATACTGATATAATGCGGCATGCTGGTCACTAAAAATAGTTGTAAAATTTATCTTTATGTCCAAGATTTCAACAAAAAATTAAACCGCATTTCATCCCAATCTCTTATGGGTTCTGAAGCATAAGCTCCTTGATTGTCTCCATGGATTGGAAATAAATTTAGCGTTTTATCTGACGCTTCGTCCTGATAAAAATGTTTAGATTGAAATTAATACATTTTCTATTGTTTTATCAAAAAAGTGGCCAAAGGGTTAGGAAGATGTTTAAGTGATTTTTCCTTGTAAACGCCATTATAATAGGCAATTATAAAGGCTAAATATTGTTTTTATAAAATGGTCGACTTTATTTAGATAATTATAAATTATTTCATAAAACCTCGGATGTGTGTGTAGCCTCGTTTGGGTCTAAAAATAAAATTAAAAATTTTTTTGTATTCAGAGCAGAATATTTCTATAGGTATTTTGTGACCCTAATACCGTAATTTTTCTAAAAATTAACTCTTTTTCCTCACTCGGCGGCCAAATTTTTGCCTAAACCTACTCTATTTTGTAAGGAAGAGAAAGAGAGAGAAAAGATCCAGCTGGCTAGCATTTAAAACGCTGACTGCGGGGGTTTAAGATCTAATAAAAGAGAAGGTGAAAGCAGCGTCCCGGTAGCTCAGTTGGTAGAGCACCTGTACGTGGTGAGCGAAAGCGCCTAGCAATAACTGCCAGGAGGTCGCAGGATCGAAGCCTGCCCGGGATTAAACTTTTACCTCGCTCTTACTATTTCAATAATTTGAATCGAATTTGAATCGTTTTATGGATAAGTTTTAACCAGTTTTTAAATTTAAATCTGTCTGAATATCCGTTTGTATCGTCGCTATTCTTTAGACCCCCCCCCCTACGTCAATTCATCAAAAACAAAATTTACCGTGCCATAAATGTTTATCCCTTCCACCACCATAAACGATCTTCACAAAACACAAAAAATATAAAACAATTATGAAAATTTTTAAAAGGTTTGGACAAAGTGGGAAAATAAAAGACATTTCCTAAATTTATAATTTAAAAGTTAAAGCGAATTTCGTAGACTTATTTTAAATATTATTTAATAAAATACTCTTAAGAATTTTTTTTCATAATGTCAAGGAATAACGTATCCCCTTCATTTTTATTAACCCTTAGCATGCATCTCTCTATTGAGTTGAGAGGCATGCCCCCCCCTCAATAATTGCCAACCCCCACCCTTTATTAATCGCTCCCCTCCTCTCCACTGAATTGAGAGGCATGCCCCCCTCCTCCTCTCTATAAACTCCCAACCTCCATCCTTTATTAATCCCCCACCTCCTTCCTCTCCATGAATTGAGAGGCATGCCCACCTCTATGGATTGCCAACCCCCATCCTCTATCTCCCCCCCCCCCTCCTCAACATTGAATTGAGAGGCATGCCTCCCCTCTATATTGCTATTTAGCTAGCCTTGTAAACAAAATCATACGATTTTTAGATTTCGATTTTTCTATTAGCAGGCAGGCATTGAGTATAGAAAATAAATTTTTTTGAGAGTCATGGGAATAATAAAATACCTTTTCTGCCTGATTAAATTTTATCAACTCTCTAACCTTTAAAATTTAAAAAATCTAAATTAATGCTGTAACATGGGCCGATCTAGCTCCATGATTCAGAGCTTCAGATTGGATCCAGGCTTGGCAGAATTTGGCAAAATTTCAGAATTTGGCAGAAAACATTGACAGAACATCTTCTAATTTTCTATTTCCCTTGAAAATTTTTTTTAAATTAAATGAATTTTTAAAGCATTCATTTAAAATTTTTAGAAGGCTAGAGAAATAGAAAATCATTTGGGCAATTAAAAATTGACTGTCTAAAGCGTCTATTGAATTTTTTGGCAATGTCTAACAGGCAGGAAAGCAATGGAGAGGCACTCTCGACAATGCCTAATAAAAGTCGTGGAAAAAATTTTTATGTCTAACATATTTTTTTCTATTTCTCTAGCCTTAAAAATTTTCAATAAATGTTTTATTTAAAGCATATGATGTTGTTTAATTGGAATTTTTGGGAATTACTGACAAAATTTTAAAAACACGAACAAATATTTATTTTCCAAAAACTTGAACAATAATAAGCTACTTATAAACAATTTACCGTATTCCCTCTAATTGAATGCCCTCTCCCCAATTCAGTTGAATTCCCATTTAATAGAATGACCCTTTGGTGGATGACAAAGCCCCCTCCATAGTTGAAAGCCCCTCTTCAATCACCCTTTGGTGGATGATTGAAAAATAGAATCCTCTTTCCCAGTTGAATGCCTGCCCTTCAATAGAGTTGATTTGGAGGTCAGGGAACTTGGAGAGGGATATCAAGGATATAAGATAATTTGTATATCATGGATTTGGAACTGTTCGGAACTGTTTAAAAATTTTAACGAACTGCTAGGGTTTACAACAATGAAAAAATTTTGCCAAAGTGAGAGAGCATGACTGATACCCCTTTACTAGATAAATACGTTTTTTTTAATTTAACTCCTCTCATATGTATCCCTGATATAATAAGAAGCGTCTTATGAGTAGGGATCGGATTTATATTTAAATAAGGCACAAAAACGACCTTGGTCATGAACAAGCCTTGACTGCCAGTGTCTGACTATTGAGGTCTAATAGAAGTAAGACAGAAATTACCAATTATAGATGTAATAAAAAATGGAGAGACAGTGGTCAGTTCGCGGGCAGGGCCGCTTCAGTGATTTTTTTAAATATAAATCCGATTCCTACTTATGACCCTCACCTTCCACCACTCCTTTCCACAGCCCAGAAAGGCTCACTTGATTAAATCTCTCATACCGTAATTTTAAAAATTTTTTTACTTAATACTCTTAGTTTTCAAAAAAATATGGGTAGGTATACTCAAATAAGCGTTTCTTTATTGATTTCAACATGTTTGCAGTCGCCCTTCGCTTACTAAAAAAATATTTTTGTTTTATTTTCAACCCAAATTTTTTATTTTTTTATTTTTTTGAAGTCTATTTTACGTTAATTTTCATTTAATTCAAAAAATTATTTTGTCAATTTTAAATTAAAATTATTTTTATTTCAAAGATTATTTTGGCTGGGTAAATTTTATTATGGAGAATTACAACATAAATTTGTTTCTTGATTTACAATCAAGCAGTTCCGGTGATTGAATTTTTAATCGAATTTATTAAAAGACCCGTATTTTCTTGAATAATTACCCTGTATAATTATTGTTTCAGTTCTGAATTGCGAGGGTGGTTAACCGAAACGACAAGTTTTTCGAGTTTAGAGGAGGGCTAGGGGATGGTAATTCTTGGGCCCTATCTTAGGAAATACGTCCCATGGGAGTATATGCGTCCCATCGAAAGTATATGCGTCCCATGGAAGTATATGCGTCCCATCGAAAGTATATGGCGTCCCAAAATTAATTTTGGGACGCATATACCTTCATGGGACGCATATACTCTGACGGGACGTATATGCTATTTTTGGGACGCATATACTTGCATGGGACGCATATACTTGCATGGGACTTTCACACAGCAACATAAAACAGGCAGAGAGTGCAACTAGCCTTTCAGTGGGGAGTATGGTATAGTTGGTTAGTGACAGCGAAAAATGCGGGAGGTTCGAATCCTTTCAGTGAAAAGCTCGGAACTACCGAGAGGGTTTCTATTACTATATGTATGAAAGAGGGTAATTATTCAAGGAAATACTGCTGTATAATCCTTATAATTCTATATAGATGCGGATGATGAGGATAATTCTTTAATTAATCCACAAAATAAATTAATCAAAAAAGAATTTCATATTGACAAAAGGGGCAAAAGATGGGAATTTTTACAAAAAATAATGTCTCAAAAGGATTTGGATATTGTTTGTGAAGAAAATTTACTTGAAAAGCTGGATGAGAGAAGCGATAGAATACGTTTTTGGTAAACTGAAAATTTAAAAATAAAAATTCTAAGAGAGAATAAAATCCAGAGCTCGTTCCTTGGTAAGATGGCGGATTGGATATCCGGTCAGGGGTGAGCGCAAGAGACAATCTCAAAAAACGCAACGCAATGCCAAAATTTTAACGCAAATAACGCAATGCGCTCACCCCTTATACGGATCAGAAAACTGTTCGGATATCCTAAATTTTCAGTCCGAATATTGGATCCGGATATCATCTGCCAATCCTTCCCCAAACCCCTTAACAGTCGCTTCGAAGATGCCCAGATAAGGAAGGTCTGCCCGCATACCTAAATTTTTTTTAATAAAAATTTTTAATTAATTTTTGAATTTAAGTTGTCACTATTCATTCGAATACATGTGTCCTTTCCGTGCTGTAATGATCAAACGAAAAGCAACTTTATTTACCAGATTTGAACATAATCATTTACATGAGAATGGAAATTTAATTGAAATTAATGAAAATAATGGTTAATTACTTTAAAAATTTTTAAAATTTTTTTAAAAATTTTCCCTTGTCAGATAGCCAAGAAAACAATGAAATTTGTTCTATATCGCATTGTTCCCCTATAAACAAAAAATCGACAAATTTCCAATTAAAATCTTTAGAGGAAAGAATGAATAAATTGGCGGAGCAACTTTCCTTAATTTTTAAAATTCATGAGTTTGTTTTTGAATTTTTTATAAATTTTTGGGCTGGTTAATGACTGGTGCTGCACGGTTCAAAAAGAGCTTAAACAATTATTAGGTCCAATTTCTAGTGATTGAAGGCCATAAGAAGAAATGTTAGAAGGTTATAGGACCGGGTTCAATCACCTTCTAAATGGGACGGAGCATCCTATTAGAGGTAATACTGTATATTCTTAGGACCTTTAGGGTTGAGCTTAATTATAGTTGGACTCGTAACCTCAACACAAATTGCAACCATACTCTTAACAATCTTATCAAACATAGCCCAATACATCAGGGATCTAGCCGTCATAATAATTCAATTCCCGATTCTCGGGAATTCCTGATTTCAATTCCCGATTTTTGTCTATGCATAGTATACATTAGAGACCGGCCCGGGACGGGATCCCAACAGGATTTTCCGGGATCCCGCTCCCGAAATCCCGGATTTTTTTGATTTTCGGGATCATTCGGGATCCGGGATTTTTTCGGGATTTATCCCTCGGGATCCCGCCCGGCATCGGTTAAGAAAAAAATCCCGACTCGTGATCCCGGAAGTGCGATTTTGCCGGTCTCTAGTATACATAGACAAAAATAATAACCTTGAAGGGTCGGTGTCCAAATCCTAGATTTATTAAAGAAAGCATGATTACTCAAATTAATCTAATATATTTTAGAGAAGTTTTTCTATTTATTGGAAATGTTAATGATAATGTTGGAAGTTTGTTAGCTTTATCAGACAAAGAAACACACATTAAACTTTGCGAATTTCAAAATTGTAAATTAATTAATGAACAAGATTTTGACAAAAATGGAGGCTTAGAAAATTTTATAAATTTGGTTGGTGTTAAATTTTCAAGAAAATTTTAATAAAAAAATTTTTTTTAAAGTTGCGAGAGAAATGCGAACAATTTTTCGACGTTATTGATGTTGTTGCTACTTGAAAATTATTTGAAAATTTTTTTGATATATTCCTTAATAATTTTGTTATATTATGAAATGTTTGGATTTATGATAGCTATTATATTAACGAAAAAATTATTTTTGAAATTTGCTAATATTTATCATGAAATAAATACATATCTAATAAATAAAATTTTTTACTGAAATAAATGGGGGGGGGGGACATGAAAATCTTTAGACAAAAAAAAGTAATATTGTACCTGACAGACCACTTTTTTCTCCCTATATTTTCTTCTATGCTTGCTAAATAAAAAAGTTCGTTTGACTGATAATGATTTCGGTCATCGAAGTCGAAATCATCCGAATTTTAAAACCTCTCCCCGAATTTTAAAAAATATTAGTAGCATTCTAAGAGTTCAAGTAATTGTATCAATTCAAGTTTTAAGGGATTCTACTGATGCCACGTCTTGAGAAAAGTGTTATGTTTGGGCACGTGTGATAGAAAAAATGTCCGGGGTTCGGGCCGGATCTGTTAGGGGGAAGAGGAAATAGGCCGTGTTTTAGGTCGATATCGTATCGACAACCCGCAGCCCCCGTGTATGTGAAATTAGCATTAAAAATAAAAAGAAACTCGATAAAACTGCTCAAAACGAGCGAAAATTTTCAAAAAAAATTTTTTTAAATTGCTTAACATAAGCATCTCAAACTTCTAGCATTTATTCTCAGCTTCCAAATTTTCTTCACACCATTTTTTCAAATTTTCTTTCTCCGTATATTTAACTCCAAGATTTAAATCTTTTTGGATGTGAATATTCAAACTACTAACTGCATTTTTATACATTCCACTTAATTTCGTCATCATCGTTTTTATCTTTGAATTTAATTCTTCGAGATTGAGAGATGTTTCCTTCTCCCCCATTGATTTCTTAACCTCAATTCCAATTATCCAATAGGTACAGCGCCAATCCTTAAAAATTTCTGGTAATTGTGGTTTATCATAAAACAGGGATCTCGGACAAAATTTTGCGCTCATATGGTCTCATAATGGTCAGAATGATCCTTAATTTCAACACTATTAAATGAAAAGGTGATTATTTGTAGAAGTGATTATTTGTATATATTTGTAGATATCTGACCATTATGAGTCCTCATACATATGTCCTCAAAAACATAATTGGGATAAATTGCATTTAACAAATGAATTAAAGTTTATTGTTAGGAGACAAAAACTAAATTATACCTCATATCCCTTCAATTTCGCTTCAAGCTCTTTTGGGCATTTCTCAGAATCCAACAATTTTAGGGTCTAATATGAAGATATTCAATAATATCAACTTGTTTTTCAACTAGTTCAACCAATTGAACACGTAATTGACTTTCAATAAATTTACAAAATTGGACACCATGCATGGACACATTTAGGTGTGAGCAGTTTAACAAAAGGAAATGATTATACTGAAAATTTTATTAAAATTTATCTTGATTTAGTGGTTAAATTTTGACGTCGAATTATAATAATGCTCCTTATATCTCACTTATTTAACAAAAATTAAGAATTCAAAAAATAAAGAAAGACTAATAATAATTTTTAGGTTACGGTATGAGAGATTTAATGAAATATCCCTATTTAAAGAATGAGGGGTAGAAGAATCCCTAAATATAATTTAGTTAAGTGCATTTTTGAGAGAGATACCTAAGTCGTGGTATGGAAGACGGACCATTTTAGACTTTGGTCACTAACTAAGAGAGATACTCCGGTCACTAATTAATGCCTAGACTTTTTATTATCATTTTATCAATGAAAATTTAAAATTTCTTTTAAATTTTTTACTTCTTCAACAAATTCTTTTTCATTTCCAAACCAGTCAATCCATTTTTGTTTAATGACTTCCAAAGACGTTTCTTCATTAACTTTGTTAATCACTTCAGACAACTTTTCTAGACCTAATATGTATTATAAATATTTTATTAAATTCCTAAAAATATTCAAAAACCCTTTTTAGCTTGTTTAACAATAATTTTAGCAGTAGATTCATTCAAGGTCAACAACGAATTTTGGGTTGGATACCCTGGAGGTATAATCTTCCAAAATTTTTCAACTTCAATCTCCTTCCCAAATTCAAATTTACGCCATTCTTTCTCCTTTAGATCATCCCATTCATTTTCCTTTTTATCTCCAAGATTTATATCAACCCAATTTTCAATAAATTTTTTATGAAAATTCTTTAAAATTTGACAAATGTGTACATTTTCTTGATTTTTTAACAAATCATGGGCCAAAACAATCAAGGCTTTATCATTTAAAAATCCATAAATTCCTCCGTAAATAGAATTTTCTAAAAAATATTAAAAGGAAATAATGCTTATTTTGTAAATTTAATTAAAAAATTTAACTTTTGCTCCAAATTTTAATAACATTAATTAATGTTTGAAGTTTTTGTGTGCCGCTGACAAGTGGCGCCATTTTCACATCGGCACGAAAATCTAGGAAAGATATTAATAATAATTTTCATAATTAAGAAAATAAACTTTTTCCGGTAACTATCTTTCTTCCCCAAATTAAAACTTAAATCCGAACTGGTCATGGTACGGATCAAATCACTGATACTTACTAATTTTTTCCTTACTAATTTTTCGCCTTAATACAGTCAAAGTTACAATGGCTCCCTCATTTTGAATGGCCCACTCTAATAGAATGGCCCCTTGGAGGATGATTGGAAAATAAAATGGCCGGCCGTTCTATAAGAGAGAATACGGTGAATTTTTTTGCCTACGGTCTTCCAAATGTAAACGGATTATTTGCAGCATATTTTTCCCAAGATGCAATTGTGATTTTCTAGATTTTTAGGGTTGACACCTTACTAATCGCCTATGTTTAATTATAAAACTCTAGATCTCCTTTCTTAAAATGCTCCAAATACCTGATAATTCATAAACCATTTTTGTTCCAATCGGCTCATTTTCCAAACTCAATGCAACCGGAAACTTTTCAATTACTTTGTCAATAATATTCAAACGTCTACCCATTATCCCTTTCATATTTCCGGTTACTTTAGGCATGACGACAAATCGCAAATAAATATTTAAATTTTCAATTCGGAAATTAATTGAAATTGACAAATGAAGCGATTTGCTTAGATTTTTAACAGAAGGATTCTAAAGAATTTAGATTTTCTAAAAAAATTTTTGCCGGAACCTGACAGATTTGGCAATAAATTGAGGAGTCGTTACATTCTCCTCTTCGTTTTTCATTGCATAATTTATTCCCCAAAAATTTATTTTCCACAAATTCTTTTCTACTATCATCGGTTTTACTGTCATTTTCACAGAGAATAATTCCCTCAATTGTGGAATAGTCTTTGAGTACTTCAATGTTTACCAGATTTGTGATTAACAATTCGCATGTTTCTTTCTATATATTAAAATTGAAAATTAGCCACTTGTAACGGATCAGCCAATGCGCGAGCTATTATTTCGTTCGAATATTATATAGTCGAACAAGTCGCGGAGAGGGGCTTCGGAGTGGGCCACTCCTTACTCCCTCTTAATCCCTTCTAACCCCAAACCCACATATATCCAAAATTCACTTTATTAATACAATGTGTCCATCTTATCCTAAATAAATGTCTACTGGTTCGGGTTCTGTATACCGAAGAATTTGGTGAAACCAATAACTCTATTCAGGAGTGAAGCACTAAAATACGCCCACTGATAATACCTTGTTTGATCTTTCGTAATAATCATCAAACCATGAATTCAATTCCAATTTAATTGCCAGTTTGTTATGGTCAATTACTATATTTCTTGAGCTACTTTCCTCCCCCAGAAAAATATTTTTAGCTTCATTTTCCATGTAATATTTTTCCTTTTCCTCGTTTATTATATCATTAAGCTTAAAATTAATAAAATTTTACTTTAAAATGATCAAAAACCGAAATTTCAGAATTTTTATCTTCTTTAAGTTTTTCAAGCCTTCTGGCTTCTTCCAATGCTTCTTTATCAACTTCAGTCTGTTCCACAATTTCTTCATCCTTTATATCTTTTTTATCTCCCATAGTATCAAATTTAACAGGCTCAATATAGCCGGTATCAAATTTATTGACAATAATTTCGTACTCTTTATATCCTCGACCAATTAACTCGACCAAACGATCCTTGGCAGCTTTATTTTTTAATCCTATAATTAAGCGGTTTTTAAGCTAATAATAATTAACGGTCTTAGGTACGAGAGATTTAAAAGGCTTCGATCCTGTAACCCCCTGGCAGTTATTGCTAGGCGCTTTCGTTCAACACGTACAGGTGCTCTACTAACTGAGCTACCGGGACGCTGCTTTCACCTTCTCTTTTAATAGATCTTAAACCCCCGCCTATTGAGCGTTTTAAATGCTAGCCAGCTGGGTCTTTCTCTTCCTTACACTTACTTTCAGACTTATCCACTTTATCTTTTAATAGATCTAATTCCCTTGTCTATTAGGCTCCTTTAATCCTTGACAGTTGCAGACTCCGTCTTCTTAAATACGTTGATAATTCCTAACTCATTCGAACACCCATTTAGATACCTTTGTCTTTGGTCCCTTTTTCAATCCTAACACAATTGTTTTTTCTTATCAGTCTATTATCTGTAAACTCATCAGGTACTCATTTAGAAGCTCATTTTAGAGGATAATATATACCATCTCTCAATTCAATAGCAAATCCTTTCCTATCTTTATTATCAACCATAACATCAAATTTCATTTTTCCCTCCCACGCTTCTTTAAGTTCCAGTTGTTTATTCAATTCATCAAAAATCAAATCTTGAATCCATTTACTAAAATCTTTCATGCTTTCCTCAATATCCTCAAATTTATGACCCAGTGACTTTTTTAGCTTTTTTATTTCTGAAATAGTTTCTCTGATTTCCTTCTCCAATTTTTCGATAATTTTGTCTTGTTTGCCCTCAATCTCATTGAAATCCATCACAAAAATCTTATCATATCGGCTTCCAATTATAGCCTTCTTCTTTTTAAAATTTAAGCTCAGACGTTCAATTCTAGGGTTCTGTGGATGTTCCTCTTCCAATTTTTTAATTTCTCCGTCTATCCACCTTACAGTAACAAAAATTTTTAAACCTAAAATTCCTCTCAAATTTATAGTTTTATCATCGCTCAAAATCGCCTCCCAAAAATGTTCTCTCAACTGATTATCATTCAAAAATGGATCATTTTCAATAAAATATTTCAGTTTAAAATTGGGGACCAAAATCTCCATTTTACTCTTCATTCCAGGAAATTTCAAAAATTTCTTAATTTTTGGCTCATTTGCAGATTCTTGATGAAAACCTTCCAAATATAAACGTTGCTCAAGCAATGCAACATTTTGCTCGTTTGTATCCTCACATTTGTTCATATCAAACATAAACAAATCAGTAAAATCATATTCTAGTTCAAGCTCCCTTTTTGTTTTAAATTTTTTAATTTTGGTAAAAAAATTTTCAAATTTGGTTGTTTGAATGCCTCTATGATTTATTATATCCTGCAATGATAGCAAAGCATTAACTAAGAATTTAATTAACACACAAACACTTTTACGGTAATTATTCTCCGTTTGCAAATTTTCCGATGAAAAATATATTGCTCTCGTTATGCATAAATGCACTTTCATTAGCTTTACATTATATGAATTATAAGCAGATAAATCTGACAACTTTTTGTCTTTTTTTACAAGTAGATCAGACTCTTTTGAAATTTCATACAAGTCTTTTGTCAATTTTGAAATTGCAATTCTTAATTCGGCTTTTTCTGCTTCAGTTGAATATTTTTCATTCCTCAAAAAATTTTTATACAGTTGTGCCTTTGTCTTTGGTTCCATTATTTCTGAAAGATAATATATTATGCTTGACAACATTACCGTATTTACTCGATTAATTCCCCTCCCTCGATTAATTCCACTCCCTCGATTAATTCCCCTCCCTCGATTAATTCCCCTCCCTCGATTAATTCCCTCTGCTACGGATGGGTTGAAAAAATAATTCATTACTCGAGTAAATACGGTAGTTCATTTTAGATGGGTTTATTTTTTGAATGATAGATATATAGATGCTTTTGGATTTTGAAAATTTTTAATCTTGAATTTTTATGCGATGGAAACACAAAAAATTGTATCGCATTTCCACGCCACAAAGAATTCGCGGTGATTAGGGCTGCTGTTTTCGGTTTCGGGGTGATTAGGGTTGCTGTTTTTTTT
Source organism: Meloidogyne arenaria (assembly GCA_036172955.1). Classification (NCBI taxonomy): domain Eukaryota; kingdom Metazoa; phylum Nematoda; class Chromadorea; order Rhabditida; family Meloidogynidae; genus Meloidogyne; species Meloidogyne arenaria. The sequence continues at coordinate 337,557 of JARQAB010000043.1, forward strand.
TTGATTTTTCTCGATTCAGTTCTTTTTGAGTTTTTCATGTTTGGTTTTTTTCAGAATGAGTTTTTTGAGCTATGATTTTTTGAGTTATCTTCAGACTTTCAACTCGAAAGCTGAACACCCTCGACTCGCTCGATCTTTGTTTCTAGGTTCGAGCGAGCTGGCAACCCTAGCTGTAATATTATACGAGGCTTCTGTAATTTACGTAACGGAAACTTAAAATAAAATAGCCTACTAATTTGTAATGCAAATGGTTGAGCTTCTTCCAATTTAAGTAAATTATCTTCACCAAGAAGAGTTACTAATCGTGCTTTTAATTTTAACATTTCCTTTTCCTTATATTTGCCAAAAATTGCACGTAATGATTTTGAACGTCCAAATACCCATTCAAAATAATTACGGTATATTGCTCCTTTGTTTTTTTCAAATTCCTCTTTATAGTTCACCTCGTTATTTTCGGAAATTTTCTGAATAAATACTTTTTAGTTTTTTAAATTTTTATTCCTGGTTCTCCTGTCTGGCCAGATAATTAATTAACGGAGAATATAGCAGGCTACTTTTGAGTATCAAAACCTCGCAAAAATTACTTTATTATGCCTATCATAATTTCCAACTAAAAACTGCTCTGGATTTTTTTCAAATCAAAGCAATCAAAAGGTCCTTTTCTTAACTGTATTCCGAAAAACCTTTGTATAATCAAGCAACTAGGTCTACAAATACTGGTATTGGACGATTTCAAATCTTAATTCGGGCACCAGTAGCCGAGTCCTGAGAACAATAACACTGAATGTTACTACCTGAAAAATTCTAATCCACTCGGGAATTTTTATTTCCAGTTGTTCTAAACGCTTTTCGCCAATTTTACGAACAAAATCGCTCCCAATCCTAACCATTTTTATATAAGAACTTCCTTTTTCATTTTTGCTTTCATTTATCACGCTTTCTAAAAATTTTCTGTCATCAGAATTTTCATTTAAATCTTCAATTATTTCAGATATTTTATCATAAATTTCTTTATAGTAGATATTAGCAAAAATTAAGAATAATGATTCACTATTCATTTGTTCAGTCTGTTCGTCTATCATGCTTTCTATGGTATCAGAGATTAAATTGAAACGATTCGGATCTAAAACAAAAAAAATGAATTTCTGTATTCATGTTAGTACTCAAGAGTAATCACTCAAATGATTAACATTTATAAGACCTAGAAGGATTGTAACACCATGGAAGAACGTTTATACGGACTGTGTGAATAATCAACATAATCAAGTGAAGTGGAAGTATGATGGGTCCATTCTATTAAATATCCTAGGCACATAAAACCATTATATTCCCTAAGGATAGCTATTGGGTTGGCCAGACCCTAGCTAAGCCTCTACCAAGCTACACCGGTGTGCTTTCCTATGGGGCATATATTAAAGACTGACTAACTCGGAACTGATTTATCTGTGAAACAATACACAATATAAACATAAGAATGTAAATGGGAGGTGATACAGGAAGCGACAAATAATAATTAAAGTGTAATTACAATCAGATGAACCTTTATAAAATGATGAATCCTTATAAGCAGCTGGTAATCCCAGTTCAATCAGTGTGGGTTAAAACGTGGCTTTTCTTATATCCGATCACTCCTTTATTAATAATAAATTTCATCTTACCATGTCCATATTGTTCGCCAGATGCCGGGATTCCCCGATAAACCTTAAGATTATTAAACTATTTTTATCAACTAGATTTTAATCTTTACTTTTTCGATTGAAGTGGTAATTGAATATAATTCATTTCTTTTCGATGTGGATAAACCTATAATTAAAATATCAAGTGCTGCTCGTTTATAATAACAAAAATTGGAAAACTTGTGTACTGATATGGAAATACCTGGAACATTGATTCTAATTCAAACGTTAAGAGGTGAGTGTAACTGCATGAACAGGGGAACGGATTCTGTCGATGTTCATTATAAAAATGGCCAGAAATAACGAAACTCCCAAAATTTTAAAATTTTTTGAATAGTTGAGGGCCACCCCATATTTAAAAAAACAAATCCTTAAGGGTGTATAAAAATTCCGGTTCGACCGGAACCGAGTTTAAACCGGAGCCAGAACCAGAACCGTGGTCAAAAGTTGAGTTCCGATTCCCGGAACCTGAACCAAAAAAACGCCGGAACTTTCCGGAATCGGAACCGGAACTTCCGGTGTAACTCTAATAAATAACATCTAAGATCATTTAATATTTAACTTAACCCACTCATTATTTTTTGCTCAAATTCCCCATTTTTCTTCATCAATTCCCTGATTGTATTTTTATTCAACTCTCTAATAGAGTCATCAATTACATTTCCGTCCAGCATTGGATGATAGCTAGATGAAGCAATCATTCTAAGTTGTTCAATATGTTGTGACATGTCTTCTTGCATCAAATCAGCTGTTTCAATTGCTTTATTTTCTCTTATTTTCTCTCTCATTTTTTTGAGAATATTCAAGACACTTTCTACCGCGGTGCAATTTATGGTACCTTTCATTCCAGACATTAGGTCCATTCGTAACAAAAATGATTCTCGGATAAACTTCCACTCATTTACATGTAAATACTTTAAAATATATTTATCCAATTCTCTTATCTGTATCAGAACAATTGATACAACTGTTCGAAGTTCGTAATTTATATATTCAGTCTCATTTAATAGCAGATGATAATTTGAAATTATCCAGTTGTCCAGTTCCTCTGATCCTGAATTTTATTTAAATACCGTCTTCTAATTGAGCGACCTGTCGCTCTATTTTCAATCCCCTCTAAAAGTGTCGATCTACCGATCTGTCGATCTACCGATCTGTCGATCTACCGATCTGTCGATCTATTCGATTTGTCGATCTATCGATCTGTCGATCTATCTGATCTAGAGGCCATCGGTCAATTAGAGGAAATACGGTAAATCAAACTATTTTCAGTCAATTTCCGCCAATTCCAGTCTAGTACAAAAATTAATTTCTGGGTATATACATTTACTAGTAACTTCTTTGAAAAACTCGAGAGCGCGGATCACCGAGGCTGAAAAAGCCGAGATCGGTTTCTAGGGGCAAATTTGGGCCCAGGTGGATTTTTACGCATTAATTGGCATATAAGAGACTAAATGGATTGGACTATCAATTTTATATAAATATGAAACCAGAATGATAAAATATCCGATCTTAGGTCTACTATATCTTCTAATCTACAAATCCAGTCATTGCCGTATTTCCTCTATTAATTCCAGCCTCAATTATTTACTCCAGTTACTTGACCTCAATTGGGGTTTTTTTCGCACAGATTCGAATCCTGTCGACCGCGCCACTGTTATGTCCTAGGGTAGCGGTCTTACCTAGTGACAAAAGAATAACACAGGAATAGAATATGACGTTTATCCGAATGGTAAATACAATAATAGCGAAGGTGGCAAACGGTCGACCAGGTGTCGACCCAGACTGATCTCTAACGACTCCTTTTATACTAGACCCACACATACCTAACACTCTCCAGGGTTAGATGATTAAAAAATACGATATCTAAATACCTATTTGTAATGGCTCGTAGTAAAAGTCATTCTCATTCCTAATATATTTCCCATCTTCCGATTTTGAACGAAATAATGCGTATAAACTTGATCTAGGACCATTATGCTTCGCAAAAAGATGCTTTAAAGGCTCTATTTCAGTCGGACTAGTCCTCCACAATTCTAATAAATTATCTTTAATTTTTATTTTTTCGCACTCCTCAAATTCTTCGGCTTTCTTTCCTTCAATTTTTTGATTTAAAAATTGTATATGGTCATAAATTTCTGGACTATTGAAATATTTATCAAAATATTCCAGAAATTGCTTGTTCCAAATTTTTTCAGAATTTTTTTTATCAATTTTCGAAATTGTACTGAATGCAGTAGAATTAAATAACATAAAATATTCTTTTGATACTGTATTATACTCTATGACATCGGAAAGAAGACGGACAAAAAGTCGAATCTTTTCACTTTTTTCGACAATATCTAAAAAGTGAAAACAATAAAATTCGATTAAGATTTTTAAAAGTCTAGAATAGTTACCGTATTTACTCGATTAATTCCCTTCCCTTGAATAATCCCCTCTCTCGAATAATTCCCCCTGCTACAGATGAGTTGAAACAATAATTCCCCTCCCCCAAATACCCTACTACACGTTCAAATTTCAAACCTCGAATAATCCCCCTCCCTTGAATAATTCCCCCTGCCACGGATTGGTTGACAAAATAATTCCCCGAGGGAATTAATCAAGTAAATACGTTAAGTTCAGAACAATTTTTCCTTGTAGCCCCAGAATTTTCCCTTTGTAAATAAGGTTGTCGAATAGCTGGAAATCTTCGGACATCCGGAACCGGTATCCGAACCGAAAATTTCCGGATATTAGGACTTTTTTCGGATCCGATATCCATATCCAACAAACATGTTGGTTAATACGGATTCTGGGCAAGTGAAATTTCCTTGAATATTTTAATTAAAATAAAGGGTGACAAGAAAGTTCAGAGTGAAGAATCTGTCACCATAACTTTCTTTACACTTAATATTTTTAAATAATTTTATACTCATGTTATGGCCATTCAATTCTCTATCATTTTACAAAATTAAGCAATATATTTTTCGATATAACAAAAGTTATAGCCATAGAAGTAAGGCATACCAAATTTATAGAGTACCGTAAGGCATACCCTCTTTAAAATAAATTTACAATATAGACTAATTTATTGTTAATTTAATAAATACCTAATCTAAACAGAAATGGGTCCTTTAATTCAAACTTTGCAAAGAATAAATCTGCTAGCACTCTTCGAACTTTCTTTTTTATCTCGAGAAGGTTGCCAATATTTATGTGACCGTTATTTTCAGTTTTCATTGAATTAATAGCCTTTTCGAATAGTTTGGGAAGTATTTTTTGCAATCTAGAATTAATTTATTAATATATATATATATATACCGTATTTTCTCTAAAATAGCCCCCGGGGGCTATTTTTTTCGATCGACCTCTAGAGGGGGGCTATTTTGGAGAGGGGGGCTATTTTTTTCGATCGACCCCTAGAGGGGGGCTATTTTAGAGAGGGGGGCTATTTTGGAGAGGGGGGCTATTTTTTCGATCGATCCCTAGAGGGGGCTTTTTAGAGAGGGGGGTTATTCTGGAGAGGGGGGCTATTTTAGAGAAAATACGGTAGCTTAAATCGAATTAATATTAAGACCCGACTCTTGACTCTGTTCCGAATGATTCTTCGGATGCTTTTGATTACTAATGTAATAAACAGTGATCTTAGCCGTACTTAACGCATCTTATATCATCTCGCTTTCTTTAATCCCCTCCTTAGCCGCCCAAGGAGGAGAGAGAGTTTCTTAGCCGCCCATCCCAGTTAAGTATCAGTTTAGTTCAGGGAGTAGATCAGTTAGATACAAATTGAATTTAATTAGTGAAGTTAAACCTTTCAAAGTGTAGTTTGGCTACAAATTGTTTAAAGTGTTCCTCTAATTTGTCATAAGCCTCCTCCCCACCCATCTTTGACAAGTTCAGTTTAAGTGCTCCAAACTCCTCTCTAATTAATTTTATCGTATTTACTGGCCCATTTGATGCTAAATTTTCAAATAATTTTTCAAATTCTAACAAATTCAACATTTTCTCCCATTCATTTTTTATTTTGTCTTGATTTTCTTTCACGAATTCTTTATAATCCAATTTAAATTCCTCGAACATTTTTCCAAGTCCTTTTTTCCCATTTTCATTGATCACTTCTTCAGACAAGCTTTTAACCGATTTTTTAGGCACTTTTTTATTTGCCTCAATTTTCATTAAAGCGGCATTAATCCTCTCATTTAACAAAAATGCCGTGTTTTTTCGTATTAATGTTTTCCAATTCTCTCCGTCTTTATCATTTCCAAAAAATGCCTGTTCATAATTACTGCCAAGATCATTTCTGTTATTCCAGCTTAAAAGGGAATTTGATGGGTGTATAGATATGAGTTCTCATCCGGAAATGGTTCCTGAATTTGGGACCATCGAGAAGTCGGAACTGTCGGGAACTGAAACTGTTTTTGGAATCTAGAGAGTTCAATTTTTTTTAACTATGAGTGACATCTCAGTTTAAGACGATATATTTCAAAGACAAGTAATGGAGTTTATTTCTCTCCTTCAGCTAGCGTAAAAGGTTATCTGGCGGCTAGGCCAAATAATGCTGGCCAAAGGTTATTTGGCCAGCATCTTCAATAGACCGGACTGATTGTTACGCTTCCTTTCAAGCTCATTTTGGAATTACCGTATTATCTCTAAAATAACCCCCAGGGGTTATATTTTTCGACCGACCTCTAGAGGAAGGTATTGCTGAGGGGGGTATTTTAGAGGGGGTATTGCTGTCCCCTTCTTACAGAAGGAATATGGATAAAAAATTATCAGATAACTCGGGCAGTTTGGATTAGGCTCTTTAAGTGATGTTATACTATGTCTACCACCCACTGAATTATTCTGAAACATAGTTGTAATATCGTATAAATTACCGAATGATTCAATGTTCGTTTTTGACGAGCTTGCTGCTCCCTTTTTTAATTTTGGTTTAGCAAATATTTCAATATTGAAATATGCATACAACAAAAGATTTAAATAAAGCAATTTTAAAAACATCTAAAATTTAGTTAAAATTCTCAAAATTTTTGACTGCAGCGCTGAAAAATGAAGAATTGTGGTATATTTTCTGTTCTGATCTAAAAGGAAGAAAAAAACCCAACCCAATTCGAACCAGACCCCGTGCTAAAAAATATCGAACTAAATTACTTTCTTTTAATTTTGAGAATTTTGGACGAGCGCACTTCAAATTTCTTTCATTTATTCCAAAAAGTTTATTCTTAGGGGGATATTTAGCCTCGTTCCTCGGCGAGGTTCTTGTCGAGGATCGAGACCGAGGCTCCGAGTCCACGGACCGGTCGAATCGAGACTGAGATTGGAATATGGGCGAAGATCTCGCTCAACCCTAATTTGAAGCCTCTCTCAGTAAAGCTGCTTTATTTAAACAGCAACGTGCTCGAGATCCTCAAGATCCCCCATCTTTTACCTTCCCTTTTACTTAAAAATTATTAGAATTTAAATTTAGGAAATAGCGCCTTAAATTAAATTTAAAATTTATAAAATAGCTTTATAAGGCAATAAAAGCCTGATTATTTTAATAAAGGTAAACAAAGCGGCTGCGCTTTTAATGGTCTAGACAAAGTACTTTTTAGAGGGTATAATATGAACTAATATTAATCATTTCTTAATATATTTCACAATCTAAAATTGAAATTAATTAATTTTGCCGACAAAAATACAGCCGTTTAGGCATTAATCCAAAGTGCATAATAATATTTTCAAAAGTTTGAAATTTCGATTTTCGAGGGATTCTTTCTTTCGATTTTCGATTTACAAAATTTAGCAATATTTTCCATTTTCGATTTTTGAATTATTGAAAAATTTGAATTTCTGGCGACAAAAGGAAGATTTTGGCTTAAGGATCTCCCTAAATTCCTATTATTTTGCCTACGTTGCATTACGGGAAAATTTTGTCACAATTTGGTTTCCGAAATCCCCAATAATGAATAGATATCTTCGAAATCTCCCGACATCCCACATAATTTACTCAAATACTCCGTTATCTCAAATCTGACTCATCCGCCCAAATCCCACAATGAAATACCGTATTTCCTGAAATAGTACGACCGACCGTACTATTTTTCAACCCTCTTCCAAAGGGCCGTACTATTTGAGGGGGCCGCACTATATTACAACCATCCTTCGGATTTATCTGAATAATTTTTTTTCGTCGTGCAACCTTAAACTAAGGGTATGTGTTTGAATATTTTTCTTTGTTCTTTATTATACACCAGGGATCTAGCCGACCCGATTCCCGATTCTCGAAAATCGGGTAAAACTTAGTTCAGTGAAATATGTATTATTCATTGATTTCCCATCCTGAGCCCGGAGCCAACGCGGATTTCGAGGAAATCACAGGCTCCGAAATATGTAAAAACACATATAAATATAAAAAATTAAAAAATTAAATTGTAAATAAAATTTATAATCAAATTTAAATTAAAATAGTAAAAATTAAAATAAAAATTTAAATTTATTTGTATGTTAAGACTAATTTTAAAAAATTTATAATGGTTGTGATAGGTGTATAATAGGCAAGGAGCTTAAAAAGAGGCAAGGAGTGAGAGGCAAGGAGCTAAAATTGACCTTTTTTAAATGAATTAAACTACAAAATTTATAGTGAAAGCGGCTGATTTGGCAATTATGCCATAAAATGCGAGTAGACAGATGAATGTTAAGAAATAACAAGTTAAACATATGTTTACAACAAAATAATCTAGGGAAGTTTTACTTGAACATAAACCAGTGCTATTTTTGTTGAAGATGTTGGTCATCAATTCGTCCGGTATCAATCTTATTTTTGATTTCTTGGCAGACAATAAGCATAGCTTCAGTGCTGTTCTTGATGAAGATGGTCATACTTCGCTCTTCATTAATCTTATCATCCAAGTTTCGCGTAACACGTGACATCATTATTATGAAAAATAAAATCAACGTTATAAAACTCGCAAAAACTGCTCATAACAAATGAAAATTTTCTAAAAAGTTTTTTGAAAGTTGCTTAATCTTCGAGAGTTATTATTGCAAAATTTTATCATTCTGTATAAACAAATAACAATTTTATAAAAAACGGCCAGTCCATCATTCATTTATGAAGACCAAGGTATGGTATTTTAGAAACAAGTCTGTTTAGACGGGGGGGGGGGGGGGTTTAGACGGGGGGGGGGGGGTATTTTAGACGGAGGGAGAGGGGGTCTATTTTGACTGGAGGGGGTGTCTATTTTAGACGGGTGGGTAGTTTTAGACGAAATAAGGTAAATCGAAAATTTTATCATGATACTAAAATGTTGAAAAATAATAGAAATGATCATTTAAACTATAAATGATTATTTAAAACTGCATTTCAAAATATCAAAATCATTCATTTATGAAGACCAAGCTTGCATCGGACTACTGTAGATTTTATTGGAATAAGGCATTCCGACTTGATTAACTGGATTATTTTTAAATTTTTTCCAATAGAATACAGCACAGATTGCTAATTCAAGTGATAGGGTTAGATACGAACTCTCGCCGGTATATGTTGCTAGAGGATATCCTGTGATCTGAAAATAAATTTGCATAAAAAAATTTTAATCAAATAATTCAATCAACTTTTTAACTAATAAAACTAAATCTCGAAATCACATCTCCGTGATATCCATATCCTTCCCTATTTATCCTCACAATTCTTCACCAGCAACCAACAGCACTATATTTATAAATCTGGATAGCATGTCTAACCTCCTCAGAGCTTTTATGATGACGGCCTCTCTTCTACATGGAAAAGACGCAGAAAATTCAAAGTTCTGCAGAAGTGCGGAGAAGAGACATTGGTCTAGCTGCAGCTGACCGCTGGTCAGTTTTTCTGTGTCTTTTCCATATGATAGAGTGGACACCGTCACGGAAGCTCTGAGAGACTTATCATAAATAAAAAGAGAAATGGTGTGCCTGCTGGGTGGTCATGCTTGCTCTGAATATCATGCCTCAATTTGGTCCCAAGGGTGTCGTCTTATCTAGATTCTGATGTTATAAATTTTGGGAAAATTGTTAGCCTTCCCCACAATTTTAAAAAAATCATACAATACTTACAAATTTATATATAAGGTTAGTTTCTCCAGGAATCACATTAAGCATTACTTCTATCATTACAGTAATTTTAATTATTCGATTGTCCTTTAAATTAATTTAATTATGGAAGGATAACGATTTCCCTACCAATTTTTTAACAGCTTCTCCACCAAGTTGAGAAAGCAAACGCAGAAAAACAATACAACATATAATATTTGCTATCCCAAAAGAAGTTTTTGTTACGAGCATTGGATAATTTTTTAGTCGGAGTTGCATACATGATTGGGTTTCGCAATGGATTACTGAGAAAATTTTTTTTAATTGATGTTTTTATTATTAGAATTTAATAATTAAGTAGGATTTCATTTTTATATTCACACGGGGATGATAAGATTAGTCCTTATATCGAGGTTATCCATTATTGAAGGTATCAATTATGCTGCTCATACCTCCAATGTTCAGCCCAATTTTAAAATTTGTTTGAATTTAAATCTAGGTACTATTATTATTAAGTGTTATGTTAGCTTCGTCTGTATGCTATATTTATGGTCTCCAGCATTTTATGGCTCTAAGAGCTAGCTCCAGAACAGCTCTGGCCGAAGCCAAAGCAATTATTTTTAATTTCTCGTATGGGGACCGATTTGAAAATGGCATGGTTCATAAATCAACTAATGCCCAGCACTGTTACCCTGGTATAAATTGCCTAAAAGTAAAAATCCATTTAACACAGAAATATTAAAAATAACCCGTGTTAAGTTTGACCCTCTTCATTAAATTTATATCGCTGTTACTTTCGTTAATTAATCCCAAAAATAAATTTAAAAATAAAAAATTACGAATATCATAATTCAATGGAAATTCAAACGAATAGCTAGCTCCAACGCCAACATATACTGATACTAAAATAATTATTCCAGATATAAAGAACATCCTTCGTTTTTTGCCATTCCAATGAGTAATTCCTGTTTTAATCAAAAGACACCGATCCAGGCAAAGGATGAATACTAAGATGCTTGATATGGCGTAGTGTAAAGCGTAGAATATGCCGGAAATGAAATGGAAAAGTGTAGCTGAATATACAGGTTCTGCTCCGCGGAGGAATGGTGGACGCCACCATAATACTTTGTAAAAAAGATAGGGCAAGGTTGAGGCTTAATTTATTATAAAATTATTTTTGCTGGTATTTTTTTAAAATGATATATTTTGTCTGTGTTCACAAGAATTTTCTAATTGTTGAAAAGCTCACGGTGGTATAAAATTTATTAACATAGAGCACAAATTGTTGTTGGTGAATTTGGACCTTAGATCATCCCTTTAACGGTAAATATCTTATTGCATCTTCCCCTTCTCCCAAAGATGTAATCCGCGGCCTATGCATTAAAGGTTATCCTTCTATCTGATAGGATAATTCAGTGAAAGTGCGCCTAAATAAATTCAATACCTAATAGAGCTCACAAAAACTGTGCCACTAAGATACTACGATGCTGAGTGACTGATCTTACAGTGATTTCAAAAAGGTTACCTGCACATAAAACATTGACTGCCAAATACAGTATCATTGTAGAAGATAACTCACTAACTAGTGAAGATTTATTATATCTTGAGGCATAAAGTAATCTGGACATATTTAATACTGTAGTTAATGTACAGAATAATGCGATAGAGTAGATGGAGAAATTTATGTAGGTTACTTGGGGAAATACTGGTACCGTTGTTGTAGTAGTATTTACTTCCATTTTTCGATTTAAATACCTATTCTAAAAAAGAAAATTCTAGCATTAGGATGGATACCTTCAAAGATAGGCCGACTTAAGCAAATAGTCTAGTTATAAAAAATTTTTCAGATTGGGTTTTGCTTGATCTCAGTTTTGTCTCAGTCTGTGTTTTTTTGTTATGAGCGACTAGAGGAAATGGCTCATTCCGTTGGCTCATTTCCTCTAGTCCTCTAATGAGCTCCGAATTAGCTTCGGTTAACGAAACTAAACGATAAACAGAAGCGAACCCTTCGGTTTTTAGGTTCGGTTAGGTTTGAAACCGACAACCCTAGTCTGAATACCAACAGAACTAAATGACTAACAGAACGATAATTGTGAATATGACTACGACTTAAAGCTAACACAGTGCAAATAGTAGAAGCTACGGTTTATACTATACTTGCGCTACCCTAAAGCAATCATAAAATTTTATTTGATACTAAATTTTAACTTAAAATTTGTAAGGCACATAAAATTGAAACTATTATTTATAATCTAGACAAAAAATTGGAATAAAATATTCAGCCAACTAATAATTTTTATAAAATAAAATTTCACATTTGCCCAATTAACTAAATTGTTAGTTAAACTAAGTCAAGACTAGGTGTGTCATAAAAAATTTAATATTTTTATTAACTAAAATTTAATTTTATTTTAAGCTGAAATTTTCAGTTTTGGTGCTATTTAATTTAATTTTAAGTCAATTTAATTATAATATTTAATGAAAAAAATTTCTTTGGTACTAAAATGAAATTTAATATACTATAATTAAGTTATTAAATAACGGAAGCTGGTTATGAATTTAAATAAAAAATTTTTTGCCGACGCATTTAATTTATGGCCTTAAATTAGATGCAGTTGACAGTTTTTTGGTGTAATTAAATCAACCACAAAGGCTATTATGCACCTAAATTTTGGAGGGGGTGTTAATGCTGCAACAGGAGGAAGAGGTGCTAATGCTGCTACAGGACTCCCATAGTGGCTTAAATGATTTAAAATAGAGTTGTCCAAGACCTAAAATTTTACAAGACTCAAGACTAAGACAGGATCCCATGATCAAGAAAGAAAAAATCCAATGAAATTCTGAGTCATGAATCATGAACAATTAGTCTTGGACGTCTTGATATACAGGTTTTCTGGCGACAGGATATTTGGCCATAAATTATGATAATATTCTTTTATTTATTTTTTACGTAAAAATTCATCTTAACAAAGATAAAAAAGATTTTTTATATTAATTTTTTTCCTAAATTAAAGTATATTAATATGTCATATTTAGGGTTGGAATTTTGGCCCGAAAAAGACTCGAACGTTTTGATTCGATAAAAACGAGGCCCGATTCGAACAAGCTATAATACAGAAGAAACACAGCACGCCAATTGGAGCGTGCTGGCGAGGGCCTTTCCATTTGGGGTATTTAGTAAGACTTAAGTCTGGGTTACCTTTCACCTTATCGGTAAAGCTCTGAGGGTTGATCAGGTCCTCAGGCTTGCCGAGGCATAGTTGTTACCGCTATGATGATAAGCGCCTTTATTCACATAGGAAATATAACATTACATTAATAAGGAAATAATATAAGTGTTAGGCCTAACTCTACTTTAATGGGAAGAATGGAAAACATTATATAATCAACATTAATGGGCGGATAAATAGAATAAATATTAAACATTACAAACATGTTTACTGGGAAAGTAACAATAACGGAAGGATGAATCAAAGTGCCCTTTAGCCTTTCCTGCTAGACTACTCCTTACACCTCCAACCCCAGGGAAGACCGTCCCTGGTCTTAAATTAACTTTTGCCAAAATTTCTAAAGTTGCCGAAATTTTCAGTTAAATAAAATTTTCTAACCAGCTTTCCACTTTTTATTGGCTCTTATCACCTCTTTTCTAGCAGAGGATCATCCTTGATCCTAAAATATATCTTACAGACTGGTTTTTGCCGAGGCCTCCAGTCTGTCTTTTAATTTCTATTCTTCTGAAATATTTTCTTACAAACTGGTTTATACCGAAGTCCCCAGTTTGTCTTAATTTTTAGGCATTTCCTCTGCTTTTAAATATTTTTTGTGGATTGCCAGTCATTTACATCTTTTCTTTTTTGGCAACTTTTAGAAATATTTGACTTAGTAAAATATTTTGCTGTTTGAGCTTTAGAGCACTTTGAATCGAGGGCATTTGGACTAACTAATTAATAAGTTAAAAATGTCACACTAATAAAAAAACATTTGGGCATACCTAAGTATATTTAAAAATAACAGTTTGTGATTTCTTAAGGATGATTGATAAATGTGAGGGCTGGTAGGAATAATATTTGCTATAAATTTATGTATAAATATTATGAAAAATAAGGATATGCTCCAGTTTTTCCATCATAATTATACAGATTTAAAGCAGCTATTAACTCCATGACTTAATTTTGTTATAAAAGTTGCAAGACATTAGAAAGTAACCATTAAAAATAAAGATATTACCTCAGGTGAGATGAATATCTTGTTTTTGAAAGATTATTTTCTAGTACCAATGCAATTTTTATATCCTATTGGGGATTATTTAATTAAAAATTTGATATTTTAGTAAATTGTATAGGTAAAGCTTAAGTACTGAATAAATAAATTTGAAATAAACGGAATGTGATAAAAAAAAAGTAATTTAACATGTGTTCTTCTGTCTTGCCGAAGCCAAAAGCATCCAAATCTCCAAACGACCTATTTTGATTTGCACCAAATGCACCTCATTGACATGAAAAGAAATAATAGATTTTGTTTTGTGTATTTTAATTAAACTTAAACCACAACTTTACCCAGAAATACCAAAGATTGTGCTTGTTCTTTGTGATGTGGCACTTTTCATTGTAATTTTTTGACTGCATTGGCCCATATTTTTGAATATACATTTTGTTTGTGTTCATTGATATGTTGTCACCTGAAAAATTAAATGTTAGTATTCATTCATTAATTATTATTAAAATCCTAATTTAAACTTATCATTTTCATTACTTTTCATACAATCATTGTTATATTGCACATTTATTTAAAAAAATAAGCGACCAATTTTAGAAGGTGTTGAGGATTGCCGAAGCCTGAGATTCACAAGATTTCATTGAAGTTTGTTAGTAATTTCCATTCATTTTCAGTTCGTGAATTTGTTCAGACAAATTATTAACCATTTCTTTGATCTCTTCTAACTCATTTTGTAATTCATCAATGCGATCATATTCTTTGTATTCTTTGACTTCGATTTGATTTTCAGAATGGAATTCTCTACAATCAACTTGCACATGTCCTTGTTCAATGGGTTCACGTGAGCATGCATTTTCCGTTGGTGGACTTGCCGAAGCATTTGAAGTTCCTTGTATCCAGCTTGTTTCTATTAATTGAATGTTTTCTTCATTACTTTCTAACTTAAAATTTATTTCTAATTCTTGAACATACGCTACGAGCTTGTCAAAGCATTTTCTTCCAATCAATGGTGCAACTGATTGTAAAGACCTTTGGAATTCTGGTCTAGCTTTTTCAATCAAACATCTGCATAGCATTTCTTCTTTTACTTCTTTTGTGACATTCGAAGACGTTGAACTCACAAGCGGAATTAATCTTTTAATGAACTCATTTACCGATTCCCCTTTCCTTTGATAACAAGAAGTTAGTTTCCTGTAATTTAACTCACGAATATGCGGACTATCTAGTTTAGACCTAATATTTATTAAGGCATTTTGCAATGTATTTTTCCCCGAGGGCGCTAAGTTTTCATAAATATTTCTTGCTGACTTACCTAGGTAAAATTTTAATCTATTTAATTTTTCAATCTCAGTCCAATTAGTACCAAATACCTCTATATAGTCCTTAAACCTGGTTGTCCATTCATCAAAAGCCGAAGCATCTTCGCCATCAAAGATTTGCAATTGAGGACCAATTGATTCAATTTCAGTCAAAATATTTAAATATGAATTCTTAGTGTTGTTTTCAGACATTTTTGTTTGTAGAATTGTTCTTGCCGAAGCGTGAGCGTATCTCAATAACTATTTTTGTGGTTGTTCTTTGAAGTTCTGCTTGTCAAACAATACAGAGTATATAGGATCAAAGACGATCAGAAGATATGTAGTTACCTGAAAGTCTCAAAAAAAAATTAGATTATGTTATAGATTATTATTTTTAAAATTTGAAACAATTTTGTTTAATTTTAATTACCTCTACCAAAGTTCTGGCTTGCCAAAGCAAAGTATAAGAATACACAGATACCACAAGCGCACAATTAAAAATAAATAGTTCGATGTAGTTCAGAAGCACAGGTACCAATTAGATTGCTTCTCGTCGAAACAAAAATATTTGTTGTCCTCGCCAAAATTCTGTCTTGCCAAAGCAGAGTATATGAAATCACAGTACCAGACGTGATTTTTCTGAAAAATGATGTCTCGACAAAACAATTAAATTTTTTTTTGTTTTTGTTTGTTTGTAGCAAATTAATTTTTTCTAAATTTTTAAAGAAAATAATAATGTTATTATATTTAAAAAATGTGAAAGTCTGAATTACCTGGGTAATAAAAATCTTTAAAAATATTTTTCAGATACAAAACATAAGTTTAAATTAGATTAAAATATTATTTTTATAATAATAAATAATTTAGATAAAATAAAATTATAAAAGGAATGACACATTTCCTCTTTGTTTTATTGTAACAAAAATTAAGTTTCCCAAGCTGTTTTTAAGAGAAAAGAAAAGAAGAGAAAATATAAGCGGATAATAAAAGAGAGGACAAAGTTGATAGAAGTTTAAGAAAAAGTGCGGACTTGCCTAGGCAATCTGAAATTTTTCCTTTATAATTAATGTGTAATAGCTGGGAAGTAATTTTTCAAGAAGGAAATATGAAGGAGATTTATCTACATAGAGTATTTGTTGTGCGCAATTGATTTTTGCGTTTGTATTGAGAATTTTAATGACCTATTAGGAATTTAGAAATACCTATTTTTAAGATTTTGTCTTCCCGAAGGAAAAATAAAATTACTTATTAGAAAAAATCCTTACGGAAAAATAAAGGAATTAATCTAAAAAAAAATATATAAAAATATACTAAAAGACTCCATCAACTTTTCTTAAAAAAATTCAGTCATTCTTAACCGTACAAGATATTCAGAAAAGAATAAAAAAAATTTCTTTGTAAATTTTAGAATTACCCTAAAAAATTAGTATTTTAATTATAAAATAAATTCCAAGTCGAATATTATTACATAAAAATATTAATTCTATTATTTATAAATACCTTCAGAAAAGACTGTGATTTCCTTGCCTAGGCAGATCAGAATTAGAAAACAATTTTTTGTTGATTTCTTCAGATGTGTTGAATTTGTGATATATTTTGTTGTATTAATTTTGAAGTTTTGCCTGACATACAGTTAAGTAAATAGGATCATAGCAGTAAGAAGCACAGATAACTCCATTACAAAATTTCTTGCCAAAGCAACATGTAAAAGTGCACAGATACCAGAAGCTTAGATCACTGAAAATTTCTAAAAATTAGATTGTGTTATAAATTATTAATTTTAAAATTTGATAAACTTTTTTTTTTAATTTAAACTACCTCCCCCAAAATTCAGACTTGCCAAAGCAGAGTATAAGATTTTCAGATACCAGAAGTGAAGATCCTTCAAAAAAAAAATTTTTTTTTTTTGCCTCTTTCTAAAAAAATGATGCTGTCTTGCCGAAGCAAAAGTATTGTCCAAATGGCAGAATGAAATTAAGTTTGTTGTTTTATGCATGTTTGGAACAAAATAAATTTTTCTAAAAAAATTTTTTAAAAAAAATGATAAGGTTTTTATAAAAAAATGCAAAAGTCTGAATTACCTAGGTAATAAAAATCTTTAAAAATATTTTTAAGATATAGAAACAATTAAACTTAATTAGTTGTAATTATTATTTTTATAAAAAAAATAAGATAAATAAGATTGACCAAATAAAATTATTAAAAAGGATGACACATTCCCCTTTTTATTTTGCACAGAAAATAAGTTTCCCAGGCTGTATTTATTAATGGAGGAGTAAATAAAAGTAAAGGAAATTATCGCAGAAGAAAGAAGAGAGGATAATGTTGATCAGTTTAAAAAAAACGCGGTCGAACTTGCCTAGGCAAAATAAAATATTCTCCTTGAGTCCTTCATGTGTAATAACTGGGAAACAAATTTTTGTAAAAAGGAAATATGAGGGAAATTTATCTAAAAATTATTAATTTCACAAAAATTAAAGAATTAATCTTGATAATTTAGGAATTAGCCTTCCCTAGGGAATAAAGAATATTTAGAAAAATAAAATGGAATGTACTTTAAAATAAAATTAGTTTGAAATTATTTAATATTCAAAAAGTACCAAAATTTTTCAATTGATTTCTTAAATATGATCAAAAAAATTTTCATATTTCTTTTTAGCTACCTCAAAATCCAAGTATCTGTATTGGTATTTTGCAAGCCTGATTGGCACTTTTCCAAGGTAAATAGATTAATGTAGTTAAGAAGGATGCGTAGGTACCAAAATTCTGTCTTGCCAAGGCAAATTGTAAGGATGCACCTATACCAAATCGTAGATCCTATAATTTCCAAGAAGATTTTTCACGCTTAAGGAAAAATATTTTTTTCGTTCAAATACATTTTGATGCTCCAATTTGTTATTAAATATCTGAAAATCTAAAAAATTACTTTATGTAAAAAGTTGATTTTGTGTTTTTGTTGTATTTTGTAATAAGTCGGTAATACCTAGGTAATAAAAATCTAAAAATTGAATTCTGAAATATAAACCAAATTAAAAGTATTAGCTAAAAAATATTATTCTAGTAAAATTTACTTATAAATAATTAGAAGAATAAAATAAAAATGAGGGATGACACATTAACCCCTTTTGTTTATTGCAAAAATGAAAAGAAATTTCCCAAGCTTTTTAACGGAAGAAGCAAAAGAAAAAAAAACAGAAGAGAAAGAACAATCGAAAAACAAAAGATCGAAGTTTGCTGACTTGCCTAGGCAGGAAGGAAACGAATTTTCGCGCTTTTTTTGTGTAATAGCTGAGAAAGCTCTTTTTTAAAAAATGATGAAAGTTGATTTTTCTAGAAAAAAAGTGACTGTGCGCCATTAACTTTTGCGTTATAATGTTTTTTTGTACGACTTTCGAATTCCCTATACTTCGGTAATTTTTATTTTTACCATTCTGTCTTCCCGAAGGAGAAATATATACCTATATATAAAAATTCTTATATAAAAAATGGACAAATCTAAACTTTTTATACTTCGGTAATTAAAATTAAATTTTATAGTATTTGATCTTCCCGAAGGAATAATTAATTAAAAACTTTTCCTATTTAAATTATAACATTTCATTTTTTTAAATAAACAAGGCGCAAAGAATGTGGAAAAGGAAGGGAGAGGGAATGGAAGAGGGAAAAATTTTTTCTGGCGCTTTTCTGTTTACTAAGGCTTTTTTTTCATTTTTACGGGCTTACTTATATTTTATTATCTGGGCAATTTTTAATCTGGGCTTTAATTATTTATTTTCTTGAAATTTGGGCTTTAAATTTATTTCCTTAATATATGGGCTTTCTATGATTTATTTCTGAATATTAGGGCCTCCATTAATTTTTTATAATGGGTTTTACTTCTATTTAATTTATTTCATTTAATTATTAGCCCTCTATTAATTAGCCCAATCTATTTTTTTAGCCCTTAATTCATATAGCGCTTTTATTTTCTGCCCATTATTTTTATTATGCCCTTATCTTTAATTTATTTTAGCCCATTAATTTTCCTAATTTATTTTTAACCTCCGGAGGGTTCTGACTTGCCGAAGCATGCGCGCATAGAGTTAGCCTATCGCATTCTACCCATCTCTTAATCTTACCGGCCGCCCAGGCCAATGGAAAGTCGCAAAAATGCGAACCATCCGGTGCTACCAGAAACACAGCACGCCAATTGGAGCGTGCTGGCGAGGGCCTTTCCATTTGGGGTATTTAGTAAGACTTAAGTCTGGGTTACCTTTCACCTTATCGGTAAAGCTCTGAGGGTTGATCAGGTCCTCAGGCTTGCCGAGGCATAGTTGTTACCGCTATGATGATAAGCGCCTTTATTCACATAGGAAATATAACATTACATTAATAAGGAAATAATATAAGTGTTAGGCCTAACTCTACTTTAATGGGAAGAATGGAAAACATTATATAATCAACATTAATGGGCGGATAAATAGAATAAATATTAAACATTACAAACATGTTTACTGGGAAAGTAACAATAACGGAAGGATGAATCAAAGTGCCCTTTAGCCTTTCCTGCTAGACTACTCCTTACACAGAAATGGAAATCTAGCTTCTTGCCACGTGAAGCGACATCAAAAATTGTCGGCTCCTAAGCCAGAGTCAAGAAAAAACCCCGGGTTAAGT
Source organism: Meloidogyne arenaria (assembly GCA_036172955.1). Lineage (NCBI taxonomy): Eukaryota > Metazoa > Nematoda > Chromadorea > Rhabditida > Meloidogynidae > Meloidogyne > Meloidogyne arenaria. Next base: position 357,433 of record JARQAB010000043.1, read on the forward strand.
GTTGAAAATGTTGGAATTGGATTCAATAAATTCCCAATACCAATCACTGGCCCAACTGGGATCTAGTCTTATATTTATTTAAAAACATTTTATTTAAATTTAATAAATATTTTTTTTATTTTTTTAATAAATATTTCATCATATATGCACTTTGAATTAATGCCCTTTAACATTTATTTTTGTCGGCAAAGCCTTTCAATTTTATTTTGAAATAATTGTGAAATTGTCCTTATATTATCGTCTATAAAGTGCATTTTTGTCATGACCTTTAATAGTGCCGCATCTTAATTTTTGTGTAATTTAAATATTTAAAGCGGGCCCTTTTTTCTTTAAAATTACATTTTTTAATTTTAAATTAAAAAAATTTTCTTGCCTTATTTCCCTAAATTAGAATAATGCTCTTTAAATAATGCCTTAAAAATAATAAATAAATAATAATGCCCTGCCCTTTAACTATTTTATCTGATTATTTTTAATAAAAGCTATAAGAAGGTTAAACTTGGGGGACCCCCTGGGAGTTACCGGGACCCCCTGGGAGTTACCGGGACCCCCTGGGAAGTTACCGGGATCCTAAGAATGTTACCGGCACCCTAAGAATGTTACCGGCACCCTAAGAATGTTACCGGATCCGAGAAGGTTATCAGTATCCTAAGGAGGTTACTGCTTAAATAAAGCACCTTGCTGTGAAAGGATTCAAACTTATAGCATCCGTCATTGTTTTAAAATTCAAATATCCGTCATTGTCCTAACGGTGACCTCAACTAATTTTTAGATGTTTTTAAAATTATTTTATTTAAATCTTTTGTTGTATGGATATTTCAATATTCGAATATTTGCAAGACCAAAGAAGGGGGGAGCAAGCTCGACAAAAATGAAGACAAGATCATTCGGTAATTTATAAGAATTATGAGCATGTTGCAGAATAAGCTCTTGGATAGGATAAAAATAGAACCATCCTGAAATGATCCAATCCGGAGCTAAGGGCTAATTTAGTCCATTGTTATTTATGCCAATTACGGACACAACAATAATATTCGAGTTTTATAGTCTGTATTTCAAAATCTGAGCTTAAAAATGCTGTAATTTATAGATCATCATCATGACTATGTTGGACCTTTCTTTTATTTTTTTCAGTCTTGGTCTTATAGGAGATGTCTTTAGGAAATCTTTAAGCTTGGAAAATTTTGTTCTTGAATCCAGAGATCCGTTTAACTTTGAGATCTCAACACTGAACCAGCGACGAACAAATTTATAGCTCAAAAGAAATTGTTATAAGGGGGTCCTAAAATTTTGGGGCTTATAACTCGGTCCCCGGTACCATTTAGAAGAAATGGTGGTAGGGTATACTAAAGTAGGGTATGATCTACCTTTCCGCAAATTTTATCCCAAAGTCCCGCGGACACCCAGGCACTCTCCTTTGTCAGACATTTCCAAAGATGCGAACGGTTCTTGTTTCAGGATGGCTCCAACTTTAGATTGGTTCCGGATTCAGCCAAAGGTTCACCATAGGAACACCTCATACTCTGTGAATGACTCTTGTACAATCTTTGAGAGTTGATTCAAGAGATGATTCTCGGTTCGAAAAATGAGCTTTCTCGGTTCCAAAATATCGTGGTCCAGGTTCCTAACAGTTTCATCTTTGTTACGGATTCAGGAAAGAAGCCTGATTATAATTAATCAGGTATTAAGAACACTGTTAATTCTAAATGTTTATACATGTATCAATTTAATTTTCCAGCTGGAATAACAGAAAATGATCTTGACAGTAATTACAATCAGGCATTCTTTGGAAATGATAAAGAAAAAGACGGGGAAAATTGGAAAACATTAATACGTATAAATACGGCGTTTTTGTTAAATGAGAGGATTAATGCCGCTTTAACAAAAATTGAGGCAAATAAAAAAGTGCCTAAAAAATCGTCCAAAAGCTTATCCGAAAAGTTGATTAATGAAAAGGAGCAGGAAGAAATTGAAAAATTTATAGGGGAATTTAAACAGAATTATAAAGAATTTGTGGAAGAAAATTCAAACAAAATAAAAAATGAATGGGTGAAAATGTCGAATTTATTACAATTTGAAAAGATGATAGAAAATGCAAGTTCAGAAAATTCCCCTTTAAATAAAATAATGCTAACTCGTGTTGAGTTTGGTTCAATCAACTCAAACTTGTTGGAGCTCGATGGGGAAGAGGCATATGAAAATTTAGAAGAAAAATTCAAACAATTTTTAGGACAATTGCACCTTGAAAGGTTTAATTTCAATAGTAAAATGCAATTTACTCGGGAAGGGCATGTGCCTAATTCAACCCTCTAAAGTCAAGGAAGTTTGAGACTTTATAATGTAAATTACCCTGACTCCCCTCGAAGCAGCTTGATGAAATTTTGGCTACACCCAACTGAGAAGCACATCCCCGAATATCTTCACAGAGGCCCTCCCTCTTTCAGTGTAAGAGGGTATCCCGGAGTTGTTTCCTATAGTTTTTAGCCATTTGGTTATTATTCACTCCCGCTCACTTCTCTCATCATTTAAAAGCTGAAGGAGATCAACAGAGGGCTGATCAGCCCTTGAGTTTATCCTAAAAAGCCCCGGGCATATCCCCTCCCTTATTCCATTATTCTGGATTTTGGGCAGACCGCATTGGAAACAACTTAATCGGGGTCCACCTCTATTATAGTAAAACACATACCTAGGGAGTAGATAAATTAACGATGGTGTCAAAGGCCATCAAAGGATCTTCATAAATAGTTACTTGGTAAATTAAATTTAGATTGGAAAAATTACTTCCCGAATTATTCAAAAATGCTATTAAGTCAATGAAAACGGAGATTAACGGTCACATAAATATTGGCAAACTTCTTGAAATAAAAAAGAAAATTCGAAGTGTGCTAGGAGATTTATTCTTTGCCAAGTTTGAATTAAGGGAACCGTTTTTGTTTAGATTAGGTATTTATTAGATTAAAAATACTATATTTGTTGGTGCCATAAATTCATTTTAAGGGGCTACTTTGCTTCTTTTTCCATATCAAAATTTCTATCCGTCAAACCTATCTACTACAGCCCAAAAGTTTTATTCATATGTGTAAGGGATTAGAGGAGATATTGTTGATTTAGGAGATTAAGGCTGCGTTTATAGTGACATCCGTGTCGAGTGTTTTGTCGAGTGTTTTGATGAGTGTTGACACTCAACACTTGACACGGATCCATTGTAAACGTAGTGTAAATGATGGCATATGGGATCTGAATTGTGGGTTCCAATTGGAAACTGACGGAGTACCTCTACTATTCAAATTCATAACCCAGTCAAGTAACTCTCCACAATTTTCATATCTATCTAGATAGAGAATTGAGGTTTAATCTCCCTTGTTGAGATTGAACCTTAATTCTCTCAATCCCAACTCTCAATCTCAAATTCTCTCAATCTCCCTTGTTGAGATTGAACCTCAATTCTCTCAATCTCAACAAAGCCTATACCAAAATTTATAGTTTTACTTTTAGACATTGTCGAAGAAGGCGAACAGATTCGACTTTTTGTCCGTCTATTCTCCAATATTCCAGATTACAGTAAATTGTCGAAAGAATATTTTATCCTATTTAATTCTGCAGCATTCGATACACTTTCTAAACATGGTAAAAAATCTAGTGAAAAAATTTGGAACAAGCAATTTCTAAAATATTTTGATAAATATTTCAACAGTCAGGAGATGTATTTACATCAACAATTTTTAAAGGAAATAATTGGCGGGAAAGGAGGGGAAGAATTTGAAAAGGATGAAAAGATTAAAATTAAAGAAAAATTGTTAAAAATATGGAGGGATAATCCATCTGAAGTAGAGCCTTTAAAACAACTTTTTGAAGCACATAGTGGTGCTAGATATAGTTTGCTAGAACTGTTTCGTTCAAAATTGACAGATGGGAGAAATATTTTGAATGAGAGTGACTATCTCTACGAGCTAGTACAAATAGGTATTTAGCAGATTACGTATTTACTCGAAACCTAACATGATGTTTGTTTCAATTTGTCCCAGGAAGGATTAATTATTCATTGGGAGGGATTAAATAATTGAGGATATTGGCCGTAATACGGCATTGATGTTGAAAGATCTTGGAACAACAGACCGTATATTAGGGGTCAGTCGAGAATTAAGTACATATTAGAGTCAGGAAACGAGATAGATGCCAGAAATATCTTGATCTCGATAAACTAGATTTTTGGACGATCAACTATATCCTATAGAAGTTGCCTACAGGACCTCTTCACTCTAAAAATCCTAAATAATTGCCCTCAAATTGCTAGAATATTACCTCATCTAAAATGCGTACTCCCAAAGTATCAGAGCCCAATATACCAAAAAGCTATACTACTAGTGCTTACCGGATTCAATATAGGTATATACATTGGGTTCGCGATACGTCGACAGCCCCAATCTAAAATAATCTCCCTAACAAGCGGGCTTAGTTTAATGTCCTTTGGGACTGTTTTATGCTTCATTTTTCTGTTTCATTAAAATTTTAAATAAAATTCAGGATCAGAGGAACTGGACAACTGGATAATTTCTAATTATCAGCTCATATTAAACGAGACAGAGTATGAAAATTACGAACTTCGAACAGTTGTATCAATTATTCTGATACAAATAAGACATTTTGATAAAAATATTTTAAACTATGTCGTTGAAAAGGAGTGGAGGATTCTCCGTACCTTAATTTTGTCCCATATGGACCATATGTCTGGAAAGAAAGAAGTTATAAATTGGAACGATACAGAAAGTATTTTAAATATACTCAAAAAAATTAGAGGAAAAATGGATGAAAATAGAAGATTCAATTTATTTATTTTGATTAGAGTTGATATTGAACAAATTCTTAAAAGAGATACAGATGATGCTTTAAGTAGCTATCATCCGGTGCTGAAAAATGATACAATTGATGAGTATATTGAAAAATTGAACAAAAATACAATCCGTGATTTGATGGGGAAAAATGAGGAATTTAAGCAAAAAATAATGGGTAAGTTAAGTAAAATATTACCGTTAAACTCGTTTAAAGGGTGCATTTTATTGAACCAAATTTTAAATTTTGGAAATATATGAGAGTTATCCAGTGCTGCGTATTAGGCATTTGTTAGCTCCGACAACTGGATAATTTCTAATTATCAGCTCATATATCCAATGCTAAGATTTTCAAAATCTTAGCATTGGAACCGGGCTCTTGAGTTAACTAATGGAGCCAACTTAGCACTGTAGCTAGAACTAAATATAGATTTTTTAAGTTGGTGGTAGCTGACGTGCCGAAATTTAGATTTTCTAATTTGTGGTAGCTCCCGTGCCAAAATTTCTATGTTCTGTCCAGAGCCAAAAAGCTAACCAAAAATTTAATTCATCTAATCAAATTTGGAGGAATCTAAATATGAGATCCAATGAATATGTGTAAGGTGATAGTCTACGTACTAGAATGTTTCCCGTATGATGAAGATTTGTACTGAAAAAGTTCCTATGTTCTGTATGGTTCCCCTTGTTAACGTTTCCAGATTACAAAATAGATTTTTCTAAAGATTTTTTAAGTTGGTGGTACATTTTAAAAAATAAAATTCATAAATATTATCATAATAATGCTATTAAATTTTAATTAAGATTTATCAACGTCAGAAAGAGATGAATTGAATTCAATGACCAGCACAATCGAAAAAGTTTAGATTAAAATTTAGATATTGTAATATTTTATTATTTATCAGGTTTATCGTGGATTTCCGGCACCTGGCACAAGTTATGGATATGGTAATATAAAAATTATTAGTAAAAATCACTATCTCAGATCAAATAAAATCGTTTAACTGAACGATCTTTATAGTTATTTCTGGGCGAGGTACACTCGAAGATACCGCGAGACTATCCTCGTTCAGAATTATCGAATCCGAGACCGCTGATATGGACCGATTCGGCTAATTGAGAGGCATAGAAACTAGGGTTCAGCGGTACCGGTATTCCGAGAAAAAAACGGTATCGGTATTTCGGTTTGATGATACCGATCCCGATACCGGTACCGACTCGGGATCGGGATTGGCCTAAATCGGTATCGGGATTTGAGTTAATGATACCGATACCGGTACCGATACCGACTCGGGATCGGGATTTAAATATCGGTATCGGTATTTCCTAAAAAAATTTATTATGAAAAAAAATAAATAAATTCTTTAATAAATAAATTCATTCTGCATTTTGAAAAAGGTTTTAATCAGCAGTAAAATGATAAATTAGCACTACATATAAAGCTATTTTCGAGACAAAAATTTCTCAGGAGCCAATAGAAGACCTTCCAAATCTATCGATATCCGCTTTAATCCTCCGATATCAACGTGATCCAAGGTTATACTCCAGATTCAACTTTATACCTCAAATCAACTACGGGAATTAGGAGGTAGGTATATCGGTAGACTTTTTGGGAGTACTAGGGATACCTTCGATAATCGAATTATATCCCTCAATATGTGGACCAGACCTGCATAAAACTTTTTTTCTCATTAGGCTTCGTTCGTTAACAAAACACCTGTGTTTCATTAATAAAATTACTTAATTTTTAAGCCAAAATTTTATTCAACGAAGGCGCCAAAATTGAAAATTTCGAAAATTTTAAGGTTAAAAAACCTAGTTTTTTCCCATTTCATCGCCGCAGACGGAATTTTTAAGATTTTTCTAAAGTCATAGGCCAGAGTTGTTCCTTTTTCAGCGCCGCAGGCGAAAATTTTGAAAATTTTTGAAGACCAAGATGACAGATTTCTTCCATTTTCAGCGCCGCAGGCGAAAATTTTGAGAATTTTAGATTAGGTAAATTGTAAAATAGTCAACAAAAATAGTAAGAATAAATATTTACAAAATCGGTATTTTGTCGGTATCCGACGCTAATCCCGATACCGATACCGATACCGGCCTCGGTATCGGTATCAGCAAAAACGGTATCGGGATTTATCTTTCGGTATCGGTATCAGTAAAATCGGTATCGGTATTCAAAGAGACCGGTATAATACCGCCCGATACCGGTCGGGATCCCGATACCGCTGAACCCTAATAGAAACATACCAAGGCATCTCGGATTCGATACTTCAAATCAGTTTTCCCCTCCGAGAGCTGATCTGAGAATTTTAGACTTCCACTATCTAATAGAGCTTTGGAGTGAACTTTCTTTTAATGTGTTACAGGTACTCGTGACCTTTGAGAGCTTGATCTTGTGAGAGATAAACTCAAATTTATTCGATCTGTATATAGAGATCACTTAAAAATAAGCTTCTTACTGAACTTAATTTCCTTTTAAGAGCCAAGTAAAATAAACACAATTTTGAATACCATAAAAAACTTGGCAAATGAAAAACCTGAACAAATTGACCCTGAATTATTCATAGAATTTGCGATTTACTACTATGAGGATATTACTGTCGGAATAATTTTAAATTTAAATCTCAATCCAGAAGTAGAAGTATATTTCAAAAATGATATAAACAAATTTGAAGCCAACTGGAGTGATAGGTCTAAAATTATAAAGGTTCAAAGTGCGCGAAATTTTGTTGGAAAATTTGAAAAAAATACGACGATTTTGAAGCAACTGAAAATAAAAATCCCTGAGTGGATTCGACTTGTTAACGATCTAATTAATATGGTACCATACATATCTACTATTTAAAAATCTAATATGAATAGGGTACAAACATTAATAGATCGTGAGCTCACACAAGTAATAGAGCTATAGCATTCCGAAGAATATACTATTGTAAAGCATATAGCTATTAATTTCCTAAGGCTATGCAGTAGGCGGCGTGGTGTAATGGCTAACACATCAGTCCGGTCTACTGAAGATGCTGGTTCGCTCCCAGCCGCCGATTAACCCTTTGCTCTAGCTAAAGGAGAGAAATAGCTATATAGCCCAGCTGCTTTACTCTATTTCTAGACACCCCAGTTATCGAGACGCATTCGTTCAGATTCGCAGGAATAATACTTGATTATTCAAATTTTGCCCAGTATGAACTAGGGAGTCGGATCCAGTGTTTATAAGCTCGTACCAAAATCCGTACTTAGGTACGAGGTACCAGTACAAGTACTAGCAAATCTGAAATATATAAACACAGGTCGGATCCGCTTCTGAATATGCTGTTAAACCATTTAGATTAGCTGTTAAACCATTTAGGCTTGTACAGGTATATAGCTAGTTATACTTGGATAATAAACAGAAATCTTGTGAGGGCAATGCTCCGCTTACTATAACTCCGCTAGTAAGGTTATCTGATCAAACAAATCAACAGAAATTAAAAATATTTAATAAAAAAATAATTTTTATTCAGAATATTTCCGAAAATAAAGATGAATATGAACAAATTAAGAAAAGAATGTACCTTCATTATTTTGAATGGATATTTGGGTATTCGAAATCCATGCGTGAAACTTTTGGTGAATACAAGGAAAAAGAAATGTTAAAATTAAAATCACGCTTAGTATATCTTCTTGGGGAAGATAATTTACTTAAACTAGAAGAAGCTCAACCAAATGCTTTAAAAATAAGTAAATACATAAGTTTATTAAGAATTTATTATAATAGGTAGTTTCATGCTTAGAAATTTTGATCGTTTGTGGAGCTGTCGGGGATCGAAAAATTTAAGAAACCATGTGGCTTGTATAGCTATAATAACTCATAATTATATATCAGCTTTACCTCGAAGTATTTTTGCGATGAGAAAATTGCGAACAATGTGCTAGCAAAAAGCTCGTATAATGATATCGCATATCTTATAGAGCAATAAATGAAAACTAAGGATAAGACTAGAAGCAAGTCTTAATTGTACTTCAACTGTCCAATTTATTACGTAGGCATCTGGGTGTAAGGTTACCAGTTCCAAAGAAATTTTCGTGTATCTTAAACCTGAAAGGATAGCGTAACCGAAAATTTCTGCATACCCGAGTTTTGTCTGTTTCGTATACCCAGAAACGCCAACTTACTTGGGCGCTCTATGTAAAAATTTTCGGGTATCCGGATCATCAATGGTTCTGAGAAATCTTTTTTAAATGTTTAATTTTTGTATTCGGAACTTAAGGCCTATAGGCTTCAGATAGTGATCTAGTATGACAAATATAGTAACTTTCAGATATGATGGACAAAAAAATTAAAGTATATCTTTATGAAAAATTTTTGAACAACGACATGTACTCAGAAGAAGCTAAAAATGCCGAATTGAGAATTGCAATTTCAATACTGACAAAAGATTTGGATGAAATTGCTTTAGAATCTAGACATCTTATTATGAACAACGATCTATTAGATAACTCTGGTTTTAATGCTTACTCAATAAAGCTTAGGGAGGTTTATTATTATGCCAGAAAAGCTCGGGATTCATTAGAGGAGGATTTACAGAAGGAGGATAATTTGCCAAATAGTGTTTGTGTTTTGATTAAATCTATAATTTATATTTTGCTTTCATTGCAAGATATAATAAATTATAAAAATATTCCAACTGCCAAATTTGAAAATTTATTCAAAAAACTGAAAAATTTTAAAGCAAAAAGTGTGCTCGAACAAAAATATGATTTGTTAGATTTGTATGATTTTTACTCCAAATGCGATGATAAAAATGAACAAGATGTTGCTTTACTTGAACAACGCTTATATTTGCAAAGCTTTCATCAAGAATCTGCAAATGACCCAAAAATTAAGGAATTAATGAAAATTCCTGGAGCGAAGAGTAAAATGGAGATTTTGGTCCCCAATTTTAAACTAAAATATTTTATTGAAAATGATCCATTTTTGGATGAAAATCAGTTGAGAGAACATTTTTGGGAAGCGATTTTGAGCGATGATAAAACTATAAATTTGAGAGGAATTTTAGGTTTAAAGTATTTTGTTACTGTAAGATGGATCTATGGAGAAATTAAAAAATTGGAAGATAAATATCCATCAAATCCTAAAATTGAAAATTTGAGCTTACATTTTAAAAAGAAAAGGGGAATAATTGGAAGCCGATACGATAAGATTTTTGTGTTGGATTTTAATAAAATTGAAAAGAAGCACGGCAAAATTATTGAAAAATTGGAGAAGGAAATCAGAGAAATTATTTCAGAAATGAAAAGGACAAAAGTGCCTCTGAGTAAAGAATTTGAGGAAATTGAGGAAAGTTTGAAGGTGTTTAGTAAATGGATTCAGGATTTGATTTTTAATGAATTGAACAGACAGCTTGAACTTAAAGCAGTGTGGGAAGGAAAAATGAAATCCGATCCAAGGGAGGGCAATAAAGAGAGGAAGGGATTTGCTATTGAATTGAAAGATGGTAAAATTTATAATGTGTTCCTAAAAGATAACTAAGGAATATATCTAGAAACATGGGATACCTAAAGGCAAGGGAACCTGTCATGTCCGATGGTCATGCTGTGGAAAAATTGTGGATAGGAGATGGAATTGAACCATCACGGAAAGAGCCCAAACCGAAAGCACAACCGACTGTGCCACCATCCAACCAGATGTTGGGTTATTTATTTTCATTTATATTCTTTCTGCAAGTGCGGACACAACAGAACGTAAAGTGGTATTCGACTCAGAAATTATCAATATTATGCACGGGAATCAAGAGATCACGATGGCTGGCATTTAAAATTCTGCATATCTATAGCTATTAGCAGCATCTCGAAGCTGAGTCATTAGAGATAAATGCCTAGCAAGCAATAGCCAAAGGTAGCCAAGTGGACGGAAGTCTCATGATCGTTGCCTGATCGGGGCAAAACTTTTACTCCTTACTATCATGATAAATTAACATTAGTCTAATTATAGGATTAAATGATAAAAATGCCAGTGATCGTTTGGTTGAGTTAATTGGTGAAAAGTATAGAGCATACGATATTATTTTCATAAAACTTGAGGAAGGTGGCTACAAGGAGCCTGTTAAATTTGATAATTTTGATGATAAAAAAGAGTTAGAAATTAAAGAGATTGAGGAACAGACTAGAATTGATGAAAAAGCTTTGGAAGAGGACAGAAATCTAGAAAAATTAAGGGGAGATAAAACTGCTGAAATTTCGGTTTTTTGATTAATTTAAATAAAAATTTATGTAAAATTATTAATTTCAAGCTCATTGAAATAGTAAACAAAGGCAAGGAAAAATATTTCATGAAACACGAAGCCGAAAAAATTTTCAAGATCGAGGAAGGCAGCTCAACAAATATAATAAATGATCAGAACAAATTAGCGAAAAAATTGGGATTGGACACATGGTTTAATGATTATTACAATGCATCAAACCAGGTAATATTTGTTTCCATACTTCTAAAAGGTATTGGATACAAAGGCATAAGATAAGGGATGGCTGTGCTCCGCTCTGTTTGAGGGGCTCCGCTCTTTTTTGGGGCTCCGCTCCGCGTTCTGCTTCCGATTTTTTGATGCCTGTGATACTGGTATTAAAAGAAGTCAGCTGTCTTTAAATAAATGCCCTCAAATAGATTTTCCTTCGTTTAATCCCGATCGACTCTATTATTTTTTTAATCCTAAATATCCTTAAAATAAATAAATATCTCTTGAAATAAAATTAGTTTGCATTTTGAGTAAATAGTAAAAAGTAGTCCAGCACCCGCCTGATTCTCTCTTTCGGGAAACGGGGACCAAGGGTTCTGAGATAAACATTAAAAACATGATAACAGGGTACATGATCGAAGACTTTTCAAAAATAAGACCAAGACTTAACCTTAAGCTCAAGAGACTTAAACTTAAGCTGAGAGAGTCTCTAAATAGGCATATCCTTTTAAAATTGGAACAAGTTGATCAGCTTCTTGATCAAACTATAAATGTTCAGAGATGTGTCGAATCAAAAAATTTTTTTCGAAAAAACCTCGCGAAAATCGAAATTTCGAAACGACTCGGCTTCCGCTCTTTAAATTCTTAGCGTAAGGAGGGTACAGAATTTTGTGTGTTACGTATTTCAATTTTAATATGTATTTAGAAGCAAACATGCGACTTCTTAATTACAAATCTTGTAAACATCGAAGTACTCAAAGACTATTCCACAATTGAAGGAATCATTCTTTGTGAAAATGACAGTAAAACCGATGATAATAGAAAAGAATTTGTGGAAAATAAATTTTTGGGGAATAAATTATGCAATGAAAAACGAAGAGGAGAATGTAGCGATTCTTCGATATATTGCCAAATCTGTCAGGTTCAGGCTGCTAAATATCTAAGCAAATCGCTTCATTTATCAATTTCAATTAATTTCCGAATTGAAAATTTAAATATTTATTTGAAATTTGTTGTTGTCCCTAAAATGATGAAACTTATGAAGGGTATAAATGACAGACGTTTGAATATTATTGACAAAGAAATTAAAGAACTAGGAGTTGTATTGAGCTTGGAGAATGAGCCGATTGGAACAAAAATGATTTATGAATTATCAGGTATTTAGTGTAGATTTTGTATACTGTAGGAGAGCTTATACAAGGGTGATTAAAGAGGTGTCCGGAACTAAAAATTAAAATTGAAAGATTTGGATATCGTGAATACCGTATTTATTTAAATGCACCCCCACCCCCCATTCATATGTGTGGGGGACGATTGAGTATCTAGGTCAATTTTTTCTATTAGAATTAATACGGTAATATACTGCAAATAAAGTCGAATTATTTGTTATGTTATAGTTACTGTAAGGAACTTTCACCCGAATCCAGGCTCGAATCCTGACGTGCTAGCCACGTGTTAGAATTCGAGATCGCATTTAATTGTACTAATTTAGATCTGGACAGTATTTCTGTCCTTCCCCTCTCAAGATCAATCTATTCCGACTTTTCTTGTAAGTTCAGGACATTCAGAATTTGTCTTCCGAATGGGGCTAAATGACGGGAAGGAACTAAATTATCTCTTTATACACGACACCTCCCCATTTTTCAATACATATACACCGAAATATTCCACATGAGTATTCAGTCTTACACAGTTCCATTTTTGCTTACCCCTCAAAAGGGTATATATACCGTATTTCCGAAAATAATGGGGCTCTATTTTTCAATTATCCTCCAAGATGGGGCTCTATTTCAGGGTGGGGTTCTAATTCAGGGTGGGGCTCTATATTTCAACTACCCTCCAAAGTGGGGCTCTATTTCAACGTTGGTATATATACATAGTAGCACAGATTAAATTTATAATCATTGTCAGATTATCGTGCTAACATCAGAATGGCACCACTTTTCAGCGGCTCACAACGACTTCAAACATTAATTAATGTCATTAAAATATGGAGCAAAAGTGAAATTTTTAATTAAATTTTCAAACGATTATTAAAATTTAATTTTAGAAAATTCAATTTATGGGGGAATTTATGGATTTTTAAATGACAAAGCTTTGTTTGCTTTGGCATATGATTTGATAAAAACACACGAGAAAGATCATATTTGTCAAATATTAGAAAATTTTCATAAAAAATTTATTGAAAATTGGGTTGATGTGAATATGGCAGGAAAAACGGAAAATGAATGGGATGATCTAAAAGAGAGAGAATGGCGTAAAGTTGAATTTGGGGAAGATGCCGGAGAGAAACATTATTGGAGGATTATACCTCCAGGGTATCCTACCCAAAATTCTTTGTTAACTTTGAATGAATCTACCGCAAAAATTATTATTAAACAATCCAAAAAGGGTTTTTGAATATTTTTAGGAATTTTGATTAACAATTTATACATATTATTAGGACTAGAAAAGTTGTCTGAAGTGATTAAAGAAGTTAATGAAAAAATGTCTTTGGAAGTTATTAAAATGAAATGGCTTGACTGGTTTGGAAGTGAGAAAGAATTTGTTAAAGAGGTAACAAAATATGTATTTTAAGAAATCTAGAACATTATTGATAAAATAATAACAAAAAAGTCTAAGTTATGGCTGATCAGAGGGTTAAGGAAGTTTATCGAAGCTTTAACTCGGAGGGTTTGACTGGGAGTTAAGATCGAGAATGTGAGCGGTAACTCGAAAAATACTGATTGGTCGAGATCTCGACTCGTTCCGGACTGAACCTGTTGTGTCCGTACTTGCAGAAATTACATAAATGAAAATAAAATAACCCATCATCGAGTTAGATGGTGGCACAGCCGGTTGTGCTTCAGTCTGGTCTCTTTCCATGATGGTTCTAATTCATCTCCCATCCAATGAATTTTTCCACAGCACGATACAATTGAACTCTAAGTAACCTCATGAATAAGTACTTTAATTTTAGTATGCAGTACTAAAATTGAAAATCCATCAAAACCTTCCAATTACGAAAAGGGTAACTTCATTAGATCTCTCATACCGTAATTTAAATTATTTCTATGATTTAATTAAAATAAAATGAGACATAAGATGCTTTAATAAAATAATAATAGCACGATTTAATAATAAGTTCAACATAAATTTTAATAAAATTTTCAGTATGATCATTTCCTTTTGCTAAACTGCTCACACCTAAATGTGTCCATGCATGGTGTTCAATTTTGCAAATTTATTGAAAGTCAATTACGTGTTCAGTTGGTTGAACACATTGAAAAACAAGTTGATATTATCGAATATCTTCATATTAGACCCCTAAAATTGTTGGATTCTGAGAAATGCCCAAAAGAGCTTGAAGCCAAATTAAAAGAAAAATATTTGGTAAATTTTTAGGACTATTAAACAATGAATTCTAAAAATCTGGTACTTGAGCGGTTTCCAAACAAATTTTCACTGAAACATATATACGGACTCATTATGGTCAGAATTTAAATAAAAGTCATTACAACGACCAATATTTCTCCCAAGCTATATCACTTTCTGAGTACTCCGCCTTTTTTGAATGGAGAGAAAGTATTATGCTCTGACCATTATGAGACCAAGTTGAAAAAAAAATATATCAACAAAACCTGGGTTGGGAAACCCACAATTACAGAAATTTTATTTAGGATTGGCGCTGTACATATTGGATAATTGGAATTGAGATTAAACAATCAAAGCTGGATAAAGATGCAATTCTTAATCTGGAAGAATTAAATCCAAAGATAGATTCGTTGAAGAAACGATTAATAGAACTATATAAAAATGCAGTTAGTAATTTGGGCATTCGTATAAAAGATTTAAATCTTGGGATTAAATATATGGAAAAAGAAAATTTGAAAAAATGGTGTGAAGTAAATTTGGAAGCCGAGAATAAATGTTAAAGGTGCTTCGTGAAATTAGAAGGACATTTTTTAAATTTTATTTTTTTTTAATTTTTTAAGACTTTACTATTATTTTAACATTTTTCGAATTTTTATTTGATATAGATAAGTAAATTTGAGGATTTATGGTGTCTAAAACATATCATGTTGGTATTCTGTTACATTCTAAGAAAGTCCTTTTTTCATGTATTCACAAAATAAAAACAAATTATTTTATTTTTTATTTTATCTAAGAAAGTCCTTTTTTCATGTATTCACAAAATAAAAACAAATTATTTTAATATTAGATGTGTAATTTTTGGGAAAAAATGAGATTTTAAGTTTTGATCGTAAACTTTTGCACCAACAAAAATATTTCCGTCGGGCCAAACAGCTCTTTTCCAACAGCTCCTTCCTCTTTACTATTTAATTAGTATAATTTTAATTATTTTTAATTAGTATACTTTTTAATTAGCATATTTGCATTCGCGAAACTCGCGAAACTTCAGAGACATTCTAATTGACTTGGGTTTTAATTTTTTTATTTAAATATTATTTAATAATCATTTAGTGACATTTAATAATGTCAGACTTTAAACTTATAATTAAATATTAAAAAATTGGCAGGTGTATATTTATCAAGTAAACATGTATGTTATCTTATTATATAATTGAGAAGGGTTTGTCCGTCTGTTTGTCTGTCCTTTTATAGACAAGTGGGTTTTTATAGTAAAATGATTTGGGGGAGTGAAGAAAAGGGGGCTTTTATAGTAAAGCGTTGCCTGTTGAAAGGCAAAAAGATAGTATAAAAGCAGGATATTTTGATCATTCTTCAACTGCTATCAACACTACTCAACTCTACCCTGCCCTTTGTTACGTCGACGATTGCCGGAGTCCTTTGTCCTGTTGGAGTCCAGCCAGGCGTCAACGTTCATTTGTCAAGTGCTAGCCGTCAACGTTCATGTGTCAAGTGCTAGATGTCAACGTTCATGTGTCAAGTGCTAGATGTCAACGTTCATGTGTCAAGTGCTAGACGTCAACGTTCATGTGTCAAGTGCTAGATGTCAACGTTCATGTGTCAAGTGCTAGACGTCAACGTTCATTTGTCAAGTGCTAGACGTCAACGTTCATTTGTCAAGTGTTGGCGTCAACGTTCTTTTGTCAATTGCTAGGCGTCAAAGTTCTTTTGTCATTTGCTAGGCGTCAACGTTCATTTGTCAAGTGACGTCAACGTTCATTTGAAGTGCTAGACGACAACGTTCATTTGTCAAGTGACGTCAACGTTCATTTGAAGTGCTAGACGACAACGTTCATTTGTCAAGTGACGTCAACGTTCATTTGAAGTGCTAGACGACAGAGTGCCGGAATTTTCGTCTCTGGAAATTTCGTCTCCAAGACTTTTCGGAACTTTCGTCTCCAACATTTTCGGAATTTTCGTCTCCAGCGGAATATTCGTCTCCAAGGAAATAAACGGAATATTCGTCTCCACAATTTTCGTCTCCGATAGGAATTTTCGTCTCCAGAGGAAAATTTACCCGTTGACAGAACAGCCTCCCCCGCTGACGGAACAACATCCCCCGTCGATGGGGAAGTTGTTCCGTCGACGGGGGATAGTCCTTGTCACGGGGGATAGTCAGCGGGGGAAGTTGTTCCGTCGACGGGGGATAGTCCCCGTCAACGGGGGAAGTTGTTCCGTCGACGGGGGATAGTCCCCGTCAACGGGGGAAGTTGTTCCGTCGACGGGGGATAGTCCCCGTCAACGGGGGAAGTTGTTCCGTCGACGGGGGATAGTCCCCGTCAACGGGGGAAGTTGTTCCGTCGACGGGGGATAGTCCCCCTCAACGGGGGATAGTGTCCCATCCAGAGCTGTTTCGAAATTTCGATTTTCGATTTCGATTTTCGATTTTCGAGGGTTTTTTCCTTTCGATTTTCGATTTACGATTTTCGAATTTTTGTGATATTTTCGATTTCCGATTTTCGAATTTTTGAAAAAATTTGAATTTTTGGCGCCAAAAATGATGAATTCTGGCTTATCGGCCATCATGAATTTAAAAAATTTTCGCCTGCGGCGCAGAAAAAAGAAGATTTTTAGCTTAAGGATCTTCCAAAATTTTCAAAATTTTCGCCTGCGGCGCAAAAAAGGAAGATTGTTGGCTTCTTGGCCTTCCAAAATTCTCACAATTTTCGCCTGCGGTGCTAATTGAAGGAAGCCCTGATCTATTAACAATATTATGCTTCGGCTCCTATGCAGGTACCGCCCAACCATGAGTAAAGCGGCCTAGCTCTGCTTTACTATATTAGGGGATTTTACTCAAATCCTCCATTATCCCTCTTAATCCACACAGATCTCATGATGAGAGATCTACTTGAGACTTAACATAACAAAAATTAATTTTCAAATTTTTTATTAAAAAAATTTTTTTCGATTTTCGTTTTTCGATTTCCGATTTTCGAGGTTATTTTTCTTTCGATTTTCGATTTTCGATTTCGAAGATTTTGAAAAATATTTTCGATTTTCGATTTCGATATTTTTGGATTTCTTTCGATTTTCGATTTCCGATTTTCGAATATTTTTTTGTTTCGAAACACCTCTGGTCCCATCAAGTGTTCCATCAACGGGGGAAGTTGTTCCGTCAACGGGGGAAGTTGTTCCGTCAGCGGGGGAAGTTGTTCCGTCAACGGGTAAATTTTCCTCTGGAGACGAAAATTCCTAGCGGAGACGAAAATTGTGGAGACGAATATTCCGTTTATTTCCTTGGAGACGAATATTCCGCTGGAGACGAAAATTCCGAAAATGTTGGAGACGAAAGTTCCGAAAAGTCTTGGAGACGAAATTTCCAGAGACGAAAATTCCGTACACCAGACGACAACGTTCATTTGAAGTGCTAGGCGTCAACGTTCATGTGTCAAGTGCTAGACGTCAACGTTCATGTGTCAAGTGCTAGACGTCAACGTTCATTTGAAGTGCTAGGCGTCAACGTTCATGTGTCAAGTGCTAGACGTCAACGTTCATTCGAAGTGTTAGACGTCAACGTTCATGTGTCAAGAGACGTTAACGTTCATTTGAAGTGTTAGGCGTCAACGTTCAAGGTCGGTCTTCGAATTGTGAAGCAGGCGGAATATTGAAACTGGGAATTGTGAAGCAGGCGGAATATTGAACATGGGGAATTGTGAAACAGGCGGAATATTGAATATGGGGAATTCGTGCTACGTCAGTTCTTGATGTCAGTATCTTTTGTCTGCCTATTTATGAAGGATTTTGTGCTACGTTAGTCAGTTCTGTAGCCCTGTTTGTTTTTCAAAAGAGAGGAGATGGACGTCGTTGGCGTTCATATCTTCTGCTTTTACTAAAAACCATTTTTTCAGTTTTTGTTAATTCTCTATTATTCTATTATCACACTTTTGTTCGTTACTTTGTCGACATGGAAAATATTAGATTGTCTACATTGGAAGAATTGCAAGCAATTCCACCTGGGACTTTGTTAGGGTATGCTTCTGTTAAATTCTAAACTAAATTCTTATAGGCATTGTTGTGGTGTTGTTTCAAAAATCTTCAAATCTGGATTTAAATCTACTGTCATCATGTTATCTGCAACTAGCGAGTGTTTTGTTGTTACTGCGTTTAACAATATTAAGGCTACTGAGGGATTTCTTAAAGTCTGTATTCCGGGAAAAGTAATTTGAAATAAAAGTAATTGTTAGTTTTAATTTTACAGATTGTTAGTTTGAATTTTGTAAAATCACAAAGCTTTGATATTGCGCGATTCGATGGCAAAAAACATTACAATACTCCACTTGATTACGAATTTATTCTCATGTCTGTTACAAAAGTCAAGATGATTGATCCTACAATTTTACGTGTTGAAACATTAAAGGAGATAAAATCGCCAGGATTATATGGTGTTTAATCTTTATAAAATAAATTTTCAATGTTTTTAAGAGTTCAAATGTATCCTCTCTGGAGCATTTGCTGATTATGGAAAAGAATTATGTGCAATTATATGCGATGTGGAAAATAGCCGTGCAGATTTGTTTGTTTCCGGTGAAAACATGAAACATCTTGAATTGCTTGGACGTGGTGATAATCTCAAAATCAAAAAGAGTTTTGGTGTTATTGAAGGTTTTTTATATAATTATTAATTATAAGTCAAATTTAGATAAATGTATTATTCTAAAGATGAATGTTGAGGATCTTATTGTTCTTGAAAAGAAGAGTGAAGTTTGTTCGATTCTGACTACCCCTGTGAAGAAAAACGATGATAATAGTAAGAAGGAAAAGAAGTAGGTTTATTCTTGATATTTTATAGGATTTAAATTATGGAAAATGTCTAAGGATAATAATTGTTGTGTTTTTCTGGAATATATTATTTGTAAATTGTAGTATCTATAAAATGGAATTATATATATTTGTTGTAATGTAATATGTTTATTTAGTCAGCTATTAGTTGGGGTTGATTCGGTTTAATTATGTCTCTGGATTAGTATTTGATCTCGCGTTCTTTATTTGAATTGCTAATGTCGAGGTGGGGGAGCGAAGGCTTTTGAATATTGTGTTGTTTTGCTAGCGGAGAGGAACGCCGAAGGCGATCCTCCCCGCTAGTATGAATAAATGCTTTATTAATCATATCCAACTCTAGCTAGGTAAAGTGCGAGTAGCAGCTAATATTTTAAAAATTATATAAATTTTATTCAACGAGATAAATGATAAAGTTTATGTAATAGCAATTGAGTTTACTAGGTTTAAAAAAAGCTTGATTAAAAATTAAATTTACATATAGAAAAGGTCAATTTTTAAATTTGATTTGCTTGGAATTATATAGAGTATCACGAATTTATAAAATAAATCCGACTTACTTTAAAATACAGACTTAAATCGAAGTAGCCAAGCTAATCAAACATAAAAATTAGATTGAGATCCTTTATTGGGTATATCATATATTGAGGTCATTATAATCAGAATTTACTAAAATATATTCTAAAAGGATGCATCATAAATTTTATAAAATTAGATTGCATTCATTAATTTTAAAAACTTCCAAGTTCCTGATATTAATACTTTTGTACCATAGTTGTACTTTGTTGAGTTGGATTAAAAAGATAATATTTTAATTTTAAGAAGCTTGATTTAATTGCCGCAAATTGCTTTCTGAATGCCGCTTTATAGTCGGTACTATAATTATTTAATGATTTATAAAATATGTTGAGGGAAAATCTATTTTTAAATAGTTTAGATTTTTGAATCAGGCAAAAGAATTTATACCAGAGAAGGGAAGTAGGCATATGCATTTTACTTTTATTCGGGATCTAGTAGATGAAAGATGGGGATTCGACTTGGAATTGCTAATGGATCATGGGAATTCGAACCCAAATTCTGTGCATTTCAGCCCTTTTTAACATCCTGAATTTGGATTCGACAGCCCTAGCATCAAGATAAAATTCTAATAATGAAACGGAGTTGATACAACGAGGATACTAGACAGTGGTATTGATATTTTGTATTAAGGCTGGAGCAAATTTACCTATTTATATAGAGAATAGGAGCGTTTATAGCGCCAGATATGTTTAGAAACATTGAAAGATAAACATTTGCATGCCAAAAGTAAGGAGATGACGGAGATAAAACGCTTAAAAAAACGTTAATGCCAATCATAAAAATCACATATCCACCAATATTGGCAATAATAATTAATGAAAGTGAGCGAAATAGTTTGCGAATTTTTTCGTCTGCCAGATCTTAAGTTAAATTTAAAATCAAAAAAGTTATAAGTTAAAATTTTGACAAAACATAGAGTGCAAAAGAAGCCGATTTCTTATTATAGACTATGTAGTATCTGACTAGATTTAACATATTTATTATACTTATGATTTTGACTGCCATGTCCAGAGCAAAAGATAGTTTTTAATTTGAGTAGCAACCCAACCACCGAAACCTCGACGACTGACAATATGTATATTGTGCCCCGACAAACACCGACCAAGACACTCCCAACCTCGAAGTGTCGAGTTACTACCCTATTTTTAATAACTAGATTTATTACATCTCTCAGATAATTAAAAACTTTCTAATCCTGAGTATATGGAAAATAATATAGGTATATCTACTTGCCTCCTTTATATTTTGCTAATAATCCAACAATTATATGAGCCAATGCTGAACCCATTAGAGGTACGAGCAAAACATATGCGGTATTGAACGGGGATGGTACACTAATAACCAAATCTCCCATATATCCTGTCACTGGCCAATCTGGATATTCATTCACTGATATTATTAAAGCAGACATATCAAAGATAAAAAATAAAAAGATAGTTAAGATGTGCAGGTAAATGTACAAACGAAAGTTGAGTTTGAGATAACTAAAAATTTGAATATGATTCGAAGCTAGCTGAAGATTTATTAGATAATTAGCAATAGTAACTTTGTTCTGTTGACATGCTTAAAAGTGGGACTGTCCATTGGATATACTTAAAAAGCTATGGTAGGAACTAGAAATCGGAAATTTTGAAAAGCCTGGGCCTGTTCCTGGGTTCCGGGTTTGAATTATTGACCTCCGCAGATCCTGGGCCTGTAGTCTAGGAAAAACCCAGGCCCAGGAAAAACCCAGGAAGGTCAAAAAATGCCTGGGCCTGGACTCTCGGTACAGGAAAAACCCAGGCCTTGGTCCAGACCCAGGCCGATCTCTAGTAGTGACACTGAATTCGTTGTTTTTGTAGCTCGAATGTTGTAACAATGTTCTGTCTACATGTTCTGTACCTAACCTCGAATCATTTAAGCTGCATTTTAAGTATCACTTACAATAAAGGAAAGGCAACAGCAAGAACTCTGTCTATGCTCAAAGTAAAAAGCATAAAGCAAATACAATTTGCCATAATGAGTGAAACCGCTTCTATTTTAAATGCCAATGAAGCCTTGATAAAATTTATTCCAGTAGCTGCTACATAAAGGAAGACAAAATGTCCGGTTTGATGAACAACTTCTAGGAAGGAGTTGATGGCAATTAGAACAGAAGTTTTGGATTTTAATGCTGTATATTTTCCCCTGAATTAATTATTTTACTATATTGCATGGTTCTAGGTTTTGTATAAGATGAAATCTCACAAATACCAATATTTCCAGGTAATGTAACAAACACTTAAATTTAAAATCATTCCAATAGCTGAGACAAATCCATGTAAAAATGCCGGTAGGAATAGAGGGAAATGTAAGCCAGGACTGCTATACGCAATATAGATAGGCTGAAAATTTTATTGAAAATAATTTGAAGCTCAAAATGGCTTACTGGAAAGGAGTTATTCGATCCGACGGAAAAATATTCGTCACTCATTTTATCGGAGGACATTTACGTTTATTATAAAATTAATTGACAGTAAACTTTAGCTTTTTCCACGTAAATAAAAATTATTAAAGAAATTTTTAAAGTGACATTTAAAATGTCAGAATTTAAGCTTATAATTAAATATTAAAAAAAATTGGCAGGTGTATATTTTTTAAGTAAACATGTTTGTTATATGCATAAATGTTTCCTTAATCATATCCACTTGTAGCTAAGTAAAGTGCTAGTAGCAGCTAATATTTTAAAAATTATATAAATTTTATTCAACGAGATAATGAAAAAAATTTATGTGATAGCAATTGAGTTTACTAGAATTAAAAAAGCTTGATTAAAAGCTAAATTTACATATATGTAGAAAAGGACACTTTTTAAATTTGATTTGATTGGAATTATATAGAGTATCACAAATTTATAAAATAAATCCGACCAACTATAAAATACGAGTATAACTCGGAGTTATTTATTTAGAGATGTCGCTTAGATCGATCTCAGATATGATAGCTAATAGGATTATCCCCGTTCCCGAAAGTCGGGAAATTTGAGATATTTTTTGAAAATTCCCCGCCCCCCATGAGGCTGCCTCCACGAAAATATATCCCTGTACACCCCCCCCCCCGTCGCGGAACAACCCTACTAGCAAAGCTAATCAAATTAGAAATTATTTTAGAATTCTTTAATAGGTAAATATATCATATAGTGAGGTCCGAGTTTTATTAGAATCTTAAAATAAGATTTATAACAATCTATAGAGAGATAGTTTGATAAAATTTAAAAGGAATTCTCTCCTGATCTTCTACAAATGATTCAATCAATTTTGACATGTTCCAATCTCTTGATATTAATACTGCTGCACAACAGTCGTAGTTTGAGAAGTTAAATTGAATAGATAGGATTTGAATTTAAGCAAGTTTGCTTTAATTGTGCCAAACTCCTTTTTGTATGCCGTTTTGTAGTCAGAACTATAATTTAATATAGTAGAATATAGAGAAATATCTGAGGAAAAGTATAATTCTTAAATGATTCATATTCTTGAACCTGGCAAGGAAAATTATATTCCTTATACCCTCCGGTTTTGGGAAGAGTAGATCTGAAGAGTAATTAAGGGTGTCATGGGAAATATATAGCATGGGAAATTTTTATACATGGGAAATCCTTATACTCTCCGGTCTCGGGAAAAGAATATTTGAGGTGTAGTTAAGGGTGGCGGAACATGAGAAAACAATGGGAATTCAAAATATATTTTCCGTTCATCCAGACTTATCTTTGATCCTGATATCTGAAACACAAGCATTGTGTTGACAGAAAATTCTGATTACGATGACTGAGCTACTATAACCTAGAGGTTGGCTTAGGTTAATGATGTTAAGGATGCTAAAGACTTAGTATATAACTTTGATGTAATAATTATACCTATTTATATAGAGAATAGGAGCGTTTATGGCGGCAGATATGTTTAGAATCATTGAAAGATAAACATTTGCATGCCAAAAGTAAGGAGATGACAGAGATAAAACGCTTAAAGAAACGTTAATGCCAATCATAAAAATTACATAACCACCAATGTTGGCAATAATAATTAATGAAATTGAGCGAAATAATTTACGAATTTTTTCGTCTGCCAAATCTAAAGTTAAATTTAAAATCGTAAAAATGCTTGAATTCAGAGTTCATATGATTATTTCAAATGATTATTCATGTTATTCATTCAACAAAACAAATAATTATACGGAGGACCATCAGAAAGGATACGGTAATAAAGGAGCTTCCGGCTATCCCTCAATATTTTCATATGGGAGTATTTCATCAGATATATAAATATATGAAAATTATATTTACTTGCCTCCTTTATATTTTGCTAATACGTTTGAGTCATTTTATTCAGGCCTTATTTTTATCGGACTGCGTCATTCTTTTTCGGACTTCATTTTTATCGAATTAAATCCGGCACTCCAGTAATTGGCAAACAGTTTTATTACATTAATTCGATGCCGATTGATGGCTCGAAAAGAGCCGGGCCGCTATTCCTAGATAGGCCGTATCCCTATATAGGCCGGTATTCCCCATTGTCAACTAACTTAAGCTAATATCTTAAATTGACTTTCATTTAATTAGATATAAATATTATATATAAAATATCAGTGTCAGACTCGATCGTTCGGACGGGCCGGATCAGGCCCCCAATCATAATTAATATAACTAATCTAATTATTAAATACTCATTCTAAGCTTAATTTTATGATTAAAAATTTTTTTTAAATTTTTTTTAATTTAATGAAAGAAACTCACCTTAACAAACATGTACGTAAAAAATATTTTTATTTTTTAAGTCTACTTTTTTTTAATAATTTTTTCTTAATTTTTATCCCAGTATATACAAAATAGTTTAAAAATTAGACTTTTAATGTTTAAATTGTTTAAAAAAATATTTCTCATGGTTACTTGAAATAATAAAAAATTAAAGTGTAAACATTATCTTAAAATTGTTTCCTTTGTGAAGACCGGTTTTAGTTCAAATTCAAATTAACCCATTATGAATGAACTTATTTTAAGTACGGTAGGTCTTTGAGAGAGCATTGTTTTATTAATCACGCTATTCCTAGCAACAATAAACCTTAGTTTAAAATAATTGTCATATCGAAGAAAATAATAAACCCAGGCTCATTTTAAAAGTTCCAGATGGAAAGGGAGAGAAGCGGCAGATCTTGCAGAATGAGGAAGGATACGCGTAATGAAGAAACATAATAAGCCAACCACTAATTTCTATCCGCGATATCCCCTATGCAATTACCTCTTTATGTATAGACTTGACGTCTGGCAATAGACTTGACGTCTGGCCAACAAAATTGGCCAACTTTGGCTAACCAAAGTTGGCCAAGTTGCCAAATTTACCAGGCCAAACAATCATTTGCCAACTCTTCTAAGGATTCACCCGTTAATTTACCCTCTCCTTTCGCTCTCCCTCTCCCTCCTTCTCCCTCTCCTTCCACTCCCCCTCCATCATCCCTCCCGATTTTATCTTTTCAGCCACATGATTTTGCCAATCATATGGCAGTTAAAGCGCGCATGCCTTTTAAATTTCTATCGCCTCCCAAATTCAATAAAATTGGCAAGAAAATTGATTTTTACTTCATTGACAGTTGCCTGGGCATTTTAAATTTTAATTTTTCAATTTCTTTTCTCTCCATCTTCCCTCTCCTCATTAATAGAATAAACATTTAAGTTTTAAAGAATTTATTAGGGATTAGCTTAAGTTTTTTGCCTGGAACTTATTTTTAAAAAGTGGTAAACGGAAAGTGAGAGAAGCGGCAATCTAATAGGAATGAGGAAAGATACACGGAATGATCAAAAGACGGAATGAAGAAGAAAAACCATTGCTGAAAATAGCTTCACATAATAATCCCACCGCTAATCCCACCGCTAATCCCTCATCTCCATCTTTGCTATCACCTCTTTATGTATATCACCTCTCTGTTAACATCAGCGATATCCTTCTCTCCATCCTCTAAGCTTTGGATTTGGCCAGCACGCGCATGCGGTCTTCTCTTAAATTGCCCTTCTCCTTCTTTACATCTTCCCTCTCGATTTTTTACCTCTTACCCTCCTTCTTACCTCTTGGTAATAGTATATGGCATTAAGAGCGCGCATGTCTTCCTAATGAATTCGCAAATTTAAATAAATTTTAGATTGACAAGAAAATTGATTTTTACATCTAGGCAGTTGCCTTGCATTTTTAATTTTAATTTTATAATTCTTTCCTCATAAGCTTTTCTCTTTAATAATATTTAAAATTTAAATTTTTAAAAATTTCTTAATGTTTTCTTCTAGTTTTTTGTGTTAAACTCATTAATTTATGTAATTAAAATGCATTTGAATAATGTCAGTTGCATTCACTCACTATATGTGATTCAATTCTCTGCTATAAACCTCTTAACTCCCTGTTAATAGGCATACAATATTAAAACCCTTTCCTCTTTACATCTTCTCTCTCAGCATTCATATTTCATTATATGATAAATGTTTGTGATAGGGTTAGGATTTTTAGGAAAGTTTTAAGATAAATTTGAAAAAGGACCGGCCTCGACGCGTTACACTGGCCTGCTCCCATCTCAACCACCTCTACTTGCTACTAATATTTTAACTAATTTTTTAGAAAATGACTTTCATTTTTGAAATTGGTTTAAAAATTCTTATTTTTATATATTTTTCGAGCATTGAGATTGATATAATTTACGGTGCACCAGGAGGAAATCCGTGGAATAACCATCAACACTACGGTAATCTATCAGTTAAAAAACTTAATTTATCATAATATATTCTCTCAAATGATTAGTTTAATATTGAGATTGATATAATTTACGGTTTAATTTATAAATACCGTATTTTCTCTAGTAATCCCCAGGGGGATTATTGTTTCAACCGATCTCTAGAGTGGGGAATTAATTGAGTGGGGTATAAAGAAGGGGATTATTGTTTCAACCCTTCCCCAGGGTGGGGAATTAATAAAGACTGGCAGATTACTAGAGAAAATACGATACCTAAATTGATTTCAAATAGTAAATCCTAGGGTTGGAAGATAATATTTCGGACGGATGGGATGTTTTAATGAGAAACTTATAATATTTTCCAAATTATTTCCAATAAATTGGCAAATTTTCAATAGAATCTAATAATATTTTTGCATATCTAGGTGTAGGCAATGTTGGTTATGATCAAATTACAGAACCCGAACAAACTCAAGACTACGAAATGTTTCAATATCTTTTGCGCAATCCACCAGAAATTGGTTAAAATTTTGGAATTACCTATAAATTTCATTACAAAGGGAATAATTAACATAAAAATAACTAAATAACATTTATAAATCATTATTTGTAATGAAACAAAGATTAAGGGAGATAACTTGGGATTTGATAACTTGGGATTGGATAAAGGTGCTTTGAGATAGCATGAGATTATTATTCACCCCAACGCCCTTGATAACTTCTTATCTTCCTAATCCTCGATCATTGATATTAATCCACCGATCATGATATCAGTGAACAACCCTAATAAATAGGAATTATATAACAAAAGAGCTTAATGAATTTTTATTTGTAGGTAACTACCAGACTTCAACATCATTACAGGTTTATTAAAAAATTTATACTTTACTGAGTGTCTTTCTGAATTTATAAAATATATCTATGTTTGTTGTATTTCTTTAATTGAGTCATTGTTCCGATGACCATAATTGTATACCAGATTTTATAAAAATAAACTATATTAGACAAATGGAATTCTTGCTAAACTGACAGTAATACCGTAATTTACGTCAAAGAAGATTACAAAATAGCTTTCGGTATTACCTAGAATCACTACTAAGCGAACACTACGCTAAACCCAATTCTATTAAAGCAATATTAAAAGTACATAGTATCGATATAATAATTCTGAAAATCTTTAGCATGGAAATATACAAGAATCACAAGGAACATCTTACGTATCACCTCATGAAGGAGATCACGATAATAGCTTATCGGGATGGAATGATTTTAGGTTAGTTTTATTATGATAAAATTACAAATCATGAACAAAAATAATTTGAATGTTTTAAATATTTTTGGAGTATAGAACTCTAAAATATATCTGTTTGGTGTCACCAAAAATTTGGATTCTATGATATTTTTTAACAATATAATCTTTAATGTTTCAGTGCTAAAAGAGATTATAATCAGTATTTGCAATATCATCAACACCTTAATGAGGGATTAGCTAGCTCGAAATATGGCACAAATATACATCCGAATGCGCGTGAATATGCAGGTTCTGCAGGATTTCAAACACACCGCGAAACTAATCACGAAGGCATTAATCTTTTTTATATTACTCCTATCATTATCCTATTGAGATTCAGCTATTCCTTTTGGCATTTTAACAATAATATAATATTTTTGCATTATCTTAGATTCAAGAAATATTGGTTCTGATCAAAATCCTTCGCGCAATCCACCAGAAATTGGTCAAGAAGATTTAAAATATAAATCAAAGACTTCCCCGTGTGAGTTTTTTAATCTAGGTAATAATGGACATATACACTCTATCGGAAAATTATAAGCACCCCCTAGCTCTTTACCCATATTTTCCGAAGCTGCAAAAAATAAGATTAGGCCGATTATCCAAATCGTAACTTTTCAAAACTTATGATCTGACAGAGTCCATATTTGTCGAATAAATACAGTAATATGTAAAACCTCTACTCTTGATACAGGAGGGTTATATTAAGGCTATCAGTCTGTAGTTAAATATATTTTTAATCCAACAAAACTTATTAATACTTCCAAATCCCCTTACTCCTCATGATTCCCTATCAAACCAAATTCTCACTCATTATCATTCCCTAGATATTCCCATAAATCACCACAAATCACATTAATCTATTCATATCCTTTGTAATCACTTCAAATATGTCGATAAAAATTGTTCATTAAATTGGCGGCATTCAGAAAGTAGATATTGAAGTCACCCCCAAATTTTCGATTTTTTATTTCAAATTTCAGCAAAAAAATGAGTTCTGAGTTCCGAGTTTTTCCCGTTTCCCTTAATAATTTTTAAATTTAGTTAGATCACCAATCTGGGATTATTATACAATTTTCTTTAATGTCGATGGTGTTCGATGTGTTCAATGTAACAATTGTAGCCAACAATATATTTTCGAACCAGGCTCTACTTCGGCAAATTTCAGGGGTCATCTTGAAAGCACGCACAAAGAACAATTTAACGAATATCTTGATAAAGCAAAACGTAATAAACAGGAATATGAGGGTTACACATTTTCCAAAATATTACTTAATCTAATCGAGATAGCATTAATCCATCTTACATTTTTATTCTTAAGTTGCACCCAAATTTAAAGGCAAGGGAGTTTTCCAGAATAATTTAGTAAACTTCATTCAGCTTTAGAATATCTATTCTTTTTGGTGTGATTCGACTCAGCTCGAGGAGCTCTTTCGAATGAGCTATCATTCGAAAAATCTAACTATTCACCCCAAAATTTTGCTTACTCCACCTATGGTTTTTCGATTTTCGGGACCTATATCTCGGATCACAGGCATCTCCGGAAAAAATGAGTGGTAACATTCGACTCAGCTCGTCGAGACGAACCGAATGGTTTGGGTCTTATATCGGATCCTTTCCACCGGTATACTATACTACATCCGTTTTCCCACATAATATTATATTTAATTATTTTAAGCTGCAAGTGAGGCTGGTTCTGCTCAAAATCCGCATACTAAACAAACACAAAACTACGAAATACTTCAACATCTTTTGCCACCTGAAACTGCTGAGAATAATTTGGAAACGAGTTCATCAAGACCACGTCAGTTCTTGGATATAAAGGGGGCATGCGGATTTACAATTAGGGTTGCCCTTTTCGAGTCGGGCCGACGTTCGAGTCATTTTTCGGGCCTCATATTTATCGGGCCGGCCCGACCGAGTCTTTTTCGGGCCAAAATTCGATGCCCGACTTGATCTTTCGGACCGGGCTGGTAACCCTATTTACAATAGTAACCCATAATTATGCCAAATAATTAAAATTTCAAAAATTATGTATGGTTAAACAGATTAAAAATTATAAATATTTAGTAATACTTTTCACATTCTTATATCTTAGTCAAATCTTCCAAAATTTTGAATCGTAATAATTTTATTATTTAGTTAGATCAGACGTCTGGAAATATTT
This sequence comes from Meloidogyne arenaria, assembly GCA_036172955.1. Classification (NCBI taxonomy): domain Eukaryota; kingdom Metazoa; phylum Nematoda; class Chromadorea; order Rhabditida; family Meloidogynidae; genus Meloidogyne; species Meloidogyne arenaria. The sequence continues at coordinate 387,634 of JARQAB010000043.1, forward strand.
TGACATACTTTATAACAAAGGGAATCGATTTGTTCGATGTAAAATTTGTCGCAATACATTTAAATGGCAGATAAATACTTCCTCTGGAAGGTTCAGGAACCATCTTGATACGCACGTAAAAAATCTGATGAAAACGAAGCGTGATCATAATGAAGCGTGATTCCGATTACAACCCCTACGACTTTTGGTACTCTTGTGTTATCCCCCCTACCCCCCGTTTTATTTCTTCTTCAAAGTATTTAAATGTGATTCATTTTAAAGTAGAGTAGGTCAAGATCGAGGTTTTTTAAAAAATAGAGACCGGGGCCACCGAGACTGGTAAAGCCGAGATTGAGATCGAGGGGCAAATTTGGCCGAGGTTCGAGGATAACCGAGGTTTTTAAGAATTTTTATAAAACTTAAAAATTTAAATAAATTTACCAAATTTTATCAAAAATACTAGAGTTCCAACTTTTCAATTTGCCGGGCAAAATTAATGTCGAGGTTTAAAAATGGGCGAGGACTTTGCCTCGGCGAGGCCTTGACTTCGACCTACTCTACTTTAATGTGATTGTTAAAGGAAAATTTAAATTTTATATCAAATTGATATTGACGATTAGAGATCGGAGTTTTATCTTTGTAAAAACTTAAAATGGGTAATTAAATGGGTTGCAAAAATGTTTCTCTAAATTTTTTGATATCGACTTTAATCCTCTATATCCTCCTTAATAGCCCAAAATCCCCTTCTATCCCCTAGGTGATAACAACTCCCCGTAATTAAAAGATTTTTATCAAATAACAAGGGATTTGAGCTCAATTCATCAGGACTAGTTCGCAAAAAATAGTTTTAGCATAAAAATCCGATCCCTATTTATGATATCCGAAAAATTATACAGTACCCCCTACTAGAAAATTACAATACCCCCTACCTCCTAACAGCTCTGGTTAACAATTACCCGGTATTTCTTTTATTCTTTCGAAACTGATACTGTTTTTATTGGGAAAATATCTGATTCTAATTCCGATAACATTCTAATACCAACTTTAAGTAGAACTTGAATTAAGAAATTGAATTAGAATATGATATTTTCCCTATTTTTTTAATTATATCTTTTCGTGTTTATTTTCCCTCTATATTTTAAAGTATTTTAAATGTGATTAACTTTGATATTATTTTTTTGTTTTTTATTTTTAAAGATTTAGATTAGTAGTAAAATCATCTCTGTCTTTTTTACATAAAGACGCACGGACCGAGACGAGATCTCGATCGAAAATCTCGGTTATCGAGATCTTTCGAGATCTCGATTCTCGTAAGACACCTCTGTCTGTGCTCAGTTAATAGAACTAAACGGAATTTTCGGGGTTCCCTTTATAAATTTTCAAGGCGGCTCACCTTTAAGAGCATTATTTTTCTCCCGGCATTCTTTTCACATAATAAGCCCACCGCTAATTTCTATTCATGTTATCCCCTCTTTGTTATCACCTTATTATATATCCCCTCTCTGTTATCACCTGCGATATCCCTCTCTGCTATAGCCAATAGACTTGGCATTTGGTCAACAAACGCCGCGCTCTTCTAAGGATGCACTTAAATTGCACTCTCCTTTCCCTCTCCCTCACCCTCATTCTCCCTCTCCTTCCCCACTCACTCTCCATCTCCCCTCCCCATTTTATTTTTTCAGACATATGATTTTGGCATTCATATGGCAATTAAAGCGCGCATGCCTTTTTAATTTCTATCGCCTCCCAAATTCAATAAAATTGACAAGAAAATTGATTTTTACATCATAGACAGTTGCCTGGGCATTTTAAATTTTAATTTTTCAATTTCTTCCTCATAAATTCTCCTCGTTAATGGAATATAACATTTAAATTTTAAAGGATTTATCGGGATTTCCTCAAGTTTTTTGTCTAGAATTTATTAAAATAGGTTTCCTAATAACCAGTGTCGCTTCTCCCCGAAAAATTTCCTTAAAATTTAGACAACCACTGATTATCTATCTGCCCTATCTTAGCGATATTCTTGTCTTTAGATGTTTGCATAGTTTAATTAAATAAAAAAAAATTTTGAGAAATTAAAATGAACATTCTAGGCCACAAGTTGTGGTGGCCTTTGTTTATCCTCCAATGTATTTTAATTCTGTTGATTGCGCAGATGGCGGATAGTGAATTAAGTAATGAGACAATTGAAAAAAGAGTAATTTCAAAACCCCCAGACATAACTAAAGATATTTGGAAGATAAATACTCTTGTGAAAAGTATTTTTACAAAAGGGACGATAAATATAAACAAAGAGTTGGAAAAGCTGAAATCACTAAATCCGAAGATCTTAAATTTATTTAAGTATAAAAGGGGATTTGAAAGATTAAATATAATTGTTAAAACACACCTTGGAAATAAGAACTATTTAATAGCGATAAAACAGACCGATTTGATAACAAATTATGAGGTTTATTTTTAACGTAGAATCGTTATAGGGTGTTGATGAGATAGTCTAGCTAGATGGAATTGATGATAGTTAGTGGGGGTTGATTAGGGTTTTAAATGATTTCTAACCAAATCACTCATCTGGAATGTTGCCAGCGACCGCTAATTTAAACTAATCGACATCTCCAACATCGAAGCTCGGCTTAGTGAAACCTGAATTTAAGTATATTTAATATTAGGTCGGGTCATAATTAGTGTCGCTTTTTTTATTTGGGTTTTTTCGATTTTTAAAATTAAGTTTTCTGAAAAATTTTTTCATTTTTATTACGAATCATTTGTTAGACTATGCTCTAAAGGATCCCAGCATTTGAGAATTTTTCGTTAGGTATTCAGGGAGTTCTGGTCGAAAATATCAAAATTCCCGAAATCATCGGGAATCAAATTTTCTCAAGTATATGTAATGATAATAGCTAGTGTGATATATCATTCGAAAGCTCTTCAAAAACTCTAAATGTTGGGCACAATTTCGAATTTTTATTACGAAAGGTCTAAATTTTCGAAAAAGTCGAATTTCGAATTCCGGGGTTCAGCACGATTTACAGACTTTATATTTCGGATTTAGTATAAGCTCTCTATGAGATTTAAAAAACCGTTTAGATCATCCTGATCGGATGATTTTACGCTGAGTTCTAAGAAAACGTTTTTGGGGGGGGATGTCGTGTCGTTTATTTCATTTTTGAAATGTGAGTACACGCGGCATTTGATTCGTCTTCCTGAAGCGCAGACCGCGTTTTTCGAGTCACCCGTGGCCTTACGTATAGAGAAGATATCCCTCTACAATTCAGCAAAAGAAATTACTTGATTCCATCTTAGCCGGCCAAGCAGGACCGTTTTTCTTAATGACACCCGTCTTCCTCGACCATGTTTGTTTCTGAGAGTCATACGACCTCCATCGTAAAGCCTGAACCCTATTATTGCTGTCTAGGATAGATAACGATCCCATTGACTAGATCATTAAGATTTTTTGCTTCTTGTGTTCATTTTTGGTAATTTATAATTCATGGTGCAAATGCTTGAGAATTTCACTACGAGGTAGCGAAGTTCAAAAAATCATAACTTTATGAATATCACTCATATATACCTAAACCTGGTATTAAAATGAAGAGTAGATTCAGATCTTTAAGTTGGTTAATAAGAAAAAAAGATATTTGTAAAATAACACCCCTAAAAATTTAATCGAAAAAAAGCGACACTAATTATGACCCGACCTAATAATATAAAGTTAATAATAGAGAGTTAATAGTTAGTAACGGACCTAGTTAATAATGGAGTTAATAATGGTGAGTTAATAATAACATGTAGAGCTTTCGGGATTATCATTCATGCATCGAAGATTGATTAAGACGCTTGATTTAGTCCGTCCGAACCTTTATTTTCTAGGAAGGGTCTGACTCGCGTTACTATAATAAGTGTCCTGTAGCGTGGTTCAAGGATAACGATTTCGACAACGATTCATTCTTTTGTTGTCGATTTAATTACATTAAAATTTAGGAATTAAGTCATAGCTTGAATATATTAGAGGATAACGATTTCGAACAAAGGATGGAAACAAAACTTGTTTGTGATAAATTATTTCCCCACGAATTGGAAAAGTATTCCTTAAAAGAAATTTGTAGCCAGTTACAAAAGATGGTTAAAATTTATGGTGTTGTTTTAGAAAATGTGTACGAAAAACAGACATATAAATTGGACATTAAAGCTGAAATTCAGACAATTTTAAAAGATTTGGATGCAATTTTTTATATTTTTGAAATTAAAAAGAACGGTAAGATATTTATGAAATCTTAGGGAAGGGTTGGAAGGGGGAGAAGGAAATTCTTTGGTTAACCGACCCGACCAACCGAACCGTAAAACCGAACCGAACTACCTAAATCTCCTGATATGACCGATACCCCACCAATTTCATGATATCCCCTTCGATCCCGAATTTCTTAAAATTATCCTTAATCCCACCAGATCCCTAGATATCAAATACAGAAATATTTCTCTTATGAATAATCCATCGTTGAAGAGCAAGGAAGATTTATCTTTAGTGATTACGGTAATTTTGTTCAAATTAAGATGTTCCTCGCATTTCTTATAATGATCTTCAACAAGAAAATATCAAATTAAAAGATTACTCTGTGGAGAATTTAATGAAATATTCACTAAATTATCAACAATTGACGGCTGCCTTTACATTTTTTAGTATCGAAGAAAATAATAAAGCATTATTATCATTTATATCTGAAATCAAAAAAGGCGAAGATAAAGCAATGCTTAAAGAATTTAGTATAGCTTATATGCAGAAATATGCGGAAAAATTACATACAGCTCTGAATAAGAAGAATTCTTTGTTCACTAGCAAAAATAAACAGGTAATTTATCCAATCCCTAAATAAATATACGGAAGTAAACGTTATGGAAGGTTAACCTCATGAAAGGTCCAACATTAAATATTACATGCCTAAGCTTTTTCCAAATCGTAGGGCGGCCGGAATTCCAATTTCCGACTTCCGACATTTTTTTCTTTTCGATTTCCGAGTTCCGACTTTTGTGTCATTTTCGATTTCCGACAGTTCCGATTTCCAACATCTTCGCCATTTCTGACCGGCCTCTGCTCCAGATGAATAGAATCATACTCGGTAATACTTTTGCTTCTATATTCAGAAATAGGATTTGTTATGTACGTGACTTGTATGTCAACGTACTAACAAGAATAACAAGATAAGACAGTATCTAACAACTGTGCTTTATCTACAACAATATATACAATAAGGGCGAACAATAGGAATATGGCAAGATGCCGAATATGTGGAGACAGAATAGAATAGAATAACACTGCGACAATAGACTGAGACCCCGACTGGATAATAGGAAGGCTTTTATACTAAGCCAATACCTAACACCTCCCTCTTTTAATAAGAATAACTTACACTTGAATCAAATAATACTCCGAGGGTCGAATTACGAATAATGTCTCCAAACAACAAAAAATACATACAAGGGGCAAAATACAATAATTACAAAAGTGGGGCAATACAAAAAATACAAACAAAAAAATATTATCACAACAAAAATATTATCTCAAACCCTCAAGCATCAATGCTAATACCACTCATCTTTTCATCGTCATCATTCTTCTCATCGGTTGGCTTCGGCTCGTCTAAAACATCAATCAAATCTTCTTCTGGAATGTTTTTAGAATTATCTTCTTGAATTTCTGAATCGTTTTTCTTCGAATTGATATTTTTATTGAATAGCTGATTGAGCTTTACGCTTTTCTCATCAATAGAATTATCAGAATCTGATTGGTTTTTCTCTAACCAATACTTTTTTCGAATATGCCATTCTTCGCGACTCACAATGCACTTGAGGCGTGGAACTTCGATTCTCCACTTTTTGCCTACTTTATTGACTAATTTTCCCGGCAGCCACAAGGTTTTTCCACTTTTGTTTGTGTTTTTGACTAATACCTCCTCAGCATTGGCGAATCGGCTTTTTCGATGCCATCTTTTTGGCGTTTCTTCGTTTTTGAATATTTTCTTCTTCCAGAATGGACTTTCTTCATTTTTCAAGAATGGTTGAGGACTACGCCATTTTTTCTGTTTTGGAGAATTGAATATTTCTTCTTTTGGAATGAATTTTGCTAGAATTCTAGAATTTGTTCCGAATTTATTCAAGATTGGCAATCCCAAAATATTGACATCTCCTTTGACCAAATGGAATTCTTCTTCACTTGTGATTCCGAATAATTCTACAATTGCTTTGAATTTCCCTTCAATCTCGAATTTTGTCTTTCCTAGGCCGACGCCTGAATAATCAACTTTGGCTAATTCTGGACTGCCAATTTTTGACCAAATCTCTTCATTCAGAATATTTATTTGGCTTGCCGAATCAACGATCATCTCGACTAATTTTTCATTCAATTTCAATTTTTGCGTGATCCATTTTTGTTTAATCAGAATAGAATTTGGATTCACGATGTCGGTAATACCACAAAAGGTTCCTGACGAATCTGGATCAATAGAAACATGATTAATCTTTGGTCTATTGAATCGGTTTAACCAACCTTTAGGCTTACGACAATCACGTCCGTAATGTCCAAAACGACCACAATTGTAGCACTGAATGCCTTTGAATTTGTTTGGATTCTCCGAATAATCCGAATAATTGTTGAATCTTTGATTTCCCGAATTGTAGTTGAACTTCTTTTGGTACTTGTTTCTAATAAATTCATTTTTCGAATTATCTTTCATTTTCGAATTTTGAATCGGTTGAGCCTGAATAAGATGTTTACTAACATTGTTTACTTCGAATGAATAATCCGGCTCAAATTTTACCTTTTCTTGAATATTCTCAAAAACTTTTGCCTCTGCCTTTGTTGCTAAATAACTGCGACACTCTTCCAATAGTTGCTTGAATGTGCATTGATCCGAATTGGAATTTCGCTCAACGAATCGCAGGCAGATTTGGCGCAAATCATTGGCTTCTTCAGGAATGCCTGCAATGAAAATAAGAATTTTCGAATCTTCCACAGTTAAGGCCATTTGTGCCTTTTCACATTCCGAATTAACCAGGGTCCCAAAATCTAATACTTTCTCAACACAGGGACATCTTAACTTAATAACTTCGAATCGTTTAACTATTTTAGACCGAGGGTCGCTGAATTCATTTTCTAACTCTTGAATGAGAATACCGAATCTCATCGAATCTAACTTCTGGGGCATCATTTTCTGTGAAATCTTAGCATATTCACTACCCCCTAATTTTGCGACTAATAATCGGACTTTCACATTTTCGGCCAAAGAATTACCTTCGTTCTCAAAGAATGATTTATGCTTCTCGAACCAGGAAGCGAATGTTTTGCCCTTTTCCAGATCAAACTCGAATTCTTGAATCATAGAATTTAATTTGCAATATAGTTCGGCAGACTTTTCTTCTTCTGAATCTTTGGCTTTTGCTTTGCCGAATTCTTTCTTCATTTCCTTCATTTCTGCTTGCTGACCCGCTATGAAATTCTGGGTTGACTTCAGCATTTCGTTCAGAATTTTTATTGCTTCTGTGTCCATTTAGGATCTAGAATATACAATTAGAATTGAATAATGTCCGAATAAGAATAATACCTTTTGAATCAGGCTCGAATACAAGAGCGACCGCACCACTGTTATGTACGTGACTTGTATGTCAACGTACTAACAAGAATAACAAGATAAGACAGTATCTAACAACTGTGCTTTATCTACAACAATATATACAATAAGGGCGAACAATAGGAATATGGCAAGATGCCGAATATGTGGAGACAGAATAGAATAGAATAACACTGCGACAATAGACTGAGACCCCGACTGGATAATAGGAAGGCTTTTATACTAAGCCAATACCTAACAGGATTGTCAGTTCTTTGAAGAAATTCATATATCCGGAACTGATCATCCTTATATTTAAGTACATAATTCTGTTTTTAAGGCCAAATTAAACGACAAAATTACACAGCAATTGAACAATTTGGACATTGCAATCAATTTGGGTTACATGCGTTTTATTTACATGGAAGAATTTTGTAAAAATGTGGATAAAATATACAAAGGGGATAAATTAGGGAAGTTCAAGGAGTATTTGAAGGATTACTGTACTGAAAAAATAAACAAGATTTTGGACAGTTTGAAAACCATAATTAAATATGATTAGGTGCACGAAGGATGTGAGTGATTCTAACGTTATAATAAAGTCAAATCTTCATTTAGGGCAGGTAGAGGGATGTAAATATATGTACATACGTTTGATTTTGATTTTGCGCAATATTTGCGACAACAATGACCCTGAGAGCTTGAAGATCTAAAAAAGGACCTTATGATGCCTTTGAATCATGTGCTGCTGGTCTTGGAGTGCTTGAAGATCTTACAAAAGAACCCTAGCATGTCTTTGGATCTTCGAGTCTATTACTTTTTATTATTTATTTTTATTAATTGACTAAGCCAGTGATTGATGATTGATTGATAGACGTGGTAAAATGTTCGTGTTTTGTTGATTATGAACAAATTTAACAAGATGTAGTGAGGAGCATTTTTACCGTTCACAAAGTTTTACAAACTTGTTATAATCTTGTTCAAAATCTCCATTTTAATGTTGCTATTATTTTAATTCATATATTTAACTTCTGTATATATCTTGTACATAAATATTTTTTAGTATTAAAATTTAACAAAATTTAAATTGAAAACGCAATTTTGAGGAATATTTTCTATGCGGATATTTTAATATCTTGATTAGGACAATCAGCCCGGTGCCTTAAATTAATCATAATTAGGGCGTGTAATTATATGGATATAAAATCGAGAAATATGGCCATAAAATATGGATATAAATTCCCGAAATATGGATATAAATATGGAAATAAACACTAAATATGGATATAAAATCCTGAAATATGGATCAAAAAATAGTAAAAAGATATTTTAAAAATCAGTATTTTATATAGAAAACAATAATTTTGCCTTTAACTTTGCATTTTAAGAACGTTCTAAAGGATTTTATGGATTTAAAACTTCCGTTAAAATTTTTTTGAAAATAAATTTTTCCGAAAAATTTTCAAAAAAATTTTTTGACCAAAAATTTCCAAAATTTTGAAAATTTTCGCCAATTGTTAGTAGAATTTACCAAAAAATGACCAAATATGGACAAAATATGGAAAATATGGGCATAATGCCAAAATATGGAAAAATATGGAAAATATGGATTCTAAAGACCATTCTAGAAACCCTAAAACAAGCCAAAAACATGTTTTTCGTACGTTTCATAGTCATAGGAATTCAGGAAAAAAATATGGATTTCCATATAATTACACGCCCTAATCATAATATACAATAATTTGTTACTTTATCAAAAACAATAATAATACATAAAAGAAAAATTTTAAAATGGAGGTAGGCTAGGTTGCCCATTGAGGGAATGATAAACAGTGCTGGTTATTTGTATCGAAGATCCCTAAGTCTGAAGATCTCAAAGACAAAGGCCTTCGAGACTTCAAAAGTCTTCTTTGGATTTTAAGTCATGATAATGACTTCAAAGTCTTCTTGAGGATAATAAACATCATTTTTCAGCCTAGGACACTTAAACATCTTTGACCCATCCCCAGGTAAATTGTAGAGAGTGGGCTGGATATGGATCCAGACTTAAATTTTTCCTAGATCCAGAGTCAGATCAAGGATTTTTCAGCGTTCCTTGATTTTTCCTTGACTCAAGGTCAAGAATCTGGTCAAGGTAACCAACCGAAATCAAGTTCAAGGATCAAGGTCAAGGTTTTTTGAAAATCTCGCTCTCTAGTAAATTGATACACCGTGAAACCAGCACCGATATTTAACAGTTCAAAATTTCAAATAAATTCTTTGGGATAATAAAATATTTAAATACATTTTTCTTTCGTTAATATTTTTCAAATCGCGTCCATATTCATCTCCTTTTGGATAATCCTTTCAATAATCATCCTAATAGAATTAAACGTTTTAAACTCGTCAAAATATGTTTTACATATTTATTGCAATAATTTTTCAAATAATTTTTGAATGAAACTAATATTTCCTCTCCGTAAATTATTTCAACATTTTCACAAAATTCTTCCATGTAAATAAAACGCAAATACCCCAATGTAACTAAGTTTTCCAAATTTAATTGACGTTGCATTTTCTTGACATCTTTCTCTTCCTTAAAAAAATTTTTACAGGAAAATATTTTTGGAAACTTTTAATTAGCTATAGAATGGCCTAACTCATTAAGACACAAAGCACTTTTTTCGTTAAATCCTCCCAAGTCACAAATCCCTCAACATTCGGGGAAAGAGAACAACTTTACCTCCCAAACAGAGGTTGATCGGAATTCCTATTTCCAAGTTCCGACTTTTGTGTCATTTCCGATTTCCACAGTTCCGATTTCCAGTAGTTCCGACTATTGAGCCATTTCCTATTTCCAACAGTTCCGACAGTTCCGATTTCCAACAGTTCCAATTTCCGGCACCTTCATCCTTACCGATCGACCTCTGCTACCAACCTCCACACAACTTAACTTTGTTTTCGTATTTAAAACGTAGTTGGGTCAGACAATATCTAATTTATAATTTGTATCTTTTATGAAAATGTTTTTTAGGACCCGATTTTCCAGGTTCTTAAGATGGGAATCCTGTTCGATCAGTAATATTCGAATGCTGCAATACCATTAAGCAACAAACACTATACCTTTTTTGATTTTACGGTAATGCAAGCTGGTTTCTTGCTTTGTTTTTTATCCAATTTTCCAAAATATTTCAAAACATAATCTAGATTATTTTCTTTAAATATTAATTTATCTTCACTTTTTGCGATTTTGTTAACCATATCAAATAAAGCCTGACTTTTTTCTTGACTAACAAAATAATTAACGCAAGACACCAATTGCTGGTAATTTTTTGAATGTGTTTCTAAGGTTGCTTCAGGACTACTAACATAAAATTCTATATGTTTAAGTTGCGGATCAGGGTAATAAATATGTGGAATATCTAAATTTTATTTTAAAATTTAAAAATCTGCATGAAAAAATTTAATTTTAGGCTTTAATTTAGGTCTAGGTAACCTTTTAGCAAGAAAAAAATTGGTGGTTTATTGGAAAATTAACGGATCTAAGAGTTATACCTATGTTTATCGATACCGTAAAAAGTTGAAACATAAATAGTCAAGGTTTAATTAAAAATTATAGGATAGACGGAATATGAATAAGAACTGAAACTTTAGGACGTTCACAATATTTTTGATTCCGGAAAAGGGCGTACATTAATATGGTGCTGAAAAATCGCATTCCCGAGATCCCTTAACGGGATTTTCTTTCAAAATGTTTAGGGGAGTAATCTCGAGGGATTAATCCCGTAATGCCTGTATCCCGTTTGTCGCTTAAAATCCGGGATTCAGGGCTCAAAATATCCATATATTTAATAAGTACGTCCTTATTAATTGCTGATCTTTAGTGAAATCAAATTATCTTTATAAATTTGTATTCTCTATATAATAATTTTATTTACCTTCATAATTAAATTTTCTTTCAGTTATTAACTCGTTAATTTTTTTATGAATAGCATCTGAATTTCCCAAAATTAGATTAATAAATGAAAATTCTATTTACTAACCAAATTTCTTTTCCAACTCATTTAGATTTGTTTCTCCCTTACTTTTTGAAGACTCTCCAACTTCATATTCAGAATAATTTGGAACATAATCTAATGAAACAGAATTTATAACTGAGGGATATACATTAATATTTTGATTATTAAGATAGGACCAGAAACTTGTTTTAATTTCAGGGGGAATCGACTAAATATCCTTTAAAATAATTTTTAGAAACTTACCGTATTTCCGGAAATAAAACCCCACCCTGATTTAGTACCCCACTGTGGAGGGTAGTTGAAAAATAGAGCCCCACCATGAATTAGAACCCCACCCTGAAATAGAGCCCCATCTTGGACGATAATCTATAATTGAGTAGTCTTGTCTAGACATTTTTTCGGCTATATGTTAAAGGAATATTCGATTTAGAGATTGAGAAATATTAAAAATTTAAAGACTAAAAAGGGCTAAATTATTTTCTTTAATCATCCCGCGTTGCACTTAAGTAAGAGTTTCATAATACATTTTGCTCTTTTTTCTTTTGGATTAGTTGCTAAAACAAACGAATGGATCTTTTATTAGTCGTGAAGATTGAGCGATAACAACCTCTTGTTTGAGAGAGATTTCAGTATTAAACCCTACCTTATCCTTTGCTATATTTAGGGATGGACTTGATCACTTTATCTATTAATTACAAAGCTAAGGCTACTGATAAGTAATAGATTGTCATATATCCAAACCTCAATTTGAATCAAGCGTGGGATTCGGACTTATTACCAAAATTCCTTCCTTACCCAATACAAATCACAAAATTTAAGCTATTTTAAAAAATATTTTTAATCGCTACTTTCCGGAATGGCAGACAGAGAAGAACTTTTGATATGTTTTCCTTTCTTAGTTGAATTTGTATTATTTTCCGCAGTTTCTAAATTTGAACTGGTACTTGAAGAAACTGTTCTGGATCGTGACAAAGGTGCTGTCGTAAACGAGCAGAAGATAATGAAAATAAATAGAAAATAATACAGCTTAGATTTTCGCATCTGAATTTTGACGATGGGTTTATTTATAATATTTGAAAATGAAAAAATATAAATTATTAAACTCTCAAATAAATCAAGAAAGATCCTGTCGAACCTCACTATAAGTTACTCCCTTGGTACTAAAAATTTTTTTACGTAAAATGAGGTTTACCATAAATCAGATGCAAGGGAATGTTGTTTGGAGGGGATTAATTTTTAATAAAAAACAATTTACCTATTATAAAATTTTAAAAAAATTATTGACAGCAGCGCGACCATGTCTAATTTAATAATCTTGTCTAAGTGAAATGCCACGTCATTAAATCAATATAGATTTTGATTAGAGGGAGAGGAGGATATAATTTGAGAGAGTGAGGGGGATATATGATAGTGAGAGAGATGAGAGTGTGAGAGGGGGTTATATGAGAGCGAGAGGGGGATTAGAGAGTGAGGGTATATGAGAGAGTGAGTGGGGGGAGGGTATATGAGAGTGAGAGGGTGATATATGAGAGTGAGATGGTGATTAGAGAGTAAGTAAGGGATAAAGAATGAGAGAGGGATATATGAAAATGAAAGGGGGATATATGTGAGTGAGAGGGTGATATATGAGAGTGAGAGGGGGATATACGAGTGAGAGGGGGATTAGAAAGTAAGCAAGGAGATGAAGAAAAAAAATGGATAGACAATTTATGATTAAGAAGTAATAGCGCCTAGCAATAACTTCGAGGAGGTCGCTGGTTCGAATCCTACTCGGTGGCTAAACTTTTACTAAACTCTTCCACTATACACGATAAGCATGTTGATGAAAGGTTTACATTATCCTGTCTTTTGTCTTTACCTTCACCAATTCACTTCACCTAATTTTTTCCTGAAATTAACCTGTGATAAGTAACTCGATGAAAAAATCATGTTTAATCCTCAAATACTTTTCAAATTATTATAAAAATATTTCAATATTCCTTAATTATTCGAATAACATTTCTATACAGTTTAAGTAAATTATCTGTTAATATTTTAATGATAATCCTCAACTAAATAAATTATACCAAAGTGAGAAAAAAAGTTACTTTACATATTTTATTTTAAAATTTATTAAACAAAAATTAAATCTCAAAAGGGTGATTTGCATATTCGTTATTTTAATAAATGACTGGAAATTAGAGTGATCATGTGTTTAAGGATTTTTGAATAATCGAATAATAAACTGACAGGGAATTAAAAATAATTTACTTCCGGCTTAACGGAGAATCAAATTAAAATCAATCTCTATTTAAAGCTAAGGATATCTTCAAGTTATCAATCAAAATTAAATTGAGTTCCTGCATAATTTCATTTAAATTCCTTGTAAAATTAACATAGTTTCATTTATATTTGCTTATAAATTTTATTTTAATTTCCATATTAATTTCGAGGGTTTACCTTCTGTTTTTAAAATTTTAATTTTACCAGCTTTGATATTATTTAAGATTTTTTAAATTGAAAGATAGGAAAGAATGTTGCGGTGTTATATCTGAATTTTGTAGTGCTGAGTATTTGGCATTTTTTTCAAATCTCTCTCTACTTCATTGAGCCATATTCATTACTGATCTTTCCTAGTTCTATAAACGCGTCCTGAAACCGCGTGAAAACGGAACCTCTTATCCTTTAGAACGTACATTTCGGAAGAAACTGTGCGATTATCTGAGACACAAGAAATATAGAGTTTTTAATAAAAATTATCATTTTTAAGGGTTAACTCTTAAAATTTGGACGTAAAAATGATTGCTTTTTCTTCCGCAAAATTATGTTTATTTATATTTTCTGTTGCTTTAATTGCTATTTATTGCATTTTACCAACTAATGGCCAAGCAACATGCCCTTCAGATTGGATCTCTAGAGTGGATCCAATTGATGGTATCACATATGGTTATAAAGTTATTACGAGAGATTGGCTGAACTACTATGAGGTAGATAAATATGGGATTTTTGAATAGAATGATAGGGGTAGAAATTTAATAAAATGACACTCTTGGGCGGAAAATCTCATTAAATATTTTAAAAATCCAAAAGCTATGTTAAAGCCCATCTTTTATTATCAGGCTCAAGGCTATTGTGTACGTGCTGGCGGACAAGTAGCATCAATCCACAGTGCTGCCGAAAACGCCTTCATTGCAAATATCTCAGCTGCCCAGCTTAAACAATGCCAAACTAATGATTCTGTTTGTGCTACAAGAATTGCACATACTAGCGCCGGATGGGCTTTCCTTGATAGTTTGATGCGTTCCTTCTGGTTCGGAATGAATCGCGTACAGTACCAGCCTTCGTATAATAATACTCTTGATTGTTCATATCCTGATGGGACGCCTTGTGATTATGGGAGATTTGATGGTGTTGCAAACGCTAACACCAATTCACCTCCATGGTCCCCTGCATGTCCTTCAGGCAGTAATTCGTCAAATGGAGGTGAGAAGCTCATAAGGGTCTTAAGACCTTATAAAATAATTTTACAGCCGGTGACCTCGAATACTGTACAATGTTTTTCAACGCTACAACAACATTAGTATGGAACGATATGTCATGCTATCAAAAGCTTGGGGGTGTTGTTTGCAAAATGAACTGCTCGGCGACTAAGACTACTCAAACATGTGCCTCACCATCAGTTGTCACTACAAATGTTGCAGTTACAACTAAAGCAGCTGTTGTTACTTCTGGCAGTGGTTCAGCTGGTAGGGCTTTAGAACTGAAGTTATAATAATTATTTTGTCACGTAGGAGGCTCAACGGCAAAATCACTGACAACCAAAAGCTCGGGAACTAGTAATGGTTCTTGCTCTTGCAATGGAGGGTCATGTGGAGGTGGGGGTTATAAATGCGGTTCTGATGATTGGCAATGGAAAATAAACAAGAAAAATGGAAAATCATACGCATACAAGGCGTTTAATTATACGGGATGTTATTGGCAAGTAAGAGATTCTGAACATTATTAAAATGCTAAAAATTCAAACAAAGGGTCTCGCAATCTGCAAAAAATACAAAGCTGTTCCTTGTTCAATACAATCAAATGACGATAACGACTTTATTGTTAAAACAGTATGTTCCGGTTTTCTCTCATCAAGTTCTTCAAACTCATCTCGAAAACGTCGAGCTACTTCAGATACCTGCATATATACTGGCATTCATCGTCAAGTTACAAATCCATCAAGTGGAGGCGTTTCTTGCACGTGTAGTGATGGAAGTTCCTGTGACTATGGAAATGATGATGCGGTAATACAATTTAAAGATACATTTTTAAATTATGATTGACAGGCTCTCCTAAGTTTGGAGAGTCTGTCAGGCTCCTGGAGGCTCTCCTAAGTTTGGCAGTATAAGGAAGGGTCGTCCTAAAGATGGAGAGCTTCTCTTTCTGATTCACCTCATTATAGGATACACTTTTCAGGCCATGTGTCTACATACATATCTATAAATAAATGTTTGTCTATATGAGACAAAAAAACTTTAATTATAGCATGGAGATACCACAACAACCTCTTTTACCTCCACAACCTCCCGGGCCACGACACTCAAAACCTCAACAACTCAAAAGGCAGCAACTACAACACAAAAGTCAACAACAAAGCTTGCTACATCATTTATAAGTACATCTACAGCTAGTCCAAGCAGTCCTTGGGCTCCGGGATGCCCTGCCAATTCTACAACTGGACAAAGAGACAATGGAGGGTATGGTTCCAGAAATTGTATTGGTATAAATGGGGATGGTAAATGGGTGGACCAAAGTTGTGACAGGCCAGCAACAGCAATCATATGCATGAAGGAATGTGATCAACCATAAGGTTGTAAGAGAATCATGTCATAATTCAAGAAAATGAGAGATTAAAATACAATTAAAAAAATTAAATGAATAACCAATATTTTAGTATTATACATTATAAAATAACAAAAAAAATAAATGGCAAATTTATGGATAAAATTTAAAAATATAAAATTCTTTTAAAATAATAAGTTGGGAAGATTCTAAGAACTGGTGACTCAAGAACGTAGGGCAAAAATCATTTCTAGAATACTGTAACCGATGAAGTGTGTACTGAATTTTTGAATATAGCGGACTTGCATTTGGCATAAAATTTCTTGATTCTGCCGAATTCTTTATTGTATGCCTCATTGTAATCAGAACTTAAATTAAATTTTAATTTAATTCGAAGCAAAAGTCTTTAGATTTATATCCATCTAAAATTATTAAGAGTCGAAAGACTGAGACAGACATTATCGAAAAGTTGCCAAGGATCTTAATCTTTAGATTCACCCCATCTAAAAGGAGTCAAGGTCTGAAGGCATGATCATCTGAAATGAGCCAATGGTCAAGAGTAGGGTTGCCAAAATGGCCCGAATCGGGCCGAAAGATCGAGTCGGGCCTAAGATATTTGGCCCGAAAAAGACTCGTACGGCCCGACTCGATAAAAATGAGGCCCGAAAAATATGACTCGAATGTCGGCCCGACTCGAAAACGGCAACCCTAGTCAAGAGACAAAGTCTGAATTCATTTTAATAGGGATCGAGGTCCTGAGACTAAAATCCATCCAAATTATAGATTTCTTTCTGTTTTTATTACCTGTTCAAATAAAGTATCGGAGCGTTTAACGCCGCAGATATATTCAGAATGAGTGCATTATAACAACCCAAATACCATATCATTACAGGATTTTTAGTTATGAATGCAATACTTGCAAGAATTGAGGCCAAGTAGAGGAAATAACCTCCAATGTTTAACAAAATTATTAGAGAGATTGAACGGAATAATTTCCGCATCTTTTCGTCTGTCAAGTCTGAATATCTATAAATTTTAGGAAATAGACCAAATTCCACCTCCTTTATATTTTGCCAATATTCCGACTAAAATATGTGCCAAAATTGATAATACAAGGAAAACAATAAACATATTTCTGGTATCAAATAGTATCGGTAAACCATTAAAATCTGAAAGGTTGCCAGTTACGGGATAATTCGGATCTGCTGAGATTGCAGATGCTAACAGACAAAACATGAATAAAGCAAAGATAATCAGGATCAAAATATGTATATAAATGTAGTGTCGAAATTTGAATTTGAGATAACTAAAATTAATTATAATGTAGCAGTGTAGTTGATACTGTAGAGCAGAACTAGCTTATACTTCTAAATCTAGTTCTATAAGTAGTTGATCAAAAAATTTGATAGGATACAACACAATGTCTTTATTAACTAGGGCCTTGATTTTACGCAGACCCTTGGCTATCTGGTAAGAATCATCCATTCCATGGGTATGTCCACTCCAATATGAATCCTCCTCTCCTTGGGTAAGTCCACTCCGGTATGAATCCTACTCTCCTTGGGTAAGATGGGTAATCTGATAAGTCCCCCAGACTTTAAAATTTTCAAAAAAATTTTACCTAGAATAAAAGCGGTACAATTAGTCCGAATGTACGTTTTATTGGAGTTAGTCAATTATAAAGTGTAATAAGTAAAACCCAAGGAATCAACCATTAAAATCACTCACAATAAAGGAAATGCCACAGCCAGAACCTTGTCAATACTCATAGTCAAAAACATAAAAGTAACAACATAAGTAGAAATCACATAGTATCCTTCAATCTTGAATGCTAATAAAGCTGGTATAAAGTCTATTCCAGTAGCTGTGATATAAAAAAAGACAAATTGTCCGCTTTGATGGAGAACTTCAAGGAAGGAGTTTATGGCAATTAAGACGCATGTTTTTGATTTTAAAGCGGTGTATTTTCCCCTAGAAATTAAATTTTTTTGGAAAATATTTAAAATCCACCAATATTTCCAGGTAATATAGCATACACTTGCATTTAAAAATAGGCCAATTATTGAGGGCAGCATGACCAACGAAGGTAGAAAGAGTTCAAGATGGAAACCAGGGTTCGAGAATGCTATATAAATCGGCTAAAAAATTTTGTCAAAAGTAAAAGAATTTTTTAATTAAAAACTCACTGGCAAAAGATATGTTTGATTCATACCTAAGAAGGATTAGAAAAGATATTTTTATGATAATGAGAGACTTGTAGGAATATGTCTCGTTTAGGCCTGGATTTTGCTTTCAATTGAATGGTTGGATCTCTGAGTAAATTCGAAGTTTTCTTTATGATTTCTTGATTTTTTTTCAGATTTCGGAAGTTCAGGTTACTTCAAACTTAGTGGATAATTAAAACAAAAAGTTAGAGTAAAGCCCAAAAGAACGCGCGGCCATAACAGCGCAAAGCCATGGCTAGCGGAAAATTTCTGGCCCTTATCAATTGTGTTATTAATCTCTTTATCTTGATGAGTGGAATCGTTTAATACTAAATTTGTTACTATTTAAAAATTTTGAAGCAAGTTATGGCTTTGCGTTGTTCTGGCCATGCGTTGTTTGGTTCATTAATTATATCCCTATCAAATAGAATTAATGAACTTTAGGTTTAAATTCATTAACCATATAAAGTGCATTCTAAAATTTTGAAAAAGGTCTTTAATAAATATTTTATCAGTGACAGGTGTAGGAAATCTTAGAAAACATCTGTTTTAATGCACTTTAAAATTAAAAAGCTAGTATAAAAAAATAAAATTCTATTATTTTACTATTTAAAATATAGTGAATTAAGCTTATTATGAAAATATTATAAAAATTTTAATTAAGAATTTTATCGTAATAATGGATTTATTAAGGAAACAGACTTTGGCATATCCGACATGATCCGCTTTACCCTTCTTAGAAGAGGTATTTTTATGATAATGAGGAACTTGTAGGAATATCTGCCTTAGAAAACATCTGTTTTGACATCATCACTTTTTTGACATCAAAACATCATCACTTTAAAATTTAAAACCTTGTATAAAAAATAATAAATAAGCAAAAGCGCAGTGCATAAGTTGTTCGGTGTTAAATTCGTGCCCCTAGAGTCGCTTGTCGCATAACGTCGGAAGTCGCGCAACCGTTTACTTATACACCTAAATAATTAATCTACACAAAAACCGTTTTAAATTTATTCAAGTTTAAAATGAATTTGATTATAATTTTAATAAGCCAATGAATTAAAAATTTGTTTTTACGTTAATTAATCGAGGAAGATATAGGATTCTTTAATAAAAAATTATTTAGAAAATCATTGTTATAACCACCCATTAATTTCATCGCGTTTTATCAATTCTCATCAAGGCTTAACACATTCTTTTTTGCAAAGCACTTTGCTAATAGGACGTGTACAACCCACATCCTTCCATTTACCTTTTGAAATTACACAGCAGTTTTTCTTGCCATAATTACCGTCATCCATGCTTGAAGCATTAGCTGGGCAACCATTTGCCCATGGATTTTTTGAAGTTGAATCCTTAGAAAAGGGGGATATTTAAATATATTTAGCTTGTAAAGCTTGAATCAGCTCTAGATATTGTGGTATTAATTACTTCGCCTCTGAAAAGATGATTCTAAATACTACTTAATGTTGCTTGGAAAGATTAACGATACCCCTCGATATAATTTAGCTTGTAAAGCTTGTAAGAGCTTTAAGAGCTTCTAAACCTTTAAGAGCTCTCTTGTAAGAGCTTCTAAAGCTTGCCTTCCATATGTAAGACCCTTAGAATTAATGAGCTAACGTAAAAGAGAATGCCGTAAATGGAGGAGTCATGCCCTTCAAGTCAGGGCAATAAGTCTTCAACGACGTAGATTGAAGAGTTCCCCTTCAGTAGCATAAGGATAATAGCATGGGATAATTTCAAATGGTTCCCATTCATATCCCCTTATTTTTAAATTTTAATTACAGTTTCGTAATAGCATTTGTTATCTTCACCATCCAAGCAAACAATATCAGTACCATCCTCAGTCACCATACGGTGCATATCAATCCAAACATCCTTTCCGTTACATCCACAATAATGCTTACAAACATGTTCATTCTCCTCCTCAGTCTCAATGGAGCATACGGAGGCGTGGTGCTTGCGACATTTCGCAAGGGCCTGAAAGATAAAATCGAGACTCATGCATGAAGATGCCTTATTACCTTCCAATAGCTTCCCTTAACAGAATATTTATGGTAACTATAACATTTGCCATTATTGAAACATTTCCACTTCCACCCATCTGCCCCACATATATTCGAATTGTTTCCACAACTATTAGGAGTGGATGTTTCTATATCTTCTGTTGTAGCTTCGTCGTATTGCACCTCAGTTGTTGTCTCTTCGGTTGTTTGTGTTGTTAGTCCAACTGCTGTTGTTGTAGACGAGGTTGTGGTGGTTGAATTATCCTCATTTGGACAGTTAGCCGAACAATTTCTTTTACAAATTACACCTCCGAGCAAAGAGTAACATGAAATATCATTCCACTGAGGGTCATTATCGTTAAGAAACATTTGCGTACATCCCTCAATCTCTCCTTTAAAATATTAATAAAATAGTTCGTTATCATAAATCCTCAAAGGACCCGTAGATCAGAAGAATACTAATAATCTATTGGATCTTTCCGAGTCAACCCACACGAAGGGAAGAATCCGAATTTTTATTTTACATATACAAACCACTAGTAGTAGCATTTAAGGAAGATGGACTGCCATACGCCCATGGTCGAACATCACGATTGGGTATTGGGAGTCCATCATAACGTCCGTAGTCGACAGGCGTACCGTCCAACCATGCAGAATGAACTGTAGGATTGTCAAGAGGATGTGCAAACTGAACACGGGAAAGGCCAATCCAAAACGAGCGATAAAGCATATCTTAATTATAGGATTTATAGTTGTGTCAGACTCCAAACGATGTACACCCGAAAGGGTTTTAGTGCTACCAATCGAACAATCTGTACACCCGAAGGGTTTTACCAATCGAACAATCGGTGTCATAGTCGATATATCGTGGCAACTGGTTCTCAATTTGTTCTTAGAGAATGGTTAGGGCTTATAAATTTTCTTTTAAAAAACACAAAAAACACCTGCTAAAAAATAGTTAAATTTTCCTAATATGATATTTATGTCTTAATGTAATACAGAACAGGAGGATTTGAAATACTGTACAGAAGGATTTTTTCAAAACTACCAAGAAATGCGGTGCGGTTGTTATTGTGATCTACTCTTTGCTGACAAGCGTTTGTTTCTTGGCATAACTTCATTAGAGGTCCGGCTATTTGGCCAATAAAATTATTTTCTTCAGGGCTGTGGATACTGACAACTTCACCTCCTTGTTGCTTACAGATCGTGTTTCCCTTAGATTAATATTTTAATTTACTTTTAATTTAAACGAAATCCTTTCCTTATCTACGGATTTATTTCTTAAATTTTGGGCCTGCTACTGATAGAGATCATGATATCCCTTGGTATAGGAGAGCAATTAAATCATTTTTGATATAAAAATTCAATGAAGAGCTATCGCCTAACAGAGCGTGATTTGGTGGATTTGGTTCAATGTACCGCAGGGCTATATTTTCATTATAGCCTTCTTCGTTTTGTTTCATTTTAGGATAAAAACTCTTTAGATCATTTTTCCGTTTAGCACTCAAAATTACTAGAGACTCTCTAGTTGGTTATAATTTGGCTGTAAAGCTGCATTACGGTATGTCAATAGAATGCGGATAGGGGAATTATTAAATTATATATTTTGATTCAATTAAAGCTTTAAGTCTCTCTTTAAATTTTCTCTAGGCTTTAAATCGTTCCTCTAAATATTTTTTAAATTAGAATTTTATCATTCAACCTCAAATATAGTAATCAAATCTGAAATAATAGCCAAATACCCATAGGTGCTTCCATCACTATCAACTCTCGTAGTCCATTTACTAGAGCAACTACAATGGGCATAGTAAGGGAGGATTAATAAAAATAAAATTAAAGGTATTAATGAGGTAATGGACATTTTCAAAAAATTTTATTGAGGTATTGGAGAGAATTGAGGTAATTTAAGGTTTTATTGAGGTATAAAATTTATTTTTATTTTTTATTCGAATGAATTAATTTTTGGATACTCCACTATGACTTATATGCAGCAATATTTTCAAATTTTTAATCCAATAATATTATTTTTCGTTAGATTTTTTGAATACGCAATACCTGACTTTTGGCCATTTTAAAAATATTATTATTTATTTTTGAATATGCAAATCGTTAGAAATTTTTGGCAAGTTTGAAAAGAGGGTTTCTCTCTATCTCTCCTTTATGGCCTTAAATCCACGTTGCAATTTAACTAAATTTGAATTAATAAAAAAAATTTTTTTTCATGTGAATCCAAAAATAAAATATTATTCTTTTTAAACCTTGCAAGGAAATATTTTTTTTAAAAAACCCTAAAATCAAATAAAAAATATTTAAATCTTCTAAATTTAATTTTAGAGAGAGAGAAGAATGCAAACTCCAAAAAATATTATTTTTTATTTTTTAAATTTTATAGTTTAAAATTAAAATTAAATGGTGGATATATTCGTTATTCTATTCAATAAATTTAAATAATATATTAACTGTTGGGGAAATTCAGCTGACGTATTAAGGAAGTGTTATTAGTGTGCTGGTATATCAGAGATGCTTAGTGCCACGGCTATATTTTCCTGAATACGCTTCAAAAAGAGGTAGAACCCATCCATAACCAAAAAGTTCTACCACAATCGTTTTGCTCAAATTAGTTTTTAAATGCGTTTTACCCAAAAATCATAGCCAAGTCGGGATTTTTTATAAACCGACTTGGAAGGTATATCAGTCACTCATGCTAATAGATATATCAGCGAATCTAATAGCTGGAGTGATTTCGAAAGTGCATCAGGGGTTATCGAAACTCACTCCTTTCCCTCAATTTTATATAAGATTTTAAGTTGACATACTTTGGGAACGGACAGCTATCTAAGCGATATTCTTAGATTTACGTAACATTTTAATCCAAAGGGCAATACAGGGATATGCTGACAAAAAATTTATTTTTTAAATATTAAATTAAAATATGTATAGGTAGTATGTCTTTGGCCTAGAATCTGAGTCCAACATAAGTTTGTGCTCTTTAGGAGTACGTTTAATTTCAATTAAAGTTGGCCCATGTCTTGAAAACTCTCAGGTCAGGGTCGAGGTGGTTAGTTTCCTTAACATATATATCATCAATAGACCTACTCATTGAACTCATAAACTAGTCAAGCGAATTTTAATTAGGTTCCAACGACTTTTAAAATTTAATGATACGTATTCATATAATTATTTATCAATTTCATTCAATTCGATATTTCTAATTTTCAAATAATTTCTTTCATTATTCTCCTGAAATATTATTCATAAAATTGTGTATATTTAGAATTTAAATTGTTAATTTATTTATAATTGGGTTTATAATTTTAGTAGAAATTGTTGAGTGAGACAGAAAACTGGGCTTCGATGCTCGGACATTTCCCTAATCTTGATTTTTTTATGAAATTTTTATTTTGAATTAAATCACCTCGCTCAACTCGCATTCTTTCTAGAGGTCCAATCATTGAATCTAATGCTGCCATGGTGGAGCTCTAGTGTATTTCATGTTATTTGTCAATATTATAATAGTTCCAGCTTCTATAAAGGAAGAAAGATAGGCAACTAAAAGTGTTAATAAAACGAATAAACGTGTTCCACCATTCATTCTAATTTAAAATCTTAAAATTCTATAAAAATTATATAAAATAAATTAATAAATATAAAATATAGCTCTTTATGAGTCCAATGGAGGCTTGTTTGTATTTCACTTTAGGTCGTTCCAATGTAAAGAAAATTCACAAAGTCGGAGGGTGGAGGGGGTGGTTGATCCCTAATAATCTTTCCTGTTTATTTCTTATCTAGGACCGGTATATGTACTCAATAATCTCCCGTAGAGCAGCATTCTAGCACATAATAATATATTTGAGATAACTCATAAATCGCATTGGACAGTAGGGTAGTCGATCCGGATATCCAGTTCAGAACAGTTCAGAATAAACCAGTTCTGGGCCAAATCCAAAAATTTCGGATCAGAAATTTTTTTATAACTAAAACTAACTATCAGGACTTTCCCAAGGTCTGCCAACCTCTTATCCATACATAATCATTGAACTCATAAACTAGACCAGAGCCGAAAATATTTTATCAAAGTCAGATGACTTTAAGATAATTAATTCAAATAAGTAGTTACATAATATTTATCAATTTTGTCAAATTACATTTATATTTTTGACATTTTTCTAACTAAACTTTTTGTCGCTTTATGACGAATCTCAAGGATTTTGGACAATTAAATGTTCGCATCATATCTTTCACTGATCATTTCTTTCCTGGATAATATCCTGAAATATTTTTTTAAAAACTTGCTTATATTAAGTAATAAAATTATTTTCTATAATACAAAGTACTACCCTTAGTCCCTACAAATCCTCTTATATCCCCAGATATCCGCTTTAATCCCTCCAAATCCTCCTTAATCACCTCCAAATCAAATTAATCACTCCAATTTCTCTTATTTCCATTTAATCCTACCTTATTCTCATTAATTTGTGAATAAATTAACGAAAATAGACCCAAAACGGCTTATTTTTAGAGCATTACTTTTTTAAAAAAAATTTTACACTAAAACCCCGTACCCCGACCCGAACCCCGCCCCGAAACAATTCGAAAACCCCGTACCCCGACATACCCGCCCCCGAGCGTTCTGGGTCAAACCCTAATACAAATTAAAAATAATTTTAGTTAAAGTTGATAATTGAGACAGAACCAAGGTCCTAGTCTAATTTTCCCTAGTCTCTGCCTTTCTCTAGTCTCTGTCTTGAAAGATTTCTAGGGTGGATAAAAATAATCACCTCTAACGAGTCGCACTTGTTCTGGTGGTTTAATGATTGAATCCATTGCTGTGGCATGACGTTTAGCTCTGTCTTGGCCAGGAACTGAACGTCCTGGTCGGTGATAATGGTACCAAGCATTAACTAAATTTTGTAGACTAATTTTTGTAATAATTTATTAATTACCGTATTTACTCTGGTAATTCCCCAGGGGGATTATTGTTTCAACCCATCTCTAGGGTGGGGAATTAATAGAGACTGGGGAATTAATAAAGACTGGGGGATTACTAGAGTAAATACGGTAATTAAAAAATAGTTTAAGATCAAACCTTCATTAAAAAAGGATAGATTGACAACTATGAGTAAGAATAAAGCAAAGAAACGTGTTCCGCTATTCATTTTTAATTAAAATTATTTGAAAATTCTTAAAATAAATAAAAACATTGTTTAATTTTGACAAATATTAAAAAGAATTTTGATTAAGACCTCTAAAAATTTGATAAAAATTTCTTGTAAAGTGGATAAACGACTCAATCTTTCGGTCCGAGTAGGGCAATTTTGGCAACCCAAACCATAAATATTGGTGAGTTATTGGTGAGTAGACTCACAGAACCGTGTACTCGTCGCCATATATACGCATAAATTTCTCATTGGACAAACAAACATTTTATTGTGCGCGTAAAGGTTGATCGAACACGTGGGAGCAATAATCTGCCATATTACTAAAAATAAGACTAGAGCTTGGATTAGAGCCTCATTCTTAAATATGCCCTATCTAAAGATATGTTTCACCTTATAATTACACCCTTATATCTAGTGTCCCTCTAAATCCTCGAATCCATATTAATCCACCGCTATCCCTTAAGAATCAGAATCCTCTTATATCCCTACAAATCCCCGATATCCCCCGTAATCATTTCTAATCTTATTGAAATATAGTGATTAAACAGCATTGAAAAATAACATAGGCAAGAAAAATTAAATAATTTAATGGGGGTGGGGCTATTTTAGAGGGGGGGGGTATTTTTTCCGTTCGACCTCTAGGGGGGGGATATTTTAAAGATGGGGGGGGGGGGGGGGAGAGGGGGTATTTTTTTGTTCGACCTCTAGGGGGGATATTATAGAGGGGGGGGGGGGGTATTTTTCCGTTCGACCTCTAGGGGGGGCTATTTTAGAGAGGGGGGGGGTATTTTTTCCGTTCGACCTCTAGGGGGGGGGGGGATATTTTAAAGATGGGGGGGAGGAGAAGGGGTATTTTTTTGTTCGACCTCTAGGGGGGATATTATAGAGGGGGGGGGGGTATTTTTCCGTTCGACCTCTAGGGGGGGCTATTTTAGAGAGGGGGGGGGTATTTTTTCCGTTCGACCTCTAGGGGGCTATTTAAGAGGGGGGTTATTTTATAGAAAATACGGTAGTTTAATAAAATATAAATTAATATTAATGAATAATAATAATTAAATTTGCACTGTAATTTATACTAACAAATAAAACAAAAAATTATTATGCAATAAATTTTATTCATGCAATTTATAATAAAATTGCATAACTACTCGCTGAATTTGTTAAATTATAAAAAATTTAAATTACTAATATTCATTTATAATTAATCAAATTTTTAATTTTATTTCCCATTTATTTAAAAATAAAATTCAAAGAGATGTTTTTTAAAACTTGATTGGAATAAATAAATTAATGAGTAAAATCTAGCGATTTTGAGAATTTATTTTTGTAAATTATATTTTTCATTATAACATTTTTATGACTAAATTTAACATCTTGCCTTCAAATTATGATAAATAATCTCAAGGATTTTTGAAGATTAGATGTTTAAATCATTTTTTTCACGAATAATATCCTGAAATATTTTATAATATATAGGTGATTTTAAAAATAATTTTAGTTATAATTCTTGTGTGAATCAGAAAATTCGGTTCGAGTCTTGTCGTTCCCTAAACTTTAGATTTTCCTAGTCTCTTTCTTGAAGGATTTTCAGGGTGAATGAGAATAATCACCTCTTACAGTCGCACTTTTTCTGGCGTTGCAATGATTGAATCCATTGCTGTGGCATGACGTTTAGCTCTTACGTCTTGACCAGGAACCGAACGTCCAAATCGAGGTGGGTGACCAATAACACGTTTAGCTCTAACGTCTTGGTCTTGCACAGAACGTCCAGGTCGAAGTGGGTAAGGCTTATCCTTATGAGGCCCAA
This sequence comes from Meloidogyne arenaria, assembly GCA_036172955.1. Lineage (NCBI taxonomy): Eukaryota > Metazoa > Nematoda > Chromadorea > Rhabditida > Meloidogynidae > Meloidogyne > Meloidogyne arenaria. The sequence continues at coordinate 415,185 of JARQAB010000043.1, forward strand.
CAACACGTTTAGCCCTGTCTTGGTCTGGGACTGAACGTCCCGGTCGAGTTGGGGGCCAATCCCTGGGATACACAACAACACGTTTAGCTCTATATTCTTGGTTTGGAATTGAACGTCCGGGTCGTCCACGTCGACCACCAGGTAATATTAAAAAAGACTCGACTAAATTGTTAAAATTATTAGAAAAATATAAAATTAATAGAAAACCTTCAGTAAAACGGAAAGATTGACAATTATAAGGAATAATGAAGCGAATAGACATGTTATTCCATTCATTTTTAATAAAAATAATCTTAAAATTTTAAAAAATTAATCATGATTAAATAAAAAATTATGGCTCTGGTCCAGATTATGAGTTCAAACTTATGAGCTCACTTGCAGTGTTCATGAATTTCAATTTTGGCCTCGTACTCGTATTTTATACCTGCTTATTTTTAGCCTCATACTCAGTACCACCCCTATTTTTGCTCGTCTCGTACCAAAGTACGAGTACGAATTTTGATACAAACTTTTGAACACTGCACATTTGAGGTACGTTGAACTCATAAACTAGAACAGACTGAAATTATTTAATCGGTTTAGACGACTTGTATAATTAAATCATATGCGTATATTTACTTTATATTTATCAATTTAGTCAAATTACATTTTTAATTTTAACAATATATATTGTAATTTAAACGTCTTGCCTCTACAGTATATCATTACAATTAAATGTTCAAATCATTTCTTTCACAGTCATTTCTTTCCCGGAAAATATCCTGAAATATTTTATAGTAAGAGCGAGGTAAAAGCAAAATCCCGGGCAGGATTCGAACCTGCGACCTCCTTGTAACTATTGCTAGACGCTTTCGCTCACCACATGTACAGAAGCTCTACCTGAGCTATCGGGGCATCGACTAATGCTTACTCTTTTATCATTTAGATGGACTAACCCCCGCATAAGCGCTTTAAATGCTGCTAGTGTGAATCATCCTTACAGTATATTTTTTATAAAATGGCTTGTATTTATAAAGAGAATTAAAATTTAATTTAGAATTCAATTTGGAAATAATTTCAGTTCTTGAGTAGAACGTTAAGCAGTTCCAAGTTTATTCGTACCCTAAGCTCCGCTTATTCATAGTTCTGTCTGGAAGGATTTTTAGGAGAATAATGCTAACTTTTTCTAGCAACTCGCAATTTTTCTGGCGGTGCAATGATTGAATCCATTGCTGTGGCATGACGTTTAGCTCTAACTTCATGGTTTGGAACCGAACGTTTTTGTCTTGGCATTGGAGGTTTCGGCCCCTTTGCTGAAAATTTTTACTGTAATAGAATATCGCCTCTTACGAGATTTTTTGTCTGGAAGGATTTCTAGGATGAATAAAAATATCACCTCTTACAAGTCGCGCTTTTTCTGGCGGTGCAATGATCGAATCCATTGCTGTGGCATGACGTTTAGCTCTAACTTCATGGAATGGAACTGAACGTCCCGGTCGTGATGGCCGAAATGGAAATACGATAGAATCGACTGAATTTTTAAAATCAATTATGTATTTTTAATTTAATTATTAAATAACGAGAATTTTTTTAAAAATACCTTCAGTAAAGAAGGAAAGATTGACGATTAAGAGGAAGAATAAAGCGAATAAACCTGCTCCAACTTTCATTTTTATTTTAAATTATTCTAAAATTCAAAACTTAATAAAAAAATTTAGTTTTTGGTGAATTTTATAGAAAATCGCCTTTGGAAATTTTGATAAAAATGTTTTTAGACAGGCGTTCACGTAGCTTACAAAAGCTAAAATTTGGGGGTGGGGAAAAATCCGATTTTTAAAATATTCTATGATTTGGTCCAGGGTTGCCGCGGGTACAAAAAATCTTTGGGTACTGCTTTCGGGTATCGGGTTGGAGCGTTTTCATTTCGGGTCATGGGTTATGGGCGGCAACGCCGATTTGGTCGTTCCATGAGTTGGTCCATGAGTCCTTGAAATTTCTGTTACTTGACTGTCTTTTCTAGATTTGTCTGTTCCTTGAGTTAGCCCGACATGAAAATTTTGATTTTGCCTTGTAAAGGAACACCTATATCTGAATTAAAATTTTCGAGTCAATTAACCTGATGTCCCATTAAGGCAAAAATACCGTGCTCAAGCTTTCAATGTTAATTCTAAAAATGCCTAGACATTTCCCCGATCTCACCTCAAATCATTATACACCCTTTGATTAATTACCCAAAATAATGTGAGGGTAGGACAGATATTTTAATTATTTTAAATTAATATAAATATTTAAATGAATAATAAAATTAAATTTTCTCTAAATTTATATTAACAAATAAAACAAAAAAAATTAAAATTTTGTTCCTTAAAATGAACTTTTCTGCAATTAAAAATAAAATTGCATAATTATTCGCTGAATTTGTTAAAATATAAGAAATTTAGGTTCCATTTAAATATTCATTTTTAATTAATCAAAATAATTTATTTGCAATTTTCGTTTAAATATAAAATTTGAAGAGACAGAAGTTTTTAAAAAACTTGATTGAATAAATTAAAAAATTTATAAATTAGGAGTTTAAAGTAGAGATGGGCGGTATCGGGATCCTGACCGTATCGAGCGGTATTATACCGGTTTTTTTGAATCCCGATAACTATTTTTTCTGATACCGAGACGGTATCGGTATCAGAATTAGTGTCGGATACCGACGAATATCGGTACTTTTAACACCGTTAAGGATTGATTTCTCAGTTTTTATATGGACGAAATTAGTCGCATGGCCTACTAAAATTAGCAAAATTTTCGCCTGGGCGAAAATTTGGAAGGGTTTCTCTTGGTTTGGAAAGAAACGCTAAAGTGGGCGGGAAACGTATTCTTGATCTTAAGTCCTCCTGATCCGCCCAATACCTTTTGGGGCTCCGACACTAATCTGATTTTTTGGGAGTTGAACTTTTGGGTGAAGACCTTCTGTATGTACGAGTCGAAGCTCTGCATATTGACACTTATGAATTGCCAAATTGTTTAGCATTATCATTAAGTTCAATTTTTACCTTGTGTTTTACTCAATAAAATTTCCAAATGAATAGAGAAAAGCAAAACTTGCTTTTAGATTTAAAAATAGCAGATTTAAAATAGAAAAAAAGATTGGATAAAATTAATTTTATCCAAAAAAGGAACAATCCAAAAAAGGAGCTTTTATCCAAAAAAAGGAGCTTTAATTTTATCCAAATAAGGAGCAACTCCAAAAAAGGAGCAAAGAATAAAATTTAGCAAAGGTAAGTTAGATTTTGGCCTTGCCATTCAAACCCAAAAATAGATGAAAAAGCTCTAAAGTTAACAATTCGTTTCAAAATACCCAGCTGTTTAAATATTATAAATATGATTTGAGTTGAGAGATAGCTTGATGTTTATTTGGTAATTCTTAAAAGAAAAGTGCAAATTAAACGATATAAATACAGCTATGTGAAGTTGAGTAATACACAGTTTTAGTTTCTAACACACTTTTATTATCTTATATCCATTAGGACATACATATTCTCCCTTACATTGAATATAGTTTAAGTATTTGAATATAGTTAAGAATAGAGTAAGTCGAGTACCGAGTAATTGGGAAAAACCTGAGCTCGAGTAATCCGAGTTTGAAAAACCCGAGTTCGAGCTCGAAAACTATTAATCATCAGTGCTGTGTATTGGGCATTTGTTGACAGTAATGCGTTAGATCATCATTCAAATCCCAGTTATTTTCGTTAATCCGTCTATATCCCCTTTAATCCGCCGAAATTCCATGATATGTACACGATCCATGTTGACACCGAGACCCGGGTTGAAAATCAATGGATAATATTATTTCGGAATTCGTGTAGATTAAGGGGATATCGAGTGATAAGAGGAATGAGATGGATATCAAGGGATCCCTCTCTTTTCGCGCCGCTGGCTTAAATTTTGAGAATTTCTGAAAGGCACACACAATTTTCAGAATCGCTCGAACTCGACTTACTCTAGTTAAGAATATAGTTTAAGTCTTTCGCTTTGCGCAGTTTTTTTGTCTGTATCTCGGCCCAATGTTAAGACCGTGGGTTAATTTTGGTGTCATTCGACACAGCTCGACGAGTTCTATAACCTTTGTCTGACTGACCATTTTTTAATACTTTGAAGAAGGAAAAAGGGTGGGGGGGGGGGGTGGGTGGGGGGTACGAACCTCGAACAATTACCATAATTTGTAGTGAATAAAATATTTATCGATTTAATTTTGGAAAATTTAATTTTTGAAATTATAGAATAATATTTTAATGTTTGTTTTAGTAAAATTAATTTTTGAATTTTAACTTTCTCGTGATTTTTGGTCGAAGCATTTATGCAATTCTCTTTAATATTAGCATTCTAAATTTAAATTTCCAATATCTTTTATTTCATTTATTTATTCAGGATAACCCCCATTTTACCGCAAATCCAACTTTTATCTCCTCACTTTAAGCCAATTTTCATGGTGTCATTCAGCTTCTGCAGGAGAATGGTAACCATTCTCAAGCTTTATTTGTGTTCTCTCTATAAAAATTAATTTTACCTAGAACTCTTTTTTAGTTTGTAAATTGGCAAAATCAAAAGTCACTTAATTCTATATAGCGTTTCATTTAATACAGATTGATTGTGGATTTAAGGCAAAAACCTACGCATTCGTTAACAAAATTTTAAACGTGGATTTCTACGTTTAAATTACTCTTAACATTACGCCTTATAGCGGCTTTATATAAATGCTGAGAAAAGCTAGCAATACATATATCATTTTAATTATTTTAATTAATATCCAATTTATTGAAAATAATACTGTTCGTGATACACATCCAAAATCTGTCTAAATGTGTGGATACATATCAGGAATTTTGGAGGCATACATATTTCTCTCCTTTGGAGAGAAATATGTCTATCGACTTTTAAAAAAAGTCGACTTTTAAAAAAAGTCGACTTTTCGACTCCAGCTCATTGACCCATATCACCCCCAAAAGTTCATCTGAGACTCTAGTGTCCAACTACCGATAAGTTCCCAACATACAACCCTACAACATCACTCCCAGGCCCCAAGACCCCCCACTTCTCAAAAACGCGTTATAACGCGTTGAAATGTTCAACCGGCCATTTCAGTGCCAGACTCAAGTTCGGCATTAAAACGGCCTATGCCATTAAACTCCCCATGGCCGTTTACCTAATACCCCCTAGGTCCCATCCAAATCTGCGGCGCGGTTTCCGAGATATTGAAAATGTACAAAAGACCGCTACCCTATGGCGCGATATTTGCGAACCATTTAAAAAGGGTTGACAAGGCACTTTGGTATTAAGACTTTACCGAATTTCGAAAAAATTTTTTTAATCGATATCTATAATCGTGGCGCAGTCGCCTCCCAGCGGACATTTTTCGATCGGACGTACGGTTCAGGAGATAGATAACAAAATTTCTCATGGGAGTTAATCAGGGCCAAATTCATAACATAAAAATTAATATTAAATTTAAATAATTTAAGAATTTAAAAAATGCTTTCTTCTTCAATTAAAATTTGTCTATTTTTGGTTTTAATTTTTGTATTATTCCAATTAAACAATGCCCAATTTGGTTGTGCTGGAGCTCATCATCCTTGTTCTGAAGGAGGACAAGGTTGTTGTTCTGGTTTAAAATGTAATGTTCGAGGCATATGTATTCCGAAATGAGAATGAGAAAGTATGTCTATGAACAGAAGACGTGATGTTATATTATAGTATTTTCACAAAATTTCCTTTCTTGATTTGGCTGTCAAATTCCTTTTCTTTAAACTTTTTTCTTTGAAAATGTAAAATTTAACAATTTTGTTGAATAAAACAAGGGGATATATATGTTGTTAATCTTAGAAACAGAGAAGAGAGGAGCTAAGAAAATCGTAAAAGTTCATTCTAAAATAGCTATTAGGGCCGTATCCTCAACGTCGTATCCTCAAAGATCGCGTCCTTAAAAGTCGGTCCTCAAAGATCGCGTCCTTAAAAGTCATATCCACAAGTATCATGTAGCTATCAGGGCTATTAGCAGACTATTATCGAAGCTATACATCTCCGATGACTTGCCCTTAGGAAGGCTAGTGTAAACTAGTGCATATAAGCTCTCATGAATAATATCTAATAGAGTTGGCCGAGGTCGAGGCCTCGCCGAGACCGAGGCCGAGGTCCTCGCCCATTTTCAAACCTCGACCTCGATTTTGCTGATCTCGGGCCTCGGAACCTCGTCTCGGTCCTCGCCCAAAACCTCGCCGAGGACCGAGGGTAAATATATAATGCATATTTATCCAACAATATAAGGTCCAAATAATTTATAGTTCCTAAAACTATCCACCTCTTACAACACGCATTCTTTCTGGCGTTGCAAGGATCCGTCTAGCATACCGTCTATCTCTGAAGCCTTGGTCTTGAACTAAACGAATCGGTCGTTTCCAAGAAGGTAGTTCAATAAAAGAATCGACTGAAATTTTACAAATTAAAATTTTATGACCTTTTTTGTGTTATTTATTAATTAACAAGAAATAATTTTTAAACCTTCAGTAAAGAAAGACAGATTGAAAACTAAAAGGAACATTAAAGTGAAGAATAAACTAGGGTTGTTGGCGACCGGTTAAAAACCGGTACCCTCGGTTTTCGGTTTTGGCCGGTTTACGACCCCCGGTTTTCGGTTTCGGTTTTCGATTGACCCCCGGTTTTTGGTTAACCGAAACCGGTTTATGCCTGAATTTGCCATACAGAATATTCAATTCATATTTTATCCCATTATTATGCTTCAATGAAATATTCTAAAGATCAGCCAACGAAAATTTTGTTATTTAGAGCCGCAAGTGGAAATACAGTGCTGTGTATTGGCCATTTATTAACTATACTAAGTTAATACTTTTTGTTTACAAATTTTCATTCTTAAAAAGTGAATTTTTATTAAAACGAAAGATTTTCTAAAAAGAAAACAATAAAAAGACAACAAAAAAAAGAAAATAATATATGAAAGAGAGTTAAAGATTAGCGTCTCTCTTTCAAAATTTTAAGTGTAAACATCGAGTGCCTTGACAAAATGGTTCATAAACAAAGGCGTACAAAAGACCTAACTGCTTAAAAGTACAAAAGGACTAAAGAGTTAAAATGTACAAAAGGCCTAACTAGCCTAAAAGTACAAAAAGTCTAAAATGAGCAAAAAACAAAAGGCAAATGTTATTTGTTTTGGATTTGAACAAATTAAGGGGCAAAATTTTGAATTTTCTAAAAAATGTAATAAGTTATGGTGCAAGCCAACGACTTAAAAATTGAGTATGAGAGACTAAATATGATAAGTTAAAAGGGCGAACACTCAGAGTTCAGCAAATGTTTAGGGTCATGGTACGTCATTAAGTGAGAGGCAAAGATCAGGGCAAAACGATCAAAAAAATTTTCAATTCTTAGTTCTGAAATCAAAAGAACAATTACAAGACAAATTCAACGTGAAGAATTTGAGACATCGGCCGCCGCGAGCGAAGCGAGCACGGCCGCCGCAAAGCACGGAAATCTTTTTGCAAAGACATTCGGGGTTTTACCCAAATCTAAGCTTATCTAGATATCTAAGGGTTTCGCGATAACAGCTAGAGATAGGGTTCATAAAGCCAGACACAGGGTCCGAGGGTTCGTAAAGCCAGTCACAGGGTCCGTAGAGACAGGGTCTGAAAAGCCAATAGGAAACTAACAACCACAATAAGTTTTTTCAAAGCTTTTAAAAAAAGTTAGAATAGACAACAAGGGATTTGGTATTAAGACGGATATCCAAGATTTGGTGGGATTAAGAGGTATATGAAAATTTGTTGAATAAAGCAAATATCGTAGTTGGGGCGGACTAAATTTATGTCTTGTGGGTCTTCCCATAACCATAATCCGAAGATTCCCCGTATTTTTTTGTGTTTACCTAATACTTTTTTATTGTCTCCATTAATTAGAGATCGGACCATACAAATATTTGTCGAATAAAATCAAATATTTGATCAAATTTTATTCGATTTTATTTGATCGAATATATGTTTGATGAGCTTTTGAAGATATTTTATTATTCAAATATCAAATAATTAGAAAAATTATTTGATTTTCGTTTTTAGCATGTAAGGATGGCATAATTTCCTTATAACATCGATATGATAAGCGAGATTTTTGCTCCAAGACAAATTATTTATCGTATCAGAACAGTAGTCCACACGTTTGAGTCCACTTTGTATAGGAATTTAGAGGAGATTTTGGGGGATTAGAGGTAGACGTTTTAGATGATATGGGATGATTAAGAGGAATTTTGGTGGATTAAGGAAAATATAGATGGATTTGCCGATCAAAATGTGCATCAGTGGTTTTGGGATTATTGGGTGGATATCAGGGAATTTTGTGGATTTCGAGGGATTAAGAGAAATAACGGGTAATTTGGATGGATATCGACGGATTTGAAGGGATTCTGGAATTAAGAGGGATATAGTCGGATTTTGGGATTAAGAGGGTACGGAAATTCCGGCACCCTAGGGGGCTTGGGAAGGATATCGACGGATTAGGAGGGATTTTGGGACTTTTTAAAATCCGTTGCGGCACACCCCTCTATGGATCTGTAAATAATAAGAGGCATGTTGGGGATTTTTGATTTTTAGGGTGTTAACGTAGGATTTTTAGGACTAAAGTGTGTTTGGGAATAAAGTGATATCTGCGTCTTGAGAAATAATGAGTGATATAAGGGTTTTGATGGTGAATAAGATGTGTATCGAATGGATTAAACGTGATATTTGGTTTTGCGGAATAATGTTATCGGATGTTATGGGTGAATAAAGGGTGATATTCAAGATTTACATAGGAAAAAGGGTGATATCTGGGACTTTGAGAAATACAGAGTTGGGGAATTAGGGATGGTATAGGAGAACAAAGTTATCAACAGGAATATTAGGGGTTTTGTGGGGATTTGAAAAAACAGAGGATTGGAGTGATTAAAATGTAAATCAGCTAATGTTGGGGAAAAAACTGATATCAGGGTTCAGTAAAAATAGAGTTTTTTAAGTTTTTGATGAATAATGAATAATATAGAGCGAAAAAGTTATTTCGGAGGATTTTGGTCGATAAATGTTGATATGTGGGATCTGGCGATGATTTATTGGGTGATTTGGAAAAAATGGTAATATGATGGATTTGGGTATTGTGGGGATTTTCTATTTAGAACATTAAAAGGTGTAGAAAGAGCGGAAGGACGCCGCGAAGCGGCGTCCTTCCGCTCGTTAGCATTAAATACATAAATGAGAGTTTGGTTAAATAAATGAGAGTTATGGGATGTAATAAAAGTGGTCACACAGGCTTAGATATCCTTGCAAATCCTTTGATATCCCCGTTCCAACTCCTTTAATTTTTTAAAATTTTCTCGAGTCTGAATCTCCTACACACCAATCCGTCGAAATTCCCTTTAATTTCGCAAATCCACCTTAATCCTTGTAAATCCTCCGATTTCTCCTTTTTCAGCGCCGCAGGAAATAATTTTGAGAATTTTCAAAGGCCAAGGAGCCAGATTTCTTCCATTTTCTGCGCCGCAGGCGAAAATTTTGAGAATTTTGGAAGGCCAAGGAGCCAGATTTCTTCAATTTCTGCGCCGCAAGCGAAAATTTTGAGAATTATAAAACTCCAATGAAAATTTTGACTTGGTTTTTCACTGTTTTTTTAATATTTAAAATAAATTTCTAGTATAAAATAAAAACTAAAGTTTAAGACTTATATCTGAATTAAAATTTTCCAGCCAATTAACCTGATAATAATAATAATTTATCTGCCATTCAGGCGTTAAATGTTGAAACAAATATATGTAAATGTAATGTGGTTGAAAACAAATAAAATAATAAAAGAGCAACAAATAAATGTGATGTCCCATTAAGGCATAAATACCGTGATGTCCCATTAAGGCATAAATACCGTGCTCAAGCTTTCAATGGTAATTCTAAAAATGCCTAAACATTTCCACGATCTCACTTCAAATCATTATACACCCTTTGATTAATTACCCAAAATAATGTGGAGAGTAGGACAGATATTTTAATTATTTTAAATTAATATAAATATTTAAATGAATAATAAAATTAAATTTTCACTAAATTTATATTACAAGATTTAATACAAAAAAATTAAAATTTTGTTCCTTAAAATGAACTTTTCTGCAATTAAAAATAAAATTGCATAATTATTCGCTGAATTTGTTAAAATATAAAAAATTTAGGTTCCATTTAAATATTCATTTTTAATTAATCAAAATAATTTATTTGCAATTTTCGTTTAAATATAAAATTTGAAGAGACAGAAGTTTTTAAAAAACTTGATTAAAGTAAAATTTAAAAATTTGTAAATTTAACGAATTGACTAACAAATTATTTAAAAAATTTTAATAAGGAAGGAGGATACATCATTATCACTAAAACTCATCTCCATCATCGAATAAAAAATATCTAAATTTACATTCTCTGCGCAGAATGCATGATTTTTTCGAGAGTTATAGGACTATTTATTATCACAAAAAAATCTGAAAATACAAAATACGGTTTCAGTATTGAAAACGAGGAAAATATAGGTGGGGCCATAATTTTGTGGAGGAGTGTACGTACTTACAAATAAGTAAGTCTTCAATTTCATTAGTAGAGAGTCGTTTTAATGCATTTATAAGGTATTTCTGTATACTGTATTACAGGGAACGCGCCGACAGAAAATCAAATTCCCGATTTTCGGGAATCGTAAATTCACGAAATTTTCGAATTCCCGATTTTCGTGAATCATGAATTCACGAGCCAAAAATCGTCGGGAATTCACGATTTTCGGGAATCGTGAATCGGGTCGGCGCGATGCCTGCTGTATTATATTCAAGTACGAGCGAGACCCTGCATATTGACACTTATGAAATGATAAATTATTTAGTATTATTAAAAATTTCAATTTTTACCTTGTGTTTTACACAATAAAATTTCCAAATGAATAGATAAAAGCAAAACTTGCTTTTAGATTTAAAAATAGCAGATTTGAAATAAATTTTATCGAAGTTTTACTAAAATAAACTCCAAAAAAGGAGCAAAGAATAATAAGCTAGGACAAAGGTAAGTTAGATTTTGGCCTTGCCATCAAACCCAAAAATAGATGAAAAAGCACTAAAGTTAACAATTTTCAAAATACCCAGCTGTTTAAATATGATTTGAGTTGAGAGATAGCTTGATGTTTATTTGGTAATTCTTAAAAGAAAAGTGCAAATTAAACGATATAAATACAGCTATGTGAAGTTGAGTAATAGACAGTTTTAGTTTCTAACACACTTTTATTATCTTATATCCATTAGGACATACATATTCTCCCTTACATTGAATATAGTTTAAGTATTTGAATATAGTTAAGAATAGAGTAAGTCGAGTACCGAGTAATTGGGAAAAACCTGAGCTCGAGTAATCCGAGTTTGAAAAACCCGAGTTCGAGTTCGAAAACTATTAATCATCAGTGCTGTGTATTGGGCATTTGTTGACAGTAATGCGTTAGATCATCATTCAAATCCCAGTTATTTTCGTTAATCCGTCTATATCCCCTTTAATCCGCCGAAATTCCATGATATGTACACGATCCATGTTGACACCGAGACCCGGGTTGAAAATCAATGGATAATATTATTTCGGGATTCGTGTAGATTAAGGGGATATCGAGTGATAAGAGGAATGAGATGGATATCAAGGGATCCCTCTCTTTTCGCGCCGCTGGCTTAAATTTTGAGAATTTCTGAAAGGCACACACAATTTTCAGAATCGCTCGAACTCGACTTACTCTAGTTAAGAATATAGTTTAAGTCTTTCGCTTTGCGCAGTTTTTTTGTCTGTATCTCGGCCCAATGTTAAGACCGTGGGTTAATTTTGGTGTCATTCGACACAGCTCGACGAGTTCTATAACCTTTGTCTGACTGACCATTTTTTAATACTTTGAAGAAGGAAAAAGGGTGGGGGGGGGGGGGGGGTGGGTGGGGGGTACGAACCTCGAACAATTACCATAATTTGTAGTGAATAAAATATTTATCGATTTAATTTTGGAAAATTTAATTTTTGAAATTATAGAATAATATTTTAATGTTTGTTTTAGTAAAATTAATTTTTGAATTTTAACTTTCTCGTGATTTTTGGTCGAAGCATTTATGCAATTCTCTTTAATATTAGCATTCTAAATTTAAATTTCCAATATCTTTTATTTCATTTATTTATTCAGGATAACCCCCATTTTACCGCAAATCCAACTTTTATCTCCTCACTTTAAGCCAATTTTCATGGTGTCATTCAGCTTCTGCAGGAGAATGGTAACCATTCTCTAGCTTTATTTGTGTTCTCTCTATAAAAATTAATTTTACCTAGAACTCTTTTTTAGTTTGTAAATTGGCAAAATCAAAAGTCACTTAATTCTATATAGCGTTTCATTTAATACAGATTGATTGTGGATTTAAGGCAAAAACCTACGCATTCGTTAACAAAATTTTAAACGTGGATTTCTGCGTTTAAATTACTCTTAACATTACGCCTTATAGCGGCTTTATATAAATGCTGAGAAAAGCTAGCAATACATATATCATTTTAATTATTTTAATTAATATCCAATTTATTGAAAATAATACTGTTCGTGATACACATCCAAAATCTGTCTAAATGTGTGGATACATATCAGGAATTTTGGAGGCATACATATTTCTCTCCTTTGGAGAGAAATATGTCTATCGACTTTTAAAAAAGTCGACTTTTAAAAAAAGTCGACTTTTCGACTCCAGCTCATTGACCCATATCACCCCCAAAAGTTCATCTGAGACTCTAGTGTCCAACTACCGATAAGTTCCCAACATACAACCCTACAACATCACTCCCAGGCCCCAAGACCCCCCACTTCTCAAAAACGCGTTGAAATTTTCAACCGGCCATTTCAGTGCCAGACTCAAGTTCGGCATTAAAACGGCCTATGCCATTAAACTCCCCATGGCCGTTTACCTAATACCCCCAAGGTCCCATCCAAATCTGCGGCGCGGTTTCCGAGATATTGAAAATGTACAAAAGACCGCTACCCTATGGCGCGATATTTGCGAACCATTTAAAAAGGGTTGACAAGGCACTTTGGTATTAAGACTTTACCGAATTTCGAAAAAATTTTTTTAATCGATATCTATAATCGTGGCGCAGTCGCCTCCCAGCGGACATTTTTCGATCGGACGTACGGTTCAGGAGATAGATAACAAAATTTCTCATGGGAGTTAATCAGGGCCAAATTCATAACATAAAAATTAATATTAAATTTAAATAATTTAAGAATTTAAAAAATGCTTTCTTCTTCAATTAAAATTTGTCTATTTTTGGTTTTAATTTTTGTATTATTCCAATTAAACAATGCCCAATTTGGTTGTGCTGGAGCTCATCATCCTTGTTCTGAAGGAGGATATGGTTGTTGTTCTGGTTTAAAATGTAATGTTCGAGGCATATGTATTCCGAAATGAGAATGAGAAAGTATGTCTATGAACAGAAGACGTGATGTTATATTATAGTATTTTCACAAAATTTCCTTTCTTGATTTGGCTGTCAAATTCCTTTTCTTTAAACTTTTTTCTTTGAAAATGTAAAATTTAACAATTTTGTTGAATAAAACAAGGGGATATATATGTTGTTAATCTTAGAAACAGAGAAGAGAGGAGCTAAGAAAATCGTAAAAGTTCATTCTAAAATAGCTATTAGGGCCGTATCCTCAACGTCGTATCCTCAAAGATCGCGTCCTTAAAAGTCGGTCCTCAAAGATCGCGTCCTTAAAAGTCATATCCACAAGTATCATGTAGCTATCAGGGCTATTAGCTGCCTATAATCGAATCTTTACATCTCCGATGACTTGCCCCTATTACACCAAGGAAGATCACTTTTTCCTTAATTCAGTTGGCCGTAAAATTCATCGAGTCTTAAGGGAAGAGAACTCCGTATATTCCACCCATCCCGGCAGGAATCCCAAATTATTTTGAACTCACAAACTAAACAAAAGATGGAAATATTTAATTAAAGTCAGACGACATGATTATTTGAATCACATTCGTATATTTACATAATATTTATCGATAGTCAGATTTTTAAATTTAAAATTCTAGCCTTGATATTATCACATAAAATATTATTATATTCCTTTATATTAATACATAGCCTTTATATTATCACATTTATATTATCATTTCTTTACCGATACTATCCTGAAATATTTTTAGAATTTATTTAAATATTTTTAATTAAATATTCACCCCTTCTAGTATCCTCATTATCCATCGGTGCAAGTATCGAATCCATTCCTGTAGCATGCCGACTAGCTCTGAAGCCATGGTTTGGAACTGAACGAATCGGTCGTATCCACGAAGGTCGTTCAATAAAAGAAGACTCGACTGAAATTTTTGAAATTAAATATTCTTTTCGAATGAAATATTGAATATAAGAAAAATTTTTAATAAAAAACCTTCAGTAAATAAAGATAAATTGATAATTAAAAGGAAGAATAAGGCGAATAAACATGATCCACCATTCATTTTTATTTATAAATTCTAAATTTCTAAAAATTTTTATAAAATTTAATTAATAAATAAAAAAGAAGGCTCTGGTCCAGCTTATGAGTCAAATGGATAATTGTCTATAATTCATTTAATGCTGTGGTTACATAAAAGTCGCTTTGCGTTTTGCGACAGAAAATAGCATACAAAATGATGAGAGACAAAATCGCGCGCGATTTTGTCTCCTCTTTTTACATTATCTTTTCTGTCTCAAGACGCGCGCGATTTTTATGTAACCGTAGCTTAAAGTCGGTTAGATGTTACTTAAATTCTCAAGGTCATGGTAGAGAATGAAGGTTCCAATTAAGGCCTTCCTGTTTTACTCTGATCTACGGTCATCATATATATCATATTATCTCACATAAGATGCGTTCTCTTAAATATCTTCTGACATATAAATTGAACTCATAGCCTAGACCAGTAGCCAAAAATATTTAATTAAAGTTTTTCAACTTCATAGTAAATCATGTACATAACTTAACATAAAATTTATCAGTAATTAAATTTTTAGATTTTAATTTATCTTGCCTATACCGTATATGCTTTATTAATTACCCCCGCTCTATTAATTACCCCCTGCAACCAGAGGTTGAAACAATAATTACCCAGGGTAATTATTAGAGCATATACGGTATATTATAATGATGAATTAACTTGTAATTATTTGACTCATTGACAGTCAAACCTCTCTAATAAATTTAATCACTTGAACCAATATCAGCATTACTCCAGCAATTTATCAATTTGTACAGAGCGTCATGGCATCAGAACGCGCTTTCCGTTTATAACTATAGTTCCGTCTGAAAATATATTTTGTTTTTTAAATTAATAGTAGTAGTCACCTCTTGTAACACGCGCAGTTCCGTCATCAATGGGAACTGAACGCCAATGACGATAAGAACGATGTGGTCGATGCGGCAAAGTCCAAGGAGGTCCAATAATAGAATTGACTAAAATTTTTGAAATTAAATATTTTTATCTAATGAATTTAAATATGAAATACAAGCATGATCAAGGTTAAGATTTTACTATCCATATCTTTATAAAAATTTTTTAGCTGTCTTTCAAGCGGAAAATGGTCTTTCTATAATAAATACATTATTTATCCACCCTAGGGTTGTCGGTTCTGGACCGAAACGAAGAACCGAGGACGATTCAAAGAACCTCGGATTTTTCGGTTCGGTTTGGGATATCCGAAAAATTCCCAAAAACGGACAATCCTAATCCACCCTAATCCACCTATGTATTAGGCACTTTTTTCAAAATTTATATCCGTATTCGCCAGTATCCATGTACATGACTAATTGAATATAAGAAAATTTTTTATAAAAAAACCTTCAGTAAATAAGGATAAATTGACAGCTAAGAGGAAGAATAAGACGAATAAACTTGATCCAGCTTTCATTTTTAATTAAAACAATCTTAAATTCTAAAAACTTGTATAAAAATTAAATAATAGAAAATCATCTCTTGTCTAGTTTATGAGGCCTATGATAGATATTTATGAGGCCTATTATCTCATAGGTTATATATCCTTAAATAACTGTTCGACTTATAAAATAACCTTTATTAATCGTTAGTGTTATAAAGATTTTTAAAATTAATTAAATATTTAAATGAATAATATAATTAAAGTACCACTTAGTTTATATTAACAAATTAAATAGAAAAAAATATTCAAAATTTTGTTCCTTAAAATATAATTTTTGCAATTAAAATAAAATTGCATAATTATTCGCTAAATTTGTTAAAATATAAAAAATTTAGGTTCCATTTAAATATTCATTTTTAATTAATCAAAATATTTTATTTCCTTTTTCGTTTAAAAATAAAATTTAAAGAGATAGATGTTTTTTTAAAAAAAACTTGATTAAAGTAAAATTTAAAAATTTAAAAATTTAACGATTTGATAAACAAATAATTTTTAGAAAAATTTTAATGAAGGAAGAAGGATAAATCATTATCACTAGAGATCGGACCGTACCGTACTACGTCCGTATTTTTCGGTTTTTTTCAGTATTTTCGGGATATTTCGTATACGGAACAAAATTTTTGAATTTTATCGGTATTTTTCGGTATCGGTAAAATTTTGATCTCTATTTATCACTTTAACACATTTCTCATGATTGAATACTGAAAAAATATCCTAAATTTTTTACTTAAAAATCGCTTTTAGCTAAAGAATGAACAGAATGAACTATAACAATTAGGCTTCATCTAAATTTATTCCATGCTTTCTAATAAGATGCCTTTTGAAATTTGACGAACTAGATCCTTTTTTAAATTTAAATACAGCTTCACAAGTATTACATCGAGCAAATCGGGCACCATCCTTATTGAAATGCGTAAAATAACTCCAGACGGGTGATGTAACTAAATTATAAAATTTTTACCTATTAAATATTTTGTGGATGGGGTATCAGTATTATATAGAATCGGATCATTATAAATAATTCGCAAAAAATATCCAAATTAGTATAAAAATTGAGCACATGGCATGACATTTAAACACTAGTGACTTAAAATAAGGATATCCATCTTGACCCGTAATCCACGTTTATACACTTAATCCGTTGATATGTGCCAAATTCTTAGATCCATCTTTGTCACATCAAATCCCCTGATAACCTACTTGATATACTAATTTAAATATTTTTACATATATCCGCCGATATTTCTCCATGTCGCTGAGAAATTGGTTTACCTATCTTTGTCTAGAGTTTATCAGCATTAATCACCGATATCCTCCAGTTCCCTTTTATTCTTCCGATATCACTTCGAATTACCTATATGATATCCATATTTTGCGTGATTTCAAGGGATCAAATGATGTACGTTGGATATTAATGATTTGGATATCTGAGGATTTTGGATTAGAGGTAGCGAAAAAATATCGGTTGATTGTGGAGGATTCATGATTCAATGATCACTCTTAATCAACCAAAATCATTTAATATGACTCAACCTTCATTATTCTCTCAAATTCCTTTATCCAACCTTAATCCAATAATATCTTCTAATTCCCCTTGATCAACTCAGAACTCCTTTATCACCCAAAATCAATCTCTTTATATCCTACAATCCACTTTTACCCAACCAACTAATCACAATATATCTCCTTAAAGCTAAATAAAATAATTCGTGTAAAATTAATCCTTTTTTATTATTTTTTCAAATATAGGGGGAAAATATTTAAGGGGGAGTATTATTTGAAGGGGGGAGTTTACTAATTCAGGGTGGAGTACTATTTTAGGAAATACGGTAAATGACATGCTGGCTTTTTAGATCACAAAACTCACATTTAGTGGATTTTGGATTTTCCATATTTGCCTGGCCAATGTCTGGCGGATTGCGTAAAAGCTGTTGAAATATTTCGACATTTTGTGTTTGTTCTAAATGTTGATTTTGATCGAGACCAATATTGTTTATATCTGCATATGTATAATTAAATATTTTTATATTTCCAAAAATGATTGCCTAATGAGTCTTTATTAGGGTAGCAAACCGACCCTGGGAGTCGGGAGTGTTAGGGATCAGCGCACCGCGATAAAGCCTTCAGCCCGTGGTAGAGCCTTTGTCTAAAAAATCCTCGGAGTCGAGTTCGATGCGAGTTGCGTGTTTTTGAAATTTAAAAATACTCTTTAGGACTGTCATAAAATAGATTTGTATAATAATTTAAATATATTAATTTAAAATTTTGTTCAAAAACAGAAAATTTTCTTACATGGATTTTTACTAGAGACGTCCGAGGCTCTCGGTCTTGAGTCTTGATTCCGAGACTTTTCTTTGGATATTTTCGGTCTTTGTCTCAACTTTTTTGAGCTTTTTTAAATTTATACCCCTAAGAATTGAACTCTTTTGGAACCCTAATTTTATTTCCAAAATGGAAGAAATTTGGCCCTTGACTTTCCAAAATTCTCAAAATTTTTGCCTGATCCGCTAGGAAGATAAGATTCTTGGAAGATAAGATTCCTCGATAATCTCCGAATCCCGCGACATCACTCAGAATTCACTCGAATCCCCCGCAATCGTTTGATATCACTCGATATCCCCTTAATCCACTCAAATCCTCTGAAATAATAAATTGCATCGACTTTCAATCCAGATAAATTTTCCCTAAAAATATGATATGCAAAAATTATTATTGCCTTGTTGATTATTTTCTCCGTCAATATATTGTTGATATTGAAAATACTGATTAAAAGCTTCATTATCACTGTAAAATACAAAATTATATTAAGGTTATTTGGAAGCTTTAAAAAATTTATTTTTTAAGGTTCGAAACTCAAAAAATATTTTAAGAATCAAACTCCTTTTTTTTGTCTAAGAAACTAAATTAAACCGATAATCCCAATCCGAAATTTTATCATCATAGGTTGCGTGAGGCGATGGAAAGTCAAATAATCCTTGCGATTCATGAGTATGCTCATACTAAAATTTTTATCATTATACAGGACTAATATGAATATTGTTTCATGAAATTTACAAAACTGTGTATATACATATTGATAAAAAATCTATAATTAGAATTTCAAAATTTTAAACAACTCAAATTGAAAATATTCTTAACTTAGACTTTAAACTATAGTCTAAGCTAAACACGAGGATTTGGGGTAGATAGGGGAATATCTAAATATTTTTACATTTCTCCAAAACTACCTGGGATGATGGTGTAGCCTCGTTTTGGTCTTAAAATAAATTCAATTATTATTGAAATATTACTAGGTACTCTTTTGTTATCTCTCCCCCACTTTCATTTTTTCCGAATTTTATCAGACATAAATTTTCCATTTTTTGTCCAACCCGACTGAATCCTATATCATTCGAAGGCTTTCAATAAGTGCTAACTTTTTCCCGATATATGCTACAAGTCCGATCACCTATTGAAAAGTTACAAGTCAATAACTGTTAGAAAGGACAATTGGTTGCACTTAGCGACTTGTAACTTTTTAATTATGATTAGACTTGATACATCCAGTCGAGAAAATGATAGCGCTTATCGAGTGTTTTTGAATGATAAAGATTCAATAGCATTGGATTAAGCTTAAAAAAGTTATAGACGATTAAATTCACATAAAGGAAGGGTGGAATAATAGAAGCTTACCTATTACGAACCTCCCTCTAACACCCCCCCCCCCCCCCCCCAATTATCGCTTCAATGAAGATAAATTCTTATAGTTTATATAGAGGACTCGAGGATTCCAAATAGGGATCGCGTAACCGTAACCCTATCAACCTGCCGATTTCTTATTATCCCCTCAGAATCCATCCTTTCGAAATATTATGTTCCATACCAAATATTACTATCTGAAACCTTATTATCTAAGCTAATTACTCAAGAAAATATGGTAATTAATAAGTGAATAATTTTGTTAGTCAGAATTTTACCGTTATGTTTATGCTTATCCTTATCATTTCGTCCTGTTGCGCATACTTTATCCTGCACCAAATTCAAAAAATAAATTACTATGAGACATTTTAGAAGAGTAAAACGAATTCGGTAAATAAAGCGCATTTCTAAAAATTATATAAACTATGTAAAAGTATTATGATACCGGACTGGGACACGGATACAGATTTTGGTATCCGTATCCGCAGGCATTTTTATAATATCTGTATCCATATCCGTATCCATGACTTAGTCTGTATGATACTAAGATAATGATTGTTAAAAGAGTAGATTTGGATATATAGTAAAGCATAAAGCTATTTAATTCCTAAGGCTGTGAAGTAGATGGTTCGCTCCCAGACGTGCAATAGCTTACGGAAGGAATAGCTATAGTCCAGCTCTGTTTTACCAAATATATGTAGCATATTATGTATATTATTATCTCTTCACAAACTTTAATAAATATTTATTAGATTTTTATTTTACAATAAATATTTTTAAAAATTAAATTTTATTTAAGTCAGTCGTAAAGCAATAAATGGTAATAGACAGGCCCATGTTTAGTGATAAACTCTCACGCGCGCACCTTGACACTATTTTAAAAATTTTCAATAATTGATTAGGCAAAATTTAAAAATAAATTATGAAAGTCTACTATAGCCCAGCTAGCTAGAGAATTAGCTAGCTATAGCTCAGCTAGCTATAGCCCAGCTAGCTATAGCCTAGCTAGCTATAGCCCAGCTCTTATGTTTTGCGAGAAACGCGCCGAGTCTAGGCAATAATTTAAAATTTTTCAATAATTGATTAGGCAAAATTAAATAGAGAATTATGAAAGATAAATAAAAAAATTAAATAAAAAATAAAAAAGTTTAAAATTTATAAGAATCAGTCGGACCTTAATATGACAACTTTGGAAGTAAAATACTTGTGTCTCAAACTGGAGCAGACCAACGTACCGCGAGCTCAACGTACCTCAAGCTATAACTTTTTTCAAAATTGCTGGATCCGGGACTATTTTTAGCGCAAAATTTTATTTTCAAAAACAAGATAATACTAAAGTTATACCGTTAACCGCTAAGATTTCAATGGCGGTATTAGCCGGTATTTACCAGAGACCTATATCAATTGCCCGCAGATCAGGTTTCCTAGCATTCAGAAATTCACAAAATTTTCGCCTGCGGCGTTAAAAAATGAAAAACTCTGTTTAAAACTTAAAGGAAATATTGAGAAATCTGTGCGTAATACTGAGGTGCGTAATATTAAAAATTCCTGTGCTTTGAGGAATTTGGAAAACTTTGATAGGAAATTATTATTTTACTCTTATAAATTCTTATATCCAGTTCTATTTTTTATCTATATATTATACGTTCTGTTTATATCCGTGGCAATTTTTGACCTACCGTATATCCTTTAATAACTACCCAAGGTAATTATTGGTTCGACCTCCCGCTAGAGGGATTAATTAAAAAAGGGAGTGTAATTATACGAAGCTTAAAATTTTAACGTGTTTTAGGGCATTGTTGGGGGTAATTATTGTTTCAATCTATCCTTGATTGGGGTAATTAATGGAAGATGGGGTAATTATTTGAGGGGGGCAATTAATAGATGTTATAAGGTATCTGTCATGTCCGATGTTCATGCTTTGGAAAAATTGTGGATGGAAGATGGAATAGAACCATCACGGAAAGGGCCCAAACCGAAGCACAACCGACTGTGCCACCATCCAACCCAATGCTGGGTTATTTATTTTCATTTATATTCTTTCTGCAAGTGCGGACGCAACAGTATCCATGTCCGTATCACGCCTGATTTTTCGTTTATTTTGCCCCTAAATATCATAAATGGTCATTGGCACAAATACAAAATTTTATTAAAATTTATCTGGCAAAATCGAATCATAAAAAACACAATATATCAACAAACAACTGATTGATTTTGTGTTATGTGGTGTGGTTAAGAGAAATATAGAAACAATTTAAAAAACAATTTTAAAATTTAAATAAATTTATTGTGCAAATATTAGCGCAAACGTGAAAATAAAATGAGACTAAGACAATGTTGCGGTCAAGAGACCTCGTCAAGTTTCAACGGAATACAGTCGGATCTTAATCATACATGTTACCAATTATGGTGGAAAATTATGAAGGAAAAGTGGATGTGGGCTGAGGTGACTTATAATTGAGTGTTGGCTCAATAGAGTTGGCAGGTCCTGGCCTCATTTTTATCAGGCCGGCCCGATCAAGTCTTTTTCGGGCCTCATTTTTAACAGACCGGCCCGATCAAGTCTTTTTCGGACTTCAGTTTCTTCGGGCCGGCCCGATCAAGTCTTTTTCGTGCCAAAATTCGATGCCTGACTCAATCTCTCGGACCGGGCCGGATCGGGCCCCCAACCCTACTGGGGAATCATCGAATATCCGGTTCCGAAATCCAAACATAAAATTCTATCCTAAAATTTTCAGAATGGATATCCACCAACCTTAGTTACCAACATCCAATAGCCAATACCCTAGAAATTGTCCATATAATAGAGAGGGTGTGAATCTGGGTGAAAGTAAACCAAGATCCGACTGTAATTTCAAATAAAGTTTTGTAAAAAATTTTCATAATGATCAGTTCGATTGCATTTGATTTTTGTTTAAGAAAGCATTTGGTACTATGAAATGCATTAAATAAAATGTAAAAGGATTTTAATAATTTCTGCAAAAAAATTTTTTTACAGTCGTCGTAATTATATTTAAATTAAGAATGGAACAAATAATGACAAGTGAAGGTGGGAGGGTCGGGGGGATGGAGGATTTTTCTGAAAATCTTTTAGAACAAATAAGTGTCGAACCAGGCTATGGGCCCATGGTGTAGGTTTTAAAGGCTTAAATTCAAGATATCCTAACATTATAAGATGGGGCATCTGTATTCTCCTACCCTAGCTACACCAACCAATGGTTTGGTTCCGAAATCCAAACTAGAGACCTGATCGAGACAAGATCTTCACCAGAAATCTTGGTTATCGAGTTTGAGTCTCTCGGATATGAGCTTCATTCTCATGCGACACTCACCTTCCGATCTCTAGTTATATGACACTATCAGGAAAAAATTTTCAGAAATTTATAGGACCGAGTTGCTTGTCTAATAAAAAAATTATAAACGAAAAATAGAAAATAAAAATGATAAAAAGAGGAAATTATGGCAATCCCAAATAGGAATATTGTTAAAAAATAAAACAAAAAAATTAAAATTTTGACTTCAAAGCCAAAAATACTCAGAAAAAGCTTTTTAAAATTAAAAAAATTTCAGCCCAACAAACACTTATCGTCCTTAACCGAATTTGTTTCTTGTTTCTCTCCTTCCTTCAAAACTTCTTGTTCAATTTGCTGATTTTCTTCTGCTTTGTTTTCTTCTTTAATTTTTTTAAAATGTTTATTGTGATGCTGTTTAGCTGCTAGGGAAGGCTCGCTTTTAGCTCGTTTTAGATATCGTTGGTGCTTGTTTGAGGCAACGTCTTCATCTGTCTCCACTATTATTGGTACATCATCTGGTTTTAAATAAAAGTATATAAACTAGGGTTAATAAAGACGGATCTGAATAAGTTAATTGGTAAAAGGTAGGCGAAGACAACGAGTAATGATGCCCCTGGATATCGAGGGATCTGAGGGTAACTAAAGGGACTTCGAGGGATAGGCCTTCTGAGGTTCCAGGCATAATAGATTTTTCCCTTAAAGATAACAACTCCTTCCCACTCTTTCTCCGTTATTGTAAGTCCTCATATGGGGAGGGGGGCGAGACCAACTTCGGATTGAGCCTAGGACCAAGCCTTAAATCTCGGGAAATAGCAACCAGAGTGAGAGGGAATTTTTGTAAGAGAAGATATTCTACTCTAAGATATCGACAGTAGTCACCTCGATTCCATGATGAAGTTTAAAAAATTAAGAAATTAAAAAATTTTACCATGTTCCCAATCAGTTTGTTCCTGATCTGTTTTCGGATGCAAAGCACGATAATGATGTTGTTGGAGTGAATAGCCAAATCCACCAATATATCCTGCACGTTTCTTAGGCTGTTCCTGTTGATGAATAGTCCTTTGGATTTTTGCTGAGAGACGTCGACTGAGGCGGAAAAGGCCAGAATTTGATAGCTAAAAATATACTCTCTATTTTATTTTTTAACAAATTTAGAGAAAATTTCCATATTAATAGGGGATTAATAGGTTGGGATTAATAGAGATATGTATCTCCCTTTATGAATTTTGGAAAATCCATTGTCCAAGGATATGCGTAAACTAAATCAAGTGGGATAGTATTAGATGCCGATTTCCTCTAAAATATCGACAGCCTCTAAAATAACCCCCCCCTCTAGAGGACGATTGAAAAAATAGCCCCAGCCTCTAAAATAACCCAGCCTCTAAAATAGCCCCCTCCTCTAGAGGTTGATCGAAAAGTATAACCCCTATGGGGATATTTTAGAGGAAATACGGTATCTGGAGATATCTTAAACACACTCTGACACAGAGCCGAGTAGAATTTAATGAAATACAAAAATTCACCCTATCCGTATTTGCAGATTCACTCATAGCACTAGCACATTGCCTTCTAACTGAATGCCCATATACAGAATCTAATTCCCCACTTTCTCCCAAGTCCAAATTTTCAGCTCCGGACGCCCCAAATGTTGCAGCCAGTTTTTGTAAGTGTTTGGCACTCAATCTCATAGATTTTGCACTTTCTGCAAAGGCATTCTCGTTTTCATTGAACGTGTCAATTTCTTCTTCCTCTGTATTGGTCGAAGGTATGTGTTCCTCGATTTTACGGTGTTCTTCAGGTGAAAGTGTTTTAGCGCTTTCTGCACAGCCAGAATCTGAGGAATCTGCCGATTTGTCCAGTTTGTGTGAATAGGCAAATCTTGAAATATTAAGGGATAAGAATACAAAAAAATTTATGAGGAAAAATTGAAGTTAAGGAATGAAGTAACTAGAACGAAACCTCTTAACAGGAACAACTCAAAAAATTTTTATTAGGTCCCATTTCTAAAGGCCATTCCCCTCCCCCCAAATTGAAGTTGAGGAATGAGTCTAAGTACCTCAAGTCAATTTCTATTTTTCTAAGTCAATTTCTAAGCTATCGTCAGATGGATTCAAATGAATGGTTACTGTAACTCATTCATGACTCTTAATCTCCCTCAATTTTAAAGATCCTTTTTTATTTAAAATTTTTAAGACTTACTGCTCTCCGATCTGCACTTTTTGAATAGCATTTTCCACTTCCCCTACCACGTTTGTAAGAATACGACTTGACCAACGATGACTTATTCTATCTATGCCTAAAGACATTTTGTCTTCTGGGTCTTTTTCTGATGAAACAACTATAAAAAGTTTTTTTAATTTGAAAAATTATTAGAATTGTGCCACAATAATAGACACAACTTGGGGCCAAAAATGGTAATTTATAAAGAGGGGTATAATAAATGGTATTTTTAATATGCTCCCTCAATTTGTGGCTAATCTGGGCCTCATATACGTAGGAGGGACAAAAATTTTGCTGAATTATAGTGGGTATATTGGATAAGATATTGCCTAATCCGAGTGGCTAACCAAATTTAAAAATAGGTATATTAAGGTATCTTATAGTCAGGCATAATTGTATAATTTTTACCTGCAATAGCCTCGACATCAGTAGAAATAATATCCTTTTCTGTTGAACAACAACGTCGGATTTTATAAAATAATCGAATAAATGGAGGCCTCTGTTTTGGCTTTCTTGGCAAGACAACAAATAAAATAAGCTGCGCAAATGCCAATAGACTGCCAATGCCGTTTGGGGTCTTTAAAAATTTTTAAATTAATTATAAAAATTTTTGTGATACTCACAATCAAGTAAAAGTCCCATACTAATAGTCCATAAATAAACCATTCTGTAGAAACCATAAAGTTGGCAATACAAAGAGGTAAAGGTAAGGTGGACGTTGCACGTCGGCGTATTACTACTCGCTTAAAAATATTTTTTTAAATTAATTTTCAAGTAGTTTACCAATCCACTCAAAGGTGCAGCAAAGTCCATAGTGTTCAAGGTTGTACATATAATGCCCAAAGGGTGAAAAACCTTTTGGCCAAAGATATGAGCCAAGGCTACTAGCGCTGAACAAATACCCACAAGAAGAAGAATTTTGATTGAAATCCCAAGCTGAGTTAATAAAAAATTAGTTCATTATATTTTAATATAGCTTTATGATAGTTAATTATGCTATAAATCAGAACTAAATTAATAATTATCATGTAGTTGATTATTATAATTCTGATTTATAATAATTTTGTTTCATATAATACTGTTTTATTATATCAAATTTTATAAAATTTTGTTTATTAATTCTGATTTCTTAAATTCTGGTTAGTATTACTCTGAATTAAAAATAATTCTGATTTTTTTCTGTTTAGTATAACTCTGATTTGAAAATAAATCTGATTTACAAATTCTGATTTCTTTTATTCTGGTTAGTATAACTCTGATTTAGAAATAATTCTGATTTATTAGTTCTGATTTATTCTATTACTTATTATAACTCTGATTAAATAATAATTCTGATTTTCTGGTTTAGTTTATTTTTTAATATAACTCTGATGTAATAATGATTCTGATCTATTAAATCTGATAAATATAATTCTGTTTATTATAACTCTAAATACATATATAATAATTCTGGTTTATTATTAATTCTGATTAAATTAATTCTGTTTAGTATAACTCTGATTTAAAAATTCTGATTTATTAAAAATTCTGATTTAATATTACTGTCTGTTAATTATTAGATTTATTAATAATTCTGTTTACTTATATGTATAATTAAATAAATCTGTCTCATTTAGTAATTCTGTTTATTAAAAATCTGATTAATTAATCATTCTGATTTAATTTAACTTTTATTTCTTAATAAATCTGAGTTTAAAAAATTTCAGAATTTACCTTCTTTTTAGACATAAACCAATAGAATATAGTATAAGTAGAGTAGAGCAAAATTTGTGTACCGGTTACATACATCACAGTATTGTCACCTTTTAAGTAAGCGTAGACAATCCAGCAAGTGCCTCCAAGTACTCCCATAAGGAATGGAGCACCGCTGATTTCGTCCGTGTCTTTTCTTTTCCATATTTGACGGCAGATTGGGCTAGAATTAAATTTTATAAAATTTTGTTAAAATATTTCTAAAAATATTTTTTAAAATTTAAAAATTCTGACATTCCACAGAAGAACAGCCCTACTGTCGTGAAGAAGGCGAGAGTTGAAATAAATTTAATAAAAGTAAATTCTCCGTGGAATACGTCAAGCATTATGGAAGATTGTTTTTAGGATCTGAAGCTTCTTTAAGGAAATCCTGTCGTCAAAATGGAGATAAATTAAAATTAAGCAAGGCTTAATTATATAGAAAATACCTGAAATTTAAAGAAAAACATAAAAATTTATTGAAAAAAAATTTTTTCGTAAAAAGAGATAGAAAATTTTGGCAAAAAAACTTGTAGCCACCCATCTCTGGTTGAGTGAAAAAATTTTTAGTGAGAGTAGGACACACTATGAGAAATGCACTACTAATATTTTAATTTTATTTTGACGTGAAAACAACAAAAAAATTATTTTTAACACTTTACTTTTTGTTTGTTTATCAACTTTGTTTTTTCTTTTTTTGCATAATTTTGGTCTGACCTAGTTTTTTTCTTCCAAAAAATCACGTGAATTTTATATGCGAGATTTCCATATAATATTATTTATTGTCGCAATAATATTACTTTATTAGTAAAAAATAAATAAAAATTTTAAAATAAAAAATAAAATGAGTCTCTCTCTAATAATTATCAACTCACTCTAATAATTATCAACTCACTCTAATAATTATCAAAGTGGCAAGTATGATTTACTTCAGGCGCGCATAAGGATCCCGCTGATTAAACTGATCAACGCTAAAATAACGAACCAAATTTAGGGGTTATATTTGTGCTAGATTTTATTAATAATAGAGCCCGGACGGTGCCGTACTACGATTTTCGGTATTTTAGTAAGACTAACATCCAGCAGAAAATTCCGAGCTCTAATTAAAATCTCAACTCTAAGGACGTTCTAAGGACGTCCAAAGAAGATGCTCGTTTTATATAATCAAATTTTAAAACACCCAAATTTTGTATTAATCAAATTCAATAATTAAAAACTTCACTTTTGCTGTAATAAAATAAAAATGACCTCCTCTCAATAAATAGATTAATCATAGTTTAAAAATATAGTGAATAAGCAGTGAGACAAGTATGACTGTAAATAAGGTCTTCGAGAAAATGAGTAAATAAAATTTAAAAAATATTTAAATAAGTAAATCGTGAAGAGAAAACTGAAAATTAATTTTGATTAAAGATAAGATTGAATAGGATAAGGAGAAAACATATGATCGGGATACGAAGAATGTGGCCATCAACAAGGGGTCTATAATATCACATCAGAGCAAAGATTATAGAAGTAATCTCGGGGATCTTAGTTTTAATTTATTGAGGAAACCAAGTTGTTGGACAGATGACTTGAAGTGAGTCAGAATTCTGACATCTTAGCGTTTAAATTGAATTAAGATTGAGCAGATCAGGAATGTCGCTGATCTCTTTGGGCTACTGCAAGCCTTTCACTTTGGGCTACCGCAAGGACGTTGGGTTACCACAAGCCTTCATAACCTAAAAACTCAACTGGCTAAACAGTCCTAAAATAAATATTAAGATTAAATTTTGTAAACTATTTTATTTTACACAACGTAAAATAAATTTTATAATCGCTCGGACGATAACAAAATAAATTTTTATTTATTTTAAATTATTTAAATAGGTATTAGAATATTTATTCTAGATTTTTCTCAATTTCCCATGGCTAGTAAATAAGGAAAAATGGGCAATAAATACATGGTGTACTCATAAATGATAAAAATGCACTCAAACCGTTTCGGACTGCACTGAAAATTAAAAAGAAAAAAAATTGGGGAGAAAAATATTATCTCGATAAATATTTTTATGATGATCCTCTCCGTAATGCGAGAGAAGGGGAAAGTGTTTTGTTTATGTATTATATTAAAGAGACCGCCCCGCCTTTATTTTGCCCTAGCGTTTTGCTTAGAAACGCCCATGGTGAATTTCCAGTTTACAATTGTATATAACATTAAAATATCAGAATTTATATAATAGAGAATAGAATAATAAAATATATATCAGAATAATAAAATTTATCAGAATTTATTTAGAGCTAATAAGTTTATTTTAAATAATTAGAATTCAGAATTATGTATAATTATAGCAAACAGAATTTTGTATAACTATGGAAAATTAAAAATAAACTTAAAGTCAGAAAAAGTTTATTTTCTGATTTAATATACTTTATGCCTATCAGAAAATAATAACTCTAATAAAATCAGAATAATAAACTTGATTAAACCAGAAAATTATAATAAACTTTAAATATAACTGAATATGATTTCTGAAAATTTTCTGATGATTTCTCCAATAACAAGTTTATTTATAAAAGAATTTTTTATGTGTTTAAATGAGTGTTACAAAGGGAATTTATTTTTATAAAATTAAAAATTGAATATAAGTAATTAATTAATATTGAAATTAGAAGAAAAAAGTACTTTTTGGCCTTTTCTTGACTTTTAAAAGTTTTCTCAATTAAAAATTGCCGAACAAAAATGAGTAATATTATATAACAAAAATTTAAATTGGCTAATATTAGAAAAATAAATTTTATTTAAATAAAAAAATTTTTACTAAGCTACAAAGTTTATAAATTAATTTAGGGATTAATAAGAATATTAAATTATCATGAAACCAAAATTTCGATAATAAAATAAAGCAGAATCCTATAACTCTAATATAAATAAAAATAAATAATTATAAATTTATTAATTCAGAATTTATATAATAGAATTATTAAATTAAATCAAAAATATAGAATAACTTGTAACTCTAATATAAAAAATAACTAGTATATTGTGAAATCAGAATTGTTATAATTTTATTACAGAATTTCTATGAATATTAAATCAGAATAATTAATAGAAATAAAAAACTTAAACCAGAATTCTGAAAACTTAAAATAAGCAGAATTTATAACTCTAATTTATAATTATGCAGTTAATTATTATAAATCAGAATTATAATTAGAACAGAATATACCTAATTAAATTTTGCTTAGAATTTCTATTATTATTCTTTAAATATTATCAGAATCTAATAATAACCATAAAATTAAAATAAGGAATATAAAATTAAAAAAATCAAAAAATAAAATATCTATGAACCGATATTCTGAATTTATTTATATTTATAGCAATGATTTTAAAATAAATTAAGGGCATATCCGGATGAAATTTGGTCTTTTAAAAATAATTGAATAAAATTCGAACGTTTTAAAATTTATTTTCTTTTCAATAATTTTTTATTTAAACCGTCTTTAAGTAAAAATGCCCCCCAAATTTGGCCAATTTTATTTACGAATTTATATCAAGATTACAGTTAATTATTGAAATACACACATTTTACTTTAAAAATTGACAAAAATATTTTTGGCCCGGAAATATACAATAAAGGTTTTCTTTACCCAATTAGGTTGACAAAAAAGGATGAAATTTGAGAAATAAAAAATTTGAACGAGAAAAATGGCAATCGCATTTTAGAAAATATTTGTCATTGAGAAAGTAAATTAGCTATAATTTTAGGAAGATGAACATAATGGATATGAGAAGGGTTAATTTTTAATATTTATTTTATTTTAGATTTTTTAAAAAATGAATAGAATTATAGTTCAATAGTTTTTAATATATTTATCAAAAAAGATAATATCGCGATTAACTTAAAATCAGAATTAAAATAACTATGAAATATAATATTGAAATCAGAATTAATTAACTATCGAAATAAATTAAAATCAAAATTATAAAAAAAAGTTAAAATCAGAATTAAAATAACTATCGAAATAAACTTAAAATTAAAATAATAATAAATTTAAAATCAGAATTATAAAGAATATAGTCAAAATCAGAATTATAAAAATATAGTTAAAACCAGAATAAATAACTATGAAATATAAAATTGAAATCAGAATTAAAATAAGAATAACAACAAGAATAAAAATCAGAATTAAAAATTCTGATAATAATAAAATAAAAAAATAACTCAGAAAAGTATAATAAGTAACAATACGTTAAATAAATAAATCAGAATATATATTTATTTATAACTATGTTCTGAAAAATGCAGCTATATAAGATACATTATGTATTTAATTAAATTACTCATTCAATTTAATTAAATTTCAAATTTGTTAAAATTTTTCTAATTAATTTGCAATTTGCATTTTAATTTTTTATTCGCTCAATAGATTAAAATACAATTTTTTGAAGGTGCAGAAAATAGTGAAATTTAATTAATAAAAAATTAAGGTAAATTTCATTTATAACAAATTACTTTAATTGGTTATTTATTCAAACATGATTGATTATCAAATTATTTTAGACTAGAATTTGCAAACTAAAGTTTCCTTTTAAAGAGACATCAAGTTTCCTTTGATTATGTCCTTTCAATTTATTATTTTATAACTCATAAAAAAAGGTATTTTATATAAAGAATCGTTAATACTGGAATACCAATACTGGAAACCTTGCTTATTTGAACCCGAAACTAATCCGGTAAAAAATTTGAACCCTCGATCCTTGAATCCCCGATTGAACCCCACATTTTTCTCAACCATCTGGTATAGCTTTTGAATTAATGGGTAGCAAGTTTAAGTAAATTTTAATAATAAATTATAAACAAGTCATTTTATTAAACTAATAATTTAAAAGTATATTTTTGTTTTTCATTGTTTTTAAAAATTTTTTATTTGTCTATTAAAACAAACATTTTATTAAAAAAATTTTTTAAATTCAAACTTTTTAAAATTGTTTTTAAAAATTATTTAGCGTCAGACGTCTATTAAAGAGCAATTTATATTTTATTACTTTATTTATTTCAAAATTGAAAAGAAGGGGAATCTTTAGTTTTAAGATGAATAGTTGTTAATATAATAATTTTTTGTCCCAACGGAAATATTTGAAGTTGACGTGAATACACAATTTTTACCTAATAAATTTTAAAGTGTAATTTTAAGAGGTATCCTGATCTACCGCAGCTCAGTCTGCCGCAGGGCGCATAACTATACCCAGCCAAGTCAGGGCATGACATTTTTGGGTTGATTCGACGTAGCTCATCGAGCTGAGTCTGTTGGTATCAAAATCGATGTTCTATGGCAACCTTACGCTAAGTTATGGCTCTGCGATAGACTCTGATTGCGGTAGAATGACATTCTACTGATCTGTCTCTAATAAAATATTATAGTTTAATTCAATTAATTTTTGAACAAAAAATAATATTAGGTGAATTAATAAATTAAATTAATTATTATATTAAATGAATTATTTAATATTTAATTAAGACAATAATTAATTAAATGTTTCTAACAAAGTGCAAAATAACATAGAAAACTCCCTTTTAAAAATAAATTTTTAAACAAAAAATAAAATAAACATTTAGTGCAGGCGTATGATCAAAGAGAAATATTAAAAATTAATATAATGATGTGAATTTAAAAAAATATTTAGGAAACTATAATTAGTAAAACATTAATATTTGATCATTGGTTTATTGATAGTACAGTGGAACTGAGTATTCTTCGGTTATTACACCTACAATTCGGTTCCAGATATCCGAAGAGGGCTTTATTCTAACAAGGGATCTTGCTGATATTTAAAAAATGGTTTCTTGATTTTCTTAGGTAATTCGAGAAAAAATTTTATCTCTCATCTTAGGGAATCAAGACGGTAGGGTCCCTATTTCCATCACCCAACTATGAAATTTTTACTATTTACGGTTATAGAGTTCGGAAACGAACCTAACTGAAGAACCGAGTATTCTTTGGTTTAATCACCTACAATTCGGTTCCAGATATCCGAAGATCCGAAGATTCCAAAAATCGAAAACCTTAATCATATACTACCTAATACTTTTTATAAAATTTAAATAATTAAATTTCTAACTCTTGTTTTGATTTAATTAGATATCAGTTGTAATATTACTTTCTCGCATATTATTTAGATCATCGCTGACTTCATTCCGTACTTTTGCTCTATAAATATTTCGCGCACATACAAAAAAGGGAGTGATTTTTAATTGCTTTTTAAGTTTACGATAAAATAGATAAAGAATAAATCAGGTCAGCTTACCCAAATATTTTTAAAATAATTATTACTATACTGAAATTTTTATTATCACGTTTAGTTCAGATACCAATGATCGAGAGTGATATGACATACGAAATTTCCCAGAACTCATAAGAATAACCTCTTATTGTGTGATAATGGCATCTGATCTAAAATTATATAAACATACGCATTGAAGGCTTAATTGTACATATGTAATATGTTGAAGTAAAAGCTTGCTTAGATCATCCCTCATCCTACAATTAGAGACCGGACTCAAGTGATCGTTCGATAATATCGATATCGATATCGAAAAATATCGATTATCGAAAAATATCGAAAAAATTGAAAAATTTATCGTTCGATAATATCGATATCGTTTATCGATAATATCGATATCGATATATCGATATTTTCCATCGATATATCGTATCGATCCGATCTCTACCTACAATTCCCCTTATCCTTTAATTCCCACGTACAGGAATTTCAAAGTGAATTTCATTTGTTGTTTTTACTAGTTAGGGGTGTCATAGAAAATCTTTTATATCTGGAACTGAACCGAAAAAACCTTGGTTCTTCTGCTTAATTCAGAACTGACAACATTACTGCCTAATTAAATTTAATTATGCCAACCAAAGTAAAAATAAAATTAGTAATATAGCTCATAAAATCACAAATTTAACAATAAAAATATCGCATCCTAAAAAGCAATTAAAAATTTCCGCAATAAAAATGTTTAAAAATGAGAGAGAGAGGGAGAGGTCGTTGCTTTAGAAGGGAGAGAATATTTATATTATTTTGTATATTTATTATTCTGGTTTGAAACTGATATAATTAATTGGTTATTTGTGCACGCTTAAGGAATGCTGCGCGAAAAGACGGGGTAAAAATGACTTTTGTGTTGATGCTTTTACTTAATATAATGATTGATTTTGATGGGTTTTGGGTTCCACAGAGACTATAAAGTATTTTTATTATTAAATGATGATAATTAATTTTTTGGTTTAATAGTTGGTAGGATTTTGCATTGAGATAATTAATTTAAAATTTTTGAAAGAAATTTTTTAAAGTAAAATCGGAGCTATGGGAGTATAAGATTGTTCTACATGGGGGGTATAAGCAAGAAATTAAACCATAAGTAACTGGACACGTCACTTTAAAATTAACGATAATGAAATCAAATAAGCTTAGATGATAGAGAAATATCTAAGAATAAAATTTTCAAGAATTAGCCCCATGCTTTGATACATGAAAAAAATTTGGGTAAAAGTTCCCTCATCTTCCATTCGAATAAGTGACTGCCGGCACCGTAGTGAATCGTTCCTTTATTGAATTATACTTTAATATAATCAGTAATAATTTTTTATAATCTGGTTAAGTTTAAAAATGAGATTTTAGCCTTAGACAGAGATCAGACTTGTGACTCGATCAAGATTCGAAATCAATATCTCGAATCCCGTAACTGATATTCCGATAACTGATATGTCTACTAGACATCTTATTTCTAGTCGGTGCTGTCCGCAATCCACAGTTGCAGACAGCCCTGTTTTAATGGCTCTAAATAAAATTTAATGAGATCACCGATATTGTAAAAATCATCCCCTTTGTCTATGTTAATATAGTCGGTGCTGTGCGCACCGAAAAAATTTAAAACCCAAACTAATTTACCAATTCCTTTATCTCATATATCTCTTATTAAAATGATGCAAGAATTGTGGGTATTAACGGGTTTATTAAATAACTAAAATATTTTTCTTTATTATATCCCAAATCGCTCAAATATCGCACCCAGTGACCTTAATGCAAATATTAAGATATTTATGTAAATAAAAATTATTTTGGCTTGGACTGGTTAGGATTGAGATAATAAATTAACTGTGTAATAAAAAGTACCCAAACGTCCTTGAATAAATTTTTTTTGTAAAATATATACACGGATGTAATTTACTAGGAGATATAAATATTATCAGCTATTTAATAACAAGGATTTACCCACAAGCTAATAATTATTTACTAATGTGTACCCAGTTTTTCGTTAATCCATAATTTAAAAACCCGGTTTTCGTATGTAGACAAAACGATTTTATTTTGGTGGAATTTTTAATAAAATCACTAATTTTCACAAGTTTTAGGTTTCCGGTTTTTTAATTTTGTAAATTTTGTAAAAATTTTGTAAAAACTATAACATAAAATCCAGAGTACACTCCTGCTAATGAAAAGCTTACTTAGAATCTCAACAATTTTTCCAATTTCACAAAGTGCAATTGTCTCTTACGATTGTCCCTAGTAACCAAGACTAAGCTACAAAATATTATTTAAAATTTTCAATAAATTCAATTATATTTTTTTAAATTTGTATCAAGTAATAAAATTTATTTTTTATGAGATAAATGGATAAATGTTTGCGTTATAAAAACTTTATGGGAATTTTTCTAATGGTAAATTATTATTTTTAATTTGTTATAATGAATCTATTCTCACAAAATAATTTTTTTAATGTTAAATTAAATAATATTTTTAAATGAATAATATTTTATAAATGCGTTACTATCAAACAGAAGTCGGTCGGAATTCCGATTTCCGACGTTTTTTTCTTACGATTTCTGATTCCCGAAAAAAATTTTGATTTCCGAGTTCCGAGTTGAGACTTTTGAGCAAGTTCCGATTTCCGGCTCTTTCGATTTCCGACGCCTTTGACTGATCCGACCCAGCTCTGCTATCAAATTAACTCACCGCATTTTTATATGATACGAAGCTGTAAGAAGTGGATTATTTATTAAAAAAACCTTAAAAACATGGTTTTTGTATGCCCAGGTCATTTCGTTCTACGGAAGGTATTTCTCAGACAGAGGCCTGGCCAAAGTTAACTAGCGGTCCCTGGCAGATATTTTATCTAATTTCCTTGCTTTACATTATCTAATAGTAAGCAATCGCCAGACGGATCTTAAAATTCTTTAATAATAACAATCTATAGTAAAAAATAAATATTTTCCTAAAATGAGTGTTACTGATCTACTAACAACTTTTGAAATAATTACAATAATATTTACTACATATTCAATTTTGGTTTCAACACCAATTTATGTTTCTGTGCTAGTCTATATTCGACGGCACAGTAAAAAGCCACCGTTTAATTCTCCGTTTTATACGTGTTTTTGCGTTCTAGGATTTGTTGACATATTGTAAGTTGATCCTAGGGCTGATCCGAAAGATCGAGAATTTGTATATTGTTCTCTTTTTTCTGTTTTTTGGGTAACAGAAAATATTATAGGACGGAGTTTTGCGTGAACGGAAGTTTGCTCTAAACAGGATATTTGTAGGATATGTTTTGTGAAATTTTGAATAGATTTCTCCAATTTGAATTGCTTGATTGGGGGAGAATATTAGCATAATTAAAGGCAACTTCGACTATAACTGACTATGATATTACGAAAGAATAGTAACGAAAGGCATAATTTCGAAAGAATTTTCATCCCTGTCTCTCATAAATAATTATCCTTGACGAAGATGCCTGATATCCCGAAACTTCAAAGTTTTTCATTTTAATATCTCAAATATTTTCAGTGCCTATTGGCTTTACATTCTTAAAAAACTACAATTTTGGGATGTCACCATTCTATTCTTTCAACCTTACGGTTCTCCAAACACAACATGCTCTATTGTTTATTTTTTTATTTGGTTCAATGGAATAGTACAATTTGAATTAAATATTCTAATTTCCTTGAATCGTTTTGTTTCTTTAATGTTTCCAAATATTTATCAAAAGGTATTTCCTAGTGTTTTAAAATAGGCAAGAGTTAGGATTACTGAGCTACTTCAAGATTAGGAATGAGTCGGAGTGAGTTAGTGGATTTCAATACCGAGAATTTGTATATTTTTCCATTTAACAAGATTACTAGAGAAGTATTCGATGAGAATTTACGGCCAGTTTTTTTTAAAAATAGACCTGTCTTTATTCTACCTTAATAAAAATTAATTAAGTATTGGACAAACAAGCACAATATATTTTATATCTGCATTGTCTATGCAATCTGTTTTGTGACAAATATTAAAATTACTTGGCTCCCTATACTAATATCACCTTCAATTATTGTAACAGAAACTGGAAATATTACAAAATATACAGGACCTGTGTTTGCGAATAGCTCTGACAGTGTATGTCTATATGAACTAGAGTTGATCAAGACGAGACCGATACCGATACCGAGATTCTCAGCTTTTTTCCAATATCGGTCTCGGTTTTTTCATTCTCGGTCTCGAAACCGATACCGAGATTCTCGGTCCATTTCTCGGCGAGAAACGATATTGACTCAAAGAAACAAAATCCTCAATATTGTCCGAGTTTTCGTCGATAATCGTTTTTTCGCCAGTATCGTTTTGATCAACTCTAATATGAACTTTTCTGAATATATCTTAGACAGTATATCTTAGCCTGTATTTTTTTTCATTGGACAGTGTCTGTTATAAATAGGGCCTCGCAAAACAGGCAAATGCATGTTTTGTATGCAGATATGCCTTGATGAGATAAGCCTAAAATTGGAGATTTTAAGTTGGTCCGAGGAATTTAGGACCGGTTCTAAAGGAATTTTCTTGCATGCTTGGTGAATATTTTGGGCTTTTTGATTGGATTTCCCATGCACATTTTTTGAGTTATAAAGTAACATACATCACACGGTTTAGCGAATCTGGCAAAGCGATACTCGTATTTATAATCAAGGGGTAGATTTTAAAACTCAACGGGGCTAAATGTTAGGTCCTATATTATTAAAATTTAAGGTGTTTTATGGCTGGATATGGAAAGGACATATTTACATTTTACTAGGGATATGTTTCTTTTGCTATATCCCAATGTTTTACAAAATTTCGCGACTTGACATGAAAGACCAGACAAAGAAAAAACAATATGAGATTAAAATGTTATATACTCTAATCTCTTTATTAGTTGTGAATATTCTTTATATCTGCTTTCTTCTAACAAGAGATTATTTGACTTCGATATACGCAGAATATGGACGATTTTCTGAGTGGTCGCTCTATGTATTGGCGGATATTTATGATTTACATAATCCTTATAATTTGTTGGTTACTTCGAAGAAAATTAGATGGGTAAGTAAAGAATGCTGTTCGAACCAGAAAATTTTAAGAGAGCTAAGATTTAGACAGGGACTTGAAATCTACCTAATCCGGAAAAGCCTGAGGCCTGATTCAGGCTTTTTAGAGAGCCTGATTAATTGCCTCAACAAGAGGCAATTAAAATTGATATCCGTCTGTAAACTAACTTTAAGACGTTCATTAATTACCCTCAAAAATCGCCTATAAAATAAATAGGATCTTTCCTTATTTCCCTGTTATATGTATGTTCTCATCTCCTATTAGGTGCGGACATAAATTAGTGGCCGTTTTTTTCGATTAAATTTTTAGGGTTGTTGTTTTACGTATATTTTTTTTCTTATTAACCAACATAAAGATCTGAATCTCCTCTTCATTTTAATACCAGGTATAGCTATATACGGTTGATATTCTTAAAGTTATGATTTTTTTAACTTCACTACCTCGTTAAGTTAATTGATTACTAGGATGATTAAAAAATATTTTAATTTTAAAACTTGAAGCCCTAATCTAACAAAAAAATTTTAAAGGGCTCCTATCCTCTCTTCTTTTTCAAACAAAAAACAATACAACTAACACCTATACAAATCTTAAACAAAGAAGAAAATCCTAGACGAATCATAGCTGTTGGGAATCCTCTTGTAGGTTGTCCAGCCAATAAACCAGCTTCAGGTTAATTCAACCATGGAGTCAGAAATGGAGTTTAGACAGAACTGAATATAATCTTAAAATGTTGGAAATGTATAGAAATTTTAAAAATAATTTTTTCTTAATTTTGTATGAATTATAAGCGTTAAACAATTAGTAAAACAATTTAATAACTAAAATATATCTAGAAATTTATTAATAGGAATAATTTTATTCGCCAAAATTTAAATTTATAAAGCACTAAGTATTAATAGGTTTATTTAATAGTTTTCTAAATTATATACTTATTTTTTCTTAGCACCTCGTTGTTTAAATCCTTTTTGGGCTACCATTTGTTCTTTAGTTGTTGGATCTAATAGCCTGTCAAAAAATATTACTCTAAATTTTAGGCACTTTCGGATGTCGTATAGTGACAGCCTTGACAATGAAATGATTGCATACAAAGTAGTATTTCAACGGAACCGAAATTTTGACCGGAACCGGATTCAATTTGAGTTCCGGTCCAATAAGTCCAATTTGAGTCCAATAAAAAACACCTGAACTTTCCGGAACCGGAACTTCCGGTGAAACTCTAATACTAAGTTATTAAAGTGGAGGAATTGTTTAGGTATCTCCCCCACTTAGAAAACATAAACCACAAAATAAGACTTAATAGTATCATATACATCTCAAATTAAGATACTTTAAGATTTTTATGGCAGTAATATTTTTATGGCAGTAATATGATTTTTATGGCAGTAATCCGAATGCCACTTACAAATGCTGGCGACAAAGCCAAATAGGACCATATTTAGCCAATCCATTATCCAAGCCAGAAGAGCCGTGTTCTAATATTTTATCACAAATTGCACATTTGAAGCAACCTTTGTGAACTTTTGAAATTTTATTTTTTAATCAAAAAATTAAAAAATAAACTCGTTTTCCGGTCCATAACCAACTTTTCCCCAGTTTTTATTTCTTGTTCGCAACGCTCACATTTTGGGTTTTGAAATTCACCAGGTCTGTAGCTTATTCCAAAAGGTTCCATTAAGACTTTACTTATTTTTTAAAAATATTATAAATTTAAAATTCGATTAAAGGCTTAAATAAAGCTTAATAAATGAGTCAAAAATAAATCGAACATTCACTAAATATTTTTTTATTTTTCTCAAAGTTCTCTTAGAAAATCAGCTGTTGTTTAGTCTGTCAAATAATTAATAAAGAGAGAGCTGATTTTTTAAATAAAATTATTTTTTTAAATTCTTAGATATTTTTTACTTTTTTTTAGTTTAAAAATTTTAAAAATAAAAATTAAAAAAAATTATAAAAATTTTTATTGGAACATTTTCCGGCAATGAATCCTGTATCCAACTAACCCTATTATCCAACTAACCCCATTCTTTTAATGGAAATTTTTGAACATACCTACATATGTATATAATATTCTCACATATGCCTAAGTAAAGATTTGGTCTGCTTGATCTCTTAAATACAAAAAAATCTACCTGACCGTAACCCCCTTTATTGCTATAGTCTAAAATCTTGTGACTTCAAAATTGGCGGGAAAATTACTTTCGAAAATAATAATAATCATTTTACATCTGCCACTTTATTAACCTCAGAAAATTCTTAGAATTTATTTAATATTTATAAATAATAAATTAATTACGGCAGAAAATAATGTACTTTTAGACTAATATAATTTTTATGAAAATTTTTCTGCTATTGAATTATATATCTACTTTACAAATCTCATACAATATTCAGAATGAAAATTTTTATGGCCTTACCTACCTGTCTCTCAGACATTCTTGAGTGAGAGATTTGGTCTCCCGGATCTCTCAAATACGAAAAAATGTGTGTGATGTAACCTCTTCAATGGCATAGTGTAAAATCCTGTGACTTCTAAATTGGCTTCTAATAATAATCTTTTTACATCTGCCACTTTATTAACCTCAGAAAATTCTTAGAATTTATTTAATATTTATAAATAATAAATTAATTACGGCTGAAAATAATGTACTTTTAGATAGCTCTGTCTATAACGGAAATTGTACATGGCTCAATGACGGACTTACAGTAAGCTAAAAAGTGATATCTTGGACTTTAAACAGAGCTAAATTAAGCAGATGTTTTAAATAAATATTAAATTATAAGGTTATAGTAAACTAAACAAAGAAAGTGTGTAAATTATATATTATCAAGAGTATATATTGAAAGTCCATTTTTTAAATTTTTTTGTGTCCAAGGTTCATTTCCTCTTGTACCCAGATGAACTTTTCAATTTAATGATAGCTCATAATTTACTATTATAATAAATTACTGTGAATAAAAACTCATAATATTGCCATAAAATTTAAAGTGATTTA
This sequence comes from Meloidogyne arenaria, assembly GCA_036172955.1. Taxonomy (NCBI): domain Eukaryota; kingdom Metazoa; phylum Nematoda; class Chromadorea; order Rhabditida; family Meloidogynidae; genus Meloidogyne; species Meloidogyne arenaria. Next base: position 456,487 of record JARQAB010000043.1, read on the forward strand.
AAAAATGCGCTGTTAAGTAACTAAGATGTGCTTCACAACTATCCAAGGAATCTTGAACAATTTCCGAACAGAAACCCGCTTCGACATTTTTTGTCGGATTGCCCTTGGTGTGTATTACTTAATGAATTTAAAACATAACATAGACTACTAACAAAAAGCTAAATTAAAACAAATTTTCAAATTAATTCTGTGAAAATTATAAGTATCAAGAGTTTATTTTTAATAAAAATTGGCACATTAAAAAATTTTTTAAATAGCAATTTTCTAATTTTAGAACGCTAAATTAAACAATATTTAATTATTTTTAGAATAACTTTTACCTTAAATAATATACAAATGACTAATTTTAAAAAATTTTTTAAACAAAAATAAAATAATAAAATAAAGCATGATTATTTACTTGAATTATTTTTTAAATTTTTTATATATTTTTTTTATTTTATTTTCTTAAGGAAAATTTTATCTTTTGTAATTTTATTTTAGCAAGGCATAGATTGTCTTAATATAATTTTTAAAAATAAATCTGTAAAAATTATTTTAGACACAAAAAAGAAATTAAAAAAATAAATTTATTGAAACTAGAAAATAGAAACACAAATAAATTAGAAATACAAAGCAAACTTTCAATTTAATTTTGAAAATTGCGTGACAATTTGAATAAAGTTTAAAGGTTATGATACTATTAAAAGTGATTATGTAAAAAAATTTATTTTAAAAAAATTTTGAAGAGATCTAATTTATTTAAATGTGAAGAATTTTTAATATTTTTAACTTAATTTTTGATAGATGGAAGGTTATTCTTGTATTTTTTCATTCCATCCACACTAGAGATCGGACCGAGACGAGATCTCGATCGAAAATAACGGTTATTGAGATCGAGAATTCTTCGGGAGTTCGATTTCGATTCTCGTACGAAAACCCAGTCTCCACATCCTGTCTCTAATCCACACATTCATTCCATCTTAGTATCCAAGCGAAGAGAAGACACTTAGAAAATTCTTGATTATATTTATTCCTTATTTAGTTCTCTATCACTTAAGCTTTATTTTATCTCATTATCCTTAATTTTAATAAAGTTATGGCATAAATAACGTGTCCCATTATTTTTGGGTCACATTTTAGTTAAGTAAAAGTTTCAAAATATAATTTCAAGAATGAGTGTTACTGATCTACTAACAACTTTTGAAATTATTACAATAATATTTACTACATACTCAATTTTGGTTTCAACACCAATTTATGTTTCTGTGCTAGTCTATATTCGACGGCTCAGTGATAAACCACCATTTAATTCTCCGTTTTTTACGTGTTTTGTTGCTTTAGGAATTATAGATTTGATGTAAGAAAATTATTAATAAGATGATAGGAATAATAATAACACAATTTTGGAAGCATTTTCAAAGTATACTAGGATGAGAAAAGGGCTGTGATTAGAAAAGATAGCCATAGGTCATATAAATTGAGGTCATATAAATTGACACATTCGAGTATACCAGCCTTCCATATACATATGGGATTAGAAAAATTTGTTTCGGGAAGTCCCAATCAGCGATATCATTGGATCTGTAAGATAGGATATACCTAACCGTTTTTATGAAAAATGTCCTATACAAGATCTTTAATGGTGTTATAAACTGAAGAATTTGTCGTATGAGATCTTTGATCTAAGTACGATCTAAAATTGGGTAGAGTTTTGAGAACACTGTTTATTCCATATTTTTGATAATATAAAATGAAATTTGCTCATTTAAACTTAACATAGGTATAATATTTTAGATGCTATTGGCTCTATATCCTTAAAAAACTACAATTTTGGGATGTCACCATTCCATTCTTTCAACCCTATGGTTCACCTACAAGGACATGCTCTATTGTTTACTTCATTATTTGGTTTACAGGAATGGCACAATGGGAATTAAATATACTTATCTCTTTGAATCGTTTTGTTTCTTTAATGTTCCCAAATATCTATAAAACGGTATAAGAATATTTTTGATTGTAAATTACGGGATCGTCACGGGTCAATCAGATGGAGGTTGTGAAAGAGGGCTATATTTTAAAAGATTATTAAAGGATTCCATAATGTAAAATAAGTTATCTGAAATTTTCGGTTGGGATATCGGATCCTGATATACGTACGAAGATTTCCATCTATCATCCAACCTTAATGTGCAAGCCTGATTTGTCTAAAACCGACAAAGCCTGAAGTCTAACAGGGTGAACCGGGTTGATTAAAAAATTGGGCTGGGTTCAGGTTGGGTTTCCAATATTTTATTAGGATCGTGTTTCGTGTAACCCTATCCATCCATGCTGCCTATCATATCCCTCAATATTCTCAGAATACCTAATCAACATACTTATTACAGTATTGGACAAATAAACATAATAGAATTTATATTGCCATGGTCTTTGCCATATGTTTTGTGGCAACAATTCAAATTACTTGGCTCCCTATACAAATATCTCCTTCAATTATTGTGACAGAAACTGGAAATATTACAAAATATACTGGACCTGTGTTTGCGAATAGTTCAGACAGTGTATGTTTAAATTAAGGGTTGCCGGGGTGGGATTTAAGTCATAAGCAAGATCCTAAGGGGGACTGATCTAGATTCAGATTTTCAGGAAAGCACTGTGGTATCTGACTCATTCAATTGAGTTCAAGAGCCAATTTGAAGATTTAAAACATAAGCATATTTAAGATTTACCTCATTATAAGTTGCATTTCCTTGAAATACATTACATACTAGGGTTTCACTGGAACCGAAATTCTGACCGGAACCGGATCCGCATCCAATTTGAGTTCCGTTTCCAGGAACCGTAACAAAAAACACCAAACTTTCCGGAATCGGAACTTCCGATGAAACCCTAATACATACGTTGCAAGTGTCCTGCTGGTTTTATTAAAGTTAATCTCTCTGATTTAAGGCTTTTTATGGCTGGATATGGAAAGGACATATCTACACCATACTAGGCATCTGCTTCTTTTGCTATATCCCAATGTTTTACAAAATTTCGCGATTTGACATGAAAGACCAAACAAAGAAGAAACAATACGAGATTAAAATGTTATATACACTAATCTCCTTATTAGTTGCGAATATTCTTTATATTTGCTTTCTTTTGACCAGAGATTATTTGACTTCGATATACGCAGAATATGGACGATTTTCTGAGTGGTCGCTGTATGTATTGGCGGATATTTATGATTTACATAATCCTTATAATTTGTTGGTTACTTCGAAGAAAATTCGATTGGTATGTAGCAGGGATATCTCGGTTTATCCGAAACCTGACCGGACTTTTTTTTCGACTCGAGACATCCCTGGTAATTATGTACCGAAACAGGTGTTAAACACACCATGTCGGTAAAGACACACACCATGGTGTACCGAAATAGGTGTTAAAATTTAAAGACAAAAGGCAAAGCACTTATAAATATTTTAAAATGTAATGAATTGTGATAAAATATATGTTATGCAAAGAGCTCATGATCTGAGCCATATGCCAACGAAATTACAGTGATAGAATAAAGTTGAGCAGAGATATAGGGCTCGGAATGGTCGAAACATAGCCGAGGATTTTAGGATCAAAGATTCTTGAGTCAAATGACACCAAAATCAGCCCTCGATCTATAAATAAGACTAGAAAGCCCCAAAAATAGTTTTAGGTCATGGTTCAAGGCCAAGATCCTGGGATTAAATAATTAGATTTAAAGGGCTATGTACAATATGACTATGTACAGATGACTATGTACAGATACAAATAATTTAAAAATTTTAAAGGGCTCCTATCCTTTCTTCTTTTTCAAACAAAAAACAGCAAAACAGACACCTATACAAATTTTAAACAAAATGGGAACTTCAAATCAAATTGGCATTGGCAATCCTCAATCAGTACATCCAGCCACAAAAACTCCAATGGTTTCAACTTCTGTTCAATTAGAGAGCAGCAAAGATTTTTAGTTATATTGAAGGTCAAATGAGATGGAATTTGAAAAGAAATTTAGAAATAAATTTAGAAATAAATTTTCTTCATACAGTAACAATATTTTGTATAAAGTTAGAGAGAAAATTTGATATCATTTATTAACTATTAAATCATTGACTGTATAAATATTATCTGTATTAGGGTATATTTTATATAATTTCAAGGTACCCTTCTGTAAGTACCTTGAAATTTTCCTTTTTTCAGAATTTGATCGACTATAACTTTTTTATGCTTAATCCAATCCGAATGAATCTTATATCTTTCAAAAGTCGTTTGTTGATTAACCGTTGATTTATCGTTGACAATGATGTCTAAACTCAAATGATGTCTAAAACTCCAAAAAGCACAGTCTGGATCCAGACCTTGATTTTTCCTGGATCAAGAGTCCAGATCAAGGCATTTTCATCGTTCCTTGATTTTTCCTTGACTCAAGGTCAAGAATCTGGTCATCTAACAAACCGACCCTCTAGAGGATGATTGAAAAATAAACCGACCGGTCGCACTATTAGAAAAAATACGGTATTTAATATACTAATAAATAGATAGTATTCCGGATATAGTAAAAATTGAAGATGTCCAGGCATTTCCTAGGCATATGTCCGCATAAGGCATTCTGCAAAAATGCACTTTTGTTGCTGTCCTTACTTTATCCTTTATTCTGGCTACCATAATTCCCCAAAAGTTGTCAATAATAATAATATACAAATTGTGAAGGTAAATGTCAGAATCAGTTTTGATCTTCACTAAAACCCATTAAAAATAGAGACATGCTAGTCACTGATCTCTTTTATCTTATCCTACGCCAATTTGACCTTCAACTTTATCGTTATTTCTACGTTCAATAATTTATTTGACAATCTCGAACAGACACTGTACATTAAACTTATATGAGCCTAAAACAGAAAATATTAATTTTTGTCGCCGAATGTGATAATTCCGTTTTTCCTCCAGTATGCGCCTTACGATTTAAGACGTATTTTTATTCTATTTCCGATCTCCTAAATTTTTGAAAATTATCCGAGTTTCGATATTTGGTATTATAAATTAAATTTTGAAGCAGCCTCTTAAACTAGTGTAATATATTTCTTCTCAATAATGCTTATAATAACGTATTTTATGAATTTATAAAAAGCATGAAAATATAAAATTATTTAAATTTTTTAATCATCTTTAGCTTTAACATGGAAGAAGGTAACGCATTGTTTCGCTTCCAAATTACTGCATTTATTGAATTCGGGATGGTTTGGATTTTTGCTTAAAGAAAGGTAACCAACCAATGCCATGCTTGAACCTAAAATAAAATCTATTATATCATCGAAAATTTAAGAAGGGGGGTAATGATTTATGTAAGAACGGAGATTTCTGTTCATCCTGGCAACTAAATAAAAAATGAAACCGATCAGTCGGTCTTAGGATGGATGAGAGATGCTTCGGGGAGCTCCCAGAATCGAGTCCCACCAATGTTTTGCTGTTCGTACCAGCCTTACTCAATTTTAGTAAGGAGAAATGTTCTATTGTACCAATAACTAGTTGAAGTTCAGAGATGTTAAGAGTCATTTTCCATTTTTATTTTAGAGTTGGGCGGTATTGGGGTTTCGATATAAAATCGGAATCGGGATTCTGGAATAATGATCCTGATCTCGATACCGATCTCGACTGAGGGATCGGGATTGGCCAAAACAGGGATTTATCTTTCGGTCTCGAGATCAGAAAAATTGGGATCGGGATTCGAATACGGGATAAGCCTGCCGATTGGGATCCGATCCCGCCTAACCCTATTTTATTTAAATACCTAGATGACTTTTTCCCTTAAATTTTCGATTCTTGCCCAAATCATTCTCTTTCTCAGCCACTGTCAAAATTCCTTTTTTAATATTCATACGCATCTCTTGAAATTTGCCTATTTCAACAGAATTTGGATTATTTTTAAGCGATTCAACAAGCCCACTCATTTTACGTTTTAATGTTTCAACTTTATCCATAGCCTCATAAATATCCTTAATTTAATAAATTTTATCTTAAACATGATTTTATTTTTATAATATAATCGTAGAATAGATGACAGATGCTTCTGAAAGCTCTCAGGATCGAGTCCCTCTAAATCTTTTGCTATTTTATGACATGGGCTCGCTAGCTCAAGATTCTAAAATCCTCAATCAAAAGTTGCTGACTATCAAGATATCTACCCTTTGGGCGTTCTAATAAGCTTTAGAAATAATTTTCTGTCAGCCGATTTATTATAGTTAATTTCAATATTATAATACTAATTAACATACTTCGCTACCTATCCAAATAGAGGTAATCGTAATTTTTACTTCAGCATGTCTTGTCCGAGTATATCCTGCATATTTTTCTTGAAGGTCACGGGCCATTTTCTTAATATGATACATATTTTATAAAAAATGGGAATTAATATTAATAACATTTAAAAAGCATTTTAATGATTTGTCCCGCTTGAAGAGAGAATAGTGGTTTAATTTAAAGAATTAAAGCGTTGAATCACAACTCCGCTTGAAGAGAGAATAGTGGTTTAATTTAAAGAATTAAAGCGTTGAATCACAACTCCGCTTGAAGAGAGAATAGTGGTTTAATTTAAAGAATTAAAGCGTTGAATCACAACGACGGTATTTTCCGGTATTCCGTATCGGTCTTTTTCAGGCTTTGATAAGGGAATCTAATTAAGCTTCGATGAGGGAGAATGATTCTCTAGAGTAGGGGTGTATCCAATAACTCCTCATCAATCTTAAGGGCGAGGACTTATTTATTTTTGAAATTAAACCTTAATCCTCCATGGAGAAGGTTCACTGGAGCCCTTATATTTGAGGCGGATTTAGTGGATCCTCCACCCTACTCATTCTTTCTTTTATTTCCTTCCTCATCCTCTCCACATGAATGCTAAAGAAAGAATATCCTCTATGTTAGAACGAGATTCTACCTTATCAATTAAAAATAACTAATGATTTCCATACCTCGACGCAATACAAACCACGGATAAATCGGACATCCCGTTGGATAAATCCACTAGTATTTAAGAATAAATTCTTGTAGTTTCGCATTAATAGTTTGAAAAGTACAGCTCCATTTTTAGCAATATCAATTAAATGTTCACGTAATTCTGTAGGGCCTCCTTTAGCAATTGCATGGTCGACATGTAGTTGCTATATAAATTGGGCGAAATTTTTTGATATTTTTTAAGTTAATAGATATATGGTCTAGAAATGAGTAATTTTTCTGATATGCCTATCAGGGATCGCGCCGACCCGATTCACGATTCCCGAAATTCGTGAATTTGATTTTTCTCTCTCTCTCTCTCTGATACCTATCATGATTATTTTTTAGATATTAGAATGCTTTCTTAAAATCGGTTGATGGTCCTCTAAATTTAACAATCAACTAGACTCAGATACTATAAAAATATAGTAAACATACTTATTTTCCCTATCCTACAAAATTTATTTCTTCAGAGGCTCTATTCCTATATCAAAGATGTCCAAGACCAGAAATTTTTCAAGGCTCGAGACCAAGACTACATCCCAAGACCGAAAATCAACCCCAAGGATAGTCTTGACTCAAGACTCGAGACCAAGCTTCTTGGATATCTCAAGCGTCTTTGGATATCTATATGTTCATGTTTTAATAATTTTCGAAATCTTGAAAGTTCACTGATCTATTATCTGATCAGTGGGTAAAATTTAAGAATTTCCCCCTACATATAAATAATATTAGAATAGAATATTAAACATGCGATTACCTGCCATGTTTTAGACTGATTTATATCAACTTCAAAAAGTCCAATATCCTTTCCATTGTGTACCAAAACTTCCTTATCACCATGAAATTCTGCCCCAGTGAAAGTGCAATTTTTGTTCGTTTTAAGCTGATCAATTTTCATCATTTTTTCCTTAAAGCATGCCTTTTTCCATTTCAATTCAGTTTCGACTACTTTAGGTATTTCGAAATGATAAAAATACGAGTCATCGTTTTCGAATGTGTTGATAGTGCACATTTTTATATTTGCCTTAATCAGGTTCATTTCGATTGTAAGATTTCCTTCTTAAATTGAATTATTGAATTTATTTGATCAAACTTTAAGAATTTTCGGAGCACTAGAGAATATAGGGATTTTTGTAAGAGAACTGCCAGTTCTCGAAAGAATCTACAAACAGAGGGAATATATCAGATTTCATATAGTTGGATAATAGGATTGAAGGAACTCAAGGTAATTTCCTATAGACCATACATCTATAGTAGGGTTTAAGGTTGGCGGTTCCGGGTATCCGGAACAGAAAAAAGCCGGATATCCGAAATTTTCGGTTCGGATACTGGTTCCGGATCCGGATATCCGGAGATTTCCCGGGAACCGCCATCCTTAGTAGGTTGTTTGTTATTGGAAATTCTTCGGATATCCGAAACCGAATTGAAGAACCAACCAAAAAATCCTCTGTTCTTCGGTTCGGTCCAGAACCTACAACCCTACTCTATAGACGAGGGACATGGTATGGTTGTCAAAAACCCGAAACTAGAAAAGAGATCTGATCTAAAAATTATTTTTTTTGAACAAGGCTCTCTTTAACCGATCCGTGCCTCTATAAATTTTATTTCAATTTTTGCCTTATTACGTTAGCTCGATCTGAAACTATCCTTATCCTATACTTTCTCAAATAAAAATCTACCTAGGAAGCGCTGTTCCCCAAATGCTAGTTGGAATAGTTGAAATATAATTAAGACGTTAAATATTAAAATGCAATAAAGCATAATTAGGTTCTGAAAATCTGAGAGGAAATTAAATTTATATTTATAAATTAAGTAATATTCCTGTCAATTTTACATATTAAAATGATTCATCTGATTAAATTTATCTCAATTTTATAAATATTATTGACAGTTTTTACATTAACTTTTACTAAATTACTATAATAATTAATAATTATTAGTTTTAGTGAATCGCTATGACTTTCCAGTTATAGAAAAGATAAAATTTATTTAATAAGCTGATGAGCAGATAAATACAAATACTTATAGAAATACAGACTTTACATCTCGAAACTTGTTCCACCTGGGGCCTATTTCTCCCCTCCACAGAATCTGCGTTCTGTGCACAGAACGCAGATTCTGTGGAAATTCTATTTCTCCGAAATTCTGCGTACGCAGACTCTGTGGTGTCCGCAGATTCTGCGGAAACATCCACTGATTCTGTGGAAACATTCCGCAGATTCTGTGGACGAAAATTTCTGTGGAAAATCAAGAAATCTGTGGATTTTTACCACAGAGCCACAGAATTCCTATTTATCCGAATTTTCTGTGGTTCTGTGTATTTTTCCTGATAAATTCAAATTTTTTATTTCCGCGTCTTCAAAAATAACAGTTTTATTGAAACGAAAGACGGTTTGGACGGTTCGATACTACCGCAGTATTATCGATACCTGATTTTTTGATGAAAAACTAAAAAAATATTTTAAATTAAAGTGAAAAATATTGTAGATGACATCACTTTAGATCCCCATGACATCCCTTTTCCCATGACATCCCTTTAAATCTCTTAGATATCAATTTAAATCCGCTGATATACCACTATTTAATAATAAAAATTGCCTTTAAATTGCCGATTAGATTAGAAGCTGATGTTGTTTCAGAAGCGGAGGTTGTAACTAATACAACTGCCCCCTCTATATTCTATCTAATTAGAATAACAGAAAAATTTCAGCAGATTTTAGGGAATAGAGGGGATTGGAGGATTAAGGGAGATATCAATTGATGTGAGATTTAATAGTATTTATATTGGATGGATTAAGGAGGAAATCTATCATTAAAGAGGAGGAGAGATTATGAGGGATATTAATGAGAGATCATGAAGATATCCCAGATATACGCTAGGCAGATATCCTCTATAGATTTCGGGGAAATATCTCCTTATTAGGAGATATCCATGATGATTATAAATCATGGGTCTAAATTTTAAAATCTCTCACGTTTTTTTCTTTTTTATTAACTTGTGTATAACGAAAAATGCTAGAAAAAGATGTACCTTTTCAAAGTAAATTTTCACCACTAATCCTTTAAGATAAAATTATAAATTTTATATCAAAAGATAGAGAATGATTCAAACTTTAATAATCTTTAAAAATTACAAAATTTGGTTAAGCCTAGGCTTAGAAAAAAATTTTTAAAAAATTTCCACCTAATGTTCGCAGATCCAAAAAGCATGGTGGAAATTTAGCAAATTCTGTGTATTTTTCCACAGAATTAAAAACCGCAGAAAAACGGAGAAATAGAAATGCACAGAATCGACTAAAAAAGCCACAGATCTGTGGGTTTTTTTCTGTGGACACAGAAAACTGCAGAAATAGAATTCTGTGGTTTTTGCGTGTTTTTGTATGTTTTGCAGAATCTGTGGATGTTTCAACAGATTCAGTGGATGTTTCTGCAGAATCTGCGGACCCCTTTTTCCGCAGAATCTGTGGAAGTGCAGAAATAGAAATTCTGTGGTTCTGTGGTCTGTGCACAGAATTCTATCCGCAGAATCTGTGGAGGGGAGAAATAGGCCCCTGATCTACCATTTTATAATAGTATGGCTTAGCTGATTTAGAGTTTAAGGGGTTATAAGTTGCGCTTGGACCATTGGATAATATGGCCTGGCTAATCTATATTTTAAAATGTTAAACTTAGTGATCGGACCCTACCGTACTGCGGCCGTATTTTTTGTTATTTATCGGTATTCCGTATCGGTAGTATTGTACAGACAGACTAAAAACGGCAATACGATACCGCTAAAATTTTAAAGTTCTATAGGTATTTTCATTATTTTCGGTATTCATCGGTATTTTCTGTATTACAGTCGTTAATACAGCCGAATACGAACCGTGTTTTTTGACTTGCGGAATTTTTTTTTGCGGCTGCGGAAAAATATTTTTCAATTGCGTCCAGCCTTTATTTAAAAACTTAAACTCTTCAGAAAATTTTATCAAATCGAGAAAACATGAAATTTACTTTGATAAATTAGCTGCTTAACCAACTCCTTCACATATGAACAAACATATTATAAAAATTAAATTAATATAAAGTGATAGCAAAAAGTACAAAGCTTTAAATTAAATAGATGTCTGAATTTGAGGGGATATCAGTTTATCAATTTATAAATATAAACAACAATTTATTATCAGTACTTATTCTGTTTTGAATGAAATAAAATTTAAAAATGATAAAATTTAAATTTGTCATAGATATTTAAGATTCTTCCGTAGCTTCATCCTCAGTCGGTTCTTCTAATTTGAGTCTGGAAAATAAAATTATAAATTTATATTAGTGACCGGCCAGATCGATTTATCCGGACCCGGATCTGAATTCCGAGTTTGCAATTTGAACCGGACCGGATCCGGCGGGATTTTTCCGGGTTAATCCGGCCTGGTTTTAGTCCGAAAATCACGAAAAAACCACGATTTGGGACCCGGACTCTGGACAAATCGGCCGGATCCGGTCCTGTGCCGGTCACTAATATATTTATAATTAATTAAATTAATCCCGTTTTCGTTAAAATAACAAAAATTTGTTAAATAAATCGAATATTACCTCGCACCAGTACGTGCCATAATATGAAAAAATGCAAGACAATTAACATTATTTTTATTGCATTTGCTAAAATCTTTATTGCGTGTGTTCTTATTAAGTGAGAAATATCCAACTAGGGCCATGGAAGAGCCTTTTAAATAAAAAAATGGATGTTTGGATTAATTTAGGCATAGAAATTTGTATTATTGATGAATAGTATTTACTCTGTTTTTGTATTAGATATTTAATTATTAGGCACTAAGGTTGGCGGCTAGTTGGAAATCATCTGATTCGGATATCCAGATATGGGAACGATATCCGAATCGAAAATTCGGATATCCAGATATGGGAACAAACTTTTTATTACCAAGAAATATCCAACTAGGGCTATGGATTTTGATGGATTATCAATGGTATTCGGTAGGTTTGTGCCCCGTCCCCGAAAGACGGTGATCCGCCAACCTTATTAGAGGCTATGATGAGAATGTTGCTACTAATTATCCTGTATTCTTCTAACTATAATATGTATCCGGTTTTTCCGTCGCTATGGAATATCTGACATGATGACTCGATAAATCCTAAAAAGATCCTCAATATTTTATATTTTAAAAGGACTATCCATCCCATTAACATCATCTATCGTCTTTTTATATTTATCAAAAGATTAACCTTTAGTGCCATTTACATCAAGTTTGTAATTATCTTCTAACTGTGCCACTTCTATTATATGGTCAATAAGATCTTTTCTTAGTTGTGTCAATTTTGTGCTACTAAAAATGCCATTTTAAAAGCCCATAATTTAACTCGAGATTTAAATTATGGGCTTTAATAATTAAGTATATGACCTTGTATTTTTTATTTCATTTTCTATTTCAGTTTTCTTTTCAACTACATGTTTCATTGCCGAAAGAATTTTCTGAAAATTTATTAAAATTAATTTAGTTAAGTTTACATACATCGAACGCTAATCCTTATCTAACAGATCTATTAGCTACCTATATGTAAATGATAATTGAAAATATAGAGGATCATACCAAACGAGTTTTGGGCTGAATTTAGACTCCTTGGCTATCATATTCTGTTTTATTTTTCTTTATTTTTTCTCCAAAAAATACATATGGGTTAAAGTGATTCTATGGTTATACTGTCATCTAATTATGTCATTTCCCAATGTCAACTGTGGAATTTTTTCCCCAACGTTGCGGACGGCAAGTGCGGAAGATAATTCCGGATTAAGAATTTATAAAAATTTTCTAAAAATGATTGAAATGATTTTTTAAGTCCCGGCTGCCAGTTTCTGACTTCTGATGTTTCCTAATCATTTTTAGACTGATGTGACGCATCCACACGTGCGTATCTGCAATTGTAGTACCGCCAAAGAAACCCCGATTGTACATTAATTTACATAAATTAATATGATTCGACGAGAGCTCATAAAAATACTTTGCTTAACTAATGTAGCAACTACATAACAATATCAATACCTTGCTTCCGATCCACACTCCAGTTATTGTATATTGAGTTAAAGCATGCTTAGAATTATGTTTTTCTTTATACTTGCCAACTATTTCACTAGCTACTCTCTGGAAAGTTTTTCATGTTTAAAATCTTTTTTCCCCAACCTGAACACAATAAAAAGCTCGTAGATATCTTACATTACTCAAAACAAATCCACTTTTATTGGAAAATAAATGACTATTATTTTTTCCAGTTATTACATCATGAAGAGATTTGCCATTCAATGCTAAATCTCCAAGTTGATAGGCCATTTGATTGGCCCCTTCAATAACAAGGCTAACATCTTTGAGGATAACCTAATATTAAAATTATTTTTTGAGGTTATACTATGTCTTTATTGAAAAATTTATTAAAATCCAGATGGTCTGAACGATAATGAGCTTCTGTCCATTGGATATTTCGGAAATGGAGACAGGACAGGTTTGAGATCTCGGGAAAAATGTTTAATTATGGAGATAGAGAGTTTTTGAGATATCGATCTCAATTATTGCAAGATAATGTTTATAGAGAGATGGCATCTATTGAGATGTACTTGATTATCGAGAACCATCGTCAATGATTTTTATTTTCCTATTTTAGCCAAGAAATCGCCACTATAAAATATTTTCAACATGTATTAATTAGACTTTTTTTACTTTTTCTGTAATAAGGCGTTAATACTACTAATGCCTTAGATGCAGGCACAGCTTTATGTTTCTTCCTCCACTACGTTTAGCTTTTCCCTGGATCCCGTTTTAGCCTTTAGAGATGCCTGATTTTCTAGATTCAAGAAAAGTTCTCGATACTTTATTTTCTCGATACTTTATGTATATAGCCGAGAAAGGTCGAGTGATTTATTGAGATGATCTACTACTAGTGCCTATCTCTCTCTCTAAAAATCTCCATCACAATAATTGAGCTTTTTCCCGAGAAATCGACCCTTTCCTTGCTCTATTTTGTTTAAAATTCATCTGCCCTTCTACTTTAAATCAAAATATATTTTAAAATTAACTTCTGCGTCTTTCGGAATATTATCAACTTCATATAGACCGATATCATTTCCATTACGATGAAGAATTTCGTTATCATTATGATTTCCTTTTCCTACGAAGGTGCAATTATTTTCTTTCAAATTTTTTGATTCAGAGCAATAGTCGACATGCTTTTTTAATTCATTCAAAGGCTCATGAAAATTTTTCTTTGTTAAATTTTCTCCAATAATATCCTTTTCATTTGTTATATTGAATATGCAAAGCTCATCTAAATATAACCCTTCCTTCATTATAATTTCGGCTATTATATCCTTGAGAGTAGTATCTGTAAAAATTAAACGAGTAATCTGATTTTTGGATTTGGAACAGGGTGACCCTTTTACTGTAAAGCATATAGCTATTTAATTCCTAAGGCTGTGCAGTAGGCGTCGTGGTGTAATGGCTAACCCATCAGTCCGGTCTACTGAAGATGCTGGTTAGCTCCTAGCCGCCAAATAATCTTTTGCACTAGCTAAAGGAGAGAAATAGCTATGGCCCAGCTGCTTTACTTTACCACGTTTAGGGGGTATTTTCCCTTTTTGCCATTTTCGGCCCTCTTTTGGCAAATTTTGTCCTCTTTATTCCCCTTTTTGGGAGGCTATGCCCCCTTTTAGTGATTCGGAAGGGGTCACTCTTATATGGAATAGTATGTAGCAGGGTTGCCGCGGGTACAAAAAATTTTCGGGTACGGGTTTCGGGTATCGGGTTGGAGCGTTTTCATTTCGGGTCACGGGTTTCGGGTTGGCAAAAATATCGGGTACGGGTTTCGGGTTTCGGGTTATAAAATTTTCATTTCGGGTATCGGGTTTCGGGTTGGCAAAAATTTCGGGTACGGGTTTCGGGTTTGGCGAAAAATTCGGGTTATTTTCGGGTGTTCGGCTATTGGTGAACTAAATTGTAAGGAGGCAAGCTATATTGCATAATAGGATTTTGGTTGATATAGAGAGGGGCAAATTTGAATAGATTAAAACATTGTGGGATTTGGGGATTAAGAGGGATATCTTGATAAAATCCCACTATGTGCTAATATCCCTCCGCCTTATCTACATAAAAGCCTCCAAATTTCTCCCGTTTTTAGCGCCGCAGGCGAAAATTTTGAGAATTTTGAAGACAAAGACGCCAATTTTCTTCCAGTTTTTGCGCCGCAGGCGAAAATTTTGAGAATTTTTTAAGGTCTTAGGTGAAAGAATTCAATTGTCAGAACCGCAGGCGAAAATTTTGCAAAATTCATGACTAAATTAAAATTTTTAATGCTCTTTCAAGCTTAAAATATTAAAAAAATAAATTTAAAAATCTAAAATGAAAATCAAAGTTTAAAGGCATTTATTTTTGAAAAGAAAAATTTTTCAGGCCTTATTTCCAGCCCTTGACTCGAACCCACCCCCAGAAAATATCGAGCCAGTCGCCTTACACGCTCAACCACCGATCAACATAATGAAAAATTAAAGAAATTATAAATATTTCTTTCCCTTTTCCTTCTTTCTCTTTCTATAAATTTATTTTAAAAAATCGGGTAAGGCTAAGTTTTCGGGTATAAATTTCGGGTTTTAATCAATTTCGGGTCACGGGTTTCGGGTTGGAAAAAATATCGGGTACGGGTTTCGGGTTTCGGGTTGGAAAATTTTCAATTCGGGTATCGGGTTTCGGGTACAAAAAAAGGCCGGGTTTCGGGTTTCGGGTATCGGGTTTCGGGTTTCGGGCGGCAACCCTGGTATGTAGATTAATGATTGTGAATTTGTGAAGGTACAGGAATTTCTTGTGAATTTTCTACCATTTTTCTTCAAAAATTAATTAGTAATCAAGTTTTATACAGGAGCTAGAATGAATATTTTCCTGGTCATTATGAATCATTAAGTTTCCTACTGCGAAGCCAAAATCCAAAAATTGTAGTGTGTTAGACTCCCTTTTTGAGACTCCTATTCTAACAACTGTCTCTAAACTCCAAATGCTAGAGGGTAACCAAGTCTCAAGAATTATAAGTGTGTTGGACTCCCTTTTTGAGACCTCTATTCTAACAACAGTCTCTTATACACAGCTAATGCTAGAGGGTAACCAAGGCTGAAGATTGTGAGTGTGTTAGTCTCCCTTTTTGAGACTCCTATTCTAACAACAGTCTCTAAACACACACCAAATGATAAGGATTAAAACTTAGAACCACAATAAGGGGGTACTTGAACTTTATAGGGTATGAACCGAAATATAACAATCACAAACTTTCTTTCTGCGACCAACTGCTAGGGCATTGGATAAACAATAATGCCAAAATAAAAAATAAATTTAAAAATTTGTGCATTATAGAAAATATTAAATTTACAAAATTTTTCTAAAAATTCTTGAATTAAATGATTTTTGTCGGGATTCGGGAAGTCCCGACAAATGGTTTTGAAGAGGAGAGAGGAGAGTCGTGGCACCAGCCAGTGTAATGTGGCACTGGCACCGGACTGTTGGTAGTGCCAACAGTCAAAGGAAAGGCAGTAGAGTGACTCGGAGCACGAGTCACTTTAGCCAAAGAAGAGTAGAAGTGGTGAACGGTAGTGCCGTTCACTTTACCAACCAAAAAAGAACACAAGTCCACCAACAAATAATTTTACTTCTCCAAATAGCAATAAACAATTAGGCGAACAAGTTGAGGGCCAGCAAGGGCCAGCGAAGCAGATCAGCACACACAAGGGTTGATGGAGGTTGTTGAAGTGTTTGAATGGAGAAGAAGAAGGATAATGAGGATTTTTGTGGGACTGATCTGCTTCTTAAATAGACACAAAAAAGGCGGGGTTTGGCAATAAAAACTCAAAAAAATGCGAACTTGAAATTAATGCGTACATAGATTATAGAAAACAAAATGTGGAGAGAGAACGGGACAGAGAAAAAAGCAGAAAAAACAATAGGAAAAATTTAAGTTGTGACAGGCGCAAGCTGTCACAAAAAATAGAGAAAGGAATTTTTGGCGGGAAAATAACTAAAAAAGGTTGAGTGGACAACAAAAAATAAGGGGTGAACGGCCAAAAAATTAACGAGAAGTGAACGGGGGACAATTAACAAAAAAGACAATTCAATGAAAGTCGCCAAAATTGGCGACACTCCCCCCGCCCAAGAAAATTCAAAGATCCGTCACATCATCTGCCTTCTTCATCATCATTCATTGTAACCAATTTTGACGCAGTTGACAGCTTGTTTCGTCGGAACATGTGATCGCGTTCAGATCGGTGTCGATGGTGATGGAGTGCGCTTTCGCTACTTCCCCTTTTTCTAGCTTTTGGTGAGGGGCGGCACTCCATCACCGAGACTTCTCGTTGTCGTGCATTCGTGCTAATTTCTCTGAGTGAAGAACACTTCATATTCGGTTCATCAGTAACAGCCCGGTTAATACCAGCTTGACTAACACATAAGCAATTTCCTGCGTGTAAAAAGCTAGTCGATGTGGCAGCCGCTGTCGTTCCAGCTTGGTGAATTAATAGATATCTTTCAGCGGTTAAAAAGCTCGTTTTTGACTGATCTGTGAGAGCCGTGGTCGTTCCACAAATATTAAACCAGTTAAAAACAAGTGCAGGGCATGCAGTAATCCACGCCAACAGTTGACAAACAAATTTCGCTCCTTTAGTCATCTGCCGGAATAAAGTCCATATAAATCCAAGTAAGTTTAACACAATTGCGATTGAGAGTGGTCGGCACTTCGTATGTGTAATTAGAGCCCAACAAAGTGTGCAGTCAATAGCCTGACGTGGTAACCAAATTGGATTAGCAGGCGCACAAGCTTCAGCATCCTTGTCAATCCTCGTTATCATTCGAATTGCGGTGAAAATGCCATTTGTCGAAATACAAGTTTGAAAATGTACACAACAGGGCTGGGCGCGAAATTTCGCACAACGGAGTTTGATAAAACGGAGCGCCAAAATGACTGTTCCAAGCAGGCTAAGAAATGAGCTGGGCCTCTTCACATCGAAGATTGATTTAGCCGGTAATTCATTCACAAAACCAACAAATTGTCCCTCCAACTTCTCACTTTGTATAGTTTCACACTCAATGTTTCCAGGACGGTTGGAACCAGTTTTTCAATTCAAGGTTGAGCTAGTATATTGGCTTTTTGTTGCTGTTGTTGCCTTTTCAACCAATACCTTAGGGTTAGTGTAGTTGGAACTTGTTGAACTGTTAGACGCTATGCTGGTTTGAGAAATCACTTGCCCATTTTGCGAGTTGAGCAGACTGTCCTTCAGCTTTGAATTTAACCAGATTTTGCGTCGACAGTGGCGTTTGTTTGCCTTGTGGTGCACAGTTGAGGGTAATTCTTCGGTTTTCGCCCCCCCCTCCTTTTTTCTTCATTGATTTAGCTTTTGAGTCCGTGTTCAGTGAGCTAGTGATGACCATACCAGAGTAATACGCTTCAAGTTGTGTTGACGTTGGGAGTCTCCAATTCGCTTCAAACATTGCTTCGTGGTGGCCAGCTTTGTAGTACACACGCTTTTTTGATTGTGGTGGTCTCCGATTGGTTTCAGACGGTCCATTGTGGTGACCATTGTAGTAGTACATACGCTTATTAGATTGGGGTTGCCTCCAGTTTGCGTTAGACGGCCCATTATGTTGCACAGTTGTGTAGTACACACGCTTTTTCGGTTGACGTTGTGTACACAGCATGAAGTGGTGTCTGCCTCCACATCTACGGCATTTGTTGGCAGCTCGACATCGGTTGAGCAGGTGACCATCGTATAAGCAGTTGAGGCACCGTCCTTGTTCAAGAAGACGGGCTTTGCGTCTGTTGCGGGAGTTGAACATCGGACATCGGCTTGGCTTATGTGTTGGTCCAGTGTGGCAGAGTGAGCAACCATATTCCTCAACTGGTGATTGTGGTGGACGAGCATGTAGTTCATGTTGTCCGTCTAGTGGGCCTGGTGATTGCGTGGTCATACATGAATAAGAGACGTCAGTTGGTTCGTGGTGATCACTTCGTTCAGTAAGCTGCTTGTAGTGAGGTTGTTCCTCAAGCGTGGTTGGTTCGAACTTGTTTGGACGAAGAGTAGTGATGGTGAACTCCAGTCGCTCCTTCAGTTGAACCAGACGTCCAAGTCCATTACGTAGTTCACCTAGAGTCCACACAGCATGTTCATCTTCTTCCCAGCCAATCAGAGTCTCCAAAGCTTCACGTGGCAGCTTTGATCTGATGATGCCACACACTATTTCATCCTGCGTTGCGTTCGAGCCCTCTGGTGATTCCAGCTGCAGGCAAATTCGTTCAACATGTTCTTGGAGATTACGAAGGGAGAACAGTGAATTGTTGGCCAACGGCAGGTGTAGTAACTCAGCAATCAGACTTTCACGAAGAGCCTTTCCATCTCCAAATTGTCGTCGCAATATGCTGACCACCATCGGGTAATTCTCATCAGACGGTGGGTAACCATCAATGGCACGATGCGCAGAGGATCCCGGTACCAAACTTTGCAGTAAACAGAGGTGTTTTTCAAACGGTGGGATTGGTTGACTATTCACGGCACGGTCAAAAGCCAACCAGAAAGCAGACCATTCCTTCGGATCGCCAGAGAATTTCATTGGTTCCAGTCGGAATGGCCTGAATGTTGAATAGATTGGTGCGCCATTGTAAGTTCCTTGTTGTTGGTAAGGCGAAAATCCGGCTTGACTAGCTGAGTTGGTGTGGTGAGTACTTGTTCCATTTCTAGCTGCTTGCTGTTCAGTAATCCGTGTTTGAGTTTGGCGACGCAAAAATCCCTCAGGGTGTTCAGGCGAGTAACTTTGTTGACCATTAGCTATGGTGTTGTGAGTATGGCATCGTCCATTTCCAGTTTGCTTCACCACGGTGGCAGAGATCACACTTCGTTTGGACGAGACTGAACCATCGTTGAAAGTCCTTCGTCGCTGTAAGCACACATTCGCCAGTTCCACCAATTCACTCGAACGCTCAATTTGTACCAGAGCAGTAAGTTCTCCGTCCATTCTAGCTTCACCTCGCGGCGGTGGAAAGGTTTTCAAGACATCCATTTCTTCTTGTTGTTGTGTTGGTAGTAGTCTAGCAATAACACCATACCATTTTTCAATCAGCGCTTGTGCTCGTCCAGTGGCTTGTTTGAGTTGAAAAGCATCCAATTCTAGACGATCATCTTCTTCCACAGTGGTGTCCTGAGCATTTAACGTGATGAGAACAGCACGGCCCTTTTCTTTCAAAGTTGACAGAACGGTGGCCAGTTGTAGCCGGATGACTGCTGACATTGTGACGGCTGTTGTTCAGCTCACTTCACAAAGAGTAGTTGTAGTTGTGGTGGCTGTTGTTCAGCTCAACCAAAATAAGAACGAGTAGTTGAAGTTGTTGTGGCGGTGGCTCCGCTCACACACAAGGTTGAAGAGTTGGTGTAGTGGTGTGTGGTGGTGGCTGTAGTACAGCTCACACACAATAGTTGTTGTAGTGGTAGTTGTCGCTGTGGCTGTTGGCCAGCTCACTTCAGTAGTAGTTGTTGTTGTGGTGTAGTGGTTGTTGTTGTAATTGTCGTCCCCGGGGGTCCCGGGTCGTGGCACCAGTTTGTCGGGATTCGGGAAGTCCCGACAAATGGTTTTGAAGAGGAGAGAGGAGAGTCGTGGCACCAGCCAGTGTAATGTGGCACTGGCACCGGACTGTTGGTAGTGCCAACAGTCAAAGGAAAGGCAGTAGAGTGACTCGGAGCACGAGTCACTTTAGCCAAAGAAGAGTAGAAGTGGTGAACGGTAGTGCCGTTCACTTTACCAACCAAAAAAGAAAACAAGTCCACCAACAAATAATTTTACTTCTCCAAATAGCAATAAACAATTAGGCGAACAAGTTGAGGGCCAGCAAGGGCCAGCGAAGCAGATCAGCACACACAAGGGTTGATGGAGGTTGTTGAAGTGTTTGAATGGAGAAGAAGAAGGATAATGAGGATTTTTGTGGGACTGATCTGCTTCTTAAATAGACACAAAAAAGGCGGGGTTTGGCAATAAAAACTCAAAAAAATGCGAACTTGAAATTAATGCGTACATAGATTATAGAAAACAAAATGTGGAGAGAGAACGGGACAGAGAAAAAAGCAGAAAAAACAATAGGAAAAATTTAAGTTGTGACAGGCGCAAGCTGTCACAAAAAATAGAGAAAGGAATTTTTGGCGGGAAAATAACTAAAAAAGGTTGAGTGGACAACAAAAAATAAGGGGTGAACGGCCAAAAAATTAACGAGAAGTGAACGGGGGACAATTAACAAAAAAGACAATTCAATGAAAGTCGCCAAAATTGGCGACAATTTTTTAGCTTAAGACTTGCTTCCCTTGAAAACCCTTTTGGTTAATTAAAAATAAATTATTATAGCTTCAATTAAATTTAATTAAAAAGCATCAATTAATTTGTGAGAGCTATACGGATGGTGATTAATTACACAAAATATTAATTAAAATTATTTTGTACTATATAAAAATATTTTCACACCGTTATAGCTATATTACATAATTATGATTCATAATTTAAATGTTGTAATAATTTGAAAAAGCTATGGAAATTTATAGTAAAGCATATAGCTCTTATATGGAATCTTATATGGAATAGTATATGGAATAGTCGTTTAATGATTGAACGAGCATGAATTTTTGTGTAATTTTCTATCATTTTTCTCCAAAAATTGGTTATGGAATCTTATGATTCATAATTTAAATAGTGTAATAATTAATAAAGCTATGAAAAGTAAGTCTATTCGTAAAGCTAATTCAGGTATGGGTGAAGTAAAGGATAGCTCGGTCAATTGAAGATTCTGGTCCGCATTTAACCCTAAGTTGAGGGAGAGATAGCTAGCAGAACTACCTAGAGATTTTTAAAATTCGTTTAAGTTGAGGGGAAAATTGAAAGGAAAACTACAAGGAGTTTTCTAAAATTCGATTTACAAGTTTCGAGAAGTTTCGCCATCAAGGACGTTCGTCAGTGATAAAAAATATTTGATATCTTTAATATTTTATATACATATATTTTTCATGGTTAGCCGACTTTTGCGGACCCGCACTTGCGGACCGACATTTGCGGATTCGCACTTGCGGACCGACACTTGCGGACACGCACTTGCGGACCGACACTTACGGACCGATTTTTGCGGACCGACACTTGCGGACCGACATTTGCGGACCCGAAATAAATTTAAAAAAAGATGATAAGAGACCGGTTTTAGTTATAAATCCGAAGTCGATCTCAGCAAATTTTTTCCTTCGTCTTTTGAAACCTATCCATTTTCTTATGCTTTTTTAAAAAGGAAATTTTTAAGGAGTAACCAACCCTCAGTAAGAACTAGGGTTTGACCCCGAACACTCGGGGGCGTGTATGTCGGGGTACGGGATTTTCGAATTGTTTCGGGTCGGGGTTCGAGGTCGGGGTCAAACCCTAGTAAGAACCCCCTTATCCAAAATTCGGGTAACGCTACAAAAGAGTTCTGGGTTGTTACTCAGGTAATAGAATTGTACCTTCATCTGACGTGGGATAAAATCCTACCCGCAGCTCTTTAAAAATTTTAAAAAATCTATTTTGTATATAATCCGGAACTGGAACTACAAAAATTAAAAATCTGGTTCTGGAACTGGAACTAGTTCCAGAGAAATTTTGGAACCCTTGACATCACTGATGGCAGTCATCTTAATTCCTATTTAAACAGTCGGGGAACAGGATTTTTTCTGGCGGGGAACGGATTATAACTTTTTTTCGGGAAGGGGTTTGGGTCGAGGATAAATGTGAAAATGATTCGGGAACGGGGTCGGACGCATCTCTTATTTTCATTTTTAAATAAATTTCTTTTAAATTTTTTGAAGTTTTATTTTTTAATTTCTTTTTATTTTTTATTTCATTTCGAGTCCGCAAATGTCGGGTCCGCAAGTGTCGGTCCGCATATGTCGGTCCGCAAGAGTCGGTCCGCAAAAGTCGGTCCGCAAGTGCGAATCCGCAAATGTCGGTCCGCATGTGTCGGTCCGCAAGTGCGGGTCCGCAAATGTCGTTTAGCCATTTTTCATCAAATTAAAATCTTAAACGTGAAAACTTAACTATAATTTTGTTTAGAAAGGAATTATTAATATCAAAAAGCTTATTTTGTTTAATTAAAAAATTGAGAACAGCTCCAAAAAATACGGAAAATTAATAATTGTTGCAAATTTTTAATTAAATTTAACATTTTTTAATTGAGTGTTTTTAGGTCTACGAAAATATAAAAAATTTTAGAAATTTCAAAATTTAGGAAATTTTAGTTAAATAAAATTAAAATGATAATATTTTTGTAATTTTAAAAAATTGAACAAATCTAAAGAATAATTTATCGTTTACTACATATAATTCTACATTTTAAACAGGTTTAGAAATGTCTCAATGAAACAATTTTAAAAATAATCGGTGTCTAATTTAGACTAAAAATTAAATTTAAATTCCTTCCGAATTAGGTAATGGAAGGGATATATCAACTAAAATCAGCTAAAAAATTTTAAATAGATTTTGTTGTTAATATCAGAATTTACATGCCTCACCCTCTCTTTTAACTTCTCTTCGCTTCTTGGAGGAGCTTGGTGATCTCCTTTATAATAAATTAAATTTTAAAATGAATAAATTTCTAAAAAGAAATTTTATATACGTTAATGGCAAATTTTGTTTAATATAAAAGGAGGTCAATAGGGAGCCGATCAAGACGATCCATATAAGGACATGAAAGTGATTCGGAATTAAATATCCCAAAAAGTTTAATTAAGGATATACCTAAATATAATTTTCCCCTTTCTATAAGGGGAATACCCCTTTCTATTTAATTTATCGAAGAAATACCATATCCTCAAAAATGAAATAACTACTTATGATAATCTTGTGCTTTAAAAAACTCATAATTAACAAATTTAAAGAATGGGGTATACTATAAAGCATTAAAAATATTTTCAAAAATAACCTAATTTCGCGGGTTCAGCTGGGCGAGCAATTGTGTCAAATGTTCCAACTAAAATTTGAAAAAAATATAATTGTAGGAATAACTAAATGATTTTGAATATCTAAAATAATTTTAGACCATTTTGTCTGTAGGGACAACGAATCTTTCTGATCCAATATTGAAAGTTTTTAAAAAAAAACCTGTTCTTGAGTAATATTTGGTTGAAGCTTAAAATTTGAAATTTCAGTAAAATATTTACTATATAGGTAATTTTACCTCTGCCAAGCGATCACTCAGATTATCAACTTGTGTATGCATGCTGCGAATATAGTTAACTATATCTTGAACTTGTTGATCAGCTCTTGGATTCTATACGTATTTTTAAATCATACATTTATAAAAATTTAAAAAATTTTACCCGGCGATTAGTACGATTACCCTAAAATTAAAGAAAAATTTATTTTATTGAGAAAAAGTTTGCAAAAGTTTAGCCACCGGGCAGGATTAGAACCTGCGACCACCTGCTAGTTGTTTCTAGGCACTTTCGCTCACTATATGCAGCAGCTCTACCTCTGAGCTACCGGGGCATCGACCAATACTTTCTCTTTTTCCTTTTTAGATCGTTTAACCCCCGCCTAAGCGTTTTAAATGCTGCTAGGTGAATCATCCTTACAATTGGAAGAATATAAATCTCAAAGTGATCGGACAAGCTTATATGAGATTCTAACCTGAGGAACTAACTCATATAAAGTCTGCAGTAGTTGATTAACATCTTCTTGCTTAAATTAAATTTTATTCACAATTTATCCTTATTATAAAAATAAAAACATTGTTTGCCAACTGTTGGCCTCGATTACGATTTCCAGCCCCACGAGGTGCCTTTACTCCAAATTGACAAATAATTACCGCAAAAAGGAAAAGAATTAAAAAATAATTGCGGATAAAAATCATTTTTTCGAAATTTGAAATTTTTTTCAAGCTTAAAATAAAATTTATATGGTTAGAAATTTATTTATTTTTAAGAATTTTTTGGATCAAATCTGAATTTATTTTTATTTTCTCTAAAGGAAATCATTCTAGTTTTGAAATACAGTAAAGCAGCTGGGCTATAGCTATTTCTCTCCTTTAGCTAGTGCAAAAGGTTAATCGGCGGCTGGGACGAACCAGCATCTTCAGTAGACCGTGATGTGTTAGCCATTACACCACGCCGCCTGCTGCACAGCAGAGGTGGATCGGAACAGTCCGAGGTGTCGGAAATCGGAAGAGCCAGAAATCGGAACAGGCTCAAAAGTCGGTTATTGGAAATCAAAATTTTTTTTCGGAAATCGGAAGAAAAAAAACGCCGGAAGTCGGAAATCGGAAAAAATTTTTATTTTCAAAACTGAATTAAAATATAAAATTGTAAATTGGCAAATTAGGTGCTAAGAAAGAAGATGATCAATATTTTTGCCAGTTAATCTTGATCTCAGAAGAATGATCTCAGAAATTTGAAAGGATTAAAAGAGATATTGTCGGATTTGGTTGATTAGACGGACGGGATATCAGAGCATTTATAGAATTAATAGAGATATTTGGCGATTAAAATTGAGTAGTGATAGAGGGATGAGATATAAAGTGATTTGGGGCGATATATCGGTATCAATTTCGAGATCGATATCGGAGGAAACCGATATCGATATTAGAAAAAGACCGATATTCGAGACCTATATATCGATATCGATCTCGGCATGTCCTACCCTAATAAAAACTATGAAACCAATAGTTATTCACAAGAAACAAAAGCTGAGGTTCTAAAATTTGATATCGAAATCTGTCAGTTATTGAATGTGACATAGAAATTTCAAAAAAATTTCATCTGTATACTTCTTCATGCAAAGATTTTTCCACAAAAAATTTTTTCAGCTACGGTCTTTTTTTAGTTAGTAAGAGGGTCAGTTTTCAATAAGAGGGTCAGTTTTAAGAGGGTAAGAGGGTCAGTTTTCAAGATATTATTGAAGGAATAACTATTAAATAAATTTTTTTGTATTTTCCCTTCGGTTTTTAAAGGGCGATTTTTTATTTTTTGTTATCTTATCCGTTTCAATTTCATATGAAATATTATGCAATAATCCTTATGAAATTATATTTTAATTCCATTTTCACGTGAATTTTTTAACATCTAAAAAATTTATTAAAGAACCCGCCTCGGAAGTTACAAAATCATTATTGCCCTTATAAATTCTTTAAGAAAATTTTCTTAGATTTAAGTGCATATGAACTCGGAAAATAAATCTTTAAGAGATTTTAAGTCAAAGCATGCGACAAGAGAGAGTGGATTTTAATTAAGAAATCTTTTAAATATTTGCCCTTTATTTTTTTTAAAATTTTATTATTAATTTAAAATTGTGAAAATATAATTGGTAGGTTGGGTAGGAGATCAAGCGTTGAAAAGAATATTTGAAGTTGAGTCAATATCGGAGATATCCAGGGAGTTGGACGTATATCGGGGTTATTCGACTAATGGTAAGAATATCGTCTGTTCGTAAAAATAAATTATAAAATAATTATAAAATAATACTAAAAATAATAAACCAAAGTCTCTAGACCAATAATTGCCTCCAAGACAAATTTTTGCTACAACGAAGCAAATTTTTTAAAGATCGACGTCAAAGAAGAGGCGATATTGGGGATATAAAGGGATAAGAGGGAGGTAAGAAGATTTATGAGGCTAAAGATGGAATAAATTTACCAACTTAAAGAGGAAATATGGTAGTTGATTTTGCCTGGATTGTGCTATTCTCCAATGGTCTCAAAATCCATGGAAGCAGCATTATAACGAAGTTCGATCTCACAAATATAATTACAAATTTGACTAATAATTTATCGTTGGATAATGTCTACAACTTTAAATAAGGCTTGAAATGTTTCATTGAAACAATGTAATAAAATAATCAGAGTCTAATCTACAGATTTGTTACAAATCAGGTAAGTCGAGAGGGATAAATAATGATTGGATACTCTTCATAGTTATAGATTCACCCACTATTTTTTGATTTTCTCGATGTTATTGAGATCCGATTGGATTGAAATATTTATCAGTTACTCCTTTTACCCTTAAAATTCAATCCAATCGGACCTCAATAAAATAGAGAAAATTAAAAAATTTGAGTGAATCTATAATTATGAAACAGAGCTTGCCAAAATCAACTTAAATCGACTCTTCAATTTTCTTGTTGTATATGTACATCTTTCCAAACTCTCTTTCTTTTCTTCTCATCAATTGTGTGGAGGAGATTGGTTACCACCACCCTTTCAAATTAAAATAAATTTATGTTTTTTTGGACTATGATTCGGGGTTGTTTAGTTGGCAGTTGAACAACCAATTAGGAATTTATTAATAAAATTACCTGGTTTTGGTTGTTATTCTGACCGTTTTGATTCTGGGGAAGCATTTGTACCATATTTTGTAGCTTAAATATTGAGCAAAATATACTTTAAATGATCCTTTAAGCCTATATATCTATTACCGTACTTGAAAAATTTTTAATATTTGAAAACTTCAAGGATCTGATGAGTCAATAACAAGGTTCGGATCGAGAAAATGTTAAGTGTATGTACAAAAAGTTCAATTTGTAAGTACATAGGGGAAAAATTCTCAAAATATAAGTACGCTAAAAATTTTTTCAAAACACTTTTTGTGGCGCCGAAGGCGCCAAAAAGTTCCATTTTTTGCGCCGCAGGCGAAAATTTTGGAGGTCCTTAAGTTTAATTTTTTGACCAAAAAGTCTATTTGTAAGTACGTACCTACAAATAAGTACATTTTTAATTTTAGAAGTATGTACAAGAGTCGATTTGTAAGTACTGGACTTCCAAAATAATTATAAATCCGAACCCTGGTCAATAAATATAATTAAATTATCAATAACTATAATTAAATATGCCCTATAAATAGTAATATGGTATAAAAAATTTTTTATAAAATAACCTGTGCTACGATGTTAAGAAGAGTTGGATCCGCCTAAAAATTTGAGATATCAGCAAAATATTTTCTACTTAATTTTACATTTGCAAGGTGATGACTCAGAGTATTCACTTGAGTTTGCAAATATTGAATATAATTATTTACAGCATCAAGTTGTTGAACAAGATTTGGATTCTATTATATTTATGTTTGAATTCAAGCAATTTAAAAATTAAAATTTTACCTGACCCTGATGCTGATGATTCTAAATTTTTAAAAATTTTTATTTGATTGAAAATTTTTTAAAGCTTAGAAAATCTATACACAGATGTTTGCTATCTTCCGTATAATCTAAATTATAGAAGCCTGTCTTCGAGTTTGAGTTTTAAGTAATTACCGGTTATAGCTTAGGGGAATTTTTTTAAAAAAGCAAGTTATTATCTGGTAAAGTGATTAGTTATACATTGATGTCAATTTATATTGGAGTTCGACACCGGGGTTTCCGGGCCCGGAAGCCCGGAAACCGGGTGGGTATTTTGATAAAATCCGATTTTTCGGGGTTTGCGGGTTTTTTAGCCTCGAAGCCCGGGCATGGTCGCTTCTGAAAAACCCGGGCCCGGCCCGGGTCTGATTGAAAAAACCCTGATACCGGGCCCGACAAATTGAAGATGTCGACTTTAATTTATATAAAACAATTCATACCAGAGGAAGATTCTCGTACAGTTGCCGAATACGTTCTCGCTCTTGAGCAGTAAATTGAAGCTTAAATCAAATTTTATTCACGAACTATTATGTTATATATAATTTTGAACTGGGCTCATCACGTTATCCCTAACAAATGCTAAAAATCCAAATTAACTAGAGATCGGACCGTACCGTACTACACCGTATTTTTTAGATGATCTTCCTAAAAAGAGGGTTTGGGTTAGGATATTTACTATATTAAATCTGTATTCGAGCCCCCCCCCACGCTTTTTGGAATGGATTAATGACAAAGCCCTATGGGTTGTATCAGAAAACATGGTATTTTTGTCACCAGTCTTTTACTTTTTCTATAGGCTGATCCGTAGTTTTCTCTCAATTAAATCAAAATTATTACCACAGGATTTTGTTCTCCTCGATGACGATTTGCAGGTCGACGCGGTGCCTTTACACCAAATTGACAAATGATAGTCGCAACCAGGAAGACCATCAAAAAATAATTGCGGATAGAAATCATTTTTCTCAATTTTAAATTTTTTTTAATCTAAAATAGAATAAATACCGTATATTTTATTTATTTTTTGAAATCCCTGGATATCCAATAATGATATTCAACGACGTAATTTTCAAATCTGTGGACATTTTAGATCCATATATCCGAATCCGCCGATCCTATAACGAATTATATGGGAAAAAATTATAGTAAAGCAGCTGGGCTATAGCTATGTATTTATCTCCTTTAGCTAGTGCAAAAGGTTATTCGGCGGCTGGGAGCGAACCAGCATCTTCACTAGACCGGACTGTGTTAGCCATTACACCACGCCGCCTACTGCACAGCCTTAGGAATTAAATAGCTATATGCTCTATGTACATTATTTAATTTTAAAAAATATGATTTTTTTAAATTTTCCCTGTGTTTTTAAAGGCAGATTTATTATTTTCAATTTCACGTGAATTTAAATTTATTTAATAAATTTAAAGAAAAGCCGCTTCGGAAATTGAAAATCATTATTCCCCGTGTCAAAATCTTTTGAAGTTAACGCATTAGATTTTGAAATTTTATTATCAATTATAAGTGCGTGCGACCTCAAAGACATGCCTTTAAGCTGATTAATAAAATTATAATTAATAAAAATTTATTTTTTAATTAATTTAAATTGAAAATAGGGTGTTTCTTTGTTACTTATGCCATTCCCCTCCCCTGCCCCCTCAAACAATTTTTTATTAAGTACATAATGGTCAGCCATTTTCGACCACCTAACTCACTTTATTGTTCCAGTAACATTATTTTAAAAATTATACTGTATGTACCCAGATAATCACCCTCACTTGAATAACTACCCTCCTTCTCGTAGATATGTTTTCTTTTGAGGGCTTAAAAAATAATTACCCCCATCAAATGTCTAATTTCAAAACTCAAATAATTCCCCTCCTCGCCTTGAATTTACCCCTCTAAAATTTGCCCTCTTGAATTTACCCCTCTAGTAAGAGGTTGAAACTACTGTAAATAAACTACAAGATACTCATCTCCACACTCTGTTGATAATCTAGATGGTTCCGGATAACCAAAACTAAAAAACTCTTAGACTAACAAAGCCTTACTGAAGCTTCTCTTATATTTTATTTAAACAAATTATTAAATTAATTAAATAAATAAATTAAAAAAATAAATAAAAATGGGAGTAAATAGAGGGGAATATAAATAATAAAAAATTTTAAGGGGAGGGAATTAAGGGGGGAAATTTTTAAATTGATAATTGAGCATCTGACATGTCCCTCTAACAAAGAGGAAATTTAATTTTTTAAAATTTCCATTGTTTATTATAAATAAATTTTTAAAGAGGGAAGCAGTCACAAGAGAAATTGGCATGTGGGCAATGCCAAAAATTTAAAATTACTTCCTGGCTACATGACAAGGCAAGATTCAATCAATTAAAAAAATTATTTTAAAAATTAAATTTGGAAATAAGGATTTGAAGGGTGTTTTAAAGGAAGTTTTACACTAAGTTTTGTTTAATAATTTGAATTTTCTACTTGAATGAAATAAATTTTCAAGTGAGGGCTAAAATCCTATAACTAAGGTTGGCGGTTCCGGGTATCCGGAACCGAAAAACCCCTCGGATATCTGGAAATTTTCGGTTCGGATACCGGTTCCGGATATCCGAAAATTTTCGGTTCAGTTTCTGAAACAAGAGAAAAAGGAAGAAAACTTGCCCCAATGGCCTTCCAAAATTCTCAGAATTTTGCCTGCGGCGCTGGAAAGGGAAGAATCCTGGCTTAGGGATCTTCCAACAAGGCTTATAAAATTCTAGAGATTTTCGCTGCGTCGCTAATAAGAAGAAGTCAATCCATTAAATACCCTTCACTTAAATCCTCTGATATTCACCTTTATCAACCCAAATCCCAAGATCAACCTAGGGCAAATATTAAGGGACCCTCAGATATCTCGATATCCAACGTAATCCCTTTAATTTTAAAATACCCGGAGATGGGGATTTTTAGAATACAGGCTCAGAGAAACTTCGTTTACCGATTAGGAAGAGCCCAAGAAAAACCCCAAGAAAAGATTAGGAAAACCCCGAAAAAATCCCAAGAAAAGTCTTGGATCATCCATTCAAGGGCCTTGAAAAATAAACAGAACGGTATACGGGCCTCAGATAAACGGTATAAACGGTATACGGTTTTTTCAAAATTCAATTTTTTTGAAGATTGCCGTTTCAGTCATTCGAAAACAACGCTTAAATAAATTAACCCCCATACGTACTTCATAAGAAAAAATCTTATTTTTGAAAAATAATTTAGGGACTGGTAAACCTTGAAGGACTTGTATATTTCCTTGGAAATAATAAAAGGAAATAGTGAATTTAGAAGATAATTAGAGCCTGAGCGGTGCATAGAAACGGCATGGATATAACAAAATGCCTGCGAATATCCGCCTCCATCCCCAGTATATATCTTCATGTTTTAGATACAGTAATTAATGCTCTTTCGAATGAGTTATCGTATTCCAGTATTGAACAAAAACTTGAACAAAACTTTAAATGGGTGATTGAGCATCTGACATGTCCCTCTAACAAAGAGGCAATTTAATTTTTTAAAAATTCCATTGTCTATAAATAAATTTTTAAAGAGGGAAGCAATCACAAGAGAAATTGGCATGTGGGCAATGCTAAATTTTTTAAAAAACATAATTAAAAAAATTTTTTAAATGAAGAAAGAGTTGAATGAAGTTTTGAATTTGCTATTAAAAAAAGAAATTTTCAAGTGAAGTTTATCCTTTTTAAAAATCCGATTACTAAACAATCCGATTAATAAACAGTCTCAGCAAGTCTAAGTTGATAAGTAAAGCCTCTTTGATCTACTTAGTCTATTCCAGACCAATCCCCCCTCCTTCACATACATTTTATTATTCTACATTCTTTTGCTCGTCACTCAGACAGCCCTCGGACAAAACACTTTCTCTATATCCAAAATTCCCAAAGTTTGAAAATATAGGTTTCAATAAAAATAATATGAAAATTTAAAAAAATCTTTCAAATTTTAGGTCACAGAAATCTTAAATCGACTCTTGCTAGATTTTAAAACTAAAAATTCAAAAAGAAATAAAAATTTTAATTAATTTTCTAGAGAATTTGTCATAAAATAAAAAAAATTTAATTCAAAATCTTAAATATTTTTTGCTTCCAAATCACGTCAAAAATATATAAATTTCTTTTCTCTTTAATATTTACCGCCACTGTTGACCATTTCGTTTACGGCATGAGCTGCTGCAGCTTGATTTGCGGCCTATAAAATTTCTTTGATTTAAGAAATTTAAAGAAAGTTTTTAAAACTGAGACTTGTAAGCACTGATTGGACTCATAAGGGCACGTGTTATTAGATTAGGAGTCCGCATTCAAGAGCAAGAGAAGCTGTCTGGTCTAGTTTATGAGTACAATGAAAGTTTATGAGTACAATGAAAGTTTATGAGTCCAATCAAAATTTTAATCAAATTTAATTAATTAAATTATACAAATTTTGTTTTTTTTTCTTTTATTTTTCAACTATTTTGGCTTTGTGACTGCCAAAATATAAAAATAGATTAACCTTAAGCTAGGAAAGTTTATATGAATAGAAATTTTATGAAATACAAAATAAAGGAAGAAACATGTAAAACTTTATTTTTATATTGCCTTGCTCAAGGGCTAACAAAGCTTAAAAAATAAAAAGATTTTTATAAATAGCCAAAAATTTATTTCATCATACAGAGAACTGGACACGCATCTCTTCCAATATATGTTGGAAAATTTTTGTTGTTTGTTCCTCCATATGCTGACCATCCATCACTAACAATAGTATTCTTTTTAAAAATCCGATTATCAATCGAGAACAAATTGTGTCACTATAATAGAGTTCGGCAGAATCGGATTCCCGGGATCCCGGAACGGGATTTTTTCAAAATTTTGTACGGGACGGGATCCCGCGGGATTAATCCCGTAAATCCCGATAATCCCGTTTTCAAATTTCCAGGGATCCCGCCGGAATACCGGGATTTTTACGATTGTTTGTAAAAATAAATTCATATCACTATTTGTAAAAATAAATTCAATCAACTTTTAATTTTTAAAATCGCAAGATATCCCCCTTTATCCTCCGATATCTAAAGGTACTATATCCACAATAACTCTCTTACTCACTCTATATCACTAAATATTCACGTCAATCCTCGATATCCACCTGATCTTCAACTAAATGGCACGTCTTAGATAAATGATGTTTTGACTGAGGAGTGCTTAATGAAAGTTTGTAATACTTTCCTAATAATTTTAGACCTAGTAATAATTTTACAAAATTTTTATTAAAGCTTGGAATAAATTTTAGTTTTTTAAAAATTTAGACATAGATAAAATAACCTTCCCCTCAAACATCCGTCGAAAAAAAATAGCCACCGTGTGCTATTTAAGAGAATACGGTAGTCTATTTTGCCTGGATTGTGTTTTTCCCTAATGGTTTAGGCAGTACTAATCCAATAAAATCCATAGGAGCAACATTATAATGGAGAAGGTCGTTGTTACAAATATAATTATAAGTTTGACTAATAATTTAACGTTGGATAATGTTTACAACTTTAAATAAAGTTGGTAATGTTTCATTGAAACAATGTAATAAAATAATCAGAGTCTAATCTACAGATTTGATACAAATCAGGTAAGTCGAGAGGGATAAATAATGATTGGATACTCATCATAGTTATAGATTCACCCACTATTTTTTTAAAATTTTCACTATGTTAGTGAGGCACGATTTGATTGAAATATTTATCAGAATCTCCTTTTAACAGTAAAATTCAATCCAATCGGGCCTCAATAATATAGAGAAAGTAGTTACCCCCCCCCCTTGTTACAGTAACTTTACGCGAATATTATCTTCTATCCTTAACTTTTCACACATTTTATCTTCAAACTCTTAACTTTAAGGTAATTTTACCTTTTAATCCCTAACTTTACATTAATAATATCTTTTAGTGCTTAACTTTGCAATTTTACCCCCAAAATCTACATCTTCCATCCCTTAACATTACATCAATTGTTTCTTCTATTGCTTAACTTTACATTAATTCTATCTTCTAATCCTTAAGTTTACATCAATATTATCTTTTTGTGCTTAACTTTACATAGAAGATAATATTCGCGTAAAGTTACTGTAACAAAGGGGGGGGGGGGTAACTACTAGAGAAAATTTAAAAATTAGAGTGAATCTATAATTATGAAACAGAGCTTGCCAAAATCAGCTTAAATCGACTTTTCAGTTTTCTTGTTGTAATATGAATTTACATGTTTCAATCTCTCTTCTTCTCTTCTCTTCATTTGCGTGGAGGAGCTCGGTTGCGCTTTAAAATGAATTTACAAAAGTTTTTGGAACTATGGTTGGGTTTTGTTTAGTTAATCAAGCTAAGAGCAAAGATAGTAATAATAAAATAACACGTATTTCTTAATAAAATTACCCGGCGTGGTGGGTTATTCTGATCATTTTGATAACGGGCAAGCAATTGTTCCATCTAAAAATTGAAGCAAAATAGAGTGCTTTAAATGACATTTTAAACCAATTTTCCATTTCCGTACTTGGATACCTTGATGTAATTATTAGACAACTATAGGGGATCTAAATCAAGGCTGTGCGCCAAAAATTTTTCATGAAACGCCAAACGCTAAACTCCAATTTTCAAATTTTAAAAAACCGCCAAACGCAAAACGTCAAAAAT
Organism: Meloidogyne arenaria; assembly: GCA_036172955.1. Taxonomy (NCBI): domain Eukaryota; kingdom Metazoa; phylum Nematoda; class Chromadorea; order Rhabditida; family Meloidogynidae; genus Meloidogyne; species Meloidogyne arenaria. Next base: position 491,313 of record JARQAB010000043.1, read on the forward strand.
AGGCCAAAAATGGAGCCAAACAACTAAATTTTTAGAATCTATTAAGGCCCCAAAAACGGAATTCATCCTTTTTTAGCGCCAACAACAAAAATTATGGATATTTGAGAAGTCAAGAGTCATTAATCATTTTTTATGAAAAATTCAAGAAAAATGGGAAAAGCATCGAACAGGATCTGAAGGGATATCGAGGGGGTTTAAAGTACTGATTTACCCTTGTTCTCCTGAATTAAAGGGATTTGAAGTGGCTACGGGGATATTAGAGGACTCTTTCTTTTTTAAGAGGATTTGAAGCAGGTATATTGGTAGATTATAGGAAAGTGCACTAGCTTTGGACATCTATAAGTGGGATCGCGGATATAAAGGATTACTTTGCGCTAAATAATTATAGAGGCTAAATTGGAAAGACTTTTGGGGCTATGATTTGGGGCTATGATCCAAATAATTGCTTTTATCCATGTTTTTGAATTTGTACGATAGATAAGCACAGAGTTTAAAAAATTTTTAATAAAATAACCTGTAATTGGAGGTTATTCAGAAGGTTTGGATCCGCCTAAAAATTTTAAATGTCAACAAACTATTTTTTAATTAATTTTACATTTGCGACGATATTCAAAATATCTTCCACAGGAGTATGCATATTTAAAATATATCCAATTACAGCATTAAACATGCCTGCATGTGTTCGATCCTATATATTTTTTAAATTAAATCAATTATAAAAATTCAAATTTTTACATGAACTTGAGCTTGATGATTCTAAATTTTTAAAAATTATATGTATTCAAAGAAAATATAATCTATGTAATCAAGCAAGTTTACATCGGGAAAATTTGGAAATCTTATAGTTATGAAAAGAATTTTTTTGGTGCCGTGTGATTTGGGCAGTGGTGAATTGGGCAGTGAGTAATTTGGGCAGTGAGTGATTTGGGCAGTAAACGTTTTTAGAAAATAAATTTTACACGCAAAAACAATTTGAGTAACGTTAGAAGAATAATTTTGAGTGATTTGGGCAGTAACTTATTATTTTTAAATTATTTAAAATTGATAAGAAAAATTCCGGAAATTTTTATTCGACTTAAAGTAAATCCAAAATTTGAACATATTTTTCCAAAACTATTTTGACCTTTTCCAGATATTTTGGACCTATCTTGAGACCTAAAAACTTAAAATAGGAATTATTTCTCAATTTTTCATACCCTAAATCTACTTATCACTTAGGGAAACGTCAAAATTGAGACCAAGACGATTTCAACAAAGGGTAAGGTTGTACCTACAACGTTATCAAAATGAAAAAGGGGTGCGGTTCTTTGAATTTTTGCGTAAATAATTTAAAAATAATAAGTTACTGCCCAAATCACTCAAAATTATTCTTCTAACGTTACTCAAATTGTTTTTGCGTGTAAAATTATTTTTTAAAAAACGTTTACTGCCCAAATCACTCACTGCCCAAATTACTCACTGCCCAATTCACCACTGCCGTTTTCACCAGACACGATTTTGGTTTTATCCGTTTTTCTAATAACCGTATGTCATCTGATTAGTCTTTGCAGGTCTTTGCACTACCTTCCTATAGAGGATTTCCGGCATCATTTTTTATAAATTAAAAATGATTGTTCAAGAATTAGAAAATCAAAAACCATAACGGATTGAAAAGAATTTTTAAGTACTTAAATTTGACAAAAATATTACTTAGCTTTTATAAAAGAAACAGTGAAAAAGCGCCGGGCCTATAGTTGCCTGCGTGATATAGGGTTCATCAAATTGGATTATTAAAATTAAAGGTCTGGGTCACCCAGCTTAGATTTTTTGTTAATAAATAAAACAATTCAAACCGGAGGAAGAAGATTAAATAAAGTCTGAACACGTTGTTCATCAGTAATTTGCGGCTTAAAATAAATTTAGGTATTATGAATATTATATTTATATAACTAGTAACAGGGTTATACTTTTTAGCCATATTAAAAACATAATCAAAAATAAAAAGTATTTCTGAAAATTTGGGACAATTTGGCGACTTTGATCAAAGATTTGAAACTAGTGTTCGGCAAATGGACTTTTCCGGTGCCGGTATTCAAATCTAAGTTTATGGGTCAATTATGCTTTGTAAAATTAATTTAGTGAGGGGATTTGAAGAATATAGTCGACAAAATATTTTTCAAATTAATTTTACATTTGCAATGCGTTGACTCAGATCGTTCACTTGACTTTGCAGGTTACTAATATAACGAATTACAGCATCAATCCTTTGTGCTTGTGTAGGACCCTATACAATATTTATTCATTTTTACTTTAATAAATAGGGATCGGATTTGTATTGAAATATATTTTTTTTCCTAAATATATTATGTCGAGAAAAGCCCGAATATGCAATTAGTTTTTCGATATTATGATTTTGAACGAAGTTACATTTCAATATATTTCAATATTTTGCCAATTTCCCCATTATTTCAATATTTGGCACTTTTTGCGAAATATTTCAATATTTTTGCATATTTTTACCAAAATTTTTACCAAAATTTTGGGATTTTTCATAAATTTTAGGAAAAAAGTGAAGAAATCTAGCCGTTTGACAACCAAAATTCTCAAAATTTTCGCCTGCGGCGCTGAAAAGGGGATGTTATTGCCTATTATTCACTACAGTGCTGTCAAAATGTGTAAATGATCAAAGGTCCCCATAAAGGCCCATTCCAAAATGCTTCGCCCTTAAAATGTCCCACAGGACAAAACCAAAAATGGCACATTGAGCAAAACCCACAAAATGTCCCATCCTCATTTTATCAATCAAAAATGTCCATGAGAGTAAAAATACTCGATTTGTCGAGCTATAAAGTCGATTTTAAAAACGTGGTTATCTTTTTTTGTTAAATTTCAAATTTTTTTAGGGTTTTGCTAGTGAATAAACGATAATTTATTTCAATATTTAGCTAGTTTTTTCCATTTTTTGTCAATATTTTGCCACTTTATTTCAATATTTTATGGCCATATTTTCCGATTTTATTTCAATATAAATCCGATCCCTATTAATAAATCAATTATAAAACAACAAATTCTTACCGTAAATTGAGCCCGAATATTCTAAATTTTTAAAAATTTATATTTTATTCGAAGAAAATTAAAGTGATCGAGCAAGTTTAGATCGGTAAAATTAAGAAAATTCTTATTATTAAGAACATCATTTTTTAGACGTATATTATCCGTTTTTCTGATTACCATAAGTCAGCTAAGAAGTGTCTTCCTAGTTGAACGGCACTCTGAGAAGGGTACACCCCAAAGTACCGCCGAGCTATAACTTTGTTATAAATTTTCGAATCCGAGGCGCCCTAGTATGGTTTGATTCAGCTTGTCGAGTTGCATCGAACCATACCACGGCGTCCCAGATCGACATTTTAGAACAAAGTTATAGCTTGGCAGTATCTTGGGCTCGCGGTCCTTGGCCTGCTCCCCTCTGAGAAGCTACAAAAAATAAAGCTACCTCCCGATGAAGGGGGCAAATAGAGCTACTTCTTTCTATCAAATTGAAATCAATGGCAGAAATATCGAAAAGAATTTATCAAAATAATAAAAATGCCGGACCAATAATGGTCTTTGTCTTGATAGTCTATGTAATATTGGATAAAACGGGTCGATACATCATATAGGATTCGACAAGATCAATTACTACATTTAAAGGTTTGGATCTCCCAGCTCAGATATCTTCATTAATAAATATAAAACAATTCAAACCGGAGGAAGGCGATTAAATGCATTCCGAATAAGTTGTCGAGTGGTAATTTGCGGCTTAAAATAAATTTTATTTAAAAATTATGCATATTATAAATATATTTATAACTGCTAACAGGGTGATACTTTTGGCCGTATTTTAAACTTATATACAAAATAAAAAGAATTTGTGATAAAAAATATATATAATTTGTCTTTATATGTAGCTTACATTTCCTCCACTTCCTTGCCCTCCTCCTCCAGAAGATGCTAAGACGACGATCTCGTAGATAATCACCAAAAGAACGAATGCAATAATGATTTTATTGCCAAACAAACACATGTTGTTCAAGAAAATTTTTTTGAATTTTTAAATCTGAATTAGATAGTTATATTACAAATTATATATTTGAACATTCATCTAGAGGCAATTTAAACAAATGCGGAAATTCACGAGGGACTAGAAATAATTAGGGGATTAACAGTATATACACGGGGATTTAGTACGAGTAAGAGGTTTTAGGAGGGTAAAAAGTCAAGAGGATGTGAGAGGGATTTCCGATTTACTTGAAACGGGTTGGCTCGATACTAGTATTCAGTCGGACCGAATATTTGATGCACCTCACATAAAACACTTTCTTCAAAAATTTCTTTATTTACTGGCTCGAGGAGCTGAGCGATACTTCCTTGTCGCATCCTGCGACAAGGAAGAAGAACCGAATAGTCGAACCGAATATTTGAATGTCGAACCGAACATTTTTTGAATTTTCCCTGCGGTCATTAATCTATCCCTAAGTATTAAACTTAGGAAATTATGAAATTTGTTAATCATCACTAGAATTAATTAATCTCTTTCCCATAAACATATTTTGAAATACTTTCTGCAAATCAACCGCTATAAAAATAGCTGGCTTTTCTCTATCTGAGCGGTCATTAATCTATCCCTTTTAATATAATAATATGCTTCTTCCCTTGTTAAACAAATTGTATTTTTCTATTCTTGTGAAATAAATAAAGTATTAAACGTTCGAATTAATTATAATTAATATAAATTAGGATTCCCATAAATATAGGGAAATTTCCTACTCCCTACCTAAATACATCTCATGTTAGTCTAGAATTTTTAGACAGGTCATGTTTTAAGTTAACTGAGAGTAGTGTTGGGTTAGGAAATTCTGTGACTCCTGCTCAGGAATTTAAAAATTTTGGGTTGGAATCAGCTCTTGCCTGGTTTTAGAGGCAATTCAGCGGATTAGTTTTATGAAAGAATATGTATAATTTAATTAAAATATGACATTTTTTGAATTTCCCCTGTTTTTAAAGGCAGATTTATTATTTTCAATTTCACGTGAATTTAAATATTATTTATTAAATTTAATAGGAAAAGCCGCTTCGGAAATTGAAAATCATTATTCTACGTGTTAAAATCTTTTGAAAATAATGCATTAAATTTTGTAATTTTTTATATATGTGCATGCGACTTCAAAAATATGCCGCTAAGAAACTTACGAAATGATAATTTGTAAAATTTATTTTTTAATTAAGTTAAAGGTATTTCTTTGTCTCCCCCCCCCTGCCCCCTCAAATAATTTTTTGATATTTACATAATGGGAAACCACTTTTTGTCAACTCATCTCACTTTATTGTTCCAGTAGCATTATTTAAAAAATTATACATTGTATATACTCAAATAATTACCCTCATTACCCTCCTTCTGTTAATTACGCTTTCTTGTGAAGGGTTAAAAATCTTCATCAAATGCTTATATCAAATGCGTAATTTCAAAACTCAAATAATTCCCCTCCTCGCCTTGAATTTACCCCTCTTGAATTAACCCTCTAGCAAAAGGTTGAAACAACTGTGAATAAATTAAAAATGCTTATCTCTCCACACTCTCCTGATAGACTAGATAGTTCCGGATATCTCAAACCCCCAAAAAACTCTTAGACTAATAAAGACTTATTGAAGCTTCTTTTATATTTTATGTAAACAAATTATTAAATTAATTAAATAAAAATTTAAAAAATAAATAAAAATGGGAGTAAATAGAGGGGAATATAAATAATAAAAAATTTTAAATGGGAGGGAATTAAGGGGGAAATTTTCAAATGGGTGTGATTGGACATCTGACAAGTCCCTCTAAACAAAGAGGCAATTTAATTTTTTAAATTTTTTCATTGTCTATTAAAAATTTTTAAAGAGGGAAGCAGTCACAAGAGAAATTGGCATGTGGGTAATGCCAAAAAGGCATTGGGCTATGGTAAATGCTAAAGCATGATTCAATCAATTAAAAAAATTATTTAATTAAATGAAGGAAGCGTTGAGGTAAGACTTTGACTCAGCAACACAACAAAAAACATGTTTTTCTAATGTAATTAAATGCCTGAGTCGACTCAGCTCGGCGAGCTCTTTCGAATGAGCTACTATTTGCATATTCGAATTTTTGACCCCAAAAATCAGCTTGGCCCCCCTATGGTTTTTCGAATTTCAGGGATCTGTAAATCCGGGAAAAACGCAAAAGTAGACCGTTTTGAGCATTAAATTTAAAAAAATTTAATTAAATTAAAAAAAGAAATTTTCAAGCGAAGTTAATTCTTTTTAAAAATCCGATTATGGTTCAGGAACAAATTGTGTGACTATAATATAAAAGCTACTCTCAGCAAGTCTAAGTTGATAAATAAAAGCCCCCCTGGATCCGGCTGTTCAGGCCCAATCCCCCTTTGCATAGATTTTATATTTCTTCCTTGGAAATTCCCGGTTCCCCCCTAAATTCCCGGGACTCAGAGGATAAATGTTGTGGGCTAGTCACTGATCTCCGTCGTCTGTTCCAATCCCTTAACTACACTACAGCCTTCATTTGTACACCAAAACTTTTTTGCTGACCCGGACAGCCCTCGGACAAAACACATTCTATATCCTTAAATTTCCGGGAAATAAAATGCAAATTTAAAAAAATCTTCCAAATTTTAGGTCCCAACAATAAAAAATTGACTGTTGCTTAATTTTTAAAAACTAAAATTCAAAAAAATTCAAAAAAATAATAAAATTTTAATTAATTTTCTAGAGAATTTGTCATAAAATTTTAAAAAAATTTAAATCAAAATCTTAAATATTTTTTCCTTCCAAATCATGTCAAAAATATATAAATTTCTTTTCTCTTTAATATCTACCGCCACTGTTGACCATTTCGTTTACGGCATGAGCTGCTGCAGCCCGCGCAGCTTGATTTGCGGCCTATAAAATTTTCTTTGATTTGAAGAAATTTAAAGAGAAAAGTTTTAAAGACCGCGAGACTTGTAAGCTTTGCTTGGTTGGACTCATAAGGGCATGTGTCATTAGATTAGGTGCCCGCATAAAAAGGATATGTTTGAACTGTTGGTGGGTGTTTGTCCTGTGATGTAAGAATGGACCATGTGTATGTAATTTACAAGAAAAATCTTATTCCTTGAAAAATAAGAATTTTAAGGAATGGTAACCTTGAAGGACTTGTACTTCAGAGGTGGGTCGGAAATGATGAAAGCGCCGGAAATCGGAACTGTTTGAAATCGGAAATGGCTCAAAAGTCGGAATTCCGATCCATTTCTGTTGTACATATTTTTGAAAATAATAAATGGAAATAGAGTGAATTTAGTAGATATTAGAGCCAGACCTGTGCATGGATACGGTATGGATATATAACATCAAGATACTTGGGGTTGGGGTCGTTTTGGCGGAGGCCGTTTTGGCGCGAGAACAAAAAATTGGCCTAAACATAAAATTTTTCTCAAATTTCTTTACATCCTTGACTACCTCCTCCGGAAATTTCAGAATTTTTCATCAAATATCTCTGAAGTTATAAATAGTCGATAGACCTCGAAAAATTAGGCATTTTTCAGAAAATCAATATTTTTGGCCACAATTTCTGAAATTCTCGATCAAAAATTCAGAAATTTTTGGAGAACTTAGATAAAAGCACGAGAGTTATTATTGCAAAATTTTATCATTTTTGATAAGCAACTCGCTATCTTATAAGCTCGCGCCAAAACGGCCCGCGCCAAAACGGCTCAGTCCCGATACTTGCGGATATCCCACGTATATATCTTGAAAATACCAAGGGCCTGAAAATACTAAGGGCCTGACTTTCAAAAAGAATTTTTTTTATTTCAAAATACCCACATTCTGAACATTTCTATCAGACATTACACCATTACTAAATTCTTGTCGTGCCTTGTTAATACTAAAACCGGTGCCATTACCTCGGTAGAAACTGTGCACCTTTTAATTTAAAAAATTTTTTTAAAATTTTTAAAAAATTCTGAACACCTTAAACAACGAAAGACACATTCCCGCAAATGCAACAGTAAATGCAAAGGTTGGAACAAGCATAATAAGCCCAATAAACCAGTGATCTCTTCAAGAGAAAAATTATTTTTTGAAATAATTTTTTAATAAAAAAATAGTCAGACCTCTCTTTTTTCCCGGGTACACCCCAAGGTACCGCAGAGCTATAACTTCGTTTGTAATTGTTGAATCCGGGACGCCCTGGTATCGTCCGATGCGCCTCGGTGAGATGAATCGAACTACACCAGGGTGTCCCGAAATCGACAATTTTGAACAAAGTCTGCACTGCGGTACCTCGGCCTGCTCCCCCAGTGCCCATTGGAATGTAAAGAGGGTGGATTTTCATTCTATAAATTTTTCAAAAATAAATTTTGCCGAAAAAAGCCCAAATATACAATTAGTTTCTCAAAAAATGATTTTGAACAAAATTACAGTTCAATATATTTCAATATTTGACTAATTTTTTGGCACTTTCTGTCCATATTTTGCCTAATTTCAATTATTTTATGGCCCTATTTTTCGGTTTTGTTTCAGTAATGATCCGCTTCCATCAACGAAAGTATCTTAAAAGGAGAGGAGGGGAAGGTGGTAGCGTATCTAGAAGAGGAGGAGGATAGGAGAGGGGGATATCTGAGTGGAGGGAGGAATCAGAGGAGCTGAATCAGAGGCGGATATCTGATCTTATAATGAGGTCTGACCAAATAATTTTAATTTAATTTACTTAAATGCTTCAATAGTGTTTGTCCACCCGCTGAAAATTTAAAAAAATTTAAATAAAAATTTCAATAAAATTTTTAAAATTAATTTTAAATTTATTTACACGGCGTAGGAAAGTCCAAGCATCTGAACTAAACAGAAAATTGTATGGAAGAAAAGGACCAGGAAAAACATCATAAAATTGAATGAAGAATCATCACTTTAAATTTTTTAAAAATAATTTTATTTTTAATTAATTAAAAATATTTTTTTTGAGAATATTATTCGAGTGCTAGATAAGCCGATAAAATATAACCAAAAAAAATTTGGGTTATCAAAAAAGTTTTTTATGAGATAAGAGAGGTGTATCCACCCTATAAAGGAGAGAACAAAGTTGGACCTCGTTTTTAAGAGTCCACCCCTGAAGATCTACACCCCCAAGACCTACACCCTAAAGACCTATTTACCCTGAAGACCTACAACTTTTTGATCAACTCAAATTATTTATAGTAGAAAATATTGTGGATATCAGAAGATCCTCTTTATCCCGATAAATCCTCTATCCACTTTAAAAACTCAAAGTCCTCGATATCCCCCTTTATCCCCATTAAAACTTTCAAATCCATCAATATCCCTCTTAATCCCTCCTAGTTCCACTTACCTCTTTTAAATCCCCCGATTAGACTTGTAAAGAAATAAAAAGTAAAAAATTGTTGATCAAAAGGTTGTAGGTCTTCTGGGTTGACCCTGTTTTTAACTAAACTAAGGATTTTTACTAGAGATGCTACCCAGATTTACTACCCTGATACAGATTGATGATCCCTGACCAATGACGAGTTATGCCAATCCCCAACCCCATCAACCCTTTTCCCGAACTCTATGTTCCCCAAAAATGTTATCCCCAAGAGGGTAAGCCCTAAATTTTACCGTTTAATAGAAAAAGACTCATTGTCAGGCTGAAGGTTTCCTAAGATCCCAATATCAGGTCCTCTCATAATAAGGAATGGTTCTTCAGAGACTAGGGAAGTGTCGGTACAAAAGGCAGGTGCAAAAAACCGGAACGGGAAAAAAAAGACCGGAACCGGTCTTTTAACCCCCCTTTGCCCGTTCCGGTCTTCTTTGCACCTGCCCTTTGTACAGGAGCCTCTAGGGTCTCTAAAAACGAGATTAGACACACAAAAGATATAAATAAAAAATATTTTTCTCGAAAAATTCACCGAAAAGCTTTGTAAACAGGTCGGAACCATAAAAGGAATGCACAGGGAGTAAACAATATAAGTTGAATAATTGAGAGAAACATCAAACCAAAACCACCACCGGCAAACAAAAAATAAAATAGGGCACCCATAACGTTGCTAGAGAGTGCAAGAACATAAATTAGATAAACATAGTAGACAAGACGAACAGTCTCCTGATTTGGAAGGGAAAAAGAATTTATAATTTAGAAAAACACAAAATCAGAATTAAATAAAAACACAAAAATCAGAAATAAAACTTTCCGAAATACAAATCAGAATTAATTTAAACACAAAAATCATAATTAAATATAAACACAAAAATCAGAAATAAAACTTTCCGGAAACCATATCAGAATTAATTAAAAACACAGAAATCAGAATTTTACTAAAAACACAAAAATCAAAAATAAAACTTTCCGGAAAACAAATCAGAATTAATTAAAAACACAAAAATCATAATTAAATATAAACACAAAAATCAGAAATAAAACTTTCCGGAAACCATATCAGAATTAATTAAAAACACAAAAATCAGAATTCAATAAAAACACAAAAATCAGAAATAAAACTTTCCGGAAAACAAATCAGAATTAATTAAAAACACAAAAATCAGAATTAAATAAAAACACAAAAATCAGAAATAAAACTTTCCGGAAAACAAATCAGAATTAATTAAAAACACAAAAATCAGAATTAAATAAAAACACAAAAATCAGAAATAAAACTTTCCGGAAAACAAATCAGAATTAATTAAAAACACAAAAATCAGAATTAAATAAAAACACAAAAATCAGAAATAAAACTTTCCGGAAAACAAATCAGAATTAATTAAAACACAAAAATCAGAATCTAATAAAAACACAAAAATCAGAAATAAAACTTTCCGGAAAACAAATCAGAATTAATTAAAACACAAAAATCAGAATTAAATAAAAACACAAAAATCAGAAATAAAACTTTCCGGAAAACAAATCAGAATAATTAAAAACACAAAAATCAGAATTAAATAAAAACACAAAAATCAGAAATAAAACTTTCCGGAAAACAAATCAGAATTAATTAAAACACAAAAATCAGAATCTAATAAAAACACAAAAATCAGAAATAAAACTTTCCGGAAAACAAATCAGAATTAATTAAAACACAAAAATCAGAATTAAATAAAAACACAAAAATCAGAATTAAAACTTTCCGGAAAACAAATCAGAATTAATTAAAACACAAAAATCAGAATTAAATAAAAACACAAAAATCAGAATTAAAACTTTCCGGAAAACAAATCAGAATTAATTAAAACACAAAAATCAGAATTAAATAAAAACACAAAAATCAGAAATAAAACTTTCCGGAAAACAAATCAGAATTAATTCAAAACACAGAAACATTAAAACACAAAAAGACAAAACAGAATGTCATAAAACATTTTTAACTTTCCATAAATACACAGAATTAAACAAAATCAGAATTTTCTACCTCATAAGAATATCAAAACTAAATACATCAAACTTTCCGGAAAACACTAAAATACAAACAAAACACAAAAATCAGAATTTTTTAAATAAAATGAAATATTGACTTGAAACTGTGCAGGAATCTCCACATCAATATCCTGATAAAAACAAGGCTCCAACGGTATAATTTTGGGTAGAGGCGGCCAATTATGAGGCGGTCTCTGCCCATTACCCGCACGTTGTTGTTGACGTGCGCGGTTGTCCAAATCTTGTTGGCGTCGAATTAATTCCTTTGAAAAAAATTTTTTTCAGAAAAATTCTGAAATTTTTAATCAACTTGTTCACGCCGGCGCAACTCTTCTTGCTGGCGAAACAATTCTTCTTCACTAATCGGCACGGTTGCTTGAGCCTCAAAAATCATTTTTTAAAATATTTACAAATTTTTTTAAAAATCCTAAAATTTAAAAAAATGTTAATATCATTTATTAGTAACCCCGATAAAATATCCTTTAATTTAAATGTTTTAGTTCTGAGTGGGACGTTTAGGCGCTATAACGTTTTGGCGCAACCATATAAATATAAGTTCTGAATTTTGTTCTGATTTTTAAAATTGGTCGGCCATGGGGTTTGGGGAGCTGAATAAGCTTTTTTAGGCTAGACTTCGGCTCATGAACACAACAGAACTTATGTTTTTCTTGTATAAAAAGGTGTGGGAAGATAAAATATCAGTATAAAAGTGCTCAAAATGGTCCTCTTTTGTATTTTTCCCGGATTTTCAGACCCCTGAAAATCCGGAAAGCATAGGGGGGACCAAGCTGAATTTTGGGGCCAAAAATTCGAATATGCAAATTATACCTCATTCGAAAGAGCTCGCCGAGCTGAGTCGAATGACACCAAAATCAGCTCGATTGGATGATTTTTGACAAAGTTATGACCGTTTGTTTTTACCCCTTCCACAAGGTTTTCGCGGAAAAAAGTTTTTGCCGCTGCGGAGGAAGCCGGGCATGTCGAGCGGAACGACGGCCGCCGCTTCGCTACGGTCGCCGCGAGCGAAGCGAGCACGACCGCAGCGAAGCACGGCCATCGTGTAGCGAAGACCATGCCCGGCCTACCCTCCGTAGCAGCACAAAAACAGTTTTTCCAGCGAAGATTCTGTTGGTCATAACTTTGTCAAAAATCATCTAATCGAGCTGATTTTGGTGTCATTCAACTCAGCTCGTCGAGCCCTTTCGAATGAGCTATTATTTGCATATTCGAATTTTTGACCCAAAAAAACAGCTTACTCCCCCCTATGGTACCCGGATTTTCAGGGGTCTGAAAATCCGGGAAAAATGCACAAGAGGACCATTTTGAGTACTTTTATACTGATATTTTACCTTTTTACACAATTTTAGACAAGAAAAACATAAGTTCTGTTGTGTTCATGAGCCGAAGTCTTACCCTTTTTTATTTTTTATTCCTCCTATCTAATCGTGTCGGGCTAATTCAAGAAACTGACAGGTCACGGAACGACAAGTCACAGAATTACCAAATCACTGAATGACCAAAAAAGGAACATTTTAAAAAACAGAATTTAAAAAAAATTCTGATTTCTAAAAATATTTTGATTTATAAAACGTTCCGTGACCTGTCTGTTTTGCGATTTGGAATTCCTCGAGCTAGCCCCGATCCTATCTAATATATACTTTAGTATAAGGACGTTTTCTCACCCCATAGCTAATATCCTAAAAATCAGGTTCGATTGAAAATAAATTTTTTCGAAGGTTATTTTTGAGGGTCCTAATTTTCGAAGAGAACGAAAAAAATTCTTAAATAAAGCAAAGAAAATAAGTGCCAAAATCGTTAAACTAAGCAATTCTTGAGGCTTTCAACAATAATCCATAAATGCCTAGCATGGACGAAAGGAAAGAAGAAAATAGAAAAAAAATAAAATGAAAAAGGAAACAAAAAAGGCTAAAATCTCTACCCATTTTTTAGCTTGGCATAGTTTCTCTGGGGGGGGGGGGGATTTAAGAGTTGAGTAGTTTTGTTGGGAGAGAATTTATAGAATAGGGAAACCAAAGTCAAGAGAGGAGAGAAGAGTAAAAAATCAAAAAATAATTTTTTTAAGACCATTCAATATAGAGTTGGCAGGTATCGGGATTCCGACATAAAATCTGGAACGGGATTCAAAAAAATCGGGATATAATCCCGCCCGATCGGGATCCCGATACCGGCTAATTTTGCTAAAATATCATAAAAATAATACAAAATTTTCTTGAAAAATTCTAATAAAAAAATAGCTAGTATTCCAAGAACGAATTCTAGCAATTAGGATAAACCGGCCGAAACCGTCGCTGAAATAAGCAGCAACCATCCGGCACTATCAGTAAAGCAGACGGATCCGAAGCAAAATTTGTTGTTATCCGAACCAACAGACAAATTAATTTTAAAAAAATAGGCTGGGCAGAAACTTAGCTAGCAACATTAATCTAGAGAATAAGCTCCAGGAAAATATTTATAAAATGCAAAAGAAAATGTCACCCGTTTCTGAGTGGGCCACCGGCTAAAGTATATCCATAATTTTCAATATTTCTGTTATAAAACAAAAAACATACAAAGAACAACTACATCCCGTTTTTATTAAAAATAAAAATTTTCAATATTTCCCGAAAAAATCGAATGTAACATTAAAATCCGATCTCTAATTAAATAAAAATTGTTATAGTACATTATAGTTTATTTTTAAAATTTCAGTAACTGAAATTTCTGATGATTATACGAAAAAAAGAATTCAAGATTGACTGATCAAAAAGTGATTTGGATTGATTATTTATTTAAATTTTTACTACAACCCCTCACCCTTTGGATGGTTTTTATTTAAAGTCCTTGTAACATACACCCATTACTAAGAGGGCCGGGGATAACTTTTCGGGGAGGCAGCGCAACGGGGGGGAGGCCGGGGACGGGGAACAATTTTTACGGGGAAATTTCGGGGAATCAAAAGATTTGAGAATTTTTTCCATTTTTTGTATGGGGACGGAGAATTTTCATAAAAGTCTCTCAAACTTTCGAAAACGGGGAACAACCCTACCCATTACAGTTCTCTCTATGATATGTAATTTTACTCAAAACCTCCAACCCGGGATCTTGCTGTTCATGACAAACAACAAAATGTGTTTCTATTTTAAAATTTCTTTCTTACATTGACATTGGGCCACATTTTATACCTAATCGCTTTTTTCAAGTAAAGGTCACACTGGTTTTTTTGATAAAATTTTGCTTTTTTCATTGCTTTATTAATTAACATTAAGCTTTAGTCAACCCAATTAGCTAGGCATTTATTTTTCATAAAAACTCTGACTATATTTCAAAAATAATTTCTTAAATTTCTGAAAATATTTAAAAGTTTCTCAAAAAATTTTTTGCATTATTTACCAAATAATTTCTTAAATGTTTGAAAAAAATTAAAAATAATTTTTTAATTTTTTTGAAAGTTTTATTCAGGGGGACGAAACCAACCCAATTATTAACTTAGTGGGACGAAACAAAAGGGGACGAAACAAAAGTTTTGTACATTGGGACGAAACAAAAGTTTTATTCAGGGGGACGAAACCAACCCAATTATTAACTTAGTGGGACGAAACAAAAGGGGACGAAACAAAAGTTTTGTACATTGGGACGAAACAAAAGTTTTATTCAGGGGGACGAAACCAACCCAATTATTAACTTAGTGGGACGAAACAAAAGGGGACGAAACAAAAGTTTTGTACATTGGGAAGAAACAAAAGTTTTATTCAGGGGGACGAAACCAACCCAATTATTAACTTAGTGGGACGAAACAAAAGTTTTTGTTCAGGGGGACGAAACAAAAGGGGACGAAACAAAAGTTTTTGTTCAGGGGGACGAAACAAAAGGGGACGAAACAAAAGTTTTTGTTCAGGGGGACGAAACAAAAGGGGACGAAACAAAAGTTTTGTACATTGGGACGAAACAAAAGTTTTTGTTCAGGGGGACGAAACAAAAGGGGACGAAACAAAAGTTTTTGTTCAGGGGGACGAAACAAAAGGGGACGAAACAAAAGTTTTTGTTCAGGGGGACGAAACAAAAGGGGACGAAACAAAAGTTTTGTACATTGGGACGAAACAAAAGTTTTATTCAGGGGGACGAAACCAACCCAATTATTAACTTAGTGGGACGAAACAAAAGGGGACGAAACAAAAGTTTTGTACATTGGGAAGAAACAAAAGTTTTATTCAGGGGGACGAAACCAACCCAATTATTAACTTAGTGGGACGAAACAAAAGTTTTTGTTCAGGGGGACGAAACAAAAGGGGACGAAACAAAAGTTTTTGTTCAGGGGGACGAAACAAAAGGGGACGAAACAAAAGTTTTGTACATTGGGACGAAACAAAAGTTTTATTCAGGGGGACGAAACCAAGCGCAGCCAAATTATTTTTACGCGCAGTAAACCGAAAATGTTAATCAAAAAATTCAAACTGTCCGTCGCTTTTACTTTATTAATTAACTCTATGCTTTATACATAGTATGTAGTAAAACGTCCAGCATTTATTTTAAAGACAATTTTTCCACTAAAATGCATCATTTAAATTCAATATTCTGGGCAATTCCGTCGTACATTTTGTTTTTTGAGTTTAAAGAATTTAAGATACATAACAGTAGATTCTCGGGAATTCTCGAAATCGGGAATTCTCTAAGTTTATTGGCTCGGGAATAATTTCGTTTATCGGTAAGATCCCTGGAATATATGTAAACTGATGGGCGGGTTACCATAAAGCTAAAATCCTGATTTATAATGACCTAATCAAAGATATTCTCCGTGAATTTTTAAAATAAAGGTGTTCAAGTAGAATTGTTTTTTGAAGCATCAAGAATAATCTAATTTGAACCATTTTGAATATTGTTTGGGATTTTCGTATTAAAGAAAACTAATTTTAATTTCTAAAATTCTGTAATTAGAATTATTTATACTTGTACATGCTCCAAATTATTTAAAAGAAAAATAAAAAAATATATCTGTATCATCGGGAAGCTTTGATTATTTCCTCTATAAACATCTGCTAAAATTTATCTGCTAAAATTTCAAATAAAAATCTAAAAAAAAAATTTATCTGCTAAAATTTCAAATAAAAATCTAAATAAAACTAGAAATTCAACTAAAAAACACAAGTCTCCAGAAAGTTTTATTGAATTATTTTTTTATAATTAAGTAATAACTTTTATTTTTCTTTTAAAAATTATTTTTTAAAAATTTAATTAAGGAAAGCCAAGGCCTCTCTTGGCATTCCCATCTCCTCTCCTCTCTTGGCATTCCCATCTCCTCTCCTCTCTTGGCATTCCCATCTCCTCTCCTCTCTTGGCATTCCCATCTCCTCTCCTCTCTTGGCATTCCCATCTCCTCTCCTCTCTTGGCATTCCCATCTCCTCTCCTCTCTTGGCATTCCCATCTCCTCTCCTCTCTTGGCATTCCCATCTCCTCTCCTCTCTTGGCATTCCCATCTCCTCTCCTCTCTTGGCATTCCCATCTCCTCTCCTCTCTTGGCATTCCCATCTCCTCTCCTCTCTTGGCATTCCCATCTCCTCTCCTCTCTTGGCATTCCCATCTCCTCTCCTCTCTTGGCATTCCCATCTCCTCTCATGCCCTAATATTGCCAACTCTCCTATCGTCTCTTCTCAAGGGCTGTTTCGAAATTTCGATTTTGAAGAATTGTTACTTTCGATTTTCGGTTAAATCTTTTTTGTTGTTATTTATATTTAGAAATTTTTAAACATTTGACTTTGAGACGCTAAAAGGAGGAATTCAGGTTTCTTGTCTTTCTGAAATTCAAAAACCTTTCCTTGTTACAAAAAAAGAGTCTTTTGACGTTTTTGTTTTTTTATTTAGACGCGTATACTTTTATTTAATTATGGATTCCATTAATATGGCTTTATGTCTTCCAAGTAAAAAAGTTTTAGGATCTACTATAGTGCTACGAAAAGTAAACTCTTTATTCGAATTCGTTAGACTAATTAGATTCTGGTTGAGGACAGTGTTGAATTTCGAAATCGAGCTATTCGTAAAAACTAGTAAGATTCGAATATTCGATTTGTCCGATCACTGTCACAAATAAAAAAATTTCTTTCTCACCCTAATTTACTAGCTTTCTCCTATTTAAAATTCTTACTAAACAATCTAAATTTTATTTTAATTACCTTTTATTACATGTGTCATTTCCCTCAGCCAATCACCATTAAAAAAATATTTTTTACATTACCTTAACTCTCTCCTCCCTTAAAATTTTTTGGCATTTATAACTCTTGCTTTTCTCCCGTTTTTATTTCATTTAATAAATTTAAATTAATTAATTACTTAAAAAAAGTCAATTTAATAGCTGTATTTCTCAAATACCATCCTTTTTTAACTAAAACCGCTTCAAATTTAATACAGGGTGCGGCAAATTAGCGCCGCGATTTGCAAATTGGTAAACCGGGACTGGTAAACCTAAAAGAGGTTTAGTTAAAATGAATTATACAAAAGCTTAACTTCGGATATGAAATAGGGTTGCATCCCGAACGCTCGGGGGCGGGTATGTCGGGGTACGGGGTTTTTGTATTGTTTCGGGGCGGGGTCGGGGAGCAAAATTAGATCGGGGACGGGAAACGGGGGTTTAAAGAAAAAAATTTTTAAACAAAAAATGCTCTAAAAATAAGTCGTTTTCTGTCTATTTTCGTTAATTTATTCAAAAATTAATGAAATAAGGTGGGATTAAATGGTTTTAATGGATTTAATGTGTATACCTGTGAAGATAAGTAAATTTGGACGGATTAAGGAAGATTTGAAAAGATAAACTGATATATCTGGTGATATAAGAGGTTCGAATAATTAAGAGTGGTTCAAGGAATATCAGTACTATAGAAGGATATTGACGGATTAGGGATTTGAAGGGAATGAAAGGAGATATATTAGTTCTTCAGATCCTCTTAAAATTAGTCCTTCAGATCCTCTTAAAATTAGTCCTTCAGATTCTCTTAATCCTCTGATCTCATACAAATCCCTTGATACCTCCGATTCCAGTGCACCGATCACCCTCTAACTTTACGCTTTCCAACTGAGATAAAATGCTTATATCTCAGTATAGAATGTAAATTAGTTGTATTAATTTTAGATCCTCAGGCAAAAATTTTGAGCATTTTGTTAGATCATAAAGCATAATTTCTTCCTATATAGCGCCGCAATTCTTTCTTTTGCTTAACTTTATTAATTGACATTAAGCTTTAGTAAAATCTCCTAGAATTTATTTAAAAAAAAATTTTTACACTAAAAAGCATCACTCAAGTATAATACATTATTTTTGGAACCTAGGTCATACATTTTGTTTTCTAGGTTCGAAAAAATTATTTTGTACCCGGAATCATTCGTCTTGATTCCTAAAAATTGTTTATTGTTATGTGGCTGAATTTTTATCTGCTAATATTTCAAATAAAAATCTAAATAAAACTAAAAATTTAACTAAAAAACACAAGTCTCCTCAAAGTTTTATTTAATTTTTATATAATTATGTAGTAACTTTTATTTATCACTTAAAAATTATTTTTTAAAAATTTAATTAAGGAAAGCCAAGGCCTCTCTTGGCATTCCCATCTCCTCTACTCTCTTGGCATTCCCATCTCCTCTCCTCTCTTGGCATTCCCATCTCCTCTCCTCTCTTGGCATTCCCATCTACTCTCCTCTCTTGGCATTCCCATCTCCTCTCCTCTCTTGGCATTCCCATCTACTCTCCTCTCTTGGCATCTCTCACCTCTCATGCCCTATCTCCTATATAATATTGCCACCTCTCTATCGTCTCTTCTCAAGGGCTGTTTCGAAATTTCGATTTTGAAGAATTGTTACTTTCGATTTTGTCTAGACTTCGTTTTGATGTTATTTACATATATTTAGAAATTTTTAAACATTTGACTTTGGGACGCTAAAAGGAGGAATTCAGGTTCCTTGTCTTTCTGAAATTCAAAAAACTATCACATGTTACGAAAAGAGTATTTTGAAGTTTTTGTTTCTTATTTTGACACTTATCCTTGCTTAATTATGGCTTCCATTAATATGGCTTTATGTCTTCCTAGAAAAAAAGTTTTAGGATCTACATACTATAGTGCTACGGAAAGTAGTAAATCTTTATTTAAATTCGTTACACTAATTAGATGTTGACTGAGAAACAACGTCGAATTTCAAAATCGAGCTATTTTTAAAAAATATTTTAATTCGAATATTCGAATCGTCTGATCAATATCACCAATAAAAAATTCCTTTCTCAACCTAATTTACTAGCTCTCTCCTCTTTAAAATTCTTACTAAACACTCTAAATTTTGAAATTGTTTACCTTTTATTACATGTGTCATTTCCATCAGCCAATCACCATTTAAAAAATATTTTTTTACATTACCTTAACTCCCCCTTCCCTTAATATTTTTTGGCATTTATAACTCTTGCTATTCTCCCGTTTTTATTTCATTTAATAAATTTAAATTAATTAATTACCCAATAAAAAGTCAATTAATAGACTTATTTCTCAAATGCCATCTTGATTTTTTAAATAAAACCGCTTCAAATTTAATACCAAAACTACTTAAATGTTAATATGCTTTAATTAGGATACTTTTTTAAATTTTTTATTAGGATAAGGATTCTCGGTAAAGCTCCGGTTGTACTCGGTACCGTTTCCGGGACCGAGGTAGTGCCGAATCGTTCTAATTTGTAAAGCTGGTTTTGATAAATTTTCTTCAATTTTAGTAGAATTAAAGAATTTTGCGTCCAATGAAGATTATCGCTTATAAAAATTTTATTTTTTTATTTTTATATTATTGTAATTTTAATATTTTTTAATCAAATTTAAAACGAAACAACGGCGGAAATCAGATTTAGTAGTGAAGTGATAAAAAATAAATAATAATTTTTTATATAAAAATAAATAATAATTTTTCATATATTTTATTTAATAATAATACCCAAAACTAGTTTAATGTTCATTTTATATTAGTGTAACCAAACCGGCCTGATCACATACATATATATATAAACCCCCTTTACATCCGCACTTTTATGTTATTTAAAGAAAAGATAAAAACAAAAAAATAAATTAATTATTTTATTATTAATAAATAAATATTTTATTAAATTCAAATTGATCCTAATCACCACATTAAATTGGCGAGCACGGCAGGATTGAATTTAATAAATATTCAATAAAATTATTAATATTACTAAAAACTATTTAAAAAATTAAATAGTTTCCTCATTCTTTACAAGTGACAGCAAAGGATTTCTCAAATATTTCTTTAATAGCTAATCTTTTCTTTGGAAACACAACAGTGGTACAAGGAGCAGTTGGAAAACAAATCCGTAAACATTTAAAAAAAAAATTCTTTTCTGAATAACGTAATTTCATTTACGTTATTTTTTGCTTGTTCTATAATAAACCTAATTTTTTAAGACTTCGTTCTTAGAAATTAGTGTCGATACATTAATTCGATTATTTACAATTATAATAAACATTTAAATTCTCGGTCGCTCTCTCAATACAAAAATCACTGTAAAAAGAAATTAACCGATGGCTGCTCCCATAAAAACCGTAATACTTAGAGCCATTCGGGGACTGTCTCGTTTGAGGAATCTCTCAAGTAAGGATGATGGAATAACTGAAGAAGATTCTTACCAGGAACAGTTTATAAAAATCGAAGCTTTATGTGATAGAATCACTAACGAAATAAAAATTGGAGAAGGGTACTTAAATGAAATCCAAGTAGCTATAAATCATTGGACTGATCTTCTTCGTAAACTTACAAGTGAAGAAAGGAAGACTGCCAATGAAGAGTATGAAAAATTCCAAACAGAAAAACAAGTCGAATCTGTAATAGAGGCAGTTGAAACTATGTTGCTAAAATTACGTGACCACTTGTCTGAAGCTTCTACTAAATCAAAACTCCTTGCTAATAAAGCAGAAAAAGAAAGAAAGGCAGAAGAATTAGACCATGCAAAATCTTTAAAAGGGCTCACTTCCGTTCAAACTCAAAATGTAACACCACAGGCAGTTTCTTCCATTTATCAGCTGCCCACACTCCAAATAAAGCGATTTTCTGGCGATCGTCGTGATTGGGTAGAATTTTACGAGAGCTTCCGTTGCGCGGTGGATACGGGAGCTGGTTCTGACATCGAAAAACTTACTCTACTTCGGAACCTCTTAGATAATGAGCCTAGGGAACTGATTAGTGGTTTCCGATTAGAAGCTAAAAATTACAAGGAAGCCTTACACCTTTTGAAGGATCATTATGGAGATAAAGAAGCATATGTTCGTGACCTCCATACAAGACTCTCTAATTTAAAAGTTTGTAATACATTAAATGATGTAAAGAAGTTTTCGTTAGAATTAGAGAGGTTGGCAAGAGAAATGAAGAATACAGGAGAGGACATTGAGGGGCCCGCTGTCTATTTAGCTCTTGAAAAGAAGTTGAATAAACCGTTTCTACGAACGATACTTACAAAAAAGGCGGAAAATATTAATTCACATCCTTCCAGGATATCTACTTGGTCTACAAGTCTTTTTCGAACTACACTGCTTGAAGCGTTAGAAAAAGAAACCGAAATACAAGAAGTCATAGCTGAATATGAGCATGAACAATCTCGAAAGCAACAACGGCAAAATTTTCATCAGAAATATAATTTTAAGAAACCGATTTCTGATGCAAGACCCAATTATACTTACGCAACAATGGTGCAAAATAAAATTAGACCTCTCGCGAATTTAAGTGACCGCCTGAATAATACAAAAATTAAACAACCAAGTAAAATGAAGATTAGAAACATAACCCAATCTGCCAATAATATAACACCAAATTGCATTTTTTGTGGGGACAACCATTGGACAGATAAATGTTTTAAAATCACAAACCCTCAGGCTCGACTGGAAGCTGTACGAAAAAAAAGGTTGTGTATCCGATGCTTGAGGAAAAATCATGAAAGTGCCAATTGTTTAAAGCCCTCCATGTGCTTTTATTGCAAAAGAAAGCATCCTTCGGCTCTATGCTTTCAGAAGAATCCCAACAATATCCCAATTGCCCATAGGCAAGGAAATGTTGTGACTCAGGATCAATCGGACCAAACAAATCTCGTTAATTATGAAACAAACCAAATCAATAAAATTGGATACAGAAATTCAAAATCCTTATTAATGACATTAGAAGTCACTGTCTACAACCCAATGAAGCCTCATCTCAGTAAAAGGGCTCTAATTTTCATTGATCCAGGCGCTCAACGTTCTTTCATCTCCGCAGAATTGGCTGATACACTAAAATTACCCATCGTGGCTAAAGAAACTTGTCGATTAACAAGTTTTGGAGAAAAATGTGCGAAGGAATATGATAGTGATTTAGTAAGAATTAATCTACTTTGTCAAGCTGGTGAAAAAATGAGTATTGTCTTAAACAAGCTAAACTTCCTAGTCAATCCGCTTCCGCATTATGATTTAAAGAAGCTTACACAAGAGGAACTCAATCAACTAAAGCTCATCACTAATGTAGATTATCGTCAACCTGACATACTCTTGGGTATGGATATATTCCACGAACTGAACGTCCAACAAAAAGACACTCTTCCTAGTGGATTTACTATAAGTGAATCTCGATTGGGCAGAATTTTAAGTGGATCAGGCCAATTAGACGAAGCATTTTCCTCACATACCTTATATGCCACTTCTATCTTCGTAAATACAATTATTGAAGATACAGAGGATAAAAACAACGACTCATTGATAATTAACGATTTTGAAAATAATAAGCAATTAGCAACCTTTTTTGGATTGCATTCGATCGGTATGGATGATTCTACTTTATCTGTTGATGAAGATGAAATAATGAAAAATTTCAAAAAGAACTTAACTTTTGTAGAAGGAAGATATCAAGTCGCTTTGCCATTTAATCATCGGATTCTGAGTCTTCCTACTAATTATAGACATGCAAAGATGAGATTGGCGAGTACTCTAAGGAAGTTACGTCAAACAAATATGATTAAAGAATACCAAAAAATTTTGGACGAACAATTAATGAAGGGTGTTATAGAAAGGGTTGATAATCCAAATGAAACGACAGGCCCGATGCACTATCTCCCTCACAGAGCGGTCATTAAAATTGACAAAAATACTACAAAATTGCGCATAGTGATGGACGCTAGTGCACGGCCTCCCAGTCAAAAAGACGCTCCATCGTTAAATGACTGTCTCCACACAGGACCATTACTTTTGAAACAATTAGCTGGAATTCTGCTTCGTTTTCGTTTCATGAAAAGAGTGATTCTAGCAGATATCGAGAAAGCGTTTCTTCAACTCGGAGTACGAGAAACTGACCGAGACTGTACAAGATTTTTATGGGTTGAAAATCCTGAACAAATCAACCTCGAAAATTTTCAATATGCCCAATGTTTGGTTTTTCGTTTTTGTCGTGTAAGCTTTGGCCTAACCGTATCACCGTTTTTGCTAAATGCAACTATACGTGAACATCTCAGTTTATTTGATACAAAGGTTGCACGAACTATAGAAGAAAACCTCTATGTTGACAATATAATGATAGAAGTAGAACCTGAAGAAGATGTTAACGCATTATGTTTTCAAGCTATTGATATATTTAAATCAGGAGGAATGAAGTTAAGGGAATTTTTTGGGCTGACTCGAAAGGAATCAAGAGGAATGTCTGAAGATCTTTTAATTCGAAATCAAATTGAGACAAAAATTTTGGGCATTCGCTGGAACCTTAAAGAAGAATACTTAATCTTTAAAATGCCTACCTTTGAAGGACAAATCACCAAACGTAATATATTGGCAGCTATTTCTAAGATTTATGATCCCATCGGACTAATTTCACCTGTGTTGATTCAAGCAAAATTACTACTACAAAAAATATTTGAAGCAAACTATAAATGGGACGCTCCGATTGAACAATCATTTTGTCTAGAATGGAATAAAATAATGCTCACTTGGAAGGAAAGCCCTGAGATAAAAATTCCTAGATTTCTAGGAAATAAGCAGATTAACTCGCAAGAATTTCATTGCTTCACGGACGCGAGCAAGTATGGGTTTGGAGCGGCAATCTACGTCAAAACGTCGGAGGAAGGAAGCCATCCAGGACTAATTTTTTCAAAAAGTTTGATAAAACCCGCGTCTTTACCAAGTAATGCAACTACAATACCAAAGCTAGAATTACAGGCACTTACTTTGGGAGCTAAAATGATTAAATTCCTTCAAAACGAATTAAACTTTAACATGGCACAAGCTACCATTTGGTCTGATAGCCAATGCAATATTGAAAGACTCAGACGACCAGGAAAATATGACAGATTTGTGACAAATCGACTTATAAAAATAAGAAATTTGTGTTCGGTAAAACACACAACAACTACAGACAACCCGGCCGACATCTGTTCTAGAGGGGCGACTCCTTTAGAATTAATGGAAAATCAAATTTGGCTTCATGGGCCCAAATGGTTAAAACTTCCCAGAGGAGAATGGCCTAAATCTTTGGTCGAGTATTTCCCTGGTCAAGAAGTCCAAGAGAAAACAGCTGAATTTTTTCTAGAAGGTGCAGTAACGGAGGACGTTCCAAAAAGGGAATGTATTATTGACATCACGAGATTTTCGAAGTACAAAAAACTACTTGGGGCACTGTCAATTGCATTTAAATTTATAAAGCTTTTACAACACAAAACCGAATTATCAATAATCACAAGCGGGGACATAAAAATTGCTGAGACCTATCTTATAAAATCAATACAAGAACAATATGCTCCAAGTGAAGAAGCAAAAATAAATCTTCAAATGTTCTCCGACCAAGGAATATGGAAATGTCATGGTCGCATAGATGAATCAGACTTAAAAAATCAAACAAAATCACCCATATTCCTGCCAGATTCGTGGTTGACAAAATTAATAATTTTAGATATCCATTATAATAATAAACACTGTGGAACAGAAACTACACTTTGCATTTTGCGTCAGAAATTCTGGATAATACGGGGAAGAAAAACAATTCATTCAATTATTTATTCAAACAAATATGGATGTTTGTTATGCAGAAAATTCAAAATTAAACCCTTTCCACTGCAAAAATTCGATCAACTGCCAAAATATCGTGTAACTATGGCACGTCCCTTTTGTTATTGCGGTATAGATTATTTTGGACCAATAAATGTGAAGGGGCAAAACGTTGTTAAAAAGGTTTACGGAGCTCTTTTTACGTGCTTAACAATACGAGCAATACACATAGAGTTGGTAGAAGATGTCTCCACTAAGTCCTTCATTCAAGCTTATAGACGTTTCGTTGCTCGAAGAGGCACTCCTTCAATTATTGCTTCCGATAATGCGACTAATTTCACAATGGGATCTAAAATTATAAAAGAATTAAATAAAGAATTAATCTTTTCACAAGAAGTTCAAGAAATGATCAAATATCAAGGTACCGAATGGAAGTTCATCACACCCAGAAATCCAAGAGAAGGAGGGGCATGGGAAAGAATGATTGGAATTACAAAGACCGCAATGAAAAGAAGTATAGGAAAAAGTCTTTTAACCGATACCGAATTGGCAACACTATTCTGTGAATTAGAAGCTATAGTTAATTCTCGTCCTTTAACCTACCAATCGGACAGAGAGCCTGGACGAGTCATTAGACCAGTTGATTTTCTGATTCCCTATGACAATGCTGAAATTATTTTTCCTCAACAATCCAGCGAAAAAGATGAAGATTATGTCCCTCCCAACCTCGAAAACAAAGAAATCAACAAAGAACTCAAATTTATTCAATTACGTTTGAATAAATTTTGGAACATTTGGCATAATTCATACTTAACTTCCTTGAGGGAGAGAGTTAACAAATCCTCAAATGAAACTTTGGTCCCGCAGATTGGAGAAATAGTTATCGTTGAACAAAGCGAAACCCCAAGATCAGTTTGGAAATTAGGAAAAATAATCGAATTAATAAAGGGAAGAGACAACATAATTAGAACAGCAAAAATTCAAATAAATAAAAAGATTTTTCTTAGGAGTATTAACTTAATTTTTCCATTAGAATTAAAAGCTACTATGGACAACTCAAAACAATTAATGGCGGCTACAGTTGTGTCAAGCAAACCATCGAACATAAAGACAACACCTGTTAAATCTAATAAATGGAGAAGAATACAAGAAGAAAAATCGCCTTCTGCAGATTCATCCGATACGGAAGTAGAAGTATTAGAAGTACAAAAACGACCCTTGACACAAAATAGGCCTATTTTTATGGACAAAGCACACACAGCTAATAAAGTATCTGTGATAAATGCAACAAATCCACCTATTTCCTTAAATACGACAAGCGGATTTGACGAAGAAGCAATAACAGACGAGGAGGAATTAGACTATGACGAATGGCCAACTGAAATAAATCCGTACAATTCTTTACCTAGAGGGTACAAAATTCCGAGAATTGAACTCAAAAAACCGAAAAGATTGCAAACTGCTGGTTTAAATATGCTGATTAAATCGTTAGGAGGTACAAAGTATTGTCATAAAGAATTGATTCGATTGCGACATAAACAACAAAATAATTTAGAAATTAAAAGAAAATTAGAAGAAATAAAAAGAAAAGATAATTTATATAAAATCCAATTGAAAAAACAAGGAGCAAATGTCGAACCGAGCAAAAGATTACCGAACTGGCATAAAGAACGGGCAGAAAATGTTATGTTAACAACAGAATTGGATTTGACCACTCCGAATAGGGAAAACGAAAGGAAGATGAAGGCAGCAAAACACGCTGCTTCTTTGGCCAGAAGGAAGTTGGGGATCAAGGGATCCCCAGAAAAATTTAATGAAGAAGCGCCAAGAGAACTTCAGATAAACCAATGTACTGACATAGAAGTTTTTGAATACTCTATTTTTACCAATTGTACCGGAGTCTTACATGAGCGATGCAGAATAAGTAACAACGTTTCTTCAATGGCACAATCTAGACCCAATATACAAAATTTGAGCTTCCCAGTAGTTCAATGTTTGATGGAAATGCTCATCTTTGATTGGATTTCTAGACAGCATACTAACATCAAATACCGGCAGATGGCTTCTGCCTTAATTTTTACTCATCATAAAGAAGGAATATTTTCATTCTTACGTTCTTTCTGGTATCTAATAAAGAAAAAGGCGGTTAAAGCATTTAATGATAAAGCAATTATGAATGTTTTAGAAGAAAGATTAGCCAACTGTCATCTTCTCTATAGCATTTGGGCTAAAGATAGTTATGGGCCGATACGATTAAAAGGCCCACCACTAACAGAAAATCAAGAATTGAATCAATGGCTTAATTTTATAACAGACATGGTGAATAAAGGCCTAACTAAAAGACGATATAATTTCTTCCAAGGAAGACGCTTCTCGTTCGATCAACCATTATTTAAATCAAATATTGTGTTAATTGATGCGGAAACTATATTAGTTTCAGAATGGGCAATCCAAGATGTACGTTTTTGGACTAACGACTCAAAAAATACACGACTAGTAACAATAGATGGCAGCAAAAATTTACAGAATATATTCTTTATTGGCAGAAACGTTAGGAACTTGGTAATTATTGTAAAGGCAGATGAAGAATTAGCTAAATGCATAGACTCCTCTTTGAATTTTTTTAAAGAAAGTAATATAAAACTAAAAACTACAATCATTTTGATAGAGCCAGTCCGTTATACTGAACGCCTATTAATGACAAGACAAATGTTTAATATTGCTCGAACTTATCAAACAAATTTTTTCATATGTCCGGGAAAGCCAGGAGATTTAAAAAGAACAAAAGAAAAAATGATTAATCAGTCTATCGAAGAGGAAGAAGAAATACCAGAAAATAAAATAAGTACAGCATCTTTCCTAACGTCACAATTACCATTATTTAAAAATAAAAATGAAACAATGGACGACTCGATTGCAATCAACAAAGAACAATTATCAGAAAAGTCATCATCCCCTCCTACCCATAAGAGAGGAAGCACATCAACGCCAACATACATGTATACTTTTATGACCATTCTGCTTTTATTCTTGTTCATCTCTACGTCAGTCGCCTTGCCTATTATAAATCCACTTTTAATACCGATTTTGAAAAGAGGAGAAGTAAATCAAACGCCTACCTTTCCTTTTACAACCAAACCCAAATTAAAGCTTCTTAAGAAGCCTGCCAGAATAATTGTCACGGTGTCACCAGCATTTTTATCAAAAATGAAGAAAATAAAATATAATAAGACTGAAATCACACCTACTTCCGCGAATACAACAGAGCAAATAAAAACGACTATATTACCATCTACCGAACAAATTATTGAATCAAAACCGCAGAAACTAATTTCAAATACAACAAGTCAACCGGAAAAAATAAAGCTTAAAACATTAAATACGGGCACAACTCCTCGATATTGGCCTGATGTGGATCAATTCGACGTGCCAATACCTATATGGAAGAGAGGATTGAATGACAATAAGAGGATGCCATGTTTTTGGTGTGCTCATAATAGCTCTTCAATTTGGAATTTCCCGGATAAGGATGACTCACCGTACTGCACTGCCTCCCGCACAAGGAGAAAATGGAAACCGTTTAAAGTTAGTCTCTATTCACACATATCGCAGTCCAGAGAATTGAGTGCCCATCGTTGCTCTATAAAGAAGGTTGAAGAGAGTTATTACACCAATCTACTCGGAGACAGGTTCCTCAATATGGAAAAAATGATGGTAGCGGTTTCCAAGGAAGAATGTATTCGGATGAAGGAAGACAAAATCTGTACCTTGACAAAAAAGATTCTTGACAAAATTGACAGGAATTCATGGGCAACTAATGAACCCATAATAGCCGATTTTCCAGGAAGATTTGCTAGTTTATTTGGCGGGGAAAAGAAAGCAATAGCAACAAATTGTTTATTCCAAAATACATCCCTATTTTACAAACAACAAACATTAGAATTGATTTCTCCCTTATACAATCTACAACATTGTAAATTTGAAGATGAATATTGCTTATTAAAGGATAATACTTCCATTATTTGGAACAGCAATTGTACACAACATAACTGTAATAAGTGCTTTCATCAATTTGCACAAAAACTAGATGGGTCCTTTAAGATTGATGAAACTAGATTATATTGGATTAGTCAAAGCAAAGAACAAGCACTCACGTTTTCTTTAGATTCCACGCTTAAAGAAAAGTCATGTAAAGGCGATAAAATAATTTTGTCAGAGCAAGGGTTTGGCATTAAAAGAGATGAATTTCAAACAATGCTTAACCAAAAAAGCAAAAGAAATGTAGAAGAGGATCAATTAGCGTCTGAACTAACAGCAGCAGAAATGGACATGAACCAAGTAATTGAACAACTTTTAAAAATAAAATGTCAACAAATAGTACGTAACTCAAATCCGACGATACAGGCTCGCAAGATTTTTGGAAAAGGAAATTTAGTCGCTACATGGATAGGAGAGAACACTATGCAGATTTATAACTGTGCGGAAATAGAGATGAATTCCATAACTCCCAGAGCCACGTCTACGTGTTATAAATACTTACCTGTAAACATTGAATTATATAAACGTAAGATGGAAGCATTCCTCGACTTAGAGCTTCGAGTATTAAGTGTTACTTCACCACCCGCAGACTGTGGACGTTTTCAATATCCGGTTTTAGAAATAGAGAAAGGCAAATGGCAACGTATTAATACAAAAACTGGGACGAGTGAACCCTTGAATAGCAGCAGCGTCCACATGTACCATAATAATCTCACTCAGCTAAATGAAGCCGAAATTAACCCGATAGTGTTCCACGAGTGGCTGCTCAATAAAGATGAAGACCGAATACCATTCCTACATATAGAGGAGCTTAACCAATATGAAGAATGGAAAGCAAACGAAAAAACAGAAGAACACCATAGAGCACTAAGCTTAGGCGCCATCCCTAACGGAATAAAGGGGGTTGCAGCTGAAATATTTCGTGGTATATTCGAGACCATTGTGCAACACTGGATAACTGCTTGCTGCGTCTACACTACCTTTCTCTTCGTGCGAGATGTATTCATACCTATTGGATTGGCTTACCTCATTCTGCCAACAATACGAAGCTTCTGCATACTCATTAGAGCCCCGAGGGCGAGAACAACGCAGAGTCCAGACGAAACTCCAGGAATTGAGATGGGAGAAACCTTATCTCTAAGAAGACATTCGACTTCAGGCTCCACATCTAATACGCCGGTTCCGGGAAGAAGTAGTCTTAGAAAATTCACAAAAGTTCATTTCAACAAGGCTGGATCGACCATTTCACTAAACTCGGGTGAATCTCCGTTTGGGAACCCTCTGAAGCGATTAAACTTGGGATTAAATTGAAATTAAATTTGAAGA
The DNA here is from genome assembly GCA_036172955.1 of Meloidogyne arenaria. Lineage (NCBI taxonomy): Eukaryota > Metazoa > Nematoda > Chromadorea > Rhabditida > Meloidogynidae > Meloidogyne > Meloidogyne arenaria. The sequence continues at coordinate 522,130 of JARQAB010000043.1, forward strand.
TGTTTTGGTGGGGAAGATGAAGTGATAAAAAATAAATAATAATTTTTTATATAAAAATAAATAATAATTTTTCATATATTTTATTTAATAATAATACCCAAAACTAGTTTAATGTTCATTTTATATTAGTGTAACCAAACCGGCCTGATCACATACATATATATATAAACCCCCTTTACATCCGCACTTTTATGTTATTTAAAGAAAAGATAAAAACAAAAAAATAAATTAATTATTTTATTATTAATAAATAAATATTTTATTAAATTCAAATTGATCCTAATCACCACAGTAGATACCCGAAATCTATATTTATCCAAAATATATCCAATATATATTCAACTATCCCCAATTTTCTCCGTTTTATAACTTCAATTTTTCTTCCTTTCATATTTCTTGACTTTAGATTTATAAATTATGTATTTGATTTAGAGATCGGCACAGGACAGGATCCCGGACAGTATTTTTCAGGATCCTGTCCGAAATCCTGCCTTTTTTCAGTTTTCAGGATTGTCAGGATTAATCCTGCAGGATCTTAATCAGGATTTGAAATTCCTCTTAATCCATCCAAATCCACAGATATCCCTCCAAATTCCCTCAAAATTACAACAATATCCCCTTAAACCTCCTTATACTTGCACACTAATATCTGCGATACTATTGAGTGGAAAGGGAGTGTCATAAGGGAAATCATGAATCTCGGAATTATTTGATATTTTTAAAATTTAACTTATCATGGAGATATCGAGAATCAAGGAGAGGGATTAATAGATATCACTAATATCGTCTTTCACCCAAACCCTTTCAATCCTACGATATTCTCTTAAACGAAATTACTATTCGACTCTTGTATTTTTAGACAACTTAATTAAAAGGGATATCGAAGGATTTAAAGGATTATCTGCAGATATCTAATGATCGATTTAATTGTTAATCGATTTAATTGTTAAAATCCTCTGATATCCCTTAAATCCATTATATCCCACACAATCCCTCCAAAAATTCCCTAACTCGTAATTCTACGACATCTCTCCAAATCAACATCACCCACTTAAATCCTCAAGTTAGTCCCCAAATCCCTCTAAAAGCTTAACCAGATTCTCGATAATGCTATATATCACCCAAAATCCCTCTATATTCCATAAAACCCTCCAAATCCCGCGATTGTGTTGACACAGAGTCAGTAGGTATTAAAAATCTTGGTAGAAAAAAATATAGTTGAAATATAGAGACCCATTCTCTATTAGAGCCCCATTCTCTAATACAGCCCCAGTCTGGAGGATAGTTGAAAAATACAGTCACATGGGGCTGTATTTGGAAAACTACGGTATATATAAAAAATTTTAGATGAAATTAACAATCTTTGTGACTTTTTTCTTGATTCTTTTAACTTTCTCCGTTTTGACGGAAGTCAGTGGTGGGAAGAGAAAGGAATTCGATCTTTGTTCGCTGTCATGCGCTATTATTTGTGTCTGCTTCGTTTAAAAATATCTGGAATTATTTAGATTTCTAGGATAAGAAACGTTCTAATTATATCTCCAGCCATTTCGAGGTTGCTTTCTGTTTGGGTTAGTTTGATTTAAAGTTTGAAAGCTACCTGGGATGCTCAAGTAATTGGATTGTTCCTGTTGTACAACGTTCAGTTGAGAGTGTTCATGTTGTGTTGCACTGAGTGGAGCATTTCCACTCATAGCTAGGACAATAGTTCAACATCCCTAGCTTCCATACATAATGAATGAAATTATTACAAAATAGACACAATATTGGTCCATTAGAATATTTTTCCGGAAAATTTAATTTAATTCTTGTTTCAATTAAGTTTTATAAAATTCTGATTTTATATCAGAATTCATTAAATAAAATTCTGCTTTATAATAAATTCTAACAGCCTTGCATTTAAATATAATAGCTTAATTAAAGTGGATATAGTAGTTAAAATTTTTCTTACTTGCGCTTTAAATTTTCCACCTTCCTTTTTTTAAAATTTTAAAATTAAAATTTTTTAATAAGCGTGACCATTTACATGGGCAAATGCCAGATAGATAAAAATTTATTTTAATTTACTTCCGCTTCCTTAACGCCTTTACCTTTAAAATTTTACTTAATGGCTCCCCCCCTACACTATTCTATTTAAAAATTTCCACCACTTCCGTCTTTCTTTTAAAAATTTTAATTAACAATGAGAATTTAAAATAAATTTTTTTAAACGACGTGACCTTTCACATGGCCAATATCCAATTAAATAAAAATTTATTTAATTTACTTCCTCCATCTTACGCCCTCCCCTTAAATTTTTCTTATTTATAACCCTTCTATTTTTTATTTTTATTTCATTTAAACACTAAGCACTCTTTATAATCAAATAATTTTATAAATTAATTTATAAAATCCCTTTCTCAATTTCTTTTAAGAATTTTGGAAAGCCAGCTTATGATAGTTTAAAAGCCAGTGCTAGCTTCTCTCTGGTGTATCTTACTATTTTGTCTAGTCACCTACTCCTCGACTACTTATCCTCAGTCAATCTTAGCCTAACTTTTAACCTTAAAATAAGCTTAACTGAAGAAGCTTTTTGACAACAATATTGTCCAACTCTTCTAGAAGATAACAGAATAACCATATAACAAATAAATTATTTTTAGATGAAATTAACTAATTTTGTCACTTGCCTTTTAATTATTCTAAATTCATTCGTTTTGTTGGAATGTACTAGTAAGAAAGGGAAAGAAAAAGTTGGATCAGCAAGCACGCAAGGACACGGACATGATACAGAAGGATATGGAGGACAAGGCTTTGGCGGACAGGGACATGGATATGGAGGACAAGGATTTGGCGGACATGGATATGATGCACAAGAAAATGTTGAACAAGGATATGGCGGGCAAGATATTCAAGACAGTAAGTTTTTAAATTTGTGATTTAAAAATTTATTGTCGATCTGAATGTAATCCACATTCTGTCCGGGCAAGATCGAAGTATTCCATTAAATGGTAACGATATGATTTTTGATGATATAATTGGACCGATCCTAGCTTTAGGATTCAATTCTTTGATTTTTAAATGTTTAAATTTTTATTGAAGCATATAAAAATTTTTTAGCTGAATATACTGTAACATTCAATGAAAATCCGGAATATCATCAAATTCACGCTATTGATCCTCTCAACTCACATATACTAAAATCCAAACGTAATATAACATATGATTTAAAATATAATAATATAACATAGGAATATAATATAGCAATAATTTCAATTATGCCACTTTCTAATAAGAATTCCTAATATGTAAAAATTTTCCCTAATCCGTGTCATCACTGCATGTGAGGATTATTTCTTTAAGTTAATATAAACATTATGTTAGCTTTATATATCTAAGGGAGTTAAACTCTGACTAAGTCATAATCGCATTTAACTGTGAATGAAGGAAATCGTAGGATACAAGGATCCAATATCCGAACCCCAGTATATTCGGATCCGATACCGACCTGAAATCCCCAGATATCTGATACGAAAACTCACAAAAGTTCTGATACGAAAACTCACAGACAGAACATTATAATCTCATGGCTGTTCATATTATTCTTAAATTTCTTATAAAATGACAAATTTAGTTTTCAATTTTTTTAAATTTAAAAAATATAAAATATTACAGGAAGAACTTCTTCAACATGGGATCATTTTACTCAAATTGTAGATAATAAAGTTGTTTGTAAGGAATGTGGTCTGAAAATGTCTGCATATTTAGGAAATTTAAAAACTCATCTTAAAACTTGTTGGAAACGTAATTAAAATATATTATAATATTTAAATTTTTGAAAATTACTTAAATGCATAGCTACATTCTGTATACACATAATATAATTATATAATAATTAGGGCTCGGATTTATATTGAAATAAAATCGCAAAATATGGCCATAAAATATTGAAATAAATGGGCAAAATATTGACAAAAAATGCCAAAAATTAGTGCAATATTGAAATAAATTATCGTTTATTCACTAGAAAACCCCCAAAAATGTTGAAATTTAATTGAAATTTAACGAAAAAATGAATCACGTTTTTAAATTTGCACAATAGCCCAACGAATTGAGTAATTTTACGCTCTTAGACATTTTACGATTGACAAAATGAGGTTGGGACATTAGCTGTTTTGCTCAATGTGCCATTTTTGAGGTTTTGCCCAACAAATTTTGAGGTTTTTGTTAATTGAGAATTTTTTGTCATGTTACGAAGAATGTCTAGGGAATAATTAGTGGGAAGGCAACGGTACTGTAGTGAATAATAGGCCATAATATCCCCTTTTCAGCGCCGCAGGCGAAAATTTTGAGATTTTTGGTTGTCAAACAGCTAGATTTCTTCACTTTTTTCTTAAAATTTATGAAAAATCCCTAAATTTTGGTAAAAATATCCAAAAATATTGAAATAATTTGAAAAATGTGCCAAATATTGAAATAACGGGAAAATTGGCAAAATATTGAAATATATTGAAATGTAACCTTGTCAAAAATCATAATATAGAAAAACTAATGGCATATTTGAGCTTCTCTTACCATAATATATTCAGGAAAAAAAATATATTTCAATACAAATCCGAGCCCTAATAATAATATAATAAATAATAATATAAACACATAATATAATCACATAGGTAATATACACATAATTCTGTATACACATAACTCTCGGATTTATGTCTGGGGCCTATCTTAATTGTCTACAGATTCTGCGGATAGAATTCTGTGCACAGACAACAGAACCACAGAAATTTGTCTTAATTATTCCACAGATTCTGCGGAAAAAGGAGTCCGCAGATTCTGTGCACACAGAATTTAATAAAAACAGAATTTTCACGGAATCTGTGTTCTGTGCACAGAATGCAGAATCTGCGTACAGTTGAAATAGGTCCCTGATCTGGATCGTATTTTTATAAGAAAATAGGAACCGTAACCAAAAAAATTACTAAATTCAGATGGAACTCCAAATATTTGAACTTTCACTTTATAGATAAATTAGACTAATATTTTTCAAATTTATCTAATAAAATTACTTAATATTTTAAAGTAAAAGAATAATTTATATTATAGTTAACAAAACAGCAACGGATAATTTTACATCAGTTGATAATGATAATGTTAAATGTAATGCATGCAAACAAGTTATGCCGAGCTTATATTTAAAGAATTTGCTAAAACATATTGAAACTTATTGCAAAGGTAAATTTACTGATAAGTAATAAATAGCGACAGATTTTAAGATGTATAAACACCAAAAAATTGTCCTTAAATAGGCCAAAATGGGTGACAAAAATAGAAGTATAGGAACAAAAAAAGAAAGACATAATACTCAAAAAAGGCATTAATGCCGAATAAATTGTATTTTTCGTTCAAAAATTTCATAGAAAAATAAATAAAGCCCAAGACCGAAAAAACCCAAGAAAAGTCTTGGAATCAAGACTCAAGACTAAGTCTCGGACGTCTCTACACTATATCCGTTTAATTTTTTGCAGGTGAAGTGTCAAACGTTGAAGGAGGAGATAATGAAGAGTGATCGAGACTAAAGCGAAGATTATTTAAGTTACCTATTGGTAAATACAAGAAACAAGCTAAAAAATTGTGGACCAAAGAATGTAAAAATTAGGTCTAAAAACAAAAAAATTCAGAAAATTACAAAAAAATTTAAAAAATCAAAATTCAAAAAAAAATACAAAACTTCAAAAACCAAAAAAATTATGGGTAAAATCAAACAAAAACAAAGATAAATTTTTTTATCAATTATTCATTTTATTTTGTTATTTTTAGTTTTAGTATAAAAATTAGATTTAGTAAAAAACTTTTTGTAAAAAAATTTATAAAGAGATAAGCTCAAAAGTTAAGTTTTAGGACTTTCTCACTTTTTGTTGATAGACTTGTTCTTGGACCAAGTAAAATTTTTGTTTTGAACATTTTTACTATGTCCTTTAGTGGAGCCATATATTAAAAATTGACTGATTAGAAATAAAAAACATTCCTTAATTACTAAAATCTTACTATAGTTGCACTAACAAATGAAAATTTTACAATTTTTATTAAATTAATTATCTATTTTGACATCTATCAAAAAGGTGGATATATTAAAGAGGGGATTAAAGTTCTGAGAGGGGTCACTGAATTTAACAAAAATGTTTTTGATGAAAAATAGGGAAATTTGTTTTTAATTAGGGTTGTTCACGACTAGTTTTAAAACGGAATTTATGAAATTTACTGACAAAAATTAACCGTTTTTAAGAAATTGTCAATCAAGAATTTATGAAAACGATGATTTTTTTAAGAATTCACCCAAAATAAAACCGGTATTTGACCAAAACTTAAAATTGGAAACCGGTTTTAAAATTAGGAAAATTATATTCTTGAAAATTTATGTACTTTTTAGTGATTATTTTATTTATTTGCTTTAGGTTAAGTTATATTAGACAATTTTTTAAAAATTTTAGATACAGATGATGATGAGCTTTTGTTAATCCAAATCGGCTGCAATAATTTAGCCAAAAGATACTTTTCTGGTAATAATTTTATGGGGTATTATTACGCGAAAATTCAAATAGGTGCGTTTCGGTAGTTGAGAATATACAAATAGTTTTAGCTTTCATAAATTTTCAGAAAATGTCAATAAATCACGGGAGAGGAGAGAGTTATCTCATTCGTCGGAGGGTTTTTCTTTGCTCGGAGACTTCACTTCCAAGGCGACCGTGATAGAACCAAGCAAAAACGATTAGTTATCCAATGATAATTCATTTATTTTCTTGTTAAATCCTTTTCCAATTTATCAAATTAGTGTTTTTACTGACTTCAAAGATGCAAATTCTAATTAAGAAGTCAATAAAAATAATAAATCCCTTGTCATTTGTGAATAATAAATTTTGTTACTCCTCATAAAAGCTGACTGTTGGCATTCTCGTGATTTTTTGCTATCCTTTAAGTCGACGTATATTTAAAGTCGGCGTTACTTTAAAAGGATGAATGTTTTTAAACAAATTTTTGATATTTGCAAGGATCCGTCATTAGAGAGTATGTAGTCAAGACATAGATAGCGATGGTTGACGAGTATTTAAAAACCTCAAAGTCGTAAATGTATGAACCAATTTTGAGCCAATTTTTGAACTAATTTTAATGAATAAATGAACCGATTTTTGGAAATGCCAAATTTTACATTAGAGAGTATGTAAATATATTCGCATGATAGGCCTGTAATAATTTTTTGCAGCCCAAATCCTCTCCATAAAAGTCGCTCTCATTAGCAATAAACATTCAGAAAAAATTTTTTAAATTAACGTATTATCTCTAATCGAATGCCCCGCTCCATTCGAATGCCTTCCTCTAATAGAATGCATCTTTGGAAGGTGTTTGAAAACTAGAATGCCGGGTATTCAATACGGTATTCTTGTTTTATTTAAACAAAACATTAGACACCTCTAAATTTATAGACAATTTCAATTTTATATAGCGTATTTTATTTGGTAGTCTATTAAATTAAGATGTCTGAGCAATACCCCCAAAATTATATAACTTCTAAATAAATTCCTAAAATATATTTTTTAAAGAAAATCCATGAAATATTAATATAGCTTAATAAATTATTTTTAGATGAAGTTAACTAATTTTGTTATTTGTTTCTTAATTGTTCTAAATATCACCGTTTTGTTGGAGGGCGGTGGTAGTAAGGATAAAGGAAAGAAGTTGGTATCGACCAGCGGGGTTGAACAAGGTCATGAGGAACAAGGTAATATGAACCCTATGTATCTAAGTTGATTAACAGGAGATTTATTTGCTAATTTAGTTAATGGCCCATTGGGCGTTCCAATCAAAAATATCCAATTAAAGGGGTTGTGAACATTACTTAAGTAGGGTTGGACCTGGGAATAATTAAGCTAAAAATTTAAAGATTTGAATATTTAAAAGAGGGTGCCAAACATAGACAGTCGGCTATTGTCAAAGATAGTTTAAGTCGTTAAATAGTCGACTGAAAAATGTATTGTCCAGAATTAATCTTTTTCTGATAGCACTGACCGGAATACTCCAATAAATGTAAACGATAAGTGTTTTCACGATCCAATTTTTCATTGAATTATTCAAAAAGATTTTTTAGCTGGATTTACTAGAACAGTCAATGAACGTCCGGAATATCATCCAATTCAGGATTTCCATATTATGGGAACTGACGAACTTGAAACTATGTATTCTGGAAAAAAGGGCAAAAAAGGTAGTATAGTTAATATAATGTATGATCTTAGAAAAGTAAAGCAACGGACAGGAAATTATATTCTTCTATTTCGAGGTTGATATGTCGAATGGACCCGTGGCACACATGTCTGCATAGTCTAATAATTTGAACTAAATAACCTAGTTCTAAATATTTGCATGAAATATGTTTAATTAAAAAATATAAAATATTAAGTAAAAACTTCATCAACATGGAATCATTTTACTCAAATTGGAAATGGTAAAGTTGCTTGTAATGAGTGCGGTCTTGAAATGTCTGAAAATTTATCAAATTTAAAAACTCATCGTAAAACTTGTTGGAAAAGTAATTAAAATATAATATTTAAATTTTTAAGAATTACTTAAAATGTATAGTTACATAATAAAGTATAGCACATCATGTGCTTCGACATAACTCTCAGATAAGTGTCTGATCTGGGGGGGGGGGGGGGTAAGGCGTTTGAAAGTAAGGCGTGTCTGATCTAGAGACCGGCAAAATCGCACTTCCGGGATCCCTAGACGGGATTTTTTTCTTAACCGATGCCGGGACGGGATCCCGAGGGAGAAATCCCGAAAAAATCCCGAATTTCAAAATCCCGAGAAAAATTATCCGGGATTTTTTTTCAAAATAAAAAATTTAAACATTTTATGAATAAAGTGCATAAAATACTGCAATTTATATGTAAATAAAATTAAATTTGAAAAAATATCAATAATTTTTTATAATTTGAATGGCTTTGTTTAAAAAATCAACATATCTCCGGTCTTAGGAGCAAAACTATATCGACGATAGTCGTATAAGTCCCTCATATAAGTCCCCCGATATGATCTGAAAGGTCTAAGGATCTGTCATAACAAAGCTTAGTTGTAAATCAAAGCAGTCTTACAATCCCCATTGGGAGTCGACGGACAATAGGAAGTCGACGGACTTCATATTTCAGCGCCGCAGGCGAAAATTTTGAGAATTTTGGGATGACAAGAAGCCAGATTTTTTCTTTTTTCAGCGCCGCAGGCGAAAATTTTGAAAATTATAAAAATCCCGAAAATTATTAAAAAAAATATCCGGGATCCCGAGTCTTGATTTTATTTTTTGACCGATGCCTGCACGGGATATCCCGAAAAAATCCCGGATCCCGAATGATCCCGAAAATCAAAAAAATCCGGGATTTCGGGAGCGGGATCCCGGAAAATTCCGTCGGGATCCCGTCCCGCGCCGGTCTCTAGTCTGATCTTTGTAAGGCGTTTGAAAAATAGAATGACGGGCATTCAATTAGAGGTAATACGGTATTCTTGTTTTATTTAAACTAAACAGTGGAGCCCAACAAATTTATAAACACTTTCAATTTTATATAGAGTATTTTATTTGGTAGTCTATTGGGGTAAGATGCCTGAGCATGCCTGACATCTTATCTTAAATAATAATATTTTTAGTTGAAGTTAACTAATTTTGTTATTTGTCTCATAAGAAATAGGAACCGAAACCAAAAAAATTACTAAATTCAGCTGAAACTCCAAATATCTCACCTCTAATTTATAGATAACTTAGATTAATATTTTTAGAATTTATTCAATAAAATTACTTAATATTTTAAAGTGAAAGTAAATTTACTATTATAGTTAACAAAACAGCAACGGACAATTTTACATCAGTTGGTAATGATAAAGTTAAATGTAATGCATGCAAACATGTTATGTCAAGCAAATATTTGAAGAATTTACTAGACCATGTTGAAGCTTCTTGCAAAGGTAAATTTTCCAAAAAGTAATAACTAGCGAACGGATTCTTGGAATATAAAAACCGGAAAAAATTGTCCAAATAGTATGTGATAATAAGTTCACATAAACTTAAATTATTTTAAAAATAACATCAGATTTGACTTACAACACTAAAGGTTTAAGGAAAAATAGATTATAAACTAAAAATCCGATTCCAAGTAATAGCTAGTATACTAGCTATTAGTAACTATAGTAACTTAACTAATAAGTAATATTTAGTCTATCAAAATTTTACACCGATTATCAATGGTAAAGTTAGTTGTAATCACTGCAATAAAGAAATTGTTGGTGGAAAGTCGTGGGCTTTGTTTCAGCACCTCAAACATTGCAAAAATAAACAAAAAAGTAATTTAAATAAAATATTCAAAGTTTTAAGAAAAATAATGATTACTCAATCAAATTATATTTTTAATAACAAAAAATTTCCCAAAATATTTTTTAATAGAAATTAAATTAAAAAATTAAAATTTTATTGTTTTATTTTCAGAAGGTGAAGCGTCCAATGTTGAGGGAGGAGATAATGAAGATATTGATAGTGAAGATACAGTCTGATTCAGACTAAAGCGAAGATTATTTAAGTTACCTATTGGTAAATTCAAGAAACGAGACAAACAAATTGTGGACCAAAAAATGTAAAAATTAGGTCTAAAAACGAAAAAATTCAGAAAATGACATAAAAATATAAAAAATTAAAAACACCAAAAAAATACAAAATTTCAAAAACCAAAAAAAATTATGGGTAAAATGCAAACAAAAACAAAGATAAAATTTTTTTTATCAAATATTCATTTTATTTTGTTATTTTTAGTTTTAGTATAAAAATTAGATTTAGTAAAAAACTTTTTGTAAAAAAATTGATAAAGAGAAGTTAAGCTTTCGGACTTAACACTCTTGTTTTGTTGAGATACTTGTTCTTGGACCAAGTAGAATTTTTTGAACTTTCTTACAATGTCCTTTAGTTAAGCCAAATCGGACTGATAAGAAATAAAATTATTCTTTAATTACTAAAATCTTACTATAGTTGCACTAACAAATGAAAATTTTACAATTTTTATTAAATTAATTATATATTTTGACATCTATCAAAAAGGTGGATATATTAAAGAAGGGATTAAAGTTTTGAGAGGGGTCACTGAATTTAACAAAAATGTTTTTGATGAAAAATAGAGAAATTTGTATTGAATTAGGGTTGTTCACGACTGGTTTTAAAACGGAATTTATGAAATTTACTGACAAAAATTAACCGTTTGTAAGAAATTGTCAATCAAGAATTTATGAAAACGATGATTTTTTTAAGAATTCACCCAAAATAAAACCGGTATTTGACCAAAACTTAAAATTGAAAACCGGTTTTAAAATTAGGAAAATTATATTCTTGAAAATTTATGTACTTTTTAGTGATTATTTTATTTATTTGCTTTAGGTTAAGTTATATTAGATAATTTTTTAAAAAGTTTTAGATACAGATGATGATGAGCTTTTGTTAATCCAAATCGGCTGCATAATTTAGCAAAAAGATACTTTTCTGGTAATAATTTTTATGGGGGTTTTATTACGCGCAACCTTCAAATAGGTGCGTTTCGGTAGTTAAGAATATACAAATAGTTTTAGTTTTCATAAATTTTCAGAAAATGAGGGATGTTTTCGTCTTAAATATTTTTTGGACTTATGCTTCAATCTTCCGCTTCTTCGGCCGCTTTTAAGATGCGAAGGGGCACATTCATGGAATATGTAGAAAAGGTTAATGTCCAATAGAAGCCCATGCCCCAATAGAAGCCCACTCAATGATGGGTATTGAAAAATAAAAGCCCATGCCCTAATAGAACAAGTCGTGTCCAGCTTTAATAAAAACACAAAAATGTATTAAAATATGCCCTCTAAACTCGAAATTTAATTTTTTCCTTTTTGCATTTTGTGTTTTTTCCATCTATATTATTTAAAATTAATACGCATCAAAACTAAAAACCAAAAATACAGAAAATTCAATTCATCTTTTTACTTTTTAAAATAAATAAACAACATTATAAACTAGCATAAAAACTAATCATAAACACCAAAAAGCTTTGTCCAAACTTGATTTCTTCCAAAAATTTGTTTTCCCAAAGGGACGGAAGAAGCTTAAAGGAAGTGGAGTAAAAAATAAGAAAAAGCTCATTCCGGTTCCCATGCCGCCCAGAATTCCCTCCCTTCCTTCTTTCCCCTTCCCTCTCCCACGCCCTCCCCCGCGGCTGACAAAACTGCATTTGATGCAAAGTGTCCTTTTAAAAAGCAAAAAACTAAAAATCCAAAACATAAATAGATGAAGATTTGAAAAGAATAAGGCAAAAATGAGCTAAAAATTTAAGTACATACCGTATATGCTCGAATAATTACCCTGGGTAATTATTGTTTCGACCTCTCGCTGGAGGGGGTAATTATTCGAGAGGATGGGCTAAATTTGGGGTATATCTCAATAAATCCAGGAGGAAATCCATTTATTTTTTGATATTGATTCTTATAATGTTTCAATAATTAAAATTGACAATGGTTCTTTCAATATTTTTAAAATTAAAAAAGGAAAAAAAGGGAGGGGGTAATTATTAAAGAGGCTAATTACTTGAGAGATGGTAATTATTTGAGCATTTACGGTAGTCAAATTTGCAAAATTTAAGCCAAAAAATTTTGGCTTAAATTTTTTAATGATGTAATTTTGTCAAATATTTAGTTATAAATTTATTCTTGTATCTATTTTTAATTTTTAAACTTGATTTTTAATTAAGAATAAATATATGTACCTATTATTTATTCAATAAATGATTCAAAAAATTTTTTTTAATTTTAAAAAAGAGTTTTATTCTTTTTTATTGAAAGTTATCTTAGAGGAAATTTTCTTTTCATGTTTTTTTAATATTTACCCAAAAAAAATTTCTTTGGCATTTTCTTATTTTTGTGTATTTTTAGCCATATCTACATATTAACTATTAAAGTGTTTAAAAGTCAGGGAAAAATTTCTATTTGTTAATAGTAAAATTTATTATAGTATGTATGTAGGTAGCTAAACATTCCTCAAATTGCGCGGAAATTTATCAAGCAATAAACGAAGTTTTCTGGTAATGCAATTTAGATTTTTTGCCCGAATTCTCGATTTCGAATCGGAATTTATTTTTTATGTCGGCAGTATCTCTTGTTTATATATCTACACAAATAAAATTAAATTTATTTAATTTTTATGTTTTGCATATTGTCGATGTCTTAATTAACTTATCTATACTTTATAAAAATAATTTCCATTATTATAAATTTTTATTTAATTATTTTTTCAAATTTATTTTTATTTAGAAAAATTTCTTTTCTAAAAATAAATTTCCTCAACCCCCTCTATTTCTCCAATTCTAGTAGTCTCATTTTTATCCAACGGCTCAACCATTTTTGCTTTTCAAAAAATCTCACGCGCACAAAAATGTAGTCAATGTTTACCTAAAATGGTTGGACATATTGCCTTTGTAATTGATATTTATTTATTTTGTTTAATATTTATGTTGGCTTTGAATTTTTTTATTAAAAAAACAAAAAATTTTTTAATAATTTTAAATTTGAATTTTTCATAATAAACGTTATTTAAATTTTTGGACGATAACTTTGTTTTATTGTAAATTTAAATTCTCTTATTGTAATTTTATTTTTATTGTTCAACTTTTTTAAGCTATCCGTTTATTTTTTCAATATTTTTGCCACTCTCGAAAGGAATGGTGATCTCGTAGGATGGATTGTCGATGTGACAGGGATTCGGCACACCCTTATTTAATTGTAAAGATATGACGGTTGAATTATCGTGGAACTTGGTGTTATAAAATAGACTGTCGGTGATCTCGATCGAGTAAAGCCTGATCGGGGAGCCGGGTGAATCAGGGTCGAGGACTAATCATATCTATAATTTAAATTTAAAAAGTATTACTGTTACATAAATATTTTTAACGTTGGTAGGTAATTTTTCTGATATTTTTCCTTTACGAACACAAATAAATTCTGAAAAAATAGAATGGAAACTCTCCTGGATAAGCTCATAATTCTTAATTTTTTTCTTGTAATTTTTATTTTTTCTATATTTGATTTAAAATATTTTTAACTAATTTTAAAATAATTTTAACGCATGACTTATATAAAACACATATTTGCCTCAAAAATATTCCAACTTTATACCCTTTCAAATAAATAATTCCTCACCTGCCCCATAAATATATAACCCTTTAAATAATATTCTTTCTACTACAAGCTAGAAAAACAACAATTACTAGCCAAAATGCTTTTTATTTTTTTTCTGGCCAGGCATAAATATTAGTATGCTTTTAGTGTTGTTTTAAAATAATTTTTAAGTGTTCCTATTATTTTTATTAATTTTTTAAAATAATTTAGGAATTTTTTGGCTCGTGTTCAAATTACGCGTCCAAAATACATTTACGCGTCCAATGAAAAGTTTACGCGTACAATCATATTTTTAAGTACCCGGTTCTTCATTTTAGTACCATAAAATCTAAGGGAATAAAGAGATCCTCTCACCTAAAGCTATGCTACACCCGCACGATACCGAACCATTGTTCTAAAATGAGAACCAGCAGGTACTGCAAAATTTGATTGGGAGCATAAAATTTGATTGGACGCGTAGAGGTGCCATTGAACACGTAATCCCGACAAGAGCCAAATTTTTTTAATTTTAAGGGGAATATTCACATGTTAAAAATTTTTATTGTTGCTCAAAATAATTATTTAGTAACCTTCTTTATTTTAATAATTATGATGTCTATTTCATCAATTAAATCGCTAATTTTGTCAGGTGGACGTGAATCTTTTGCTAGGTGATTTTTTATTTTGAAGATGAGAATAATTAAGTATTTAGATATCCAAAATGGGCTCAGACATTCGAAAATGAAATTAAATTTGAATTTAAAACGCATCAATCAAACGCAATAATTCTTTATACTGATGATGGTAAATAAAAATAATAATTAGTTTTTCAATGAAAAATAGATCCATTTAAATGTATTATTATTACCCCCCCTCTTTCAGACCTTTAAGACGAATAAAACTCGATAATGCTACGCTTACATAAAAACGCAAGACGCCGGCGGAAGACGCTCGGCGTCAAGACGCCGTCGGAAGACGCAGTTTCGTGCTTACATAAAATCAGCGTCTTCCGCTAAGCGGGAAGACGCAAAGCGTCAAAACGCTAGTTTTATGTAAGCACAAAACAGCGTCTTCCGCCGGCGTTTTGACGCCGAGCGTCTTCCGCAAAAAGTATGTATGTAAGCACTAATTGTATGTAAGCACTAATTTTATGTAAGCACTAATTTTATGTAAGCACTAATTGCGTACTAAATTTAATTATTGAAATTACCGTATTTCCTGTAACCTAGGCCCCAAAATAGGGAGGAACTCATCAAGAAATGGTCACTTTTTCATGTTCTTGGTATCATTTGATAGGGAATCAAGAGCTCTACAACATAGCAAAAAATCAGATTTTTAACCGATTAATAAAAAAGTTATGATATAAATACTCGATAGTATACTGAGAATCTCAAAAATAACGAAAAAAAAAGAATATTTTTTTGCAAAAAGTATACCTTTTTCAAAATCAATTTTAACCCATAAGATTTAACTTTAAAAATATAAAATTTATATTGATCGATAGAGAATGAATTGAATTTTTCAAAAATAATTTCTTTTAATTTTAATTATTCTAGGAGCAATTAATCACAACTTTCTTATCATTAGTATACTCGAAAGTTATATTCTCGTTGAATTCAGAATTGGAGAAATTGAAATTATTCCACCTAAAAGGCACAATATTTATTTGTCGGAAACTAAAGTAGATGATGGAAAATGGCATTATTTTACTTTATTTCAAGTAAATAAATAAATAATCATATCAGAGATGGGTAGGGATGAGAAACAAGTCGGGTTCGGGTTGGATCAGTACCCTTGATATCCTCCTTAGTTTTTAATTAAATAAATTATATCCATGCTTAGAGTTAAGAAGGATATCTTGGAAGTTTGAGGAAGGAGGTTAAGTGTGGTAAATGGAATCCATCTTTAATCCTAAAGTGTTCATAGGCCAGAATTCATTTTTATAGCCTCCAACTTGATAAAAAATAACAAAAAAATTTTTGAGAAATATGGTGAAAAAATTACCGAAAATTCCCGATTTTTCAGAAAAAATCGGAAATCGGGATTTCTTACTCAAAAAAACGTCAGGAATTCCCGATTCGGGAATCGGATCGGCTAGATCCCTGAAATGGATATTGGGAAGATATCAAAAAATTAAGAGTCTTAGATCTTTATTCCTTGTTGAATACTAGATGTAATACACAAACCAATCCATAAATATCAATCATACCCAATTAACCTTTTTAATCTTTATAATAAATATATTTTTATGCCAGGCTTGGGAAAATATTAAAATTCAGCTTGACGATGAAATTGTATTTTGTTTATTAGACAAACAAAAAAGCTTTATGCTTGGAAATATTCGAACGAATTCTGATATTTTTGTTGGTGGAATACCTAAAGTAAATTAATTAATTATTTTTTAAAGACGTATTAAGAATATTTCCTTAAGGAGAATATTCTCTTGATATCCTTCTTATTTTCCCATATCTACTGATATCCCCGATTTAGGGATAAGAACGATATTGTGGGATTTGGGGAGGAGGATAAGAAAGATTAAAAATAATTTTATAATTTTAATTAAAAAAGATTTGTGAAATATTCCAAAAATCCCTAAAAGAAAAACTTTATAATCCAAAAACAGAATTTTAGTTTTGTTATTTTTCCATTTAAAACATTTATGCTGCACACTTTTTGGGACATTTACATGCAAAAGCCACTAGGGATTTATTTTCTTTTTTGGAATTAGCTGTGAAAAATAGTGTTCGGCACGGTACGGTATACCGCGGTATTTTTCCCGGTATACCGCGGTATTTTTCTCCGGTATACCGATACCGATACCGTACCGGTCAAATTTTGAAAAAAACGGTATTTTTCGGTATCGGTATTTTTTCGGTATACCGATACCGAAACCGTACCGGTCCTCGAAAAAATACCGCGGTATTTTCCGGTATTTCGGTATTTGTGATACCCCTATCTGCGGCGCAATAAGGAAGATTTTTGGCTTAAGGATCTTCCAAATTTCTCAAAATTTTCGCCTGCGGCGCTGAAAAAGGAAGAAATTCTGTCTTTGGCCTTCCAAATTTCTCAAAATTTTCGCCTGCGGTTTTATTGTTAAGATTTTAAAAATAATATTAAAAAAAATTTTATAAAATTTAAAAAAAAATACCGAATACCGGCCGGTATACCGAAAATGTTGAGACGGTATTTTCCGGTATCGGTATTTTTCCGGTATACCGATACCGATACCGTACCGGTCAATTTTTGTAAAAAACGGTATTTTTCGGTATCGGTATTTTTTCGGTATACCGATACCGAATACCGGAAAAGGTCATTTGCCGAACACTAGTGAAAAAGACGACACTAAATGATCTTACGAATATTTTTTTGGACAAGGGACAAAATTACTATTTTTTATATAAAAATAAATAAACAAAAGGAGAAATTCCGTGAATGCTCTAGTTAAATCCCGGCTCTATTAGAAGTCTATATTTAATACAAGCCCACACAAGGAGGCCTATCGAAAAATAAGTCACTCAGTCTATGATAGTAGAAGCCTATATCTAATAGAAATCATCAAATTGACCTATTGGAAAGATAAAGCCCAGAGCTTTAATTAGAGCTTAATTAGCAAATTAATAAAAAAATTAAAAATTTTTTTAAAAATTTCTCAAAAATTTTTAAGGATGTCGAAAAACTCAGCGCTCCTTTGAGAAGATATTCTAAAAGATTTGCTGGCTTAATTCGTAATTTAATGTATAGAATATATCCACAAGGTATGGCTGCACCTTTAATGATTGACTCTTTTGGTACACGAAAAACTGATGATAATTATTGTTTGAAGTAATTGTAATTTAATTTATTTAACTTCATTTTTGAATGTGATAATTCAGAAATAATTTATTATTAATTTGTGTTGTAAATCGAAATTTTACAATTTTTTATAGAAATTATTTTAGAAAAACCACGTACTCAGATAAGGAACTCAACTAGGATTATCGGTTCGGGAAGGATTATCGGTTTCGGAATCTAGCAGAAGATGATAGGATTTTCTTGTCGATTTTAAGTTTGCTTATGGATATCTAGATTCTCAAAGTATTGACAACTCTAGAACATCATTTCCTCAAGCCCCAAAATAATTTTTAAAGACATTATTAATTATTTTTAATATAAGAATTTTATTTTTTAAATAATTTTCCTTTAGAGAACACAATTCAAAACATATCAAAGCAAAAGATGAAAATAACTTTTGTTTAAATTCTGGATTGTGTTATAGTGCAAATAATGGTCCTCGTTGTGATTGTTTTTATTTAGATTATGAAGGGAGAAGATGTGAAAATAGTGAGAGAATTTAATAAGGATCCTCTAAATATGGCCCATTTCTTCCCACATAAGCTATACGTCAAAATGTCGAAAAAGTCAACTAATTAATGAAAAACTATACTAAAATTACGAAAACTCCTGACTTTTCAGAATAAATTCGGGACTCGGGGACAGCAATTCCCTATGATAATTTAATCCATTCCGACCAATAAAATGTCGGAAATTCCCGATTTTCGGAAATTGATAATCGGGTCGCAGATATTCGGGGAGATCATAAAAAATTAACGTTCAGACTCGCACCCATATCTAATATGAGCCTAATCAAAATCCTATATTAAAAAATAGTGGCCCTGTTTTATTAAAGTATTTAGTAATTGAATTAATATTCATAGAAAAGCCAACCACAGAAGTATCATTTTTTGGAAATGAATGGATAGGCTATGATAATTTACATAATGAAGTGAATAATAATGGAATTAATGATGAAGACCTTTTGGCTGTTTTGAGTCATCGAGAGATTTTTAATATCTCTTTTAGAACTAATTTTTCTAAAAATTCTCTTCTTTTTGTTGCTGGGGATTCTAAGGTATATTTTTAAATATTTATGGGGAGAATTAATTGGAGAATAAAAATTATAAAGCACCATTTTGGAGAAAATGAAGTTCATGGGGACCTTTACCAATAATACGTTATTTCGATAAAAAATTTGTGAAAAATGTTAGTCTATTTCATTGTGGCACTCCGCGCCTCGAAGCTCATCCAGACGATTTTTTGGAAAAAAATATAATAGACCTATAATAGAAACTGACATACGTCTTGTTCGAGCCAAACCTAACCCTTAATTCCCTAACTCCCTATAATGAGGGTCGGTATTCTAAATTTAGTAGAGTTTGCTATAAATTCATGGAGATTCTCGTCTTATTTATTATTTAAAAAAGTTGTAGAAGTTTAATTATTGTAGAAGTTTAGAAGTTTTAATTACTATTAAAAAAGTAGTAGAAATTTAATTATAATTATTATTAAATCAAGAGTAATTTTAAATTAACAATTGAAAATGGAGAACTTCTAGCAACACATCAATTAGCAGAAACTGACAAACGCATTATTCGTGTACAAGATCGTAACAAACGGCTACCCCTGCATTTTGATAATAATTTATGGCATAGTGTTTGTGTTGTGAGAGAACTGAATTCTGTAGGTTTTAATTTTGGGATTAGACGGAGACAATCGTTAGAAGATCTCGCTGATCATGAGAGGACAAGTCCTTAATGTTGAAGAATATAAATGAAAATAATATAACCCATCATTGGGTTGGAAGGTTCAAAAATCCATGATGGTTCAATTCCATCTCCCATCCCACCAATTTTTCCACAGCATGAAAACACGTACATTATACTTAATCTTCTTATCTAGATAATTGGAGCGAATTAATTATTTAATTACTCCATATAAAGATATTCCCTCTCAGTCCAACCAGAACCTATAAACCAACCTATTAAAAAATCTACGGATATCCAATTTTGGATATACAGACTCTTTTCTATCCTTCAACCTTAGATATCAGAGATCTAATAAAAAGCATTTCCTCAATTACAATATTTAAATTTCTAAATCTTAAATTCTAGCCTGGATTTAAAGGTGCTTTTATCTCGGTAGGTCTGCCGGCAATTCACGAAAAAATATTTTTCTCTTTCCGTTTTTGTATTGCAGTATTTTAAAAAATTTTGTTAAGGAGCACTTCTATTTTTTAAAATATTTTTCTTAACTTTTTTAAAACTTTTATTTGCTGTGGCCATTCTAGGCATTTATATTTTCTTAAAAATTTTTTCTTTCATTTTCTTTGATAATTATTTAATTTAAAAATTTATTTTTTTTTAAAGATTCGGCTAATTGTTGATGACATATTTGATCAGAAAGTTTTACAATTCACTCCACGATTAAAATGGCTAGGAAATTCGTTCTTTTTTGTTGGAGGTGTACCACAATCTTTGAGGCATTTAATGCCACCAGAGCATTTAGTGCCTTTTCGTGGATGCCTAAAAAAGGTTTTTATAAAGAATCTAGTGCTATAAAATGACATACTATCGGTCTCATACATTTGATTTTACCTCAATTTTTTAAACCCCAATGTTCGATGCAAATCGAGGTTCTCCTAAATAATTGTTATCTAAGAGGATGCAACCTAGCCTATTCACTAACAGAATAACACAAGAATAGAATAATATCTTTATCACAAGAGTAACACTGATAGAATTGTGTATTTATGATCAAGGTTAGGAAGCGACTGTAATTCAGATCTCGATCAAGACTGATCTCTAATAATTACTAGACACATTTATACTTATACTAGTCCCACATACCGTACAATAATTATTTTTAATTTTCCAAATTATCATTAAAAGTAACATGATATTTAACCAAGCTTTCAGATATTTTTCCAATCGGGTCCTGTTGAGCTAAATTTAATTCAATTGGCAGATCAAGGATTTGGTCAATCTAATGGTTTGTTCTTTGAATAAAAATTATGTTAAGTTGCAAAAATTTTATTAAAAAATTAATAAAAAGTGATAAATAATTAATATTTACATTAAAATTTAATCAAAAAATAATTTTAAAGTCCAAACTTTTGGAGACCTAACATTCTCTTGTATGCCAAGTGCTCAAAATGCTCCTTTGGTTTTCTCTTTTAATAATGGAAATAATTATACTAAATTACCTCCTTGGCGTTCTCCATCCCGTGGTACTTTAGGTCTGTTTTTTTAGAAATTTTGTTTTTAATAATTCAAAATACAAAATTAATCTATAAAGGAAAACGATCTCGTTGCTTCTTAAATTCCATTTTATTATTTTATAAATAGAGATTATTGTCGGTATCGATCGTACAATGTTCAAGAATAATCTCCATTCCGATAACCGGGCTTTCAGTAAAAGATAAGAGAGAGAGAGATCATATTGAGTGATATAACCATATTTCAGTGAGGGAGAGAGGGATAAGAGGGAGAGATGTGAGAGAGATGCCGAGATTTGAGGGGAAATTCAAAACTAATTTCATAGCTTATACATTATCTCTTGCTGTAAATAATAATTGCTTTAAGCCTTCCAGTTTCGAACATTAACCCCGGATGGATTACTTTTATATCATGGAATGGCACAATGCAGGAATTTTACAATTTGTGATTATTTGGCTTTTGAATTAATTGATGGGCATTTATTTGTGAGATAAGATTTAAATTAATTAATTCAAGACAGTTTTAAGATGATAGTAAATCTGGGATCTGGTGATATTCGACTACAGGTAATTAATAAACTTTGAAAGAAGAGTTTGATTAAAAATTTAAAGTTTTCGGATTTAAATAAAATTTTCAAGGCCTCTGCTAAATCCCTGAACGATGGCTTATGGCATAGTGTCGTTATGGAAAGGGGTGGACGTAAAGGTGGATTGGATCTTTTAAATTTGTGAACTTTTTGAATTATATTTCTAAAGGTTTCATCTCGGTTGATTCACTCCGAACTGAATTTTCCTGTCCCGGAATCTCAGCAAATTTAGATATTGGTAGAACATAAATGTTAGTCATAATTTATTTAAATTTATATAGATGAACCAATATTCCTTGGAGCTGTCCCTTGGCCTGATTTGTTTTCTTTTGATCAAGAAAAGGAAAATAATCATCAAGTTGAAGCAGTAACAGTCATTGAAATGGGAGAACCTGCTGAAATGAAAAGAAATTTCCCTTCATCTGTAATTAAATTTATTTTAATCCCTAATTGGGCGGTATTGCATCAATTTCATTTTTTAAGCTAACGCCGGGAGCTAGCACGGATTCGGAATCGGCCGTTAAGTCTTTGAAATGTCCGGAGCTAGATCTATGAAGAAAAATGTCGAGGAGTCACAAAATATTCATTCTATCACTGACCGGCTCTATCAGTAATTGCCGTCCGTTCTAGTTAAGATAAATCGGTGTATCATACCGGGATATTTAAAGACCCGACTTCCTTGCATGCCCTAACACTTCCTCAATAAAAGTGAATTTACAATCTTATTTTTATAAATTTTTAAAGGTTTGGACAATAAATCTTCGTCAAGGCTTTTTTGGTTGTATGAAAAATATCCGTTTAAATGGTATAAATATCGAGATTGCACATATGTTTCAGTCAACAAAATTATTACAAACGGAAAGACCAACTGAAAGAAGTCTTTCATCAAAAACGAATAAATGTAATTATTAAAATATTTATTCACCATAAATAAAATTCGCATTTCCTTGAATATTTACTTATACTTGGGAATTATTCATTTAACCGAACGTTAGGATAGGTAATTAAACGAGAGAGATCGAACGCTTACTTGGGATTACGTAATTTCGAAAATTGGACGCGAGGTAACCCTGCTGGATCAATCCCGTAAATCCCGGAATCCCTGGACTGGAACTCGTAGAATCCATGTACGGGAATATCCCGTAATTCTGTATGTGAAAATTCCGAAAATCTCGTAATTAATCGAAAAATATGATAAGCTTGAATGATTGACTCCATTACATAAAATTTTGTTTTATCACTATTTTTAAGCAATTTCACTTGGTTGCCCCTTCTCTTTTTCTGTTGATTTTTGTAAAAAGCCTGGCAGCAAGAATCCATGTAGAAATGGGGGTATTTGTTCATCATATCACAATTCATTTCACTGTGATTGTTCTGACACTCCTTTTGATGGAATTAATTGTCAACAAAGTTTGAAAGGGATTATTCAAAAAATATTTTGAAAATAATTTTCTAGAGCCTCGTCCTCTGCCTTTCCCTCTTCCAGAATCCCTCTCAGCCAAATTTCATTTTTCTGATTCTTGGCAGTTGGAAGCGGAAAATTTGGAAATTAAATTTCGTCCAAAGCTGGGAATAACTTTAAATGAATTAAATAAACAGAAAAAACTTTTTGTTTTAATTGATACAAAATCTGATATTATTAACGAGAAGGATGAAGATAAACAACGTTTATTGGTAGCAATTACTGGCAGCGGAGGATTAATTGTACATTGGGTATTTCAAGAGAAGGAGCAAAGTGTTGGTTGATTTCATTAAAAAATAGCATAATAATACAAATGTTATAATCTGATTGAGAAGGGACCTGGTATCTGGAGAAGATAGATAGATCATCAGATTAGGCTGACTGATGGGTATTGGGCCCCATTCCATTCTGGTTTAGGGTCCGGCCGGGGCTTACAAAGTCTTACAAAGTCTTACCGGGGCTTACAAGGTCCGGCCGGACATTACAAATAATATACATTGGCATTCACTCAAGCTAATTAGAAGGGGGCAACGAGTAGCTATGTAGCTCCGAAGCTACATAGCTACTCGAGCCATCCACAGCACTGTTGATGTTAAACTGTGAGACTTGGCGGAGGGGTTATTATTGATATTTCAACTCTCGAATTTTTGGGTGATCTCAATTTGATTAACTTATTAAATTATAGACTTTTAATCTGAGCTCTGCAAACATTACGAATAATTTACAATGGCATTCGCTCAAGCTAATAAGAAGAGGGCAACGAATGGGGTTAAAATTGGATGGAAAATGGCATAATCGTAAGTTCTTATTAAAAAATGAATTCTCTAACTGCGTAAATGCTCTAATATAAGATTATGTCGGGATCAAAGGTGGGTCGGAACAGTCCGAAGTGTCGGAAATCGGAATTGGCTCAAAAGTCGGAACTCGGAAATCGGAAATAAAATTTTTTTCGGAAATCGGAAGGAAAAAAACGTTGGAAATCGGAATTCCGACCCACCTCTGGTCGCGATGAGAAATTGCCTTCTATTGGAAACTGAACTTACCTAGTTTTAGTTTGGTCTCGTCGGGAGGTCTTGTATTAGATATGGGCTTCTAATAGAGCCAGTCTTGTATTAGAGCAGTTACTAGATTTTTAAATTTAATTAATTTTTGACAGAATCACTAAATAATATTGGAAATAAACCCTTAATTCTCTCCATCAATGAAATAGCTATTGCCCAACCTATTGGAACAGCTAAAATAGCAAGTAAATTTTTTAATTTTTTGTTTAAAATTATTTTTTATTAAAATAATTTCTTTCCGTTTTAGATAATTTAGAGCATTTGTTTCGTTTCCACGGCGATTTAAGGATTCTTTCATTAAATGGGCATGATTTATTAAGGCATATACGTGTTATGAAAAGACAAAAAGGTGAATTTTGAAAAAAATATTAATTAGGATTATTTATAAAAATAAATAAAATTCACAATTTTTAAGCGAAATTTTTTTTATAAATTTTTGAAATATTATTTTAGTACTATCGAATTATCCCTCACTCATTTTCATTAGTTTTTATGAATTCCTTTTTTATTAACGATCGTTTTTCCAGCGATTAATTTATTATAAAGTCAGAACAGAAATTTGCCTACAAAATGAAGATGGCAATCGCTTATTTTTAGACCTAGTGACAAGTCAAATCAAATTTAGGGATCTCACACCTGGGGCTTCTGCCTATGATATTTTGTGCTGAATTAATCCAGACTCCCTACTACAAAATCCAGACCATTTATAATTTTTCAGAAGAAGAAAATAAAAAAAGTTAAAAAATGGGGAATTTAAAAATTAAAAATTTTAAAAATAACATTATTTTCTATAAAATTCTTCCTAAAAAATTTTAAAAATATTATTGAAGAATAAATTATTGGCCGGGATCGGTATCCCAGTCCGGATCGGGCGGGATTGTCTCGATTTTTTGAATCCCGATCCCGATTTTTTGTCAAAATCCCAATCCCGGCCAATTCTAGAATAAATATCAATAAAACTTGATTGTTAAACATTTTAGCCCTTAATTCTTTTTTAATAAAATTATACATACATATTTCATGCATTTCGTGCCCAGCCTATTCAAATTTTATAAATTCTATTTTTTAAATATTTATCAACTTTAGTCTTATATTTAATAAATTTTCTTTTAATTTTTTCAAAATTAATTGTTCTATTTATAAAACTTTTTTCATTTTTCTGCAACATTTTCCCGTTTAAATTCGATTCCTTTTCTCACATTTTCCATGCCTTATTTAACTTGAAACTATTCCAATTTTAACATTTTCCTCTTGACACTTGGATTAGTAAAAAAAGGAAAATTCTTTTGGCACTTTTTTTATTTTTTACTTGTTTTTTATAGAAAAAAATGTTTTTTTACTCTGCGCACATTTTCTTTCTTTTTTTTATTTTTTAAGAGAGGAAAGAGGAAATTACTTTATACATATATTCCAATAACCACCATTTTTCCTTTCCTAACAACTCTTATTTATTATTAAATACATAAGCTACTAAACTAAATTCTTAGGAAAATGTTGGAAGGAAATTTTATGCATAATTTTAAATATTTTTATAAAATAAGGAAGTTGGCAAAACAAAATTTTGAAGAAAATTTTTTGAGAATTTATAAACATAAAAAAAATAAAAATCTGGCGTTTTAGTCCAATGAAACTTAAAAAAATTCAAACTTTCTAAAAGAATGCTGATAATTTTCATTATGGAACGGCTCTGAAAAACTTCGGTTTTCGGATCATGGCTAGGCGAAATTTTACCTTGCTTACCAGGGATGGGCGAAATCAAAAAATAAAAAGCGAAATGCGAAACTTTTTTTAAAAAAATAAAATGTGAAATGCGGAATGCGAAACTTTTCGCGCCAAAAAATGCGAAAAATGCGAAAGATGCGAAATGCGAAAATGCGAAATTATTTTAAATTCAAAAAATTTTATTCATATTCAAAATTATAAATTACGAGATTATGATGCAAAAATAAAAGCATTTCTGCATTTTCTTGAATAAGACGTTTCCTCAGATTGTTTATTATTAATCCTGCACTACTAAACAACCTTTCTGCTTCAGCTGATGTACAAGGTGCTGATAGAAAGCGCGTTGCAATTTTGGATAAAATTGGCCATTTAACTGTATTGTCACCAGTCCAAAATCCATAAGGATCACATTCAATCGGAATCTTTTTTGCACGCAAATATTCTGTCACCTCAACCTTAAATATTGATTTAAAACAATAAGCAGTTTAAAGAAACCTCCGCTTTTTGGCGTGCGTTTAATGATTTTTTGCTAGGAAGTTCAAGTGCAAGTGGTTCAATATCATTTTGTTTTGAAATGGTTTTTTCACAGCGCTCAAAAAGTGAAAAAAATTCATTAGTTTTTTGTGTTTAATATTGATCTTGTTCATTTTCAATCTCATTTTCGATTAAATCCTATAAGAATAAAATATGTAAATGATTTTTATAAAGTTTTACATCAGTTTGTTGCTGGTTTTCGGCCTCAGAAATTAACCAATTCTTGTAAAGTTCATGAAAATCAGCATCAAGAAAAGAAAGTTTAAATCTTGGATCCAAAATACACGAAAGTACAAGCTCTTTATTATTATGCCAGGCGACTCTTTTAACATTTCCTGATCCATCAATTTTTTCAGTCATTCTATTTTTCAATCCATCTATAATTTCGACGTAAAAACAATAAAATAAAAAAAACCTCAGTATCTTTTGTAAGCGTGACATTTGGTATTTCAAGTACTTTTTGTAAATTTTCGAATTCTTCTTTTTGAATGCGAGATTTTTTCAGCTTTCGCACAAATTTTTTCACTCGTTCTATAAGAACGAGTCTCATCCAAATCCATTCTCATCCAAATCCATTAAATCAATATCCTGATCTGTAATAACATCCAATTCATCAGAAATCTGAGATGTTGTTGCTGCTGATTCCGCAAATGCTCTAAATATTTAATTTGGAATAAAATTATTAAAAGCTTAAACCTTTTTAATGTCTGTTGCTGTGGACTACTCTTCCAGAAAGTGAGAAATACTTCCATATTAAAGACATTATAATTTTAAAAAATTTCTTAAAAATAAAAAAAATACTTTAAGAAAAAGCGAAACAAATTTCGCATTTGGACCAAAAAGCGAAATGCGGAATGCGAAACTTTTCGCGCCAAAAAATGCGAAAAATGCGAAAGATGCGAAATGCGAAAATGCGAAATCGCCCATCCCTGTTGCTTACCTTTTTCAATTTCGTTTTGGAAATGAATAAAAGAATTTCTTATTTGACATAGCCCTTCTCCGGATCTGTTGCTGGATCCAATATCTAGGTATCAACTCATTGACACATTTTTCAAAACACAATTTTTTTATTTTTTGTTTAAAAAAATATTTTTAGGTCCCTTCCAAAATTATTTTTACTTTTTTTTTATTATTTTTGAGTCAGCAATTGACACATTCCCTTTACCAATATTTTCATTCTCTTCAATTTCGTCATTTTCTATTTAAAAGCTTTGCCTTCTAAACACTTCTAGACACTCTTTAGAATTTTTGTTTTGGCACCTCAATTACTTTTTTCTTTAAATTTGGCAAATATTTTCTTTCAAGTTATTCTCTTTGAATGACGATCAAATATATGTAGCTTTGCACAAAATTTTTTTTGTTAAACTTTGTGCTTTAAATAAATTTTGTATTTGGAAAGAAAATTGTTAATTTTAAAATTGCAAAATTCTGAAAGGAATATTTTTGGATAAAAAATTAAAAGACGATTTTAATATGCCCAACTAGCATGTGTCATGTTACTATAAAAAGCGATACCCGATCAGAGCTGTTTCGAAAACAAAATATCCTCGAAAATCGGGGCTCATAAATTTCGAAGCAGCTCGTACACGAGCTTAAGAAAATATTAAAAGCCAGACCCAAAATCCTATCCTCGTTTTTTAATTCTAAATCCGAGCATAAGTAAATTGTGTAAACTCGACACGATACCGACCCGACTTTTTTCTTCAATCCACCCATATTTAATATCTCAACGAACTTTTAAGATCTATAAATTTAAGATTTTTATCTTTCACTTCCATAACAATTTTTAAAGTCAAAAGAATATTTTTTAATTTATTAATTTCTTTAATATACATATGGCAGATTTTTAATTTTTTTTTGCCTAGACATTTTAACTGCCTTCTTAATATTTACTTTCAATTTTTATTCATTTAATTCCCTCAAAATTATTTTTGACATAATTTTAGCCAGAAATAGCCATTTAATATTTTACTTTTATTGTTAAAAATATAAAATCCTTCCCCTTTCTTTTCTTATCTTAAAGCTCCCATCATTTTTCAAAAACGTAAAAATGCCAAAATATATATTTCTTATATCTGTTACCGAGTTATTGAAATGGCAATGTCAAGGGGCAGAAAAGGGGAAGGAAAATACTTTTTTTGCTCTTCCTCAAAAAATATTTTTTTTCTGCTTTTCATTGAGTTTCTCCCAAGCTAATATCTGTGCTTACTCATCTTCCAACATTCTTTAAAATATTATGGCACATTATGGCACCGGGGAATTTTATTTACATGAAAATACATATTTCTTTGAATTTTACTCCGAAATTTAACTTAAATTCATTGAAATTTAAGCAAAATTCTAAGAGGTTTTACGTCGTAAAACACTAAGTTTATTTTGATGTTTTTATGCATAAATTTAAAAATGGCTACATAATTTATTGGATAATTCTAATATTTTTTATTAAATTTCCTTACTAACTCGAGAAAATTTGGATTTTTCGAGGCTGAGTAGTTTTTAAAAAAATATTCTGATTATGTCGTGACGAAAGGGCAGAATTGAATCGTGTGTTGTTGATTTATATAGAGAATTTTCTAGCATCTGGAAAATAATTTTCAATTAAAATTCTAAAAAAATTTAAAAAATTTCAAGGTACTTCAACATCCTCACAAATTCAAGAATTAAATTTAAATTCTTCCGAACAAGTAGGAACTACAAATATTAAAATGGAAAACAAGCATAGAAATTTATCAGCAGATCATGCTTTGAAAAATGGAGGAAGACTTAGACAAACGATTTCGGTAAATTAATTAAAAAAGAAATAATGAATTAAGTTGCC
This sequence comes from Meloidogyne arenaria, assembly GCA_036172955.1. NCBI lineage: Eukaryota > Metazoa > Nematoda > Chromadorea > Rhabditida > Meloidogynidae > Meloidogyne > Meloidogyne arenaria. Next base: position 551,516 of record JARQAB010000043.1, read on the forward strand.
CCCCCCCCTTTCGTTGATTTTTGAGATTTTGGATCTCAATGAAAAATTCATTTATGGACTTTGTTCTTTTTTATTTTTCTGCTCAATATTCGTTGAATTTCTCACAGAAATTTTTAAAAATTTTCAGGCATTTCTAATATAAAAATCAAAACTCTTTATAGTGAACCTTTGAAATCCCTTCTCTAAATCAATCACTTTTTTCTATTTTTTGGGATCATGCCAATGTTTCTTTATGTTCTTTATAGATTCTAAAGTTATAGGTAAACATATTATTGTAAAGCTGAGTCAGATTTTGTGACTAATAAATATGTGCTAAGAAATTCCGATTTGTACATTTATTTTTTGACTTTTAGAAAAAAACTGTAAATTCCCATAATTTCCTCACCTGCTTCTAATCTCAATTACTAATTAAGCTAACAAGTTTTATATATAATTCTCCTATTTCTAAATTTGTTTTCCTTTTATTTTCAAAACTAAAATATAATTTATTTAATTGTCCATCCAACCATTTAAAAATTTTTATTTTTCTGTTTACCTTTTAAAGAACTTTAACTAAAGCCATAAAATAGATATAAAGTCACACATTTTGCTTTTGTTATGTGACATCAACAAACACCAATTGGATAAAATTGCTTCCATTTTTATATAAAAAAAGCAAAAAAGTACATCCAAATTATCCTTTCCATTCAATAGGAAAAAATTTTTAGAGGAAAATATTTAAGAAAAAATGTCTATATTTATTAACTAGCTTTTAGCTTTATATTTTTGTCTATTTAATTAAGTTTTTTAACCAAAATTAAGAATATGACAATTCCATTTGCTTTACTTTTTTTAAATTTTAATAAAAAAATATTTTGTATTTATTTTTAGCCTAAAACAAATAATCTTGTCGTTCTTTCTTAATTAAAAAGTTTATACATAAATGAATTTATTTATTTTTTAATTATTTTTTTATTCAAAAGCAATTCAAAAGTTTTTAAATTCTATTTGGTTTGAAATTTTATCGAATCTTATATTTTTTGATATTTTATATTCGCAATGACGTATGTAGTCCCTTTCATATGTATACCCGTCACAATCCAACTCATCTATGGTTGGCGAATCCTGATTTACGGATTCTAATAAAGTTCGGATACCTAAAATTTTCGGATCCGTATATCCGGGATTTTCTATAAGTTTGCTTTCACTATTAATAAATTAATACCATAAAATAACACTAAATAAATATTGGATTTGTTAATTATAAAATTAAATTTTTTAGTCTTCCCAACAATTAAATAATCCTTCATCGAAATTTCAAAACGATTCCATTTCTTCTGCTTCTGCCTCATTTTTCTTCACAAAATCACCACTTGGCTGCCTCAAACAAAACGCACGAAATTGTATACCAGAACCTGCTACTGAAGATAGTAAGTCTTTTAAATTAATACTCAAATAATTAATAAATAACTCAAATTATTACCTCTCCTTTCCTAAAAATTACACCCTTCCACCCAAATAATTACCCCTCCATATATTACCACCTTCAACCAGAGTTCGATAAAAAATAATTACTCAGTTATAAATTAAAGTTAGCCCTTCCAAAATAACCTCAAATAATTATCTCCCCTCTCCTTTCTTCCATAAATTACTCACTCAAGTGAGAGATTGGAGGAATAACTACCCAGGGTAATTATTTGAGTGAATACGGTAATTAAAAATTTATTTTATTAAATTATTTTTAAATTTATTTTTTGATTAATTTTTATTTTTCAAAAATATTACTTTTATTTTTTACTTTTCATTTTTAATTATTTTTAATTTTTAAAATTTATTTCTTAATTTTAATGGTGATAAATAGTATGTATGTAAATAAGTTTTGGATTTTTAAAAGAAATTTCCATTTCCTTAATTGTTTTTTTGTGTTCCGATTTTTTGAATTAAATTTACTTTGCTTTATTTTATTTTTTCTTTCCTAGATATTTAGATAAATTACCCAAACTTTTAAAATCTTTTTGGGTTAACTGTTTGGATATTTGGATATTTGACGTCAAACCAGTTACTATATCAAGTTAATTCTATTTTCTATTTTATTTGCCTTGCAATATTTTATCAAAATTAAATTTTTTTTGAAATTTTAAATTTTTCTTTTTGCTCTTTTAATATTTGGAAGGACATTTTTATTATTTTTTAAAAAAGTAGCTAATTAAAATAGAATATTCTGAAAAATCGGTACTTTGTTCATAGTACCTATTTTTCCTCCGTTCCTGATTATTCCCGAAACGAAGGCCCCATAAAATTCCTGAATTTAAATAATTTATATTTTTGCATTTCTTTGACCTTTTTTATTTTTTTATTAATAGCCTTATTTTGCTTTTTTCTTTACTTATTTATTTGTATGTATTTAATATTTTAATTATCGCTAATGGGCGTTCAGGGAGAACATAGAAAATTAATTTATATTTTATTAAATTCCATATTTTTCTTTCATCCATTTTGTTTAGTTTTTAATCGTAGAGAAACGACGGGATTTTCATATTGAATTTAATAACATGCCCGCTTTTTCCTCTTCTTGATTTTTTCACAAAAATTCTTGTTTCCTTTCAGGATTGAGCCAGTTTGAGAATAAAGAGGATCGTGTTTCTGATCGGATTTTCAATTTTTCTTTGAATTTTGGGTCGAAATATGACCTAAATTTGTGTCGTGGATCGGGTTAGTTAGGAATTAAGAGTGGTTAAATTGGGATTTGGTTCGGGTTTCGAATAATCCAGCACACCCTTGATATCTACAATTCAAAAATTCAAACCGATTAAGAGTGGATAAATCAGATTTTGGTTCGGGTTTCGAATAATTCGGCCCATCTTGATATTTACAATTCAAAAATTAAAATATTTTTATAAGAAGCACCATAATTTTTCTTTTATATTGAATATCTTTTTATAATTATTCACCTCAATTCCCCCATGTCATAATAATCCCTTTTTAGCTTTAATTATCTAACAACCATTATATTTAGCCTTTGAATAACAGCCCTAATTTTGTTTGCCTCTCCTTTAATTTTTTTTCTATTTTTTCATTCAAGCCTTTTCCCCTTTTCTTTATTCCACTTAAAGTTGGTAATTGGTTTCCTCCAAATTTTGGAGATTTTTAGACCACTTTTCTTCCATTGCGCGACAAAAATCTTTTTTATTTTGACTATTCCGTTAAAAATTTTATTTTTTAAAAGCTTATTTGTAAAAAAAATAATTTCCGTTTTTAATTTACATAAATTTTAAAATTTTTCTTTTAAATTTCTTCCATTTCCATTAAATTTTGAAATCTTTTGGTTAAAGCTATATACTCAGAAAATAATTTTTTATTTCCCCTTAAAAGCTCTTTTCTTGGCCTACCAATTTTTAAAAATACCAGGATGAAAAATTAGCTGGGAGAATCTACCGTTAATGTTCTAAAAATTACCCAGGCTATTAAAGTTTTTTTCTTTCGCTGGAGGGAAGATCGAATCCGCCCCACTAGTAGGATATTCACTCGATTTAATTCGATATTCGCTTACCACAGAGCTAAAATCAGAGCTATGTATCTTAAGTTTTCGATTTTTCAATTTTCGAGATTTTTTATTTGGGTTCTTGAAATTTTTTTGGCCATTTATTCACTTTTCGAGATTTTCTTATTTCGATCCTTGTTATTATTTATCAACTCAACTTTAGCCTATATTTTTATATTTATAAATCGTTTTCGGCACTTAAAACAACACATTACTTTCACAAAAATAACTTTTTGCTTTATAAAAAAAATTTTTTTCAAAAAGATATCTCAACTCTACGGTCAGATATTTTATCCCATGGGAAGCCTAAAAAGTGTAAAAATATAAATAGTGTTGGAAGGTTGGCCAAAATCGCCTTTCAATCTTTCCTTTGTTTTTAAATGACCATTTTGGGTACTAAAAATAAAACAAAAAGATATTAACTTTTAAAGAAAAAAGGTTGTATTTGGGTGAATTTCCGCTTTAATTTTTCACTTTTTTTTCAACTTTTATTTTTTTTTGAAAGAAAATTTTTTTGCCAGAATTTTTTTATTTAAACCAAGTGTTTTTAATATCTTGAGTCTATTATTTTAAAATAAATTTTAAAGATAAGAAAAGTTTTTTTTCGTGTTAGTTCTTATTTTTAATATAGTGAGCTTTGCTATTTCTTGACTTTCTCAGTTTTAGGCTGTGAATAGTTATCACATAATCATATCTTATAATAAAGTTATCTCATAATGTATTTTAGATGAGGGAATCGCTTTCTCGGCGGCCCAACCCAGGGTCAATAAACATTTTAAAAATTGTTTTAAGTCAAGTCACTCTGTATATTCCCAATAATTACCGTACCTCAAGTGCCCTTTGTCACGTTAAAATTTCAAAACTTAAATTATTAGGCTCTCATAAACAATTATCCCCCCCCACCCCACTCCAGCGAAAAATTGTAACAATTATTACTCAGGGTTGTTATTTGAGAATATACTATATCACGTATAAATGTATCCTTGATTATAGTCTATCTGTTTTTTAAATTTTTATCATAAAATCTCATGAAGTTGCCTTGAAAAACTAAGCCAAATAAATCTGAATAACTTTATTTTTTTTGCCTCAAACAAAACTTTATTAAATTCTCTTTTTTTAAGATATCCCCATTTTTTCAGCACATTCTTTAGGGGGATTTTTTATTTTTTCTTTATTCAATCCACTCACTCAAACCCCTACTTTTATATAGGTGAGAATTATGTATTTTCTCGCACTTTCTCGCATTTTTGCGCTCTCATGTAAACCAATTTTTTTCAATAACAACAAAAATTGCCAAGGAGGAAGTTTGCCAAAGAAATGAAAAAGAAGGTATACATTCTATCAATAAATATGTATGTACCTAATACAATCTAGTAGACAAAAAATGCCGAAAAATCTACGCCGAAATATTCAAAGCTTTTTATACTAAGGGGGGATTTAAGCATGTCAAACATTTTTTTATTTTTAGTTTTGTTTTACGCCGTGAATGAGACGGCGCAAGTTTAACTTTTGAATTTATCCCAAATTTAGATCAAAAGATTTTTCATAAATTTCCTTTCAATTTTCATATCCTCCTCATTTAGTTTTTTCTTTATTTTTTTGGCCAACTCCTTAAAAATTAAAAAAATCTAGACTGTAGATGGCTAGAGACTGGATCGAGATGAGATCTCAACAAAGAATCTCGATTATCGAGATTCCAGATTTTTCTAGAAATCCTCCGGTCCAAATTTGTATCCCAGTCCAGTCGAAATCTGTGACGAAATTTCGTCTTTCGGCTATTAAATTTTAAGATTTTGAAAAATATTTCGATTTTTGATCCCGATATCTTTGAACTTTTTCTATTTCCGATTCTCAAGGATTATTTGCTTTAAAACAGCTCTTGGTTGTCTCTAATTTTTATTATCTCACTTTATTGTTCGCGCATTAAATTAAAAAAATCTAAAATTTATAGCCATTTTTTTTATAAAACCAAACAAATATTTAATACTGTCCTCATTAAATAATGAACACATACAGAGGATTAACTAGGCTTTTATGTCCTTGACGTAAATTAGCATTCTCAATTACTATTTTTTTTTAAATTTACTGTCTCATCTATTTTAAATTAAAAATTTTTTTTGTTTAATCTATTTTTCTAAAATATAATTAAGGGATGGGACAGGTTGAGAAAAAAGTCGGGTCCTGTTTTTAAATTTTCTTTGAATCTCTTTTAGCGATGAAAAAATTTTCGGTGATTCGGGCTGGACATTTCCCGTCCCATCCCTGATACCCCTTCTATCTCTCTCACCTCTCCTTAGTTATTTGCCTTTTCTCGCCCCCTCTTTAGAATTTTTGATAAAATAATCGTCTGACTTTTAGAAAGAATACTGTAGCTCATACCCAGAATTTATTTATAATATAAAAATAAAATCCAAAATTAATAAATATTAAAAATATTTTGTTTCTATTTCTCAACAAAAAACACAATTTATACCAAATTTAGTATACATATTTAAAACTATTAAATGTCCGCGCAACAATTTTCTACTTCTCCCTCCCCTGCCCCAGCATTTTTTACTAGCACATCTTTGCCAATCCTATGCCTCATAGATTGGCACTCACCAAAGTGCCGAGAACAGCATTATCAAATTCCTGCTCCTAAATTTGCCTCGGCACAGTTTTTGCCTTTAAGTGAATCAAATGAAGACGATAATGATTATTTAAATAATGAAAATGGTAAATTAAAAAATAAATTTTTTGTGGATTTTTTGGGCCTTTTTGGAATTACATAAATCATCGGATAAAAGATTTATGATAAAATACACTCCTCCACATTAACATTTAAACACTCCTAGTTATCACATTTTGCCGCATTTATCCGGCAAATACTTTATTAAGATGGATATAAATACTTATTCGAAAAATATGCGTAAATTTTTAATTCGAAAAATATTTTTTATTTTAACATTTTAATGTTATTTTTTTTATTTTAATATTTTTCTAATAAATTTATTTTTTCATAAATAAAAAAAATTTGTTTTAATTAATTTAAAATTAGGGTTTAATTTGTGTTCGACACCGGGCCCAGGATCATGTTTCCGGGCCCGATGCCTGGAAATCGAAACCGACCTTTTGTCTAGTGGGTGAATTAAGTTTGAGATTTGTTTGCTTAATTGTTGAGGACGGAGAGTCCCTATGCCTGGAAACCGTTCAGGCGATAAATTAAAGATAAAATTCGAATAACAAGCCTGGCAATTTGAAAATGTCAAACTCCATTTAGAATAAAAAATATAAAATAATATTTTTAAATAATTTAATTAAAACTTTTCCTTAATAAATTAAAGCATTTTTTAATTTAAAAAAGGCTTCTTCACTCCAATCATCTCAAAATCGCTCAATTGGGAAGCACAAAAAATTATTACTAAAGTTACAACTACATCTCCAACATCTCCACCAACATTCCAAACATCTCCACCTACTAAACCAACATCTGTATACTCAACTAAATCATTTTCAAGTCCCTCTACCTCAACTGTAACTTCAACTACTACAACTAGAAAACGGCCTCATTCATGGACTCGACCCAAAACTAAATTGGAACATTTTACTTTTGGTAAGTTGGAATATTTAATTTAAATTTTTTTGTTTTTTAAACAAATAAGTCTTTAAAAATTAAATTTTTAATTAATTTTTTAATTCAAAAAAATTTTTTTCTATTTTTTTCTATGCTTTTTTATTTTTTAATTGCTTTTACTTTAATAGTTTTTACTTCCTTTTTGTCTTTAAAATACTTTCCGTTCCATTTTTATTTTTTTTAGAATTCTTGTCTTTTTACTAAAATTTTTAATAATATAATTTTGCTTTTTTAACATTTTTGAACATTTTTTTGCTAATACTTGACTTGTTGCGTCTTTTTTATCTAAATTTATATTGAACAACTTTTAATTTATGCGATAGACCTGAACTTTTTTGGAGAAAAAATTTATTAACACGACCCTTATAAACAATGACTTAGATGTCAGTTCCTCAATAGGGACAGAGTATTTAGGTTTTAAATACAAGTGCCGGTTTTACCAAATTCTTCGGTTAGTCGAAACCACACCGGCAAACTGAACCGAAACTTTTAGTTAACCGAAACCGATTTTTGAATTAGTTTGAAATTTGGTTAAAAAATTATTTCTTTCAACCAAAAAATTTGGTCTTAATATATTTTGAGTAAATTTTTAGAGATTTACACAGATTTTCTTCAGAAAAATCTCATTAATCTTCCATTCTTTTTAAAGTTAAAATTTTTTATTCAATAAAATAATGTTTCTAAAAAGGAGTTTTGTTAAGAATTCAATCTAACCGAACCTCAATAACACGGAGAAATCAAAAATTGTGTTAAATTATTATTCCAATTAATTATTCCATTATATTTCTCAAGTAATTAAAACCTCAAGTCAAGTATTAGCTTTACTAATTTTCTAATTAAAAAGCTTTATTTTTTGCTTTATTTTTTTTTAAATCACGCAATTTTACCGCTTTTATGCTTTTTTACCTCTAAAAACTTTTCTTTCCTAGAAATGTCTTTAAATATATTTTTATGCACATTTTGGTCAGTTGCACAAATCTGGCACGGCCATTGGCCTTAACAAATAAAAAATAAACAAAAATTTTAATGTTGACTCAGGGGAAAATAAATATAAATAATGCACTCCAGCACGCACTTGAGCACACAAATAATAATAATAATTCTTACTTTTCTAAACTTTTTCCCCTCTTTTTTAGATATTAATTTGCTTATTTTTAATAAAAATTATAATTAAATATTTTTATTTTATTTTTTAAAGGAACCAGGGCTGATCGGAATCTTTTCGGAACGGAAAAATTATTTAGTTTCGATTCGAAATGCAAATTTGTTTATTTGATCAGCTCTGATTCTGACCTCATAAAATTATACTTCTTTAGGGCAGAAAAACTTAATCCTATAATGAGGGTATCTAGCAGAGAGCTAGCCGACCTGATTCCCGAAAATCGGGAATTCTGGAATTCAGTAATGTTTGGTTATAAATATTAAGCATCTCTTCTCCCCACCTAATAGTGGAATATTTGAGGATATTTTATTAGCAATACAAATACATATTCATTAAATCATTTTTACCTTTTTTCACCTTTTTTAATTTAATATTATTCCCCATCTTATCCCTACTTTTATTGTTTTTCCTCAACATTAAAACTCAATTTGCACTTAAAAAAATTTTTTTTGCCTGTTCATGTTAAACTAACCAAATAAAAAAAACGTTTAAACAATATCAAAATAAAATTAAAAATTAATAAAATTATTATTTAAAAATTTATTTTATTTACTTTAAAAATAATAAAAAAATATTTTAAATTTTTTTAGAAAAATTTAAAAAAATTTGATAGTAAAATAAACTTTAAATCCTTCAACAATTATTTACATTAAAAGGGATTTTATAAAAAAAATAAATGGATATTTTAAGCTATAAATGTATGTACTTTAAGAAGTAAAAAAATTTATTTTAAATATATACCTATTTATTTTTAAATTTAGGTACTTTTCCGTTATCTCCCCCCCATTTTCCATTTCCTACTTTCTACTTTCAAAAGGTCAAAGGCAAATAATTTTAGTTAGGGAAAAGCTTAGGTTGTAATATTCCAAAATAGGTTTGAATATGAGATATGTTCCGTGAACCTAAGATGTTAAAAAATAACTCTCTTAAAAATACATACATATAAAATCTGCTATTTTTTATAGTAGAAGCTGAATTATAGTAGAAGCGGTCTCGCACGTCTCTATTAATTTCCGTACTTCCAGGCCCGTTGGGTTCTGAAAAGTACAAAAATATACATACATATTTTAGAATTTTAATAGAATAATTTCTTGTTAGAGTTATCAAAATTAAATATTAACTTTAAATACTCCAATAATTTTTGTCCATATTTTTCGATTAATATTCAATACAAATTCGATCCCTAATTTTTAGTCCTTTCCCGAAGATTTATAGGATAGGAACGAATATTTTACCTTACCGAATCAAAACCGAGAACCGGGGTCGAAAATTGCCAATAAAAACCTGCCAAACCCGGAAATCCAACCAGAATTTATACTATCGGATATAATATTCTAGACTAGATCTAGTGCTTGATTTAGATCAAAAACTTAAATTAAATAATATATATTAAAATTAAAACAAAATTAAACTAAAAAATATCAATAAATCTTAATTTTAATTTTTTCAAAAAATATTTCTCAATATTAGCTTCAATTCCATCGGCTTCTCCAATTCAGCCAAAGTCTTCAAAATTGCTTTCTTCCGAATTAAATTCAATGAATTCTGACAATTATAACGTTCAGAGCACATCAATATCAAATGAGTATTATGGCCCCTCATCCTTTGAAATATTAAATGATCGAGAAGAAAAATTATTAAAAACTTTGGGATATCATAATAGACACAGAATTAAGTTGAAACCAAAGGAAGGAAAAGGAAGAGAAATTGAAGACGGGGATGAAGAAAGTCAAAAAAGGGAAGAAGAAGAAAATGAAGAATCAAACTCAAGACAAAATTATATCCCTAAAGGAGGTTGGCCTATGAGAACTAGAACTTGGCCAGATGGTAGAAGACTTGGCTCTGATGGACTCAAAAAATGGCAAAAATTAAGGCCTAAAATTATCCAACAAGAAGATAAAATTAAAGAAAAACCAAAACAAACAAAAACAACTAAAACTTTAAAAAGTTCCCCTTCCTCGCCTTCAACTGCCTTTACTAAAATCACTCAAAAAACAACAGAAATGCCTTTACAACGTTTTACGGTCGATCCGGGTATTAAGCCTGGATTGCATTTTACTTTTGGTAATCAAATATAAATTAATATTACTGCAAAATTAATAAAAAGTTATAAAATAAAGCTCAAAGTCCATTAGAATTCCGTCTTATCTAAATTAACCTATGTACCATATTTGAATAATCGCCGTGGATAATTATTTTTAACATCTCTCTAGAACTGGATAATTATTCAAGGGAGGCAACCATTCGAGTTTTGAAATTTTTTTCGAGTTTTGAAGTTTTTTTTGTTTTCCCCTTAATTTTGAAATCCTCTAATGAGGGTACTAATGGGGCTAGAATGGATATTTAATCGAGAAAATACGGTAGAAGGAGAATAAGTATTTAGTAAATGGAGATCGAATTGAGATGGGCATACATATGTATCTATGATTAATTCTAGCTATTTCCCTCTTATTTCAAAAAAAAGATAAAATTAATTTAGAAAAACTTTTAAAAATTAGCACGATTTACCCTCAATTTAAATTCTCACTTACACAAATTCACCTAAAAGAATTGTGACTTTCTTTCCTAAACAAAATTTCCGTTTTGTTGCACAAAAATGTTTTTTTTTGTTTTCCCTTTAATTTTTTATTAAATTTTTATTCACAAAAATAAAATCTAGATTTTTTATTAAATGTTCTCTTTTCCTGTTTTTTTAATTTAACCTTCTACTATATCTAAAATTTTGTTTTTATTAGTAAAATATTTAATGTGCGAATAGTGCTGCTGGATTCATTAAAAATAAATAGGGATAGAATAGAGATAACTTTTATCCCAAAATCCGCCAATATCCCTCTTTATGCCCCTCAAAAACTCTTGTTTTAGGTTATGAATGCTTAAAAGATTTTCTGAATTTTGATCCCAAAAATTCGGTCCGGATAAAACAATTAATTGATCTCGTAACCGTATCCGGCATTTTCCAAATTTTAAACTCTAATAACGAAGTTTGCTTCTATTTTTATATCGAAGTATCTCGATTACCTCTCCCCCCTTCCCTCCCGTACAACCCTTATTTTAACCATGGTTCTTGCCGATTATTTTTACACAATTATTCTTTCAGCCCATATAATAATACTAAATTGTCACGCATTCGACGTTGAAAATATGCTGTGTTTTAGTTAATTTGCGGTACCTTAATTCTAACAATAAAATTTAATCATTATTTGATTGCAGTGTGCTTTTTTAGTAATAATTATTTGTTTTTTTGTTTTTATCTAATTTTCTTTAATTTAAAATTTTATTTTATTCTTTAATTTTTTACATATTCCAATGACCCAATTCAATAATATAGCTTTTTAAAATTATTCTTTTAAAATGTAGATAATATTCCTACAGAAACCTAGGTCTGCTTTTTATATAGATTAAAGTATCTCCTATTGGAACAGCTGAGCGTCTCCTAACTAGTTTTTCAGTTTAGATTTTCCGAAGATTTTACGAGAACAGACACCCTATTAATTCTTAGCTGTTAAATAGATGCCTATTATCGATATCTCGATTATAGAGGTCGAGATTTTACCAGGTATCTTGTAGGACACCTCCAGTCCACTTTTATTTGATAGGTACTTAACGTATTTTTCTATAAATTATTTACCAAATCACCCATCAATTAATAAACTTTAAAAAACTACCTGTAAATATGTTATTTTCTATTACTTTACTTTCTTAAATATTGTCAGCACTAATCAGTTAACATTTCTAGGAAAGAAAGTTACTTCTTTAAACGGATTTGCTAAATTATTTATCTCTCTTCCTAAATTAAATTCATTCTGGTTTTAAAACTTTTTTTAATTTTGCAGTAAATTCTTTTTAAAATCTATTTTTTTAAATGACCCTTTACAATTTTTAAATTTTTTAGCACCAACTCCAAAGCCTTCAACTAGTACAACTACTAGAAAAACTTTAGCCCCCCGCTTTCCTGTTGATCCTAATGATCCGACTTTGTATGCCGTTAGACCAACAACCCCAATGAACGGCGCTTCTCAATACGGAAATACTCCTACTGTATGCATTAAAATAATAAATTTTTAAATTTGTAAAGTCTTGATAAGATTAAGTATGGGATTGTATTTTATGAGATAATTCTGGATATCTCGACTGGTTTTCGTCTCGGAAAAGTATCGTCAAGATTATAACACATTTTGAGACTGAGACTGTATTGAGCTCTCGATATCTCCCAATAAATTACATTTACTGTTTTTTAAATATTTTTGGTTATAGCAATATCCGTTTATCCGTAGCACCTTTCTCCTTTTTCAAGATTTATATCCTTATCTTCCCTTAATCTCTGATATCTGGATTTCTGCGGATATATCCGACTTCTTGATCAAACCTAGTACACATTAACTGCAGTTATTTTACCATTAAAATATATCAAAATAATTTCAGACAATGGTTCCTTCTACCTCAAACAATCAATTAGGCAACGATAAAAAATTTTTGATTGGAGGTATTCATGAATACCTATTTAACTTTTTATTATCTGCATTTTTAGTCGGATCACTTAGTATTGTTGTTATGCTTGGTGCCATATTACTCTGTGTCTTTTTTAAACGCCCTCATCAGATTTGTGCTCAAATGGCAGCAGCGGCAGCTGGAGGAGTTCAAGGAGGGGCAATTGGACAATCATCTGCTAATGGCCTAAAATCTGGATATACACCAATTCCTCCTAATGAGTTCTCTCCCCAGGTTCAGCACCATCAAATGAGAGAATTTGAAAGTAATAATAATGGAGTTGGTGCTCGTGTTGGAACTCTTGTGGTAATAATTCTAATAATTTTTATGGTGGAACCCTTGTGTTATCCAAACAATTTAAGTTCGTAACCAAACTCAAACTCTAATCAAATCTCGAGGTCCAGCCCAGCTTAAAAATCAGCTCGAAACCGATTAAAAGTTGACCCCAATTCGAACCCAAAGTCGAACCCAACTCACAGTCGTAACCAACACTAACTCGAAGCCAAAACCAGCCCAAGTTTTTTGACTATCAAACACCTCAAAGAAGAAACCGCTCATCCCAATTACCCTTAACTAAAACCCCGAAAAAGTCTTACGTTATACATGGAAGTTATACATAGAATAATTTTACATTGAATTTAATTAAAATTTTAATTATTACACAAAAAATAATCATTTAAAGGGTTCAACTCAAAGTTTATTACGTAATGGAAGTGGAACAATAGGGAATGGAAACAGCGCTTCGGCTGTTGGATTTACTGATATATCAGGTGCAAGATTCACAACAATATTAGCTCAAGGGAATGGAGGTACTCCACGAGAAACAATTGCAATTTCAAGAGAAGCTCAACAACCAAAAAGAGAATTTAAAGAGTGGTACGTCTAAAATCGAGGAAAATATTAGGAGAAATAGTGCTCAATTCAATCTAAACTTTAAATTTTTTTCTTAATTAATAATTTTTGTCAAATTATTATTTAATTTTTTGTAATCTCACTTGTCATTAAAACAATATTTACGTATTTTATATTTCTTTATTATTATGTATAATTTTTTGCAATTATATTTATCCAATTAAAAGAACTGTCTTGAAAAGATTTAACATCAAAAAATATTTTAAAATTTTCAATTATAGCAAAAAATTTAGGTTATCGTGATCGGAATTGGAATGTCGTGCGAGAATTGTATGATCTTTAAAAATCTTTGAAAATCTCAAATCTTGAGAAATAAAATTTTTGTTCAAGACATCGTTCGAGCTTTGGAGATATCGAGAATCGATTTCAATTCTCGCACGACACTCCAGTCCGGTTTCTAGTTCTAATACATATAGGTTTACAATTTAAATTTTTTTCATTCTTCTTGGTTCTTATTTCAATAAGATCATATGGAAAAAGAGGGTGATAGTTATTTGGCAATCTATCAATTTTATAATTATCTGAATCTAAAGTTTCCTTCTTCAACTCTTCTTTATTATCCGAAATATCCAAGTTAGGCAAATTTTTATTTTTTCCAGTTATCTCATCCAAGGTCTTGTCACTCGACATCACTTTATCCAACGTTTTATCCTTTCGAATAATCACAGGCAGCGGCTCCAAACAGTTATTTACAGACATATGTCTGCAAGACTTATTTTTTGAAATATATTTTGAAGAACTCGCAGGAAGTGACACTTTTGAAGGAAGTAACATATGCTTTCCCATTAAGTTTTTCTTCAAAACCATTCTTTCGTTGCTAAAAGCTGGTATTGTTTAAATAAATGGAATTATGATTAAAGAATTTAAACTTAAGATAAAAAAGCAACCAGCTCGCGGAGTATAATTGGTCAAAACGCTGTTTGAGAACTTGATTTCCATGAAAACAAATAATATGATAAGGGTGAGAAGGCGTATTATATTCATGGGATTTGCCTTATTGTTTTCGTTGAAGATGGATTTACTGATTTTTAGACTTGATATGCCTTTCTTAAAAATGATAAGTGATTTCAATGAAACTGATCCCGTATTTATAACCTTAAGATTGCCCTTTCAACGAGATTGCCCTTTTAAATAAAAACAGCTTCATTGCCTATTTTGAAATGTTGGACTTGCTGTTTATTTCACAAAAAAATCCACATGAAATCCTAAATCCCTTTCATGTCTTCACGTGAATGTGCATGCATTTTGAGTTTGATATTTCAAAATAAGATGCAATATAAGATGCAACATATGATGCAATACATAAGCAAAACTCACCTTTAAATGCCCTTTTCATAACTTCAAAGCTTCCGCTATACAGTCTTGAGTCGGAATTTCTTAACAAATGTAGTGTGAATGTAGCGTGAATGGGAATAATTAAAGAAAAATACAAAGTTAATAAGGTAAAATAATTTTGAAATTAAAAAACCGCCCAGAGCAGCGCTAGCTACTCCTTTCCAAAAAAGAGGAATAAATACGAGGTTAATTTCAAAGAAAAATCATAATTAATTCTTCTTTTCAAGGAAATCCAGCTTTAAATTTAATAATTTCATCTAAAATTATATTAATATTTCACTGAATTAAAAGAAAAATCATGAGGACATTCAATTCGATGAAAATGTTGAGCATTTGTCATCTTGCATTGTTAATTTTCCCCATTTTTATTCTACATTCTTCAAAAGGAGTACCTGTTGGAGTTATTCCTCATATTGCTCCTTTACAAGGTGATCTTTTTTTAAAAAATTTACGAATTCTAGTATGGGTAGCTAAAAGTTTGGCCGCTAGTTGGCATCAATCCTACGTTCCCCTGGCCCTTTTTGCTAGGCACGTCCACCGTTCACCTCCTCTTTTAATATTCTAACTCAACTTAGTAAGCGTTTCTATTACCCTAAATTTTTAATTTATTAATTTAGCAAAGTTTCCGATTGATCACAACGCTGCTAGAGTCGGGCACAACCGAAATGGATCAGCTTTAAAAGTAAATTCATCAGCAAGCTCTAACAATGGACCGGTACATTTGGCTATTGAACATATCAATAATCCCCAGTCTGTAATTGTCTCACAAAACCAGAAACAATTTGGTAATCCAGCAACGCTTGATAAAAGAGTGCTGGAGCAAAATGTGCAATATGCGAATGCTAACGAGCATTATAAGTCTGAAGAGACAAAAGATGAACGTTACACTAATGTAGGCGAAGAAGAATACATAATGAATGCACTGAGTAAAGCAATCACTAATAAATCTCCAATGAAGATATATTCAAAATTCTTTCATGAATTTGTGAATATGATCCAAGGTGATCAGCCAACAGTTTCAAAATTCAAACTGAATCCTGGATTCAAAAAGTATATTCTTGAGAACGGGATCAAAACTATCTTGGAGCTTGCCGAATATGATGCCCTTAAAGAAAACCACACTGAATTCTTTCAAAAAGCACTTGGTTTATACGATGAAGAAGTTAGGCTAGAAAAATACAAAATGGCTGGCAATAAATTGTCTGATGAGGAAAAGGAGGAAAGTTTGAAAAATATGATATTTGAAGGAACAACCGAAGTAAAATTGATGAAAGAAATTCTGAATGTTTTGAATGTTCTGGAACCAGAACAGAGTTTGATTGGAATAATGCATAAGCATATTACGGTTTTGGAACAATGCATTCACTTTTTAAAACACCTCTTCTCTAACGACTTTGATGTTGTGGCTGATAATGAAACTAAAACATCTAGAGCAATGAAATTAAAAATGATTGGGAAAATGGAAACATTGAAGAAGAGTAAGTTATTAAATTAAAAACTGAAGCATTACAGTGTAATTATCACGCTCTAGCTGGAGGGGATAATTAATAAGCAGTAGTAGGTGCTTAATTTTAAGTTGCTCCTAATTCAAAGAGGCCTTAAATAAGTCTATTTCTATTTGATTCCTAAAATGTTCCATCAATTAAAAATGCACAGCAGACTAGTGCAGGTAAAAGAGAACATAAAATAACTAAAAAATGCCCGCTATATTCATTTTAATCCACTAAAATGATAATGATTTATAAATGTTTTTAAAATTGGTAAAGGAGAATAGGGGGTAATTATTAGAGAGGTAATTAGAAGAGTAAATAATGATGATTTACACATAACACTTGACAGAATAGAGATAATAAATTTAATTTTACATCAGTTTTGAACAGCACTCAGAAGATTCTTTTATTGCTGAAGCATGAAAGGATTTAGAAAAAATATTCAATGAGGATATAAGCTAAAACAAAAAAATTTTTGCTAAATAATTTGTATTTATAATTAAATACCATAAAATCATTAAAATAAATTTTATTATTATTTTATAAATTATTTGAGGGTTATGGATAAATTTTCTAACTGCAATTACTGGATGGATATCTTAAACCAGATATCCATCTTTTTTCGACGTGAAATCCAATCCATGAAAATTTTGAAGACTTGACAGTCTTCAAGTACAACGACAGATTTTTAGAATTTAATTGCCCTTGTGTATTGTAAAGCATATAGCTATTTAATTCCTAAGGCTGTGCAGTAGGCGGCGTGGTGTAATGGATAACAACAATCCGGGCTACTGAAGATGCTGGTTCGCTCCCAGTCGCAGAATAACCTTTTGCACTAGGTAAAGGAGATAAAGTGCTATAGCCCAGCTGCTTTACTGTATTTTATTCCCTTTGATTCAATTCCATTGAAAGAATGGCTGCTACATAACTTGCCAAAACAAGACTTGCCAAATAAGCTGAAACCGATATCTTGCAAAATACAGAAAATCCTAAACTTATCGGTATTGGCTCGACGCTTGTAATTCACGCTAGAGCGAGAGTTAACGGCACTCTGGGTTTATAAATGTTGTTTCTATTATTCTTTTTGATTTAGATAATTTTTAGTTATCTTACCGCGCACTCTGGGTTTATAAATGTTGTTTCTATTATTCTTTTTGATTTAGATAATTTTTAGTTATCTTACCGCGCACTCTGGGTTTATAAATGTTGTTTCTATTATTCTTTTTGATTTAGATAATTTTTAGTTATCTTACCGTGCACTCTGGGTTTATAAATGTTGTTTCTATTATTCTTTTTGATTTAGATAATTTTTAGTTATCTTACCGCGCACTCTGGGTTTATAAATGTTGTTTCTATTATTCTTTTTGATTTAGTTAATTTTAGTTATCTTACCGCGCACTCTGGGTTTATAAATGTTGTTTCTATTATTCTTTTTGATTTAGATAATTTTTAGTTATCTTACCGCGCACTCTGGGTTTATAAATGTTGTTTCTATTATTCTTTTTGATTTAGATAATTTTTAGTTATCTTACCGTGCACTCTGGGTTTATAAATGTTGTTTCTATTATTCTTTTTGATTTAGATAATTTTTAGTTATCTTACCGCGCACTCTGGGTTTATAAATGTTGTTTCTATTATTCTTTTTGATTTAGATAATTTTTAGTTATCTTACCGCGCACTCTGGGTTTATAAATGTTGTTTCTATTATTCTTTTTGATTTAGATAATTTTTAGTTATCTTACCGCGCACTCTGGGTTTATAAATGTTGTTTCTATTATTCTTTTTGATTTAGAAGATTTCTAGACTTCTTACCGCGCACTCTGGGTTTATAAATGTTGTTTCTATTATTCTTTTTGATTATTCTAAATAATTCTTCTAAATAAAAAAGAATAATAGAAACTTTCTATTATATAGAAAGTTTCTATTATATAGAAAGTTTCTATTTATATAGAAAGTTTCTATTATTCTTTCTATTATTCTTTACTTTTCTTACCGCGCACTCTGGGTTTATAAATGTTGTTTCTATTATTCTTTTTGATTTAGAAGATTTCTAGACTTCTTACCGCGCACTCTGGTTTTATAAATTTTGTTTCTATTATTCTTTTTGATTATTCTAAATAATTCTTCTAAATAAAAAAGAATAATAGAAACAACATTTATAAACCCAGAGTGCGCGGTAAGAAGTCTAGAAATCTTCTAAATCAAAAAGAATAATAGAAACAACATTTATAAACCCAGAGTGCGCGGTAAGATAACTAAAAATTATCTAAATCAAAAAGAATAATAGAAACAACATTTATAAACCCAGAGTGCGCGGTAAGATAACTAAAAATTATCTAAATCAAAAAGAATAATAGAAACAACATTTATAAACCCAGAGTGCGCGGTAAGATAACTAAAAATTATCTAAATCAAAAAGAATAATAGAAACAACATTTATAAACCCAGAGTGCACGGTAAGATAACTAAAAATTATCTAAATCAAAAAGAATAATAGAAACAACATTTATAAACCCAGAGTGCGCGGTAAGATAACTAAAAATTATCTAAATCAAAAAGAATAATAGAAACAACATTTATAAACCCAGAGTGCGCGGTAAGATAACTAAAAATTATCTAAATCAAAAAGAATAATAGAAACAACATTTATAAACCCAGAGTGCCGTTAACTCTCGCTCTAGCGTGAATTACAAGCGTCGAGCCAATACCGATAAGTTTAGGATTTTCTGTATTTTGCAAGATATCGGTTTCAGCTTATTTGGCAAGTCTTGTTTTGGCAAGTTATGTAGCAGCCATTCTTTCAATGGAATTGAATCAAAGGGAATAAAATACAGTAAAGCAGCTGGGCTATAGCACTTTATCTCCTTTACCTAGTGCAAAAGGTTATTCTGCGACTGGGAGCGAACCAGCATCTTCAGTAGCCCGGATTGTTGTTATCCATTACACCACGCCGCCTACTGCACAGCCTTAGGAATTAAATAGCTATATGCTTTACAATACACAAGGGCAATTAAATTCTAAAAATCTGTCGTTGTACTTGAAGACTGTCAAGTCTTCAAAATTTTCATGGATTGGATTTCACGTCGAAAAAAGATGGATATCTGGTTTAAGATATCCATCCAGTAATTGCAGTTAGAAAATTTATCCATAACCCTCAAATAATTTATAAAATAATAATAAAATTTATTTTAATGATTTTATGGTATTTAATTATAAATACAAATTATTTAGCAAAAATTTTTTTGTTTTAGCTTATATCCTCATTGAATATTTTTTCTAAATCCTTTCATGCTTCAGCAATAAAAGAATCTTCTGAGTGCTGTTCAAAACTGATGTAAAATTAAATTTATTATCTCTATTCTGTCAAGTGTTATGTGTAAATCATCATTATTTACTCTTCTAATTACCTCTCTAATAATTACCCCCTATTCTCCTTTACCAATTTTAAAAACATTTATAAATCATTATCATTTTAGTGGATTAAAATGAATATAGCGGGCATTTTTTAGTTATTTTATGTTCTCTTTTACCTGCACTAGTCTGCTGTGCATTTTTAATTGATGGAACATTTTAGGAATCAAATAGAAATAGACTTATTTAAGGCCTCTTTGAATTAGGAGCAACTTAAAATTAAGCACCTACTACTGCTTATTAATTATCCCCTCCAGCTAGAGCGTGATAATTACACTGTAATGCTTCAGTTTTTAATTTAATAACTTACTCTTCTTCAATGTTTCCATTTTCCCAATCATTTTTAATTTCATTGCTCTAGATGTTTTAGTTTCATTATCAGCCACAACATCAAAGTCGTTAGAGAAGAGGTGTTTTAAAAAGTGAATGCATTGTTCCAAAACCGTAATATGCTTATGCATTATTCCAATCAAACTCTGTTCTGGTTCCAGAACATTCAAAACATTCAGAATTTCTTTCATCAATTTTACTTCGGTTGTTCCTTCAAATGTCATATTTTTCAAACTTTCCTCCTTTTCCTCATCTGACAATTTGTTGCCAGCAATTTTGTATTTTTCTAGCCTAACTTCTTCATTATACAAATCAAGTGCTTTTTGAAAGAATTCAGTGTGATTTCCTTTAAGGGCATCATACTCGGCAAGCTCCAAGATAGTTTTAATACCGTTCTCTAGTATATATTTTTTGAATCCAGAATTCAGTTTGAATTTTGAAACTGTTGGCTGATCACCTTGGATCATTTTGACAAATTCATAAAAGTAGTTTGAATAATCAAATAGAACGTTTGGAATTAAACAAAAACTATGAAGAATCTAATATTTTGACAAAATTCGTTGATAAAATTAAAGAAAAAACACCCATTATTTTGGCAAGAACTGGGGGAAGTTTAGAGTTATTTTATTATAATTTAGAAGGTATTAACAAAATAATGAATGAATGTTGAAAATAGATGAAACTGAATTTTTAAATTAAATAAAATATTTTTTCTACTATCATATAATTTCACCACATTTTCTTTATTCAAAGGAAATTCAATTGATAAGCCAAATAAAATTTCAAATCTTAATAACAGAGTAATCTGTCGTATTTATGATCATTAGATATTAATTTTTTGACGATTGTTCAGTGGCCTTTTATTGTATAAGCTTTAAGATTTAGATAATGAAAAAAGCCTTGAAAATGAAAATGTAACTGAATACGCTTGCTAAGATTAAACAGAATTTGGGTCACATCTATTTATTTATTAACTAAACAAAGTTTATTCACAGATTACTTGTTATCTTTTGAATTTTTTACTTGTAATTTAATCAAAAATTTCTTAAACTATATAAGTTTAAACACGAAACTTTTTAGTTATTTTACCATCCCATTTGATTATATTAGAAATCCCATAACATTTTTAGATATTATTTCTTAATCTTGTTAGTGTCCTGGATTCAGTGCACAATTACCGTTTTTGATAAAGTTTGAACAACATTGACTTTTATCATTTCCAAGAGAAGCTTATGTTACTTACCCATTCATTGGAAATGTAGCATTTGTGGTGGGTACAATTGAAGGAAATTCCACAGTATCGTTCACAAAGTGAATAGAAAAAATAATGACGGAGCCTACTGATGCGCAGAAATTATTGCGTTTACGCTTTTGCTTGGCTGGTATTATATATTATATATCAGTATTATATACTATATTATACACTATTCCATATTAACGGAATAGACCCACAACCTAATACGTTGTTGGAGGCAATTAATACCTTAAAAAGAAAATATGAGAACGGCAACAAACAATGATGGCTGTACGACAATTGCGGATACGCACGTGCGGATGAGACGATTGCGGATATAAAATTTTTAAAAAGTTTAAGATTTTTTAAAGTTTTCAGTGCCACATCTGTCTAAAAATGATTCGGAAACCGTCAGAAGTATGAAGCTGACCGCCGGGACAAAAAAACGGAATATCTTTCATAATTTTTAAAATTTAAAAAAAATTTTTAATCCATCAGTAGGCTCCGTCATTATTTTTTCTATTCACTTTGTGAACGATACTGTGGAATTTCCTTCAATTGTACCCACCACAAATGCTACATTTCCAATGAATGGGTAAGTAACATAAGCTTCTCTTGGAAATGATAAAAGTCAATGTTGTTCAAACTTTATCAAAAACGGTAATTGTGCACTGAATCCAGGACACTAACAAGATTAAGAAATAATATCTAAAAATGTTATGGGATTTCTAATATAATCAAATGGGATGGTAAAATAACTAAAAAGTTTCGTGTTTAAACTTATATAGTTTAAGAAATTTTTGATTAAATTACAAGTAAAAAATTCAAAAGATAACAAGTAATCTGTGAATAAACTTTGTTTAGTTAATAAATAAATAGATGTGACCCAAATTCTGTTTAATCTTAGCAAGCGTATTCAGTTACATTTTCATTTTCAAGGCTTTTTTCATTATCTAAATCTTAAAGCTTATACAATAAAAGGCCACTGAACGATCGTCAAAAAATTAATATCTAATGATCATAAATACGACAGATTACTCTGTTATTAAGATTTGAAATTTTATTTGGCTTATCAATTGAATTTCCTTTGAATAAAGAAAATGTGGTGAAATTATATGATAGTAGAAAAAATATTTTATTTAATTTAAAAATTCAGTTTCATCTATTTTTCAACATTCATTCATTATTTTGTTAATATCTTCTAAATTATAATAAAATAACTCTAAACTTCCCCCAGTTCTTGCCAAAATAATGGGTGTTTTATCTTTAATTTTATCAACAAATTTTGTTAAAATATTTGATTCCTCATGGTTTTTGTCCAATTCCAAATTTTCTATTTCATTATATGTTTCAATTCCAACCCACCAATGTTGGATATAATATCCACTGAAAAAATTGAATATATTTGTTTATTTAATTAGTTGGTTATGTTAGGGAAGTAGAAGTCGGACGATGCTGTCGCCTGAAGCAGATGTTAAGATAGCAAACTGGTTGGACCTAAAAACCCCCAATAACCGTTTGAGGACACAAAACGCCAAATTTGCCATCAGAATCACATCAGAACACCTAAAGGAACCATCGGAACCGGTCAAGATACCACGTAACTAAGGGGCTCTTAACGGGTTTCTCAAAACTATCTACTTTAAAATTCATGGATTCTAATGTTTGTACCAAAATATAAAATTACCCATATTTTCTCTTAATTTCATTTGGCAAACATTTTTCCTTATCAGTAGAATGTGTATATTTTATTTCCCTTTGATTCAGTTCAATTGAAAATATTAATTCCAAACGTATGCGACTCTCCACAAAACGGCAATAATTTTCAGCTTCTTTAAGATCATCTTTGCTTACAAAACAAAAAATCAACAAAAAATGATTATACTGAAATTTATTTATGGATTCAAATTTTTAATATATGATTTACATTTTTCAAGAATTTAGTACCGTCTAACCAATTTTTCCAAAAATTATTAAATTCCTCATATCCCCCATTCATATTTTTTGCATTTATAATCATATTATTTGCTAAAAAATAAAATTTTAGAAAATTTTGTAAAGATGGTAGAAAATTTTGGGAAAATCTGCAATATTTCAAGGTGTATATTCACTATAAGATACTTTGTATAAATGTTATAAGTCCTCGTCGTAAGACAGACTTCAAAGTCATAAGGGCTGTCTTAAAGTCTTCGAAAATTTCTCTATCTTCGTATCTCTTTTCGTCGAAATTTTTTCACTTAAAGAAAATTTCGTTTCGGATTCGAGTATACGAAAATTTCGTTTCATCGGATTAAGCTATTCAGAGATTTACCAGTAAGGTATCCCAGGAAGATATCCAAAGATTTCCTTATAGTTTCGTTTTTTCTTCCAATTTTGAGATTGCGTGACGCCATCCGGGTCATATACACTAATGGTATAATCAAGTTATCAAATTATCAACGTAATAGATTCAAAAAATATATCATTTAATACCTTCATTAAACTCTTTTTGAATAATTTGTTTGGTCGAATAATTGACATTAAAAGCACAATTTTGTTCTGGATATCCAGGCATTAATACTACCATTAAAGTATCGAAATGTCTTTGAAGATAAATCTTTTCCTCATCTGATCTCGCAACGTATTTGAGAAGAAAACCATTTTTAGCCTTAATTTCGTCGTCAACAGTCCAACTCATTGTTTTTTGCGATAATTCTTCTAGTTTAACTTGATAATCCCAATCCCTAAAATTATAAAAGTACTCTGATTTATAATTTAATTAAAAACCATTCACTATATGTTTGAAAAAATTTTTCTAATAGATAAATTATGGATGAATCAAAATAAAGCAATACAAGTTTAATAACAAGTACATTTAGAGTTGCTCCATTAAAGAAACCAAATTGGCCATTATATATGAAATGATCTGAATTTTATGTTACTTTTTGGTCATAATTATTTTTGAAAGCCAAAACATTTAAATTTGAGCTAAACTTACAAATTGACTACCAATCTTTGGTTCTTTTCTTTTAAGTCCTAAGTTTCAGGACATCTAGAACCCACCTAAGGTTGGCGGTTTTTGGAAAATCTCCGTATATTTGAATCGAAAATTTTGGATATCCGTAACCGGAATCAAATTTTTATTAAATTAGTAAAGATATTCTGGTAACGGAGAGTTTCAGAAAATTTTTCGTAAAGGCAACACCACTGTGATAGATAATAATACAATATTCTCTTAAGATTTTTTTGTGAAATGAACAGAAAATTTCTGATATCTGAAACCTTAAGATATCAGTAATCAAAACCAAAGATTTACTGATATTCGAACTTTTTTGGTTACGGATACCTCATCCTACCCTTACAATTAGCCATCCATATGCTAACCAAATTTTAAAAATTTATAATTAAACAATGAAATTTACTTTTCGCCCATCTCTTAACTATCTTTGTAACACATCGAAATCTATTCATATTATCATTTATATTAATATTCTGTAGCATTATTTTATTTGAGTTATATGAAGCCAAAGAATAAATTTGACTTTTAATTTCTTTAATTTTCTCTTGATTTTCTGGTAAACCTTTGTTTAAATTTAATATCTCTACTTTTTGGGCAAACTCTTCAATTATTTCCTCCACTTGTTTTTTATTAAAATTAATTATTGGAACTAAATTCTGATCTGTTTTTTGTTCATTTATTACAAATGAAATGTCAAATTGAGTTTTATTTAAAGAAAATTCTATTATTCTGTTTCGTGTGTGAATATTCTTGCGAAGATTTTGAATATTATAGTTCTAAATTTAATTATGAATTTATAGAAAAAAGATTTCAAAGCGATATTGTAAGAGACGGACAGGGAGAGTCTATTTTCGACTAATTGAGCGGCCAGCCGCTCTATTTTTCAATCCCCTTTCAAATGGCCACTCTAATCGAGACGGCCGTTCAACTGTTAAGGGAGGTAAAACTTGTATAATTTTAAAACGAAATAAATGTTAAAGGAATATTACCTTGCATAAATAACAATATAAGGAATAATCGTTGCATTCTAAATTGCCATGAGAAGGTTTACACAAATCATTATTTGGATTTCCATAAAATTGGATTAATTTATTAATTCCACATCCATCCTTTACTTTTTTGCTTAAAACAACAATTGCATCAACATCAGAATCAGAAATATCTGTCTTCAATAATTGTGAACCGGTCAACAATAATTTAATATAATAACATTTAGAGAAGCTAGCCCATCTTCTAATAATTGAAACAACATAATTAATATCATAATGAATATTATTATTAAAAGAAGTTGAAGAATTTATTTGATTGATAAGCTTAAAAATAGAAATTAAAATTTTTTATATTGGGGTGAATGATTGTTGGAATAAATATTTTATTCTGCCTGGCCAGGGCGTTGAGTTGTCTTAGTCATTCGCTAATTAAGTGCTACAGTACGAAATATGTATGATTGTCGGAGTGAGGGAATTACATGCAGGAATTCGCGGTCATATTTATTAGTTAGAAACGTCTCATCCATATAATAAATGTTAGGAAGAATTAATAAGTTAGGAGAAATTAATAACTTACAGCGTTAGCTGCATGCAACTTTTGAACATAAAAATATGATAATTCTTCAAATATCGGCATTTCCTTTATTTTACCCATTTGCTTATTTGATTCTAAAAATAAGCAATTATTATAATATTTTTCTACATTTATTTATTTACACACCTATCATTTTAAGCTGCTTTTCTTTTATTTTATATAGTTGGATAAATCTAGATTCGACAAAATCTTTTGAAAGCAATGAAAATAAAATTCTTTTTTGTTGTTTTTGTCTCATTTGATCCCATCGACGTTTTGTTATCATTAAAGCAAGCCTTTAATATTAAATTAGAAAAAACCCTCCCATTACCTCGATTAATTACACCTAATAAATGAATGAAACATAATTACTCCCTTACTAATAGTTATAATTAGCCTTTATAAAATAACCTCTATTAATTACCCCTCCCAGAGAGGTTGAAACAAAAATACCCATGGTAATTACTAGGTACATCCATTTATATAGTACTTTCAGCTCCGAGGATGTATGGGAATACCATATCAGGGATGGAATCGGCTGTCATGCCGAAAAAGAAATAGTATTATAAATTCACTCGTTTCTCTCACACTTATTTTGACCTCATAAAATATTCCCCCTTCCCATATATTGTAAACCCCTCCCCATTCAATGTTTGTTCTGTTGTTAATTTATTTTGTTTATTGAAAGTAAAGTAAAAGAGTTTATTTGTGTGTTCGGAGAAATTGATTTAAGAAAAGGGTTCTGGACACAACCCGTTAAGTCCTACACGGCGAAAATTTCCGCTTTTTTGCCGATTTCAGTCTTTTTGCTCTTTCGTTTACTTCCGTCTTCCGATAAATTACGGCATGGACCATCCCTTACCCATACGTATTAAAATTGAATTCCGACTTTTATTGAAAATTGTTAGATACCTTTTCTTGTGTAATTTGCTCCCAACTACATCAATTTCAATATTATAATCAATTTTTATCTCATTTTTTAAATTTATCGAACTCCAGTTATCCGTTACTGAAACCAATTCTTTCAATTTCAAATGCAATTTATTCTTTAAAACTTCAAATTTTTCAAAATCATCGATAATGTTATCATTATTATCCAATAATTTATTAAAATTATCTTCTAATGAATATTTATTTTGACATTTTTGACTATTTTGTTCATAAATTTGTGCTAAAATATATTTAAACGAATTATACGTGTAGATGATTATTAGGGTAAGAAAACCATTTTTACAATTCTTGTGTCTCTGGGGTACCTAGCACAGAAATTTAGGATAAATTAGGCAAACATTCATTTCTACTTTTAACCAGGAAAGTGATGTTGAAAAGGCTGCATAATCGTGCAGCATTTAGATTTGGGATTTTAGATGGGATTTTCAATAAGCCAAAAATCCTTATTTCCACCGAAAGTCCTTCCTCCTTACCTTCTAAACTCCCGAAGAAAATACTAGTTGAATTTTTATTTTTTTCACAATTTACTTCATTATCGATTTTATATTGTTTGAATCTTTTGATGTAATCAAAACGTTGTTTAATTTCATCAATAATCACTCCAATTTCCAATGCTGGAATTATTTTCTTTGGATCTAATTTACCTCCAATGAATTTTTCATAAGCTTCTAATAATACTTTTTCCTCTAAAAACATTTTTGGGTGAAAAGGAGTAAATTTTGAAATTGATTTGAAGTCTTTGGGATTTTCTTTTGTAATAACTTCATTAACTGGTAAAAGTTCATTATCTTCCCTTTCACTTTTTTGCAAAATATTTTCTTTCTTTTTATGATTTATATCAGCTTTCTGTTCTTCGTCTTCATGATTCTCATTTTCGGTTATCTCCACTTCATTAACATTTGTTTGAGCTAACTCAATTTTTTCTTTATTCTGATTTTTAGATAATAAATTTTGATCATCCGGTCTTATTAAATGTTTGATAGCTTCATTTAATTCTCTTTTATCTTCCAAACCTACATTCTTTACTTCCAAATATTCAACTTTTTCTTCCTCCAATATTTCATTCTTTTCATCTCCCAAATTTTCATTTCTTTCTTCCTTCATATCTTGAATCATTTCTCTTACCAAATCTTGATTTCTTTCCACTTTTAATTTAGTATCTTCATTGTTTTCTTCATCCAAATCTTTAATTCTTTCCTTATCCAAAATATTTTTTATTACCATATCTTTATTATTTAAATAATATTTTAAATTCATTTTGCTACTATTATTCAAAGCTACTAAGGATTTAATATCGTCTTTCTCTTTTATTTTTAATTTCCTCAAATTTTCTTCCTTTCTAATTTTCTTAATCTCTTCCTTTCTCATTTTCTTTTCATCCTTTTTATTTATTTTCCAATTCTCTTCTTCAATATCTTCATCGATATAATTATCCTTGTTCAATTCATTACTATCCTTTTCATCTAATTTTCCGTTCAAATCCTCATCATTTATCTCTTCAACGATTTCTTGATTTTGTTTATCGTCCTCAATATTATTTTGCTTTATTGTTTTAGCTTTCTTATTTCGTTTATTACGTTGTTTCTTGGAAAGCCCAGTATTTTTACTAATATTAGCTTTATTATTTGGTTTATCATTAGTATTTATATTTCCTGTAGCGTTTATTTCTTTCATGATATCTTCTACTTCAATCATTACATCTGAAAAATTTAAATGAAATTTTTTGAATATAGTTGAAGTAAAACTTTACTAGGTCCAATGGATTTTTCAAAAAGTTATCTTTGTTAATCCTATAGATCTATGGCATATTCTCGTGGATTTTTGGCTTATATTCGTGAACTTATATAAGTATGATTACCTAGAAATAATAAAAATTTCTTAAATAAAATTTCTTAAAATTTCTTAGCCTACTAACATTAGTCGTCGCCCCGTTAGTAGCTTAGTGGTACAGCATCTGCTCAGGTGTAAAATATTGAACGAGTGTCTTCGTTTTTGCAGTTCGGATCCTGCCTGGTGTCAAACTTTTGTTAAACTCTTACTCTTATGATAGCTTAAAAACTATTCTCAGACACTCCATGTTACCAATAAAATTTCGCCCAACCCTTATCTAAATAAGAATTTAACTTTTAAATTTTCACCTTTCGTTCTCTCATTTTTTATCTCTTTAGAAATATTTAGATTTTCATCTTCTTTATTCTTATGTAGTCTAGATACATTAATGTAAACATTAAATTTATCTAATGTATGTTTTCCAAAAACATCGATAAAGGTTTTTAATAGATTATTGTTTTGAGTTTGAAGATCTTAAGAAATAATTATAAAACTAAAAAATATTCCGAATTTTTTTTCAAACAGCTTTACTATTGCCTTATTAGAAAAGCTCTCATCGTTCTCTTAGTTGAATTTCAAAGAAATTGAGATATCTTGGCTTTTGGGAGTGAACGAAGGAGCAATTAATGGGATTTTACTACCTGATTTTATCCAAATAAGCGGTCCCAGGCTACCGTTGGAAAATCCCGGACCCGACACGTGGTTTGTACTCGACTTGTATTACCTATATTATTTTTTATCTTGTGCCTGATCCTATAAATTAAACTAAAGCGAGTAGTTCTTCAGGGGAAAAGGTCTTGAGGGTGTAGGTCTTCAGGGGTCGATAAACTGTACCATTCTAATAATATCGTTATTAAATTAGAATAAATACTATTGTTAAAAAATACCTTTAATAAATCTTATACGGAAATTAACATCTAATTTACCGCTCATAAACAATTTTAT
Organism: Meloidogyne arenaria; assembly: GCA_036172955.1. Classification (NCBI taxonomy): domain Eukaryota; kingdom Metazoa; phylum Nematoda; class Chromadorea; order Rhabditida; family Meloidogynidae; genus Meloidogyne; species Meloidogyne arenaria. The sequence continues at coordinate 581,298 of JARQAB010000043.1, forward strand.
AAAACAATTATATCTATCTTTTTTAAATGCATTTATAAATTCGTCATAGTTATCTAAATCGAATATTTTCGATGCTAGATCATCCATTATGTTTTTCCACTCGTACTAAAAATAAAAATTTAATAATTCTATCAGAACTAGAGACATGAGTGGGAGTGCCGTACGAAATTGTACGCGATATCTAGAAAGGCTCGTTAAGAGGGATTTTTGTTCGGGACATGGTCTTACTCCAGTCTCATAATATATAGCTTATAAAAGCGTCACCCTATTTTTCTTGACTTAATATGATAACTAGAGCTGTGATTTTTATGCAAATGCATATTTTTTTTGCGAACTTGGCATCATGTATAAAGCACAAAAAACACTGTCTCCGCATGTTTTGAAAACTTTAGAGGGGGTTTCTATTTGCATATAATGCATATTTTTGCATATTTCAGACTTTGGTGCATAAATGCATATTTTACTGCATATTTTGAGGGTTTTCGGGAAAATATCGCGAAAATTGCCAAAAATCCTGGCAAAAAGTGAAAATTTAGTAAAAATTTTAGAAAAAATTTGAAAAAATTAAAAATTTTGTAAAAAATTTTTTTTGTTTACTGGCCGCGACTCAAAAATGTCCCACCCCAAAATGTCACACTGCCAAAACGCCTCATCACAAAATGTCCAACAGAGTAAAAATACTCAATTTGGGTAACAATTCATATAAACTTGGAGTAATCTTAATGAAAATAGGTGTTTGAATGTTTTTGACGAAAAAAATATGAAATTTCTAGGTATAAATTGTATTTTTCTTGCATATTTGCGTGGATATTTTGGGTTTTTTGCATATTTTCGTGCATATTTCTGAAATTTTTTATGCATATTATAGTGCATATTTTGCATTTTTTAATGCATAAAATTCACAGCTCTAATGATAACACATCGCTTCATTTCGATTTAAAAAAAATATCGCTAAAATTATGTTTAAAAAAATTTATTTTTTCAAGTCAATTTTTTCGAGTCTTAGGCTAATCCCCTTTTCAATCATTCACATAATTATAGAGCCACTTAAAATTGTTTGTTTTTTAGTAACTTTTAGACAATGTTAGGTTCCATAGCTCTTTCTGAGATTGAAAGACCGGGGGTCTTGAAATGAAGATACCTGTAAATTCATCATATATGAACTTTTATCTAAAGATTTATATTTCTTTGATCGTTTTTTCAATTCCATTGTCTGAATCATGCGCAGAAAAAAGACCGGAAAATTTGAGTGAACTCTCGTTAATGCAGCTAAACTTTTGTTCTTATCAAATGAATAACAGTAAGGTATATCTAATTGATCTTGGGCCAGCTTCCAAATTTCTATAGTCCAAAGTCTCATCTTTCTTGTAGTACTATTTGCAATCCATTCTTTATTTGAATTTATAGCGTCCACCATATAATCTTGCCAGAGAATAACGTCTATGGCTAGCTGATTCCGTTTGGATTCTTCCTCGTTTAATCCATAGAAAATTTTGTAAAAGTGTTGCGCAGATTGTTTATAATCAGTATAAACTAAAAATACTTGCAAATGAGATACAACTACCTTCTATGCTCGAACACCTACTTTAGTTCCCCCATCAAGAAAAGCTGAAACTATAATTACTAGAGATGTTCAAGATCGAAATTTTTCCTAGACTAAAGAATCAAGACGAAGACCGATAAAACCCACAAAAAAACTCAAGAGTAAAGACTCAAGACCATGATTTTGGACATCTCTAATAAATTACTTCCCAAAATGTCCTACTGCTATTTCAAAGTTCAAAACTCGAATAATTACCCTCTCACAAATAATTAACCATTTCGTTTAATTATCCCAATCAGCGAGATTTGTAACAATAATTACTCTCCCCAAATCTCTAAATCACAGTAAAATTTCAAGACTCGAATTATTACCTAATTATAACTATCAATTAATTAACATTCTAAAATAGATGTAGAAAAAATAATTACCCAGGGTAATTATTCAAGGATATACGGAATTCAAATTTTTATTTATCCTTTTTTCTAATCACTACAGGACAGAATAGAACATTTTTATTTTTTAGGCATTATTATCTCAGTTTAAACTATAAATTAATTTTAAAATCTCTAAAAAATTCAATAATATTTAACTTGCCTCCCCTACATTCCTCCTTGAGATGATTATTATCAACACATGGTTCTTCACAAGGATCAGACGCATGTGTTAGAGGTAATAAAATTGATGTTAAAAATATAGATATTAATCGACTAGGATTCATCAAGAAAATTTGCTAAAAATAATCTAATCTGATTTTTAATAAGGAATTATGATTGGAAAGTGTTTAAAGTTTTTGTCAAGACCACTTAATCCCAACTTAATGTTACTCTTTTTCCCATCATATTTAAACCCCACTTAGGTTTTAAATGGTGTCTGACGGATGTTGTCTGGTCAAAGTTTCACTTGCAGACAAGATCCGACAACTCTTATCGTCGGAAGTGTCTCGATTTAAAAGCATTTTTATTTGAGAGAGGTTTATTAAAGGTTAATTAATAATACCTCTCATATTATTAGGGAATTATTTAAAGGTTAAACTCTTATTAGTAAAGGATAATTATTAGACGTTAAGCATTTTAAAAATATAAATCCGACATGTCTATATGTTTATTAATAGCCAAAGCACTTTGGCGGTTCCTTTTTAATATAAGTGCAATATTGAATACAAAAATATACAAGTTATAAATAGACTTTTCACGTGAAGAAAGGTAACATTGGGCAATTTTTGTTACAGTAATCATTATGGTTGAGATTTTTAGACGAGCTTTAGATATCGGACCGGAACTCCGCTGCCATTACTCTCTACAGACTTTATATTAAAATTTTGCTAGGGCTAGTTATCGCTAAGCGGTAGGGTCTAGCTCCGGAAATTGCTCAATATCTTGCATCTGAAGGATGCAAATTTTGAAAAGACTTTCTAACATTACATATTATTATGTATGTACTAAAATATTTTTGTATTTGTTTAAATCCTTTGATTAATAATTAACGAAGATGGCGTCTTCTAAGTGCTGCATGGACAAGTTTATTATATGCAGATAAACGTCGACTTGAAGTTGATTGTTCTCCAAGACTATCTGAATTGATTTCAGATGCTGCTGAATATTTTAAATTATTTTTATAAAAATTCCGTATTATTATCACCCTTTACTGTTCCTCCTCCATAACCACTACCTCCCTCAGATTTTGCTTCATAAGCTCCACCTTCTGGCTTTTTTGGTGCCTCAGGAGCACTTTTATTAGGCACAGCAGCACCGTAATTATTAGCTGGGTGAGTTTCAGGCGGTTGATACGGTGGTGATGGGGATGGAGCTGCTGGAGGAGCGGGCCCTACATCGACCCCTTTTGAACGTTCCGGACAAGGACAATATTCAGCATCGGCACCTATTTTAATTATAATTTGACTGTTAATATTTACATTTACCAGGCAATCCTTGGGTACCAGGACTTCCATTTATACCATCCTTTCCTTTGTCACCGCGAGCACCTGGAGGACCAATCGGTCCTTGGGGACCTTAAATTTAAAATTTATTTATCGATTATTATAGAATTACAAACCAGGAGCGGCATCATCACCCCTATCACCCATTGGGCCCTCATCTCCAGCCTCACCAGGCGGGCCACCACCTCCCTTTGGTCCAGGATCTCCTTTTGCATATCCAACGCCTTAAATATTCCTCAAATAAAGAAACTGATTATAAATCTATTACCATCCTCTCCAGGTGTGCCTTTCACACCTGCATCGCCAATATCACCAGGAAGACCGATTTCTCCTTCCGGCCCCTCATCACCAGGTTGTCCATCTCGTCCGGGGGCACCAGGAGATCCTTTAGCTCCTTTATCTCCTCTCGGCCCTCTTTTACCCTTATATCCAGGCAAACCTGTTGGACCAGCTGGACATTTCCCACAGCCAGGAGTTACAGCCTCTGCATATGCATTTCCAGGATCAGAAGCTATTTGACTGTTCCCTTGAGCACCTGCCGCACCAGGCTCTCCATCCATTCCTTGAAATTTAAAATCAATAATGTATGTATATCAAGAAATTAGTGGTACACTGATCATATAAAGATACAGTTCAGGGGTGCGGCTAGTGCCATAAAATACGAGACACGAGACTAACGAGATACGAGATTCTCAAAAAAATACGAGAACGAGATAAAACGAGATACGAGATATTAAATATTTATTGTTTTTTCAAAATTACTCATGACCGTATTTATTAAATTAAAAATTATATACTATCTCACCTGCTTCACCTGGCTCGCCTCGGACACCTTTAGGTCCACTAGGACACTGATTCTTTGGAGGACTAGATTTGACATTAGCATTCTCATCTTAACTTCCGTCATTTTAATTAAAAACCAAGAAATTAATTTACATTGCCTTCGTTGACGGGCTGTAATTTCTGCAGCTCGTTCTTTTCGAGTTAAAACATTCTGCTCCATTATAGTACTCCACATTTGCGAGCCCTATTTATTTAAAAATTATTTGAGGTAGGCAAAAAGGAAAAATGTTTAAGACCATGTCTTCAACGATTTGTCTTTTTTGCAACATTTCTTTCTCAAAATTTGCCAAATCCATGAGCCTAAATTATTCTAAAGGTATTAAATGTTTAGTATTTTTAAAATTTCGCTTATTATTGCGTAAAACTCTGGATATTGTATGGAATTAAATTTTCTAAAGACAACCTTCTTTAACGCCTCTTTTAAGAGTAAATTCGGAAAATTAAAAGGTGAAAATTAAAAGGTCACTTTCAGTGCTGGTCATGGCACCGTTTATGAACCAGCTCTAGAGCTGGTTCATAAACGGAACCAAGACCAAAGAGTTTTGAGGAAGGAGCCGGAGCAAAAAGACGCCCAATACCGAACAATGGTCACTTTCCCAATTTATGCTGTTAGGTAACGAAAACTACAGTTCGCACTAGGCATCAGGGGTGTGCCGAAACGGATTTTAAAAAGCGGAACGCGAAACGCGAAAGGCGAAATTAAATTTAAAAAGTGAAACGCGGAACGCGAAATGTGAAAGTAATTTCAAAAAAGCGACACGCGAAACGCGAAATGTGAAAGTCCAAAAAACGCGAAAATCCGCGAAAGGCGAAACGCGAAACGCGAAATTCTTAAAATTTTTCCGATATGATGAAAAATCTCCAAATATCTGTCAACTCAGTGCTTTGTTGCAAATCACAGCGTCAACTGACTCTTACAATCCCATTAGGATTTCGATGGGCATCCGGGATATCAAGGGATTTGAGGGGATATCAGACATAAGCCAGGTTCCATCCTTTATTTATATTTCCAAAACATTTCGGTAGAATAGAAGTGGAATTTTGTTGGATTTTCGTTTTGGGATTTGTGTGGATTAAGAGGGACACCGGAGTATTTGGGTAAGTTCCGAAGGATATGGAGGATTTGAGTGATGGTGGATTCGTAGCATATCGAAGATTTGGGGAATATCGGGAATAAACGTATGGCAGGGTTCTTCCTTTTTTAGCGCCGCAGGCGATGCGAATTTTTGGAAGGCCAAGAAGCCAGATTTCTTCCTTTTTCAGCGCCGCAGGCGAAAATTCTGAGAATTTTGGAGGTTTTCAATTTATTTGGGCCTTATTTTTTTCTCCAACTTAACCATCTTTAGGGGTGTATAAAACTTTCGCGTTTCGCGCAAAAAGCGAAACGCGGAATGTGAAAGTAATTTCAAAAAAGCGACGCGCGAAACGCGAAAGGCGAAAGTCCAAAAAACGCGAAAATCCGCGAAAGGCGAAACGCGGAACGCGAAACTGGCACACCCCTGCTAGGCATGTCATACGAGTGAATATCGAATCAGTGATTTTTTCACCGAGTTATGTCTGATATTTCGCTCGGTCAGATTACTAACGATAACATGCAAAATTCACATCCTTAATTTATATTTTTAGTAATTTTCACTAAGATTACATTAACGGAACACCAAGCATTAAAGTTCCGAATGACAAAAATGCAAGTCCAGTCGCAATATTCACAGTTCCTTTTGGCAAACTACTCATTGTTTTAAAATTATTTTGAGATAATATTGAGAGTGAATTTTAAATTAAAATGCTTAAAATACTGAGGTAAATTTTTATCTTTTATTACTATAAATTGATGGAACAAGCTTAAAGACTATCAGAATCAGACTTGGACGTAACGTTTCGGTTCCTTGTCTCGTTAATTGTCCTTCTAGAAAGTTCTTGGTACCATTGGATAGAGCATTAGTAAATAGACTAAAATTACTTATGTATCTTCTAGAAAGCATTTTCTAGAAGACTTCCAATAGAATTATATTACCGGCTTTAATTTTGACGTTTCGTTAAGGTTTTGTTTCGCCTTAAAAAAATTTGGAGTTTTCCCAGGTCTGATAAGAACCTAATGGACTAAAGAATACTTTAAAAATTTAATTAAAAACATAACAAATAATCTTCATAAGAAATAACTAACAATAATAAATGAGAAAAACTCTCAACAAAAATAATTTGGATAAATAAAAAGCCTGTTCCCACCTTTCCGTCATTTTTAAGTTATATGCTTTGGCGGTGTTTTCTAATTAAGTTTTATGCTTGGGAGTGGCTGTCGCGCAGTTCTGCCCTCAAGGCTATTGTAGAGAGTGTAATTATGAATTGGGCGCTTCCTGATTCTCTCTCTTTCTTTTTAAAAACTCCAACATTTTTTACTGAACATTATTAGCAGAAAATTTTTAATAAAATAAATTAATTAGAAAATTAATGGAAATAGGTAGAATTTTAAAAGTTTTTTAATAAGAAATTATTTAGATAATTATTAAAATTTATTAATAAATTAATTTGGAGGACAAAAGGATTAATAACGGGTACACCTCAACTGAGTCCCGAATCAACTGAGTCCCGTAACCTATAACCTATGAATGGATGGTCACTTTAATTTGTTCTTAGTATCATTGGATAGAGTATAAAATAGACTGCAATAAACCAAAAAATTAAAATTCCTAACCGATTGTTAAAAAAGTTATGATCGATAAAGTGTCGAAAAATCAGATTCTTTTAAAAAAAGTTAATTTTTAGATCATAACTTTTTTATCGATCAATAGAGAATTTTGATAACAAGGGAAAAGTGTTGAACACAAAAATTTTCGCGTTGCACGCAAAAACTCAACACAAAACAGGCAAAACGCAAAGCTAAGACATAATTACGCCTTGAATGGAGAATCTCAAAGGTGAAGAAAGAAATCCGGTAATGGGAAAGATGTGTGATGTCTTTCCTAATATATCATTAATTGCTTATTAGTGAATAGTTTGACATTGACGAGTGAGGTTCTAATTATGATTGTTTTTATTTTTAAGTTTTGTAATGATATTGACTTTGGCTAGCGGAGGGGCTCGCTCGAAGGGCGACCCCCTCCGCTAGTATATTAAATGGTTATAAACTGATCCGCAGAAAACTTTATTTGAAACTTTCTATTTTTGGAGCTCTTACCTCTTAAACTGTAATCTCCCGCCCAGTTTGTGAATGGTTAGTCTAATGAATTTTCCTAATTAAAAAGTTTTCACTGGACAACTTTAGAACCATTTATTAGGTAATAAACCCATTACAAAAATAAACAAGAATAAAAAATCAAAGAAATTTTTAAATTAAATCTTGAAACACATGAAAAATAATTTTTCTTAAGTAAATTGCTTTTAGTATTTTAGTCATTTTCAACATAATGCCCACACTAGGGCTGTGCGCCAAAATTTTCGCGTGGCGCGCCAAACGCCATTTTTTCCTGCCCCACACTATCTTCCCTTTAAAAATTTTCATTTGCCGGGAATTGCTATTTGTGTATTGTTGTTTGTTGTATTGCTTATAGACATATGTATATTTATCTATGTCTATTGATTCTAAAGATAATAAATTAAAAATCATTTTAAAATAAAAATAAGGCATTTAAATAGTTGAATATTTTCAATTGCTTTTAAAAAATTTAAATAAAAATTTATAAAAAAATTAAAAATTGCCTTCAAAAATTAATTTATGAAAATTAAAAAATTATTTTTAATTTTTTTATTTATTTTTGTTTTTATTAAATTATCATTTGAAACTGATGATGATGATGATGATTATAACAAGAACTTAAAAAGGCGGCAAAGGAAAGCAAGAGAAAGAATAAAGAAGCAAAAATCAGAAGGAAAATATCTGGGACAACAAGGAGGAAAGCTAGAAGTAGATAAGCATCAACAGCAACAAGTGCTTCATCATCAACAAAATGAAGAAACTGAAATGCCAACCTGTTCTTGTCATCGAAAAATACCATTGAACTTATTTAGAAATATAGCCGATTCAGAATATAGCTTCGAATTTGACATCTATGGCAACATTAGAGGGTTACTTGGGGAGGGAGCAACAGCTAAAGTTTGGAAATCTAAAAATCGTTTTAATTAATTTGTATTAATTTTATTAAATATTTTTGAAACAATTGCCTCCAAATCTTTTTCTAGACCCAAAGAAAATTTCAGAAATAATATACCTCTATTTAACGTTTAATACCGTATATGCTCAAATAACTACGCTGTTAAATGATTATTTCATCGTCTGCTGGAGGGGGTAATTATTTAAGGATGGGGCAATTATTTAAGAGAGGATGATTATTTGACATATAAGTAAATTTCTTTAACATCCTGAACCTCTTAATAAATTCTTTTTATGAACATTCTTTTAAGATTTTATTATCATTCACAAATAAAATTTTAAAATACTTATAAAATTATTTATAAATTTTAAAAGGTTTATCATGCATTTTCTTTTAAAATTAACACATGTATTGCTTTGAAATATTTTTTTCCAAATTTTGTGAATGAATATACTGAAGAAGTTAATTTTTATAAAGAATTTATGAAACAATCAGGCGAAAATATTCAAAATATTATCCACCAATTTAATCAGTAAATAATTTAAATTAATAAAATATTAAGAGCATGTCCGAGGTGTATTTTTATTTCTCACCGCGTATAAACCGTTACCTGTGCTTTCGGTTATCACCCCTATTTGACCCCCATTTTTGGTCATCTGAGACGGTTATAGTTTTAAAATTTCCCTACCTCTTAAACTTTTTTAAAAAAATAAAAGAAACATTTTATTAAAAAATTTTTTTCTGCCGTAAAAGGCCTTGTAATTTACTTAAGTTCGAAATATTTTAGCAACGATGAGAAATTGGAAATTGCTATGGAAATTGCCGATATGGATTTGGATTTGAAAGGATATATTGAAATCAAACGATCAAATGTAAATAAAAAATTAATATTAAATTATTAAAATAAATTGATAAATGAAATAAATAAATTTTAGTATAATGAATCTGAATTCTTGTTCGAGGTTTTCAATCAAACTGCTTATCTACTTTTCGCTATAAGCAACATTCATGAAGGTTTTAATTTACATATATTAATAAAGCTTTCAGTGGCAATTAAACACAAAATAAGCAGCTTCTCTTCAATGTAAAAGCGAGAGCATGCTAATCTTTCATCTACAACGTCGCACTGCTATCTATACACCCTAGGATATTCTGAATATAATTTAATAACGTGAAAACACCTTTGACTTTGAACGGATGCTATATTCAATTCTTTTTTGACATCTAAAAGGCATTGACTTTGTGTCTTGATTGCTTGTGTAGAGCTGGAGTAGAATAATAGCTTGACGAACGGAATAAGACTAATACAACAACTAATAAAGTGCTGCGCTAATCGCTAACAAGTCTCTCATCGAACCACTTCCCTAGTATAGTCTTAAGATATTTCAGTGTATACCTGATATTAGACCTTAAATTATGTTTAATAGAGTTCAAAAAATTAAATTTAAAGTTGCTGTTCATATGGATTTGAAGCCTCAAAATATAATGATGATCAATGGTATACCTAAAATCGCAGACTTTGGATTTTCAAAAATCAAGAGATGGGTAGATAAAATTGAAAATTAGTTTTGAATTTATCAAAATTTTCAGATAAAAGAAGGCGAAAATTTTCATTATGGAACATTTCAATTTATGAGCCCAGAATTAGCTAAATTTGATCATGTAAGTTTAATTAATTACCTAATTATTGTACTTACATTAATTTTACTTTCAAATATTTTATTCAATTCTTTTAGTTTTATTAGTTTATTAGCCCAATCGAAGTTTTTAAGTTCACTGTAATTTTATGAGTTTTTGATAGGTTGGGTAAAAATAATCCTCTATTATACAATCCTCGATGGGGTAAACAAAGATAAATAAATATGTAAATCCTCGAATAAATACTGCAAGGCTTATTAATAAGGTGAGCTAAAGGACTTAACACAACTTAGAGCTTTTCTAAATAAAAAAATTAAAAACTTTTTTATTGTATTAATTTAGGATATCAAATATGTCGCTACTAAGCCAGATATATGGGCTCTTGGTGTTATAATATTTCAAATGCTTTTTGGATTTGATCAATACCCTTATAGTGTTATGGATGGTATGTTGCAACAAATTGTGTATTTAACACGACACAATCCCAAGAAAGTTGATTACACAAATGTGTTTGGAAAGCTAGAGCAATATCTTGAAACAAATAAATATTTGGTTGAAAAATTATTGCGTATTATTGAGGTATTTGATTAAATAATATGAACTATTGTTGACAAATTTTTATAAATTATAGCGATGTCTGAATGCAAATCCAAATGCTGCAGACCTTTACGAGCAATTAATACAATCTTATTGAGTGGCCACATTCCATTATTAAATACTAATTAAGGGATACATTATGTATTAAGGCCTTTATTCTAGTAACGATTGTCCATCCATAAAATTTGGCCATTGTACTTTTTAAAAGGAAAGTTAAAAACCCAAAAAAGGTGTAAGATGTTATTTTTACCACCACTACACTCTACGGCAGTGATTTTGCTTTTTATTTGAGATAGAAAGCGTAACCATAAACTATTTTCTAATTCTCCCTTAGGGGTTGATTGATTAGATGGAGGTGGCCATTTATTTAAAGATTTGAAACGATATATTTTCAAACGATTTAAGTAACACTGACAATTTGTTTCTTCAATGTTTAAGTATAAATTTCGGTTAGACCTACTTTAGTAATGCGATTTCAGCAATATATTAGATTATCCTAAGCCAAATTGATACTTTGAGAGTAGAGTTACGTTATGAGTCGATTTACAACAAAAAGCCAAAAGCTAATACAAATCTAAATCAAATTCCACACATATATCTGACATATGTATTTATTGTATAGCTAATCTGGGTACTAAGGATGACGGTTCCTGGGAAATCTCCGGATATCCGGAACCGGAACCGATATCCGAACCGAAGATTTCGGATATCCGGAACCGGAACCGGTATCCGAACCGAAGATTTCGGATATCCGGAACCGGAACCGGTATCCGAACCGAAAATTTCGTGTATCCGGAACCGGAACCGAAATTTTTATTTTCAAAATTTTCGCCTGCGGCGCTGTAAAGTTGAGTCCCAGTGGATGATATAAAGGGACTAAGATCAATATGAATGGATTTGGGGAATTAACAGAGGTATTGAGGGAATTTACGATTAACAGTGTTGTTTATGTGAGGAATGATTGATTTTGGGGAATTAATAGAGACATAGGGTATATTGGTGGTTAAGAGCTGGAGGTTGGTAATGACGAATATATAGATGGATTTATTGATCTACCTATATCTCTCGGGGATTTATTGATATTATTATTATTGATATATCACCTCTAATCCCATCATCCTTGATCCCTCTATATGACATCGAAATACATCAATATTTCCTAAAATTGTAAACAAGCACCCTATGTGAGTTTTTACAAGTGCTTACAACTCTTTCCCTTTTAGCGCCGCAGGCGAAAATTTTGAGAATTATGGTAATCCAAGGCTCCAGATTTCTTCTTCTTTCTGCGCCTCTGGCGAAAATTTTGAGAATTTTGGAAGGCCATAGAGCAAAATTTCTTCCTTTTTCAGCGCCGCAGGCGAAAATTTTGAGAATTTTGGAAGATCCCTAAACCAAAATTTTTCCCTTTTCGGCGCCGCAGGCGAAAATTTTGAAAAGTTTGAAAGGCCATTGGGCAAGATTTCTTCCTTTTTCACTAGTTCTAGGAACCGAACCGAAAATTTCGGATATCCGGAACCGGAACCGATATCCGAACCGAAACTTTCGGATATCCGGAACCGGAACCGGTATCCGAACCGAAGATTTCGGATATCCGGATCCGGAACCGGTATCCGAACCGAAAATTTCCGGATATCCGAGGTTTTTTCTGTTCCGTATACCCGGAACCGCCAACATTACTGGGTACCATGTGGAGTAAATAATCAAGGAGGGCTATTATTCTGTGTTTAAAACTAACGTGTGGAAGTGAAATTTACCGTATTTGCTCTAATTGATTGACAGTCATTCTATTTTTCATATACCCCCAAAAAATTGTCATTCAATTAGAGATGTCATTCAATTGGAGACTGTCATTCTAATTTTTATAGGTCAGAAATTGAGATAGGATTGTTGAGTTTGAGATCTCAAATCCCTTGATATCCCTCTCAAAACCACTTTTTCGACACTAGACTTGCAAAAATATTGTAATTATCTTAATAAAAAGAATATTAAACTAAATAAAGGGAAATAATGAAATAAGGATTAGGTAATATTTAAAAAAGTGTCATTCAATTAGAGATGTCATTCAATTAGAGATGTCATTCAATTAGAGATGTCATTTAATTAGAGCAAATACGGTATTAGGGGTAATTATTGTTTCAACCTACCTCTAGAGGGTCAATAGAGTGTGTAATTATTTTTGAGCGGGCACATAATATTTATACGGCACAGACATATTTGGAGGGATAATTTTCTCTCAAATTCTTCTATTCTGAGAAGAATACATCATTATTGTCAAAATTTTAAAGTAAAGTTATAACTTTAAATTCATTTAGATTATTTATAATTTAATCAAAAATATTTTAATCTTATAAGTTTATGCTAGTTAACAATGTTTATAATTAAATTTAGATATTTCAGAAATTAGATTTAATTAATTTTTAGAAACGGAAATTTTTTTAATTATTTTGCCCATTCAATTATAATATATTTGACTTCCCATTATAGTTTATATTTTTATCGTCTTATCCCGAATATAAAGACCCCAGATCTTCTTGATCTTGTTAATTTCCTGGCTTCATTGTACATTTTTTGTTTTTGATGTAGCCGGAGCAACAATTTGCTTTATCTCCTTTTGATGGTTCTAAAAATATTAAGATTTCGATTTAAACGTAATTTAATTTTTTTGTAATTTTTATATATTTTCGTATTTACTCAAATAATTACTTTCGGTAAATTGCTTCAACTTCTCTTTAAAATGTATACTTAATCGAGAGGGGAATGTGTACATTTTACATGCAGTCTCATATCAAACAAAGATTGTTATTTTTAAATACTTTCAGAATAACTGATTGTTTAGCCTTGAATTTTTGATTCATTTTTATGACCTATTTGCTTTCCGAAACTTTCTGCAACTAAGATATATTTTCAGTTTTAATTCAACATTCTCCTTTCTTCGATTTTCTTTAAAATTTTGGTCAAAATATCCGTACACTTTTAATCAAATATTTCAAATAATTATATGTATTAATTAGGGTTGCTCAAAACCGTTTAATTTTGAAAAAACCGTATACCGTTTATGCCGTTTATCTGAGACCCGTATACCGTTTCGTTTAATTTTGAAAACCCTTCTTTTAATTCATCCTGAGTTTTGATAAGAGCACTTTTCATTTGATTAAAAGCTTCCAACATCATAAACGTGCTTCCCCATCGTGTAACCACATCCTACAAATTTTAGATTTTTAAAACAAATTTATTTACAATTGGGATTCTGTTGGTTGGAAGATTCTCCAACTGTTGATATTTTTTCAGAATCTGAGCAAGATTAGATCTATGTGTTCCTCCAACCCATTGCCTAACTACATTAATTAGATTTTTTATTGTCTCATTCGAATTCAATGATTCTGTGACAGCCAAATGATATAAGTGTGCCGAACATTGAAAGCTTAATTGAAATATGAAAAAAATATAAAAAAATTAAAATTATACCTCTCTAATTCTAGAAGTCGACAAGCTTTTTGCATATTTTTAGCAGCGTCTCTAACGCATGCAGAAATTTGACCAATTTGTAAGCCATTTTCCATTAGAGAATTCTCAATTAATCGAGCTATTTCTTCTCCAGTGTGTTCATTTTCTAAAACAATTGTAGCAAAAATATCATCAAATCTTTCAAATTCTTTATTCACAACATGTATTGTACCACTTAGAAATAATATTTAAATGATATTTTTATTAAAACCTGAGAAGAGCAGGAAATTTGCTAGGCTTTTGCCATCCATCGCTTGTTATTGCAAATTTGTTTTGATTTATATTTTTTATAATTTTTTCTCTAATATCCTTTGCCATTTTAGGAATCACCTCTCTTGTAAAATACATGCGGGCATGAATCTATTTAGAAATTATTAAATGTTTCCTTTTTAGAAGTTACCTGAATATTTGGATAGGCATTTTGTCTTAAATTTTGTAAGTCTGGATCATCAAAAAAACAAGTGCTTGCATTTTGACGGACCATTATTCGTACAAGTTGTTGATCTAGTTTCCATTGTTCATTAATTCTTTGTTCATTTTTTGAAAAATGTGAACGAATGTCTGCGGCCTACAAATTTTAATTAAATTAAAAATAAATAAAAAATAAAAATAAATAAAAACCTGATTAGATTCTGGTTTATTATATTCTTCAAGCTCTTTTTCATGCCCCTTCTTTTTTAAATGATTAATCATGTTACCAGTGGAGTGATCTTGTGGTGTTGGTAACATATCACCACATTTTAAACATTTTCTCATTTTTTCACCATTTACAATTTTTACTTCAAAAAATTTCCAAATTTTGGCAACCATTTTTCTAATTTTAAGAAATAATTTAATATGATATTTGACAGAAAAAAATAATGACAGAGAAAAAAGATGTGACAGATAAAAAATATATAAGACAAAGAAAAATGATATTTGACAGAGAAAAATAATGAAAAACAAAATGCCAATATTAAAAAATGCCAAAATTTTAAGAAAAAATTAAACGAATTAAACGCAGTTTAGAGGGACCGTTTACCGTTTATGCCGTTTATCTGGGACCCGTTTACCGTTTCGTTTAATTTTAGCAAAAAACCCGTTTATCGTATACCGTTTACCGTTTAGCTAAACGGTTTTGAGCAACCCTAGTATTAATCATACGATTATTTTTAATACAACATTTAGAAGCTGTGCATGTGTTCAATCCAATTTGACAGCATTGTAAAGTTGAACCACAACAATTTTGTGCCACTGCATCACAATCTGATTTAAAAAAAAATAATTTTATTAAATAAAATAGTAATCATACCCCCTCCAAGATTAACACAACCAGTAGATGCGAAATTAATTAGGGGAAATAAAATTGTGATAGTAATAATTAGACTAATTTTATCCATTAATAATTATTTATTTAAATTTCCTAATATAATTTTTTAAGAAATATAGATAAGAATAAATTAAAATTTAGCAAAAAAAAAGATTTTTTAAAGATTTTTTAATTTCGGACCGTCTTATCTCTACCAGCCGCGAACCGAATTTCTTTTTTTGATACCAAAAAGTTTCACATAGAGTTGTGAATAAAACAAAAAAAGAATTATCAATTTATCTTGAGTTTGAAGCAAGATATGCTCAAAACAAAAGTGACGGAAAAATTGTCGCACCCTGTATTTTTTAAGAAATATATAGTAATATAAAAGGGTTGCTAGTTTTTAATTACGCCCTTTTTCATATGACTAAAATTATTTGAAAATTATACAGATAGTTTTTGTCAATATTTATAAGTGCTTGCGTGGTTTTAACAAAAGTTAGGATCTTCAAATTCGGAAGAAAGGAAAATTGGGAGAGATAACACAGGAGTACCCCTTAATTTTTCTGGATAGTTTTACAAATTATTTAATAAATTATATAATTGTTGATGAAAAATTATAATTAGGGCTCGGATTTGTATTGAAATATATTTTTTTTCCTGAATATATTATGGCAAGAGAAGCTCAAATATGCCATTAGTTTTTCTATATTATGATTTTTGACAAGGTTACATTTCAATATATTTCAATATTTTGCCAATTTTCCCGTTATTTCAATATTTGGCACATTTTTCAAATTATTTCAAATTTTTGGATATTTTTACCAAAATTTAGGGATTTTTCATAAATTTTAGGAAAAAAGTGAAGAAATCTAGCTGTTTGACAACCAAAAATCTCAAAATTTTCGCCTGCGGCGCTGAAAATGGAAAAATTTGGCTTCTTGGTCTTCCAAAATTCTCATAATTTTTGCCTGCGGCGCTGAAAAGGGGATATTATGGCCTATTATTCACTACAGTACCGTTGCCTTCCCACTAATTATTCCCTAGACATTCTTCGTAACGTGAAAAAAAATTCTCAATTAACAAAAACCTCAAAATTTGTTGGGCAAAACCTCAAAAATGGCACATTGAGCAAAACAGCTAATGTCCCAACCTCATTTTGTCAATCGTAAAATGTCCAAGAGCGTAAAATTACTCAATTCGTCGGGCTATTGTGCAAATTTAAAAACGTGATTCATTTTTTCGTTAAATTTCAATTAAATTTCAACATTTTTGGGGGTTTTCTAGTGAATAAACGATAATTTATTTCAATATTTCACTAATTTTTGGCATTTTTTGTCAATATTTTGCCCACTTATTTTAATATTTTATGGCCATATTTTGCGATTTTATTTCAATATAAATCCGAGCCCTAATTATAATAATATTTTTTTAATTTTTATGGAGAAAGATTTTTTGTTGTTGATTTATTTAAGATAAATATTTATTTTTAATTTGACGATTTTTAATTAAACTAAATTCTTTTATAAAACAATTAAAGAATTAAAGATTATCCTTAAAAATATAATTATTTAATTTAAATATTTATTCACATGATTATAAATTTTAGTAAATTATTATTTTTTTACCCAAAATAGAATTTTTTGGCAGAAGCCAGCAAAAAATTTTTTTGTTTTGGAAGAGAATACAAAATATTTTTTTATTCTTCGGCATAGCGCTAAAAAAATTCAAGCAACGCTTGATAGCATAAAAAATTTAAAAAAGATTGAGAGAAAAAATCCTTCAAAAGAATCAATTATCAATCCTCTAACTTTGAATAAATCTTCAGTTTTCCACGTGAGCATTCAATGATTTTTATAATTTAATTTAGAATAAAACTTTGATTTTAGTTTATACTACAATACATATATTTTTGCATTTACTTAATAAATTATTAAATGAGTTATTATTTAATTTTTTTATTCTGAGAAATCTAGAATACCTGAACCATTCCCAAATATTACGAGATATTTAATATGGGAGGAAATGATAGTTCTCAGATTCTTCCCAATTCTCAGATTCTTCCCAACACGAACAATTGAAAGCTAACACAATGAACACTTATGAGTGAGAAGAAAACATTTAAGTATTTGTCAAAGTAGGAGGGATAAAATTCTTGTCACATAGGAAATATTGCGACATTGAACATGGAACAAAATACATTCCTTGCTTATTTATCTTTTAATATCTCCACTGCTAAAGACTAAAATATCGTTTAAATTAAAACGAACTGTTGAGTGCCATATTTGGGATTAATCCCCTCTTTAATTTAGAATTTTACCTGTATGAAAATGAATGTATTACCTTTGGTAGAATTTGCTCATAAACCTAAAGTATTTTAAAATGTTTTTGAAAAAGTTTCATATTTTTTTAATTTAAATATCTCTCATAGTAGACATTTAATTGATGTCTAATATGAGTTGAGTTCCGGCGGTGTTGGTAATGTCCAAGACTAATAGAATACTATTAGTCTTGGACATTACCAACACCGCCGGAACTCAACACCGCCGGAACTCAAACTCAAAATTCAAGTCTTGAGTCTTGACTCAAGACTTGAATCCTATTCGGTTGGTTTATTATAATAAAATAAACTAACAAATGTGATGAAAACATTAAATATTCTGAGAAATCTAAAATTGATTTCTATTCGGTTGGTTTATTATAATAAAATAAACTAACAAATGTGATGAAAACATTAAATATTCTGAGAAATCTAAAATTGATTTCTATTCGGTTGGTTTATTATAATAAATATGGTTGATCAAGTCCTCGGATTCCCCCAGCACTGAAAACCACGATATTCCCGACTTTTATTTGATGGAATCCCTATTCCCGAAAATCGGGAATTAAAAAACAGGAATTCCCTATTCTCGAAAATCGGCTCGGCTAGATCCCTGAAGTGTATGGGCGCAGCCCTTAAACTAGTATAAATGACAGCCAATAGCTAGTAATCGTTCTTCATTGCTTAGTTTTCTTCCTTCTACCTCAACTTTCATCGTATTTCTACATGGATAAACTCTTGTGTGTTTTCAGACGTCTACATTAACGAGTCCCGAATCAACGCTTAGTGTTTAAAAAAGTGCATTTCTCATGCACTTTAATTCTCATAAACATTTACAAATTAGTTTTCATTTAATAAGTAATTTAATAATGAAATTAATCTTATTTACTCATTAAATCCCTTATATGTACATACACTATGTGGGAAAATTAAAAATTTCCTTTCTTTGATTTTAAATATTCGCAATAATTTGCCTAGATTATTTCTGTTTGTGAAATCTGCTTGATCCGTTTTCCACAGGGAATATATAATATATTCTGAGCTCATATAAAATCTTATATTTTATACATAATTTATTGTATCTAATAGTTTGATAACTAACTTTTAAAACTGAGTGGATTAGTTACCTGAGAGTTATTTCTATCTGAATTACATGAATCTCATTATATAAAAATATAATATTTAACCGAATAAGTGCTTTATCTTTTAAAAAAGATCATTACGCAGGCCATTATTATTAAGAGTAAGAAGTCTCACAACTAAAAGTCAGAGGAATTTCTTCCATAGAATAGTAAAAGAATGGAATTGTCTTCCCTCGGAGACTATGAAAACTAATAAGCACAAGTAATTCAGGGAGTTATTAAAAACATTGTACTGAGTTTTGAATGGTATTTCCAAATTTAAGATATATACCTATTTTAATCATCTTTAATTTAAATAATACATACATATTTAGATATGCAAATATACAAATTATTTTCTTTAATTAAAATTATACTCTTTTTTGTATTTTGTAAAATAATTAAAAGCAATCTTTTTATTAAAATTGAGTGGAGAGAATATGAAAAAAGTTTGCCTGGAGACTTATTTAATAAACTTGATAAATTGGATAAATATCGTTTTGAATTGAAACTTTATGTGAAAAATACATTCAGTTCCATTCATCATTCAAAAATTACAGAAAAATATGATTATTGTAAATTTGACAAACATGAATTATCTACAGATGACAAAACACCTATAGCTTTTCAAAAAAATGATTATACGTTGGAAGTTTTGTTTAATAAACAAGTAAAAGCTTATCATTTTATTGCTTTTTCTGAACTAATTAGGACCTGATATTAAAAAAGGGTATCAGCGCGATCCTTCGAGGGTGGGAGTGCCTGTTTTGGGGTTTGACTGTGCCTTCGTGGATTCGGGTTTCGTGGACACGGGTGCTACCCTATTTTAAAGTATTACATACCGTAAATAACCTAATAGAAGCCCATACCCTATTAGAAGCCCACCCAATGACGGGTATTGAAAAATACAAGCCCTTGCCCTAATAGAAGCCCATCCCCTATTATACGCCCACCCGATGGGGGTATTGAAAAATATAAGCCCAGGGCTTATTTTAGGATATTTACGGTATTTTAAAATTTTGGTTTTCTGTGCTTTTGTAAAATTCAACGTAAAGAAAATGGTTATAGGCCTCTTAGAAAGACACATTCCAAAACAAAACGGATTGCTTTAATTAAATCTTGAACGTTAATAAAAAATTTTAATTTTTAAAGATTTTAATCGGTCCAATTCAAATTGATGGAGGAATAGACAAGGCAATCCTAATTCCTTTGACTTCATCAAAAAAACTTCAGGTATTTAATTCTACACATTGTGGAGACTTTGCTGATTTTGTGAGGCCTACAAGAGTGCTTAAATTCATTGTAAACAAAATACACCCAAATCTAAAAATGAAACTTCTTTGTGTGACTTCTAGTGTTGTTTTTGATTTAATGGAACATTCAGATTATTATTCAACATTAAATTATAATCGTCGTGTTTGTCAGAATGATAAATATTTGCTTAATATTGAGGAGAATGACTATAATATTGTAGGTTGATTAAATAGATTAAATTAAATAATTAAAAAATTAAATTAAATAGGCCTTTTATGATCTCAGTATTAGTTCAGGAGCGGATTTTGCTCACCGGACCCAGCAATCCTTAATTCCAATTAAAATCTAAAATAAGATAATGGTTTCAAATTCTATTATTTAGCCTTCCGTAGCAATAGAATGTGAAGAAGCAATATATGAAAATCAAATAGAAAATCTCTATCTTATTACAATACAAAATCTTGCAGAAGATAATTCGAAAATTTCTTCATTATGCAAACTTCATAGAAATAATCCAAAAACGATAAACGTAAGAGAAATTGAATTGGAAAAATATAGAAAAACAAATAATAAAAAAGTGGAAAATGCTAGTAATCGAAGTTTAGCTAAAGAAACATCAGAAAATAATACTATAGAAGAAGTTTGCTGAATCCATACCCAGTGTAGAGCCCAGGATAATAGAATATGAGGGAATACCAATTAATTATGTTGTTAGTCCGGCCGGACAATATTCACCGCTCACTCCTTAAGAGCGATTAAACGGGCGACGACAAGTTCCTCCGATCGGGCAATAAATATATTAATTCACTTTTATTATTAACTGACTAATAGGCTGACTGATTGACTGACTGATCCTTTTCTTCGCTTATTCCTAGGATTATATTGGTTATGGATAGGCGGGGTCACTGGGAAAGTTTTATTTAATATTTCACAATTCTATTTCCGCCTTACATCTCCAACCCCGGGGAAGACCGTCCCTGGTCTTTTACCTGACCATCCAAATCCTTGAGTGTACTGATTCGTAAGTGTCCGTTCCAATGTCCAATCCCATTCTCTGTTTTTATTTTTATTTTTGACCGAGGTCAACTATTCTTTACACAATTATTTATATTTGACCGAAGTCACTTTATATATATATATTTTTTTTAAATTAAATCTCTACCTCTCCTTTTCCGTCCGCCTCGCATTTTCTTCAAACACGTCGGCACTCACGCGCCAGATGTCCTTTGCCTCCACACTGATAACACCTCACAGCTCTTGGTGGTCCACGTTGTTCTGTTCGCCTTTCTTCTGCACGTTGTTCTGGTTGTTGCACGCTTGGTCCTTCCAATTTGAGTCTCAACCTGTCTGATTGCACGGATCGTCCCTGTAAATCCTTTAAAACCCCGCCAAAGCCCCTAGCACTTTTTGGAAGATCCATTACTTCTAAGTATCTGTTGTCTACTATGGGGGTGAACATTTCCGCCTGCTGCATAAAGCGCCTCCAAACCTCCCCTTCCTTAATCGCTTCAAAGTCCGCAACCACAAATAATCCATGCTGGGAACGCGAAAGTGCTACGGTTGCTCGCTGTGTGTCTTTAATGAAGTCGGAAGTCGCTCGGGTGCCTTTTGTGAGTGTGTGAGTGGTAACAAGAATAACTATGCATTATTCTCGTTTTTCAATTTTAAGTTTAAGTCTATTCGATTGCAATCCATATACACGTTAAGGCTGTTCAACTTTCTCTCTCATCCATACGGTCGATCGTCCCTGATCGTCACAACATCGCTTTAAAAATATTTTTTGTGGGTACACACTTACTAAACAATTGTCTTCTGAATCCAAGCAGGGTTATTAAAGCTCAATATGCCGTCTCCATTTAAGACGTTTTTTCTCTTCTCCAATTACAATTAAGGCTGCTTCAATAAATTCCTCAACTGAGTTTATTCTTTCTAAAGTATGGCGTTTGGTTATTCTAAGAATTCTTGGAATGGTCGAGACTGCTGACAAGCGCCATTCACCATCATACGCACGTGCTGATCGAGCTATTTTTGAGTTTGACTTTGCTAATACTTCAGTTCCTAATCGGAAATGACATCCCGGTGGTAATATATAGTTCGGACCAATTAACCATCCTTCTTCAATTGGTGCTAACGCTACATCAATAAACATTCCCTTCTTTAATTTGTCCCACTCAACTCTCATACACTGACGTTTATAAAGGACCGAGGTCCGCTCCATTCCACAAGCAATAACTCTAATTGAGCCTGTCTTTCTATCTTTTCCCCTTCTCTTCGTTTCTACAACAAACCCTGTTTTCAATCTAAACTCCTGTATTCCAACCATTTCTACTTCAGTCGCAGTAGCTTGCCAATTAATATTGCCTTGATAAAACCAAGTACTTTCATCCAGTGTTTGAAATCTGTCACTACGCAGTTGAAATTTATTAATGTAAATGTCATCTCCGACACACGCATCTTTCGCGCCTTCATTGTTCATTTCGACTAGAGCACTCCAAGGAATTTCCATGAATAGAGGCCATCCATCTTCTTTATTCGGGGATGCAGACACTGCAATAAGTCTGGCTTCTTGAAGTTGGGATATAACATAATGTTTTCCTTTACTTTTCACTTCTGTAAAATTATCTTTATTTTGAGCCGAGACTCCACTAAGCCCACTATTTCCGACGGCTTGTGATTCATTTTCTTCTCTCAACGAATTACATGCTTTCTCCCATTTATCCAAAGCTTTTTTTAGTCTTTCTTCATTTTCAGTATTTTCATTTTCATCCTCCAGGATAAAATTCTCCAAACTTTCCGTAATTTTCTGTGGATCAATGACATTCACAACTTCCAAGAGTTTTTCTTCATTTGACATTTTGTTTTGAAACGAGGTACCTTTGTTGATTGATGCATTATCTGAAATGATAAGATTTTTAAAAGAGATTTCTCTCTCCTTTTCACTTTTTAAATGGACCGAAGTCCCAACGTTTTTCTCGCTCTCACACAAATTATTTTGGACCGAGGTCCCTAATGAAGCTGTTGGCGAGGAACCAATTCCTTGCATTGCTGCTTCAAATACTTTAGTTTTGGTTGCTTTTATTTTAAGATTTTTAGACATTATCTTTCTAAAAAAAAAAATTTATTTTAATTAAAATTTGACAATTAGTGAATTAAAATTAAAATCGCGTAAAAAAATTAAATGTGTGAGAGTAGAATGGGTAAAATTTGGGAAATAATTTTGAAATAGATTGAAAGAAAAAAATAATTAGAATTATAATTAAGAGAGTAGTTTATTCTATTGAGAGCCTTCTGGCTTTGGGATTTCTACGGAGGTTGTTTGTAGATTGAAAATGTTTGAAACCCAAGGAGTATCAGATTTTACCATCACTCCTGATTTTAGAAGCTTGTTAATATTTTCTCGCAGTTCGGTCTGAAATTTAAATGGGAGCTATGAGGTTTGGAAGCAATAGGAGTTTCAGTTGTGGTCAAAATAACATGTTCTCCTACTATACAAGAACCTACATCCTATTGACTTTTGCTGAAGACATCTGAGAATTCTTCACCTAGTTTTTGAAGTTTAATTAAATCATTTCCTACTACTGAACTTTTTGAGAAATCTATTTTGAATGTTTTATCACTTTCCAAGTTATTTACTTTGTGAACATCTATTTCACTTTTATTTTGATATTGGGTTAGCCAAGGACCTTCACTGCTTTCTATACACTCATCTGCAAATGCTATATGCATTCCATTAAAAATATGCTTTGGGGCATTTGTGGGATTGGCCAGCAAAACACATACAGAATTGTCCTTTGGTTCCACAACTGTCGGGATCAAACTAATGCTTTCACCTACTAAACGATTTTCTAGTGTATGAATCAATGCATTGCTTATTTTATTCAAAGACCTTAATTTTCCTTTAACATTTTTGTGGGACCCTGGAAGGATAGTTGTGGCTTCTAGCGCATAAATTTTCGCATTTTCTATTAGAGGTTGATTATTTATGCCGAGGCATACTGCGGAATTTCCAAACCACGCTTTGTCGTTCTTAAAGTCAAATGTGACAGGTGGTAGTTTGCCCAAAAGATCACATCCTATTATCATTTGATAATTTCTTTTATTATTTAATTGCTTATCTTCTACCAAGTTAACATCGACTGTATGCTTCAGACCAGCTACCTCTAAATAACATTTCATTTGTGCTTTAACTAGAATTTCATGACCTGAGGCTGAAGTGATTGCTAAGCAAGTAGGGGTAAGTCCTATATTTAATTCTATTGCAAGCGAAATGGGAGCTATGGATATGCTTGCCCCTGTGTCAATAAGACAGTTTATTGGTTTATTGTTTATTAAAACTCTGGTGATTGCTGTGTTAGGAGAGGTTGCATTAATATTTAATTTATTATTGGCCGAGGCCGCATTTTCACTTGTAGTTAGAACATTTATTTCAATTGGAGGTATTTGCGATACTTGAGGAATCCAGTTACTTTGCTTACGTACACTCCTTTTCCTTTGTTTTATCATGGACATTCTTTTTAGAGGTACCGATTTTACTTTCTTAGGTGTCCTTACTACACTTTCTTGCCTTGGTATCCTCTCTTTAAATGGCTGTGCAATTTCTAATAAACTACCTATATAGCTTTTTGACACAATTAAAGTCAATCTTATTGCTAAATCAAATATTAAGACTACAACTAGACATGTTATGACAATTTTCCAAATTCCCAAATAATCTCCAAAAACTTCTTTTGTGATTTTATCCCCAGCTTCTTTCCATTGATCTGATAAAGTTTTGGTAATGACTGTGTCTTTTTCACTAAGTCTGTAAGTTAATTCGCTTACTTTAGCCATATTTGTCATAAATGTGTGAGTATTGAGGTCAGTTAGGTTAACAAGTACTAGTTCATGAAATGAATGCGACTTAAGATTTGGAACTTGAAAATATCTTACTTCATTTTTCCTTATACCTCTAGGCTTTACAGTTTTTATTTCTCCAGTCTGCTGATTTATTTGTAAAGCACTATTATTCACTTCAAGTATTATTTTTCTAAACTGGGAACAAGGGGCTTTCCTAGCAGTTGGTTGAATAATCATCGTATTTGGGTCAAGAAATGCCATAATATCCTTTGACACTGTTTTGACTTGAATTGGGACTAAATCAAAACATTCATCCATTTTTGTGTTAATAAAACTGAACTCGGTTTCCTTTAATTTTATACAAGGCCAGACACTTAGTAGGGAGACCCCTTCTCTTTTTGCTACCAAATATTCGTTATTAAAGACCATTCTTGCTAGGCCTGTAGGGTTAGATAGGTACGCTGCTACTGCTAGTTTCTTTACTGTTTCCATATGATCGCATACTGCTTTTAATGAGTGAGCAAACGCAAAGGTCATAGTTTCTGCCCATTCTTTGTCTAGAAATGTAAGTCTAGCTGCTAGTTCAGGTGCTGTTGCTAAGCCGAGGCTTTCTGCATTTTTACTACGTTTTGAGCGTTCCAGATGAGTTTCTGTTGCAAAACCTTGTTCAGAAATTTCTAAGCTCTTACCACAATCTTGTATTTTTGAAATGGGCTTTCCAAAATGTAAGGCTATTTGGGCGTCGTCAGATAACCAGGTGTTGTCTAAAAATTTTCCAGTCCAGTGACCTATTGGGACATAACGGCAAAAACTATTTTTATTTATGGTCCATTCAAGAAACGTTTTGTCATCTAATACACAGTGACCTTTATCATAAGAACAATTATGGGTGCCCCCTAATGGTGTCCTTATAGTCTTTTCACCCCAGTGAGAGTACACTTGCGTTTCAAATAAGATACAATTTTCAGATTGGACCTTAGTCCACGTAAATGATCCTATAAACCACATTTTTGGACTAATGTCAATTTTATTTCCAGTTATAAAAACTTCATTTTCTTCCTTAAGTGACCCTAAACTACACTTCTTTTCATTTATCATCTTATTACACTCTTCCCTCGACACATCTAACATTTCTGAAGATACGGGTTCAGTTACTGGCACATTAGTAATAGAAGTATACTTCTTAACAATCTTGCGTATTTTTCTACAAGCCCACGCGTCAGTCGCATATTCCAAGTCGTTAAGCATGTAAACAGTTCTAGTTTGCGAAATAGGCGCGTGCGAAATGTTTGGTGTGAGTTTGGGACATTCAGATAGTTCAGGCAGGGACCATAAGAGACCTTGTTTCTCCATTTGGCAAATCATTGGCCATTGTGGTTTCGGTAAATTTTCAAACCCTAAAGCAGGAGAGAACAATGCTACAAGCATTAAAATTGTAAGTGGTAATAATTTTGGGCCTAAGCTCCTTCTGCCTTCCCAAGACGAGATTGCACTTTGTTTTGACTCTTTTTCATTTTTAGGAATTTCTTTAACCTTTTCAGATTTTTGAACTAGCTCTAGATTTTGAACAGACGGATTGTTTGAATTTTCACCCACCTTCATTTTTCTTATCGCATTTAAAATTTCATATAGCATAGAATCATTTTGAATTTGACCTGACCTGTTTTGAGATTGGCTTGTTACTTGACTTTCATATTGTCCAGAGTTAAAACGTTCCAGTCTTTCACGGCAGTTGCTGGCAAAATGACCTACACGGGAGCAATAATTGCAAACAGGTCTGTTGTTCCATCGTCGATCATTAGAGGGATTGCGGTTCCAGTTGTTCATTCTTTGATTTGGCCTAGACCAGCTACGTTGTTGATTGATTTGTCGATTCTGAAAGTTCCGATCATTAGTTCTATCTTGATTAAACCTCCAACCTTCACGAGGTTGTACTCTATTCGAATTAATTGGATTTAAAGTTTTGAAACGTCCCGAGGGACACTGAGAACCTACGTACTGATTCACTTCCTGCATCTCATTGACACTTGCTGTTGGGAATAACGGGTTGCTTCTGCCTGGGGTCATAATTTCCACTTCCCTAGCATCCATACAAAGTTGCTCAAATCCACGGTTATTCTTAGTAAAGTTAAGGAGTTTCATACAAAAAGCAATGTTAGGGAGAAGCCTTTCCAGTAGAAGATCACATAGATAACGTTCACGATGAGTACCAGCCATGTCCACTGCTGTTGCCAATGCTAGAGGTCTGAATCTTGTCAAAAATTCCTTGACTGTTTCATTTTCCTGCTGTTTACAAATTAATAGAGCCTGTCGTGAAAGTGACCTACGCTGAGGAGAGTCAAGCTCTTCTCTTATGCTTTTTAATGCCTGTTCACAAGTGGTTCGTTTAGCGGGACTTAATTCCTCAAATATTTGTTTGGGTGTATCGTCCAAAAATATAGAGAGGCGGTTGAGCTTTTCTTCTTCAGAAAGCCTTGCCCCATAAACTTTAATTCTTTCTATGAATTTCTTACTCCACTTATCCAGTGCTACTATGTTATCATCTGAAAATACCTCTAGGGAAGGAATGCCCTCGTTACTTAACATATTTAATGTATGGTCATCCGCTTGTTCATCATCATCGATTTGAAGATTATTATTAGCCGAAGCTTCTATAGCCGAGGAAAAGCTAATTTGAGGCTGCACAAAAATTTTCTCATTTAGATTAACTTTTGGAGTTGACTTATTTTTGGGAGTGCACCTTATAGGCGAAAGTGATTTAGAGTGTGTACGTTCAGTGCCAACCCCCTTTAGTTGAGTAACACATTCATCTATCTGAGACCCTAGTGTTGCAAAACCTAAATTAACTTCATCTGCTAGCTTGGTTAAATTATTAGCATTAAGGTTTATTTTCCGGTTTATAGCTCTTAATGAACGATTAATACCTTCTTCAAGCCTGACTGTGTCCCCATGGACTTTTTCTAAGTCAGTATAACGTGCCTGATTTGTACCCACCTTTCCAGCTAAGAGCATTTTGTCAACTACAGCAATGTTCAATTCTTCACTTTCAACATTAGTTTGTGCCGAGGCACTCGATGTCGTAACGTCCTTGGTGGACGGTCCCCCGTTTGAACACATACAATTAACAGGCTTTTATTTTATTTAATTTCTAAAAAAATAGAATTAAAAAAAAATTTTCCAATAAATAAATGGGGATATAAATGACTAGGCTAAAACTTAATGAAATTTATTGATGGACAATTTTATTTATCATCAGTTCCTTTCACAGGAATTACACAAAACTTAGTAATTTCCACTATTGCTTTGATTAACAATGTTCGCTTTTACAACTACTAGTTTCTCACCTTCCTGATTTCTAATCTTTCGCAGCTTTTTCCCTTTAAACTACTTTTCCCTTCCTTTAGGCTTCTTGAGAAACTTTTATTTTACATTAGTAATTTTCCCTTATATTACACTAATAGAAGCTTACTTTACAGCTTTGCCCCCTTTTTTTAATAATAACAAATCTTCCTTCAAAGTAGACTTTGCCCTTTCTTTTCACTGACAATCTTAAACAATTTTCGTAATTCTACTTCGTATATTTTTCTGACAGTATTCTTCATATCAGACTGAGGATTTTCAACTTAATCCTTGTTTTAGACTTATGTCTCTTTTATGTGTATTTTGTAAGGCTCTCAAAATAAACTGACACGGATGAATAATTAACAAAGAGAGATAAATAGTTGACACCATTAAATAAATTTTGGAAAACAATAAAAATAGTAGAGGCATATTATTAGGGAAAATATATTGGGATAATTAAAAAAAATTTTAAATTAGAATTTAAATTTAAAAAGTGAAAAGCGAATCATATGAGGCGAAAATAAATTAAAAAACGAAACATATTACGCGAGAGACCAAAAACGCGAAGATCCACGAAAGGCGAAACGCGACACTGGCACATCCCAGGTCTATATAAAAAATTATTGTTTGGAGAATACAGTTCGGCGAATTGACTATTTTTACTCGGTTGGGCATTTTTAAATCGGACGTATTGGGTTTGGACCAAATGTGGTTTATTGGTGTTTTGATACAGAGGCATTTTGGGGATTAGACATTCTGAAAATACCCCGCGAGAATATTAAAAATTAATCAAAATGCCAAACATTTCCATTATACCTTTCAAAACTATTAAATAACATAAAAAAAAACTATTGGGAAAAAAATGCCAAAGTGGAGAGAAATAACATTATAAAAATGTAAATGAAATTGAAGAATATTTCTAATTAGGTTTTTTTTGCGACATAACAGACAGTTTTGTATAAATATATGGAATTTATTTGTTTGGACCATGGTCCCTACATAGCCAGGAAAATTATTCAGACACGCTCCAATTAGCTATATTTTTTTTTATATTTTCCTTCAGAAAGGGTCATCTTGGCGCACGATTCACAACTGATAGTCTACAGGGATTTTTTTTTAATTTAAAATTTTACATAAACATCAGCATATTCACGGGGTCGTTATACCAAACATGTTGACCAGAACTTGAGATTTGCGAATTTTTGTCTGTCGTTTGATTGCACAAATAATTTGAAATAGCCCATTATTACAATTATTGAAAAACGGCAAAAATAATAGAGAGAAAATAATTTTTAAAACAATAATTGCAAGAGCGCGTATAAAAGTGAGAGAATTCTTTTAGCTGGGAAATGTAAACATGAGTGTAATATTTCCATAAAAGTATTTAACAATTTTAGTCAAATTTACGATTTTAACATAAAGCCAGAAAAATATTTAATAATTTTTGAGAATGATCTAAACACATTTTTTTATATATATTTTTCGGGCGAACAAAAGATTTTATTTAATTCTACCAGACAGAAAAATTTTTTGATGAATAATGACTGAAAATAAAGGAAACATTCTTTATGCGGTAAAATTGTAAAATCTTTTTTTTAGTCAGCATTGAAAAAAATGAGAATAAAAATTTTCGATTGAATTCCCCAGTGAATAAATTGTATTTTTAAGTAAGTGTTCTTTGGTTTGTTCGAAAACTATTTTTGTGATAAATGTTTTTTTTACATTTTGTTTCTAAAAATGGAAGGAATAAAAGCTATTCGTCTTCCCCCTTTTTTTGTACAAGTATTTTTTTGAGAGAAAAGAAAACGGAAAATAATTTTGCGCCAGTCAGACAAATTACAATGTAAATGTGAAATGAAATGATTACATTTATGAATATTCCTTGAGCAAAAAAAATAATTTTCGAGGACCTAGGTCACACATACCACAACATATATATTTTTTTAAAAGAAACTAAGTTTTTTTTTTAAATAAATACTAAAACAGCTTTGAAAAGAAAATTAGTCATAATAGAAATTAAAGATTAGAAATGAATTGTTTTCTTCTCACATAGAAAAAGATTGTTTTTTTTAAGAGAAGGAGGAAGGTTGTGAAGGGTAGTAACCAACAATATGAGTAATTCTAATAAAATTGTTTTGAGGATCTTGGTCCCATTGACCTGGAGCAGAAAAATAAAGATCCCTGAAATACCAACTTTTTTTTTTTAGCTTTTAATCCCTCGCCTAGTTGATTAAATTCATCCTATTGATTAGAATTAAACAAAAGGTATAAAATTTTCTTACGGCCTAGGCCTACATTGACATATTGTAGATCAGTCATGTTCATATTTGCGTCGTCTCATCCTCACTTCTAACATCCCTCCTCACCACTCTCGGGATTCAAGCCGGGCCCAGCTTTCATCCTTTGAGCGGAGAGGGCGTTGTTGTTGCTGTGCCGAGGCTCCACTGCTGCCAGGGATGGTCTGCCTTCTCCGAAGATCAGGCGAACCATCCGGTGCTACCAGAAGAAGTTTGCTGAATCCATACCCAGTGTAGAGCCCAGGATAATAGAATATGAGGGAATACCAATTAATTATGTTGTTAGTCCGGCCGGACAATATTCACCGCTCACTCCTTAAGAGCGATTAAACGGGCGACGACAAGTTCCTCCGATCGGGCAATAAATATATTAATTCACTTTTATTATTAACTGACTAATAGGCTGACTGATTGACTGACTGATCCTTTTCTTCGCTTATTCCTAGGATTATATTGGTTATGGATAGGCGGGGTCACTGGGAAAGTTTTATTTAATATTTCACAATTCTATTTCCGCCTTACACTATTTTAAATAATACCAATCAATGTAAGATAACTAATCAAAAAATAAAATCGCTATGCGTTATAAGATTAACACGCATTAAATTAGGTATGTTCCAATTTCTTCGTTTCAAGTTTACTCTCGACTTTATTAAAGAAATTTTGAGTTTCGAGAGGTGTATTTGTAATTAAATATCATAATTTTCTGGTAAAACTATTCCAATTTAAAAATATTTTAATTTTGATTTATTTTCTAATTTATATTTTAAGCAATTGGAATAGAAAAACGAGCAAAGGCAAACAAAGTAAGGTTATTCAGGAACAAATTGAACGAGAACCTATTATCACTAATAATAATAAAGGTATAAAGGTGATGGGATATGTTATTTTTGATATAGAGCAACTCATATAATGGATAACATTTAAATTAGCTATGACAGGTACCGAGTGGGCTCTCAAATAACGGATAACGTTTAAAATAACTATGACTGAGACACGACTGGGAAAATCATTATCTTGTAAGGTCCTATATATTATATAACCGAGAAGATTTGTTGTTATATAATTTGTAGAAGATAAAATTTTTAGAAAATTTGTCTCTTTCTGATATCTAGCTATGATAATAAGGCACCTAAGATTATAGTACCTAGTCGAATATATATTTTGTTCATTAATGTTATTAAGTTTCGACAAGATATTTAAAAATAAATTTCAGAAAAATATTTTACCAACATTATCAAGGATGCACACAAACATCTGGGAGATTGCTCTATAGCTATAAACAATTCACAAAATTTTTTAAAATATATTTATAAATATACGAGTTTTGCAAACGATGAATTAATTGATAATGTTACAAATGAAAGAATTGATAATTATTTTGAATATATTAAGCATGATAATGAGTATTTGGAGAAACTTGAAGCTAAATCTATTTATCTTATTAATGAATTAACTAAATAAATTCAAAACTCAGTAAGAAACTAAAATTAATTAATTTGAAATGAAAGTAAAATTTTAAAAAATTGATGAATTATAATTTTTAATTAAATTAGTATAAACATGTTTTTATTTAAATTTTAATGTTAATTATTTAGTAATGTAAATATCTCCATCTTATTTTATTAAATAACAGATGTGGTTTTATATTTCAAATTAGGGTGGAACAAAACCATTTAACTATTCGGTAAACGGGGTTTTTGTAAAATTAAACGGAACGGTATACGGGTATCAGATAAATGGCATAAACGGTATACGGTCCTCTAAACGGCGTTTAATTCGTTTAATTTTCTCCTAGAATTATTGGCTTAAAACGTGAATTTTTGCCTTCTGACACACTAAATTAAAAAAAACACTAAATTAAAAAAATAGGAAGAAATCTAGCTTGCAGGCATTCCACAATTCTCAAAATTTTCGCATGCGGCGCTGAAAAAGTAAGAAATTCCACAATTATTTTCCCCATTAGGAAAAATCAACAAAAATTCCAGCAAACATGTATATTGATTAGAGTTAACAGGAACCGGAATTTCCGATGAAACTCTAATATTGATATTATAAAAAAAATCAAAAAAATCTTTAACCGAAGCCGAGATCTGTGACCTCAAAAATCAACGTAAAACAGGGGTAAGGTTGTTTAAAAAATATTTTCGACACTTATGGATTATTTCTCTGAATAACTACCATGAGTAATTATTATTTCAACCTCACGCTGAAGGGAATAATTAATTAAGAGAGGTGATTATTCGGTGTTGAAATTGAAGCTTGTTAGTGCGATATGGGGTAAATATTGTTTCCACTTATTGTTAGTTTATGCTTGTTAATAGTTTTATAATTAAATTTAGATATATCATCAACTAGATTTATTTGGTCGATTATTATAAACGGAAATTCTTTTTACTAATTTTTCCCATCCAATTTGAATAAATTTGACCCCCAAAATAATTTATATTTTTATTTCTTGTCCTCAAAGGTCCATTTTTCCTGATATTGTTAATTTCCGGGCTTCATTGTGCATAACCCTTTAGCCATGTATTTTGAACAACAGTGACTTGAATCTGCTGCTTGTTCTAAAAATGATATTGTAAAGCATATAGCTATTTAATTCCTAAGGCTATGCAGTAGGCGGCGTGGTTAATGGCTAACACATCAGTCCGGTCTACTGAAGATGCTGGTTCGCTTCCAGCCGCCGATTAACCTTTTGCACTAGCTAAAGGAGAGAAATAGCTATAGCCCAGCTGCTTTACTGGTAGCACCGGATGATTCAGCGAACGCTGAACGTATGACGATCCATCCCATAGGCCCTGGGTTAGAGAAAAGGAAATTCCGCCAGAGAAGGCGATGATTAAGCTACCCCGCAGGTGAGAGTCTCAATTAAATACTCTTGAAACAATAATTAATTACACATAGTAATTATTTGCACTTATTCATTATTCTTTGGTTAATTGTTTTATTAAAATACCGCAAAAATAATGAAAATGAGCTTTAAAAAACAATATTTCAAGTAAAAAATAATAATTTAGCATTTAAATTCGTTTTTATGAATTTAAATTCAACCAATAAAATTTTTTTCGAAAAAATTTTTTCAACAAATTTTTATTAAATTATTTTTTGCCTAAAAAATTTAAAATTTTTAAAATTATCCCAATTTTTACTAAAATTTCTCAAAAAATTCCAAAATATGCACAAATTTAGGTAAAAATATGTATTTTCCAGAATATGCATCGACATGCAAATATGCACGTAAGTAAAGTAATATGCAAAAATATGCTATAGGAACCCGGTCCCTAATGTTCGTTCTTATGCAAAATATCCATTTGCATGTTTTGACACTCCCTACTGATCGGTTATCCTAATTTTTCGGGTCATTCTTATTTTCTAGAAACATTCACCAAATAAAGTTTCTCTAATTGAAGTGAAGCTGGCGACAGCCGAAAAAAATGGTCAAAAAATATAATAATTTTGGAATTTAATGGAAATTGCCAGTCAAATCAATTTTTAAAATATATAAATTTCGAGAATTCTTTACAGAATATTTTTAATTTACTTACGGTCATTTTTGATACAACATTTTTCAGGTTCGCAAGGCAACCCAATTTGACAACATTGTAGCTTTGGAGCACAACAATCTTGTTTTGCAATATTACAAGCTCAAATTAACATTATTAAATTTATGTAAATAATTTTATAAAAAAATTCAAGTTACCAGCTCCAACTTTATTACCGCAACTTGTAACGAAATCAAATGAAAAAAATAACATGATAATAATTATTAAAATAATTTTAGTCATTAAAAATTAATTAAATTTTTAAAAATATTTTTCTTAAAATATATATAAAAAAAATTTTTTGTTGATTTATTTAAAATTATCTCATTTTTTATAAAACGATTAAGGAATTAAAGATTAATTTTAAAAAAATAAATTTATTTAATTTTAAATTATTTATTCAAATGATTATAAAAAGCAAAAATATTTTTTGGCAGATACAGCAAAAAAATTTTTTTTATTTTTGGCAAACCCAACAAAAAATTTTTTTGGCAACGCTGGGTTATTACAAAAAAGATTTAATTCAGCTAGAAAAAAAGTTTTTTAGTATACTATTTTATTTTTTTATAAAAAAAATTAATTAATTCACTAATTTTGGATATATTTACATGTAAAATCACACGTGCATTTCATGTGATTTTTATATTTCAATTTAAAAATGATGAGTTTCAAATTCTCCAACATATTTTGAATCTATTTCCACGTGAATTTGCATATGACTTTACTAAAAAAGTATGAGTTTTTTTTCAAAATTTTTGGTTCGAAAACAAAAATAATTTTTGTTTTCCCTCAATAAAATTAAAAATACACTAAACTTTATTCAAGATTTGGTTTTGTGTTTGGATTTTTAGTGTTTGGATTTAGTGTTTGGATTTTTGCGGATTTTTAAAAAGAAATTGCGAGTTGCGGATTGCGAGTTGCGGAATCTTTTTTTTTCGATTGCGTGCAGCCCTGATCCCGATGGGGATTTTATAAATTAGTGAGAATTTTAGTGAAACAAAATAATTAAGTGAGTGAACGAAGGGAAGTGTGAGAGGAAAAAAAACGAAATTTGTTAATGAAAGAATCTTGCGCCTGCGGCGCAAAAAGTGGTCGACTTTAGCAAACTCGAAGTCGAGGTCGAAAAATCGGCGAGGACATAAACTTGTTTAAAGTACTACTTTACAAATAAATCGTCATTTAAATTTCATTTCATTTATGCGATTAAAAAGAAAATTGTTTTATCAAAGAAATAATTAGGTTTGTGTTAGAGGAGGGGGACCGCAAAAATTTGTAAAATAAATAAATATTGAATTTTTGATTATTAAAATAAATTGTTAAAATTCCAATTTCTTTTAGTTTAAAATATTCTCCCAATTATTTAGATATTTTCATATCCCTTTAACAAATTTAGGTGCATTTCCCTTTACTATCAGTTTTTCCTGTGCAACATTTTTGTCCTTTAGCTGGTGTTGCTGAAAATTAAAAATCATTTAAATGAATTTAGTTTCATTTATCCTTAGTTAAACTTAAATTATTTTGTTAATTTTATAATTGTCCTAATTAAAATATTCAAAGCATATATACTTACTCACCCCCTTTACCAATGCAAATTGATACAACACCCTGACCAGGTTTACAACACTTTTTAGCTATTGTAGAGAGTACAATTATGAATTGGGCGCTTCCTGATTCTCTCTCATTCTTTTTAAAAACTCCAACATTTTTTACTCAACATTATTAGCAGAAAATTTTCAGTAATGTTAAAAAATTTGTTAAAAAATTAATTTTAAAAAATTTAATTAAAAAATTAATGGAAATAGAATTTTAAAAAGTTTTTTAATAAGAAATTATTTAGATGATTATTAAAATTTATTAATAACTACTTTCTCTCAGCGTTCTTCCTTCTACCTCAACCTTCATTGCATGAATTTATACGTGGATAAACTCTTGTGTATTGTCAGTCGTCTACATTAACAAATCCCTGACGCAACACCTTATGTTTAAAAGTGCATTTCTCATGCACTTTAATTCTCTAAACTTATAGAATACATTTTGTGGGAAAATATAAAATAACATCTTTTTGGCTTTAAATATTCGCAATAATGTGTTATTATGTGTTTGATTATGTATATGTTTGTTTGTGAAATCTGCTTGATCCGTTTCCCACAGGGAATATATAATATATCTGAGCTCATATAAAATCTTAAATTTTATTGTATTTCATAGTTAGATATATCTTATTCTAATATAGATTTTTAAAATCGTGACTTGTGTATTTCGAGATACTGAAGATTGATTTCTAAAAATTTCAATAACTAATATTTTTTAAAGATATCTCTGCTAGTTTTAGTTTGATATGGATGGCGCAGCGCCAAAATAAGTTTTAGAAATAAGTGATTATTAGATGAATCTCATTATATAAAGATATAATTTTTAAAACTAGGTTCCGTTTGTATAAAAATTTTATTATTTTATTTTAATAAATATATTTAGATATGCAAATATACAAATTTTTTTCTTTAATTAAAATTATTCTCTTTTTTGGATTTTATAAAATAATTCAAAGCAATCTTTATATTAAAATCGAGTGGAGAGAATATGAGAAAAGTTTGCCTCAAGATTTGTTTAATAAACTTGATAAAATGGATAAATATCGTTTTGAATTAAAACTTTACGTGAAAAATACATTCAGTTACATTCATCATTCAAAAATTACAGAAAAATATGATTATTGTAAATTTGACAAACATGAATTATCTACAGATGACAAAACACCTATAGCTTTTCAAAAAAATGATTATACGTTGGAAGTTTTGTTTAATAAACAAGTAAAAGCTTATCATTTTATTGCTTTTTCTGAACTAATTAGGACCTGATATTAAAAAAGGGTATCAGCGCGAGCCTTCGAGGGTGGGAGTGCCTGTTTTGGGGTTTGACGGCGTAGAGCCTTGGAGTATCGGTTAGGGTTTTTCGCCTAGAAATTTGTCGGGGGTCAGAGGAAGGGTTTCGGGGACGGGGTGCTACCCTATTTTAAAGTATTACATATTCTAAAATTTTGGTTTTCTGTGCTTTTGTAAAATTCAGAGTAAGGAAAATGGTTATAGGCCTCTTAGAAAGACACATTCCAAAACAAAACGGATTGTTTTAATTAGATATTGAACATTAATAATAAAATTTTAATTTTAAAGATTTTAATCGGCCCAATTCGAATTGATGGAGAAATCGACAAGGCAATCCTAATTCCATTAACTTCATCAAAAAAATTTAAAGTATTTAATTCTATTCATTGTGGAGACTTTGCTGATTTTGCGAGGCCTACAAGAGTGGTTAAATTTATTGTAAACAAAATACACCCAAATCTAAAAATGAAACTTCTTTGTGTCAATACGAGTGTTGTTTATGATTTAATGGAACATTCAGATTATTATTCAACATTATATTATAATCGTCGTGTTTGTCAGGATGATAAATATTTGCTTAATATAGAGGAGACTGAATATAATATTGTAGGTTGATTAAATAGGAGTCCGGAATCAGGGCTTTTTATGATCTCTGTATTAGTTCAGGAGCGGATCCTGTTTAGTGGATCCAGCCATCCAGACTCCTAATTCAAATCTAAAAAAAGATACTGGTTTCAATTCAATTATTTAGCCTTCAATAGCAATAGAATGTGAAGAA
Organism: Meloidogyne arenaria; assembly: GCA_036172955.1. Taxonomy (NCBI): domain Eukaryota; kingdom Metazoa; phylum Nematoda; class Chromadorea; order Rhabditida; family Meloidogynidae; genus Meloidogyne; species Meloidogyne arenaria. Next base: position 619,110 of record JARQAB010000043.1, read on the forward strand.
GCAATATTTGAAAATCAAATAGAGAATCTCTATCTTATTACAATTCAAAATCTTGCAGAAAATAATTCAAAAATTTTTTCATTATGCAAACTTCATAGAAATAATCCAAAAACGATAAACGTACGAGAAATTGAATTGGAATTGGAAAGATATAAAAAATCTAATAACAAAAAAGAAGACACTATTAGACGAAGCTTAACCAAATCAAACTCAGAAAATAATATTTTAAACAATACCGATCAATGTAAGATAATTAATCAAAAAATAAAATCGCTATCCGTTATAAGATTAACACGGATTGAATACATACATATTGTTCCAATTTCTTAGGTTTAAAGTTACTCTCGTCATTATTTAAAAAATTTTGTGTTTCGAGAGTGGATGGGTAGATAAATACCTATGTATAATAATTTTCTAGCAAAAAACTATTTAAATAGAAAGAGTTTTTGCAAAAGTTTAGCCACCGGGCAGGATTCGAACCTGCGACCTCCCGCTTTCGCTCGCTATATGCAGGAGCTCTACCTCTGAGCTACCGGGGCATCGACTAATGCTTTCTCTTTTTCCTTTTTAGATCGTTTAACCCCCGCCTAAGCGTTTTAAATGCTGCTGGATGAATCATCCTTACATCTCCATCCCTACATCAGACCGGTCCCTCGGTCAAGCGCCATGACCGTGGATCGGCTGGTTCACCCAGCAGCAAGTAGGGTTCCCTGTTATCGGCACCAGAAAGAGTTTTTGCAAAAGTTTAGCCACCGGGCAGGATTCGAACCTGCGACCTCCCGCTTTCGCTCGCTATATGCAGGAGCTCTACCTCTGAGCTACCGGGGCATCGACTAATGCTTTCTCTTTTTCCTTTTTAGATCGTTTAACCCCCGCCTAAGCGTTTTAAATGCTGCTGGATGAATCATCCTTACAAAATTTAAAAACAATTTAATTTTGATTTATTTTGTAATAAATATTCTAAGCAACTGGAATAGAAAAAACGAGAAAAGGTCAACAAAGTAAGGTTATTCATGAACAACTTGAGCAAGAACCTATTTGCACTAATAATATTAAAGGTAGAAAGGATCTTAAGGGTTATGTAATATGTTATTTTTGAAATAGAGCTACTCACATAATGGATAACGTTAAAATTGCTATGACGGGATATGTTATCTTTGATAAAGATCACTCGTATTATTGATAGTTTAAAATAGCGATGACAGAGACCTAACTTGGAAAATTTATATCCTGGAAAATCACATATATGTATTAGTGATGCTCGGGAGAAGAAAAAACCCGGGAAACGGGAGTCGGGTCGGGAAATGACCTCGGGAGTCGGGATCGGGAGTCGGGAATTAGCAATAAAAAAAATTTTTGGCGCCTTCGGCGCCAAAAATTCCGATTTTTGCACCACAGGCAAAAATATTGAAAATTTTGGAAGGTAAAGAATCCAGATATCTTCTTTACTAGCGCCGCAGGCGAAAATTTTAAGAATTTTGGAGGTCCTTACGCCAGATTTCTTCCATTTTTTACGCTGCAGACAAAAATTCTGAGAATTTTGGAGGTGAAAAATAATACTAAATTTAAATCGTTCTCACGAAAAAGAAAAACGAAAAATAATGAGATTAATCATCATCATCGTCCCAGACTCTGCGATAAGGTTATCGGATAGTCTTCTCGGATATTCAAATCCGATATCCGAACCGAAAATTTAGGATACTCGTGTTTATATTTTCAAAATTTTTGACTGTGGTACTGATAATTTGAGTCCATTGGAGTGAAATAGAGGAAAGTAGAGTGAAATAAGAAAAATATTTTTTACGTTCAATTTTGATGGAATTTTGGTGATTTAGCTCCATATCTCTTCATATCCCCTCTAGCAGTATTAACACCCTATGAACATTAATCACTCAAATCCATTGATATCTCTCATTGATATCTCTATTTATTATTGTAAATCCCTCGTTATCTCTTCAAATTCGCCATAATCCTAGTAAATCGCCTAAATCTTCTATACTACAACTCCACAGATTCTTCCATTTCTAGCGCAAAATTTTTGATAATTTTGGAAAAATTTTGATAATTTTGGAAGCCAAGAAGCCAGATTTCTTTCCTTTTCAGCGCCGCAGGCGAAAATTTTGGGAATTTTGGAAGACCAAGAGGCCAGATTTCTTCATTTTTTGCGCGGCAGGCGAAAAATAAAAACATAATTTTATCAGAAAAAGTCATTCTTAGGGGTGTAAAAATTTCCCGACTTAGTCGGGAATTGACACCGGGAGTCGGGATCGGGAGGCCAAAAACTCGGGAAATTTTCCCGAGTCGGGAGTCGGGATCGGGATACCCGAGCATCACTAATATGTATAACCGAGAAGATCTGTTGTTATAAGATTTGTAGAAGATTGGAATTTTTAGAAGATTTGTTTCGCTCTGATATCTAGCTAGAATAATAAGTACACTTAGGATTTTTTAGTCTTAACGTGTTCACAGGCCTGAAATTCACCTTTATAGCCACCAAATTAATAAAAATAACAAAAATTTTTTGAGAAATATGGTGGAAAAATTCCCGATTTTTCAGAAAAAAATCGGGAACGGGAATTCCCGATTTTCGGGAATCGGGAAACGGGTCGGCTAGATCCCTGATGTATATATAAATAATGTATATAATTAATGTAAATAATATCTTGGACAAGATATTTACAAATAAATTTCAGTAAAATCATTTAACGATATTATCAATGATGCACACAAACATCTACAAGATTGCTCTATAGCAATAAACAATTCACAAAATTTTTTGAAATATATTTATAAAAATAGCAGTTCTGCAATTGATGAATTAATTGATAATGCTACAAATGAAAGAATTAATAATTACTTTGAATATATTAAGCATGATACTGAATATTTGGAAAAGCTTGAAGCTAAATCTATTTATCTCATTAATGAATTAGCTAAATAAATTCAAAACTCAGTAAAAAATTAAAATTAATTAATTTGAAAGTAAATTTTTAAAAACTCGATAAATTATAATTTTTAATTTAATTGTATACATATTTCAAATGTGAATTCTGTACATATTTTTATTTGATTAAATTTTAACGTCAATTATTTAATATTTAATGATCTCTCTCTTATTTTTATTAAATAGCAGATGTAGTTTTGTAGTTCAAATGTTTTTCAAGTTATATGTTATATGTTATTCAAGTTATATGTCTGCGATTATGGGCCTATTCCACCAACCAACTTTTACTGTCAGTAAAGGGAAATGTCAACACAAATTATTGAAAAAATTATTTAGAGATAGAATGAAGAGTCAATAGAGGCAGAGTAAACACTGTCAATGTCGCTAAAATTTGAGAACAACCGAACCCACATTTATTAAATATTTTTTAGAATATTTCACAAAATTAATACCGTATTTTCTCTAAAATACCCCCCCCCCTCTAAAATGCCCCCCTCTAGAAGTTGATCGAAAAAATAACCCCCGGGGGCTATTTTAGAGAAAATACGGTATCTTATTTTCTTAATGAAATAATTACCATAGGAAATATAATTTTTAATAAATTGTTGAAAAGATTCTTAAAAAAATAAAAATGAGTTAATTAGGTATTTTGGAGAGGGTGATAGATAAAATAAAATTAAATATATCAACCTGAATACTTTTTTAATTTTTAAAATTATTATTTATTCATTTTTTAACATTTTACAATATATTTTTACAATTTATAAAAATATTTTTATTTTTCTTTTAGTCCTAAATAACACAAAATCCATAATCAATACCAATAAAACTAGTCATACATATACCATTTGAACAACATTGATTATTACTTACCCTACATGGTTTTGAATTTGTAGTACAACATTTTGTTGTTCCATTAGCTGTCTTAACACAATTATTACCAGGACAACATTTATTTTTATTATGGTTACAACCTTCTTGTCCAGCTTCAAGACATTTTAAACAATTTATATAATGAATTAATAAAATTATTGAAAAAATAAATAATTTAATTTTTAATGAAGATGAAAACGTTAAATGTGATGAAAACGTTAAATATTCTGAGAAATCTAAAATTGATTTCTATTCGGTTCGTTTATTTTAATAAAATAACTAACAACTGTGATGAAAACGTTAAATATTCTGAGAAATCTAAAATTGATTTCTATTCGGTTCGTTTATTTTAATAAAATAACTAACAACTGTGATGAAAACGTTAAATATTCTGAGAAATCTAAAATTGATTTCTATTCGGTTCGTTTATTTTAATAAAATAACTCTAACAACTGTGATGAAAACGTTAAATATTCTGAGAAATCTAAAATTATTTATATTCGGTTGGTTTATTTTAATAAAATAACTCTAACAATTGTGATGAAAACGTTAAATATTCTGAGAAATCTAAAATTGATTTCTATTCGGTTCGTTTATTTTAATAAAATAACTCTAACAACTGTGATGAAAACGTTAAATATTATGAGAAATCTAAAATTGATTTCTATTCGGTTCGTTTATTTTAATAAAATAACTCTAACAACTGTGATGAAAACGTTAAACATTCTGAGAAATCTAAAATTGATTTCTATTCGGTTCGTTTATTATAATAAAATAACTCTAACAACTGTGATGAAAACGTTAAACATTCTGAGAAATCTAAAATTGATTTCTATTCGGTTGGTTTATTTTAATAAAATAACTCTAACAATTGTGATGAAAACGTTAAATATTCTGAGAAATCTAAAATTGATTTCTATTCGTTTCGTTTATTTTAATAAAATAACTCTAACAACTGTGATGAAAACGTTAAATATTCTGAGAAATCTAAAATTGATTTCTATTCGGTTCGTTTATTTTAATAAAATAACTCTAACAACTGTGATGAAAACGTTAAATATTCTGAGAAATCTAAAATTGATTTCTATTCGGTTCGTTTATTTTAATAAAATAACTCTAACAACTGTGATGAAAACGTTAAATATTCTGAGAAATCTAAAATTGATTTCTATTCGGTTCGTTTATTTTAATAAAATAACTCTAACAACTGTGATGAAAACGTTAAATATTCTGAGAAATCTAAAATTGATTTCTATTCGGTTCGTTTATTTTAATAAAATAACTCTAACAACTGTGATGAAAACGTTAAATATTCTGAGAAATCTAAAATTGATTTCTATTCGGTTCGTTTATTTTAATAAAATAACTCTAACAACTGTGATGAAAACGTTAAACATTCTGAGAAATCTAAAATTGATTTCTATTCGGTTGGTTTATTTAATAAAATAACTCTAACAATTGTGATGAAAACGTTAAATATTCTGAGAAATCTAAAATTGATTTCTATTCGGTTCGTTTATTTTAATAAAATAACTCTAACAACTGTGATGAAAACGTTAAATATTCTGAGAAATCTAAAATTGATTTCTATTCGGTTCGTTTATTTTAATAAAATAACTCTAACAACTGTGATGAAAACGTTAAACATTCTGAGAAATCTAAAATTGATTTCTATTCGGTTGGTTTATTTAATAAAATAACTCTAACAATTGTGATGAAAACGTTAAATATTCTGAGAAATCTAAAATTGATTTCTATTCGGTTCGTTTATTTTAATAAAATAACTCTAACAACTGTGATGAAAACGTTAAATATTCTGAGAAATCTAAAATTGATTTCTATTCGGTTCGTTTATTTTAATAAAATAACTCTAACAACTGTGATGAAAACGTTAAACATTCTGAGAAATCTAAAATTGATTTCTATTCGGTTGGTTTATTTAATAAAATAACTCTAACAATTGTGATGAAAACGTTAAATATTCTGAGAAATCTAAAATTGATTTCTATTCGGTTCGTTTATTTTAATAAAATAACTCTAACAACTGTGATGAAAACGTTAAATATTCTGAGAAATCTAAAATTGATTTCTATTCGGTTCGTTTATTTTAATAAAATAACTCTAACAACTGTGATGAAAACGTTAAATATTCTGAGAAATCTAAAATTGATTTCTATTCGGTTCGTTTATTTTAATAAAATAACTCTAACAACTGTGATGAAAACGTTAAATATTCTGAGAAATCTAAAATTGATTTCTATTCGGTTCGTTTATTTTAATAAAATAACTCTAACAACTGTGATGAAAACGTTAAACATTCTGAGAAATCTAAAATTGATTTCTATTCGGTTGGTTTATTTAATAAAATAACTCTAACAATTGTGATGAAAACGTTAAATATTCTGAGAAATCTAAAATTGATTTCTATTCGGTTCGTTTATTTTAATAAAATAACTCTAACAAATGTGATGAAAACGTTAAATATTCTGAGAAATCTAAAATTGATTTCTATTCAGTTGGTTTATTTTAATAAAATAACTCTAACAATTGTGATGAAAACGTTAAATATTCTGAGAAATCTAAAATTGATTTCTATTCGGTTCGTTTATTTTAATAAAATAACTCTAACAACTGTGATGAAAACGTTAAATATTCTGAGAAATTTAAATTGATTTCTATTCGGTTCGTTTATTTTAATAAAATAACTCTAACAACTGTGATGAAAACGTTAAATATTCTGAGAAATCTAAAATTGATTTCTATTCGGTTCGTTTATTTTAATAAAATAACTCTAACAACTGTGATGAAAACGTTAAATATTCTGAGAAATCTAAAATTGATTTCTATTCGGTTCGTTTATTTTAATAAAATAACTCTAACAACTGTGATGAAAACGTTAAATATTCTGAGAAATCTAAAATTGATTTCTATTCGGTTCGTTTATTTTAATAAAATAACTCTAACAACTGTGATGAAAACGTTAAATATTCTGAGAAATCTAAAATTGATTTCTATTCGGTTCGTTTATTTTAATAAAATAACTCTAACAACTGTGATGAAAACGTTAAATATTCTGAGAAATCTAAAATTGATTTCTATTCGGTTCGTTTATTTTAATAAAATAACTCTAACAACTGTGATGAAAACGTTAAATATTCTGAGAAATCTAAAATTGATTTCTATTCGGTTCGTTTATTTTAATAAAATAACTCTAACAACTGTGATGAAAACGTTAAATATTCTGAGAAATCTAAAATTGATTTCTATTCGGTTCGTTTATTTTAATAAAATAACTCTAACAACTGTGATGAAAACGTTAAATATTCTGAGAAAACTAAAATTGATTTCTATTCGGTTCGTTTATTTTAATAAAATAACTCTAACAACTGTGATGAAAACGTTAAATATTCTGAGAAATCTAAAATTGATTTCTATTCGGTTCGTTTATTTTAATAAAATAACTCTAACAACTGTGATGAAAACGTTAAACATTCTGAGAAATCTAAAATTGATTTCTATTCGGTTCGTTTATTTTAATAAAACAACTCTAACAACTGTGATGAAAACGTTAAATATTCTGAGAAATCTAAAATTGATTTCTATTCGGTTCGTTTATTTTAATAAAATAACTCTAACAACTGTGATGAAAACGTTAAATATTCTGAGAAATCTAAAATTGATTTCTATTCGGTTCGTTTATTTTAATAAAATAACTCTAACAACTGTGATGAAAACGTTAAACATTCTGAGAAATCTAAAATTGATTTCTATTCGGTTCGTTTATTTTAATAAAATAACTCTAACAACTGTGATGAAAACGTTAAATATTCTGAGAAATCTAAAATTGATTTCTATTCGGTTCGTTTATTTTAATAAAATAACTCTAACAACTGTGATGAAAACGTTAAATATTCTGAGAAATCTAAAATTGATTTCTATTCGGTTGGTTTATTTTAATAAAATAACTCTAACAACTGTGATGAAAACGTTAAATATTCTGAGAAATCTAAAATTGATTTCTATTCGGTTCGTTTATTTTAATAAAATAACTCTAACAACTGTGATGAAAACGTTAAATATTCTGAGAAATCTAAAATTGATTTCTATTCGGTTCGTTTATTTTAATAAAATAACTCTAACAACTGTGATGAAAACGCTAGTGCAAAAGGTTAATCGGCGGCTGGGAGCGAACCAGCATCAGGGCTGCACGCAATTGCGGATTGCGAGTTGCGGATTGCGTAAATTGCGGGGTTTTTTGCAATTGCGAGTTGCGGATTGCGTTTGCGGATTTTTAAAAGAGAATTGCGAGTTGCGTATTGCGTTTGCGGATTTTCATGATTTTCACGCAATTTTCACGCAATTTTTCGAAATTACCCTCACAACAAATGGAAAATTTTGGCTTCTTGTCCTTCCCAAATTCTCAAAATTTTCGCCTGCGGCGCAGAAAATGGAAGAAATCTGGCTTAAGGACCTCCAAAATTCACAAAATTTTCGCCTGCGGCGCTGAAAATGGAAGAAGTTCTTCGATCATGATGATTGGATATCTGGGGATTTGGAGTTTTTTGAGAGTAAGCATGGATTAAGGGGGATCTGGAGTGATATTGGGAGATTTCAATGTAGCAAGCAAGAGTTCTAAAGGTATATCGGTGATTTGATATCTAGGGATCTGGTGGGATTAAGGATAATTCGAAGAAATTTGGTGATCAAAGAGGGTATCATGAAATTAGTGGATATCATGAACTTGCTTTCACTTAATCCTCCAAATCCCCTAATATTCATCAATCCTTCCTTATTCCCACAAAACGTATATCCCTCCTTATTATAACGCATATCCTTCCTTATTAAGTACCCCTTATTTCAGAACCTCTTTTATCGCCCGTTACCAATCGCTTATATCCGACAAAACAATTTTAACTATAGTTTGAAGTGATTAAATTTTTTATCTCCATTTTTAAAAATTGCGGATTGCGAGTTGCGGAAATTGCGTAAATTGCGGGGTTTTTTGCAATTGCGAGTTGCGGATTGCGTTTGCGGATTTTTAAAAGAGAATTGCGAGTTGCGGATTGCGTTTGCGGATTTTTAAAAAGAAATTGCGAGTTGCGGATTGCGAGTTGCGGAATTTTTTTTTCAATTGCGTGCAGCCCTGACCAGCATCTTCAGTAGACCGGACTGATGTGTTAGCCATTACACAACGCCGCCTACTGCTCAGCCTTAGGAAATTAATAGCTATATGCTTTACATTGTTTTCTCGATCGTTGCTGGAGGTGGCTTATTTTAGCGGGCTATTTTTTCAATGCTTAAATTTTTGAAAACTAAAATTTTTAACCAAACATTGATTAAGAATTTTCTTAGTCTTCAGCATTAGGTATCCACCTTAAATCCTGATATCCACATTAATCCTCTAATCTCTCTCTTAATTCCTCATGTTCCTCTTATATCCACTCCAAACCGCCGATGTCCTTCTTAAAACCCTTTTAACGCTTATATGTATATAGGGACCAATAGGACCAATGGACCATACTTTGAGACACAATGGCAAAAACAATTATTTAATGGCGGAGGCTTATTTTAGAGAAAATACGGCATTAAATAATTACCTATGTATTTATTAAATTTGTTTGTTTAAAAAATTTGAAATAAGTAAAAAATTTAACAATGTGTTAATTCAATAAATATTTAAATAGTAATTCAGATTGTAAATAGCATTATAATTAATTTTCAGAATCAAAGTTTAATTTAAAAGATTATTTGTTGCCGTAGAAATGGAAAAGCGATGTAAAAAATTATTTTAAAATAAAAAATAAAATTTTACAAATATAATTTTTTTATTTAAGTAATACTTCTAGAAATGCCTCTCTTTCCCTAATTAAGATTAGGCCCAAATTCAAAATTATAAGACTAAGTTATTACCATAGACACTTTGTTTTTAAGCTATTTTCGAATTATATTGAGTGAAAAATTCTAAGATTATTATTTTAATAAAAAGAATCCTTAATAAAAAGAATCTACTCCATCCAGTCTGCCTAACTTATTTTTCATTAATATGTACAGAATGGTCAGAATTTTTTCTTTCGTCAATTTTGCTCAATTTGCCCTTTGTCATGTTTAGAGATATTAATAAAGAAGCTCACGGCATAGACTGTCAATTTGAAGAAGAAAGTCTGACCATTATGTACATATTAAGGAAAAATAAAAGGTAACAGACAGCGTGACCAACAAAGTACCTAACTCTTTAATATAAGTTATTGATAAATATTATATTTCTAGATTTTACAAAAAAGCTAAAAGAAATTGCTGACAGAATGTCTAATCAGAGTCAAAAACTTGAAGAACTTGAAGAAATAAAATCAGCAATTGAACATCGTTTGGAAATTAAAGAAGAAAATTGGCGTAAATTTATTAAATTTTACGCTGACAACAAAAATAATATTTTACCTATGATGGTGAAGGAAAAATGTAAGATGTTCAGGAAGAAAAAAGAAAAAATTTCAGCAATACAGTATTTTCTCTAATTGAGCAGCGTCTCTTGAAGGTCTCTTGAACGGCAGTCTCCAATAGAGCGGTACCCTAAGAGGGGATTGAAACAGTTTGTCACTTAATTAAAGTGACGGTGTCGATTGAACGGTATGTCGCTTAATTAAAGAAAATACGTTATTTTATTTTGTTGACGCATTTCTCATTTTATTTCCCTAGAAAAAATGAAGTGTGCTGAGTTCGAATATTTAGTTTGATTTTATTTATTTCGAATACCGAACCCAGTTCAAGCTGCTAGTTTAGTCATAAAATTTTAACTTATAATTTATAACCCGAATTCACCCTGTCGAATTTACTTCTTTTAAAAATCCGCGAACTCGACCAACTCTCATAAAAACTAATAATTTTGCTTGGAAACAAACGTCAATTTCGAAATAAAATGAGCTAATTTTTAACTTTAATCTTTGAAATTAATATTTTTATTTTATATTTTTGGTTTTAATGTTTGTTGAGGCTTTATTTTACTTAGCATTATAGTTTGATAAATTAATTTTATTTAATTTACATTTATCATTTTGAGGCAACTTTAAGACTTTGTAAAACTATACCAGTTTTATCAACACGATTTTTCTATTTCTTTATAAGTTTAATCGGGGGAGGGAGGAGGGGAGGGTTAAAAGTAAAAAATTGAATTTGTATAAAGTAGAGTACGTCCGAGTCGAGCGAGTTCGAGTTACTCGACTCGACCGCTCGGGTTTTTTGCGTAATTACTCGACTCGGAACTCGGGATCATAATACTCGTATTACTCGAGCTCGGAAACTTCCTACTCGACGGACTCGGTTAAAACCGAGTATTTTTATGCCCCTATCTGCGGCGTAGCAAGGAAGATTTTTGGCTTATGGATCTTCCAAATTTCTCAAAATTTTCGCCTGCGGCGCTGAAAGGAAGACAGTGTATATCGGAGGATTTGAATGGAGTTAGGTGGATTTTAGTGATATCTGGATATTTCAAGGGATCTAAGGATATAGCGACCTTCCAAAACTTGGGTGTTCCTACTTGGCCTTCAGAAATTCTCAAAATTTAAGCCAGCGGAGCGAAAAGAGAAGGATAGAACAACGACACACCTAATCAAATGATATCCCAATTAATCTCTCGAATTTCTCAGATTTTGCTCCTAATACACCCAAATATCACTATAATCTGCCCAAATCCCGCTTAATCCCTTGATATCCATCTCATTCCTCTTATCACTCAATATCCCCTTAATCTACACGAATTCCCGAAATAATATTATCCATTGATTTTCAACCCGGAGCCCGGAGTCAACATGGATCGTGTGCATATCATGGAATTTCTGCGGATTAAGAGGGATATAGACGTATTAACGAAAATAACTGGGATTTGGATGATGATCTAACGCATTACTGTCAACAAATGCCCAATACCCAGCACTGATAATGAGTAAAAGTATAGTTTTTGGTAACATTATTTTAGAATACTGTTTTATAAAAATTACTCGATTACTCGAACTCGAACTCGGCCTAAAAAGTTGAGCTCGAGCTCGAACTCGGGTTTTTCAAACTCGTATTACTCGAGCTCGGTTTTTCCCAATTACTCGGTACTCGACGTACTCTAGTATAAAGTAAGTGAAGGTTGCTGCAGGAACTGCAGCAATATCTACTGGTTAATAATCTGTTGTGTCTAAATTAAAAAAATAAAAACTTTAGAGAGATACATTCATTGAAGAATACTCTCTCTGATATAGCCTGGATCGAGACTGAGTTTCAAACAAAAATTACGTGACACTTTCAGTCTGGTCTTTCTACCTATTTACATATCTACATAATGTAGAATTAAAAAATTTCTTGGATATTCTTAGCAAAAATCTAAATATTTCAGCCAGTCTGTATCATCCTCCTCATCCATTTTTAAATTTTCATTATTTATTTCATTGTTTTCATTATCTTTGTGTTCATTTATTTCCAACATTCTATCAGTAATTTGCTCATTTTTTGATGAAGTTTCACATTGGTTTGGTCCACATTTTTTCGCTGAAAATTTTCGATTTATTTTTATAATTGTTCTTAAAATTTTTAATTATGAAAAGTAAAAGTTCATATAACTTAAATCCTCTAATAGGACCACATATTTTTCAATTTATAAACACTCTCGTAGGCTTGCTTATATTTCTGTTAAATTCCCGTTTTCGAAATATGGTTGCTCAGAATTAAATTTGGCCTTCAGGAAACAAAAAAGTTATATTAGGCTTATGCTTTAATCAGAGTGTGTTTCTATTATAATTTGTTTAAAACTTCTAATCTACTTTTGATCAAAAATTTCTTCTACTCAATCCTTTTTTTGTTTTTATTTTTTTTTCATTATTTTAATGAAACTTTTCCTTAAGAGTTTGAAAATCCAGAAATTATATCAATGTCTACATATAACGTGAATGAATTTAATGTTTCTATTAATTTTTCAATCACACTAAAAACCCAACTCATACCTTTATCATTTTGGACTGGCATAATATTTTTTCCTGTTAAATTTAAAGTTGCTTGCTTTATATGCCCTGCATCATACCATTTATCAAAATCATCCACAATATTTCTAAAAAAAGATTGGATTTCTTAAATTATAGTTAGAGTGTGAACAATAATTAGGCGATAAAAATTACACACCCCCCCCTCCCCTTAGGTTAGCGTTGTAAAAATTCCCTTTGATTATCAAAGGCTTTTCCCATTATTTTTCTTTTAATATACATACTATTTACTGACCCTAATAAATTCAAATTCTTGTCTTCACCGTGCACCATCAAATTATCAAACTCTTCCATTGCATATCTAAATAAGTTGTAAAAATTTCTGTCTTCTAATTTTTTAAACCCTAATCCTATCACCAAGCAATAATATATGCACAAAGGGATGCATAATTTTGATTTTATACATAATTATAATTTTTTGAATTTATTTAAAAAAATAAATGTATAATTTCGAATTTTAAAAAGCAGAAACGGAAAGGGGTGGGAGATTATATTTTAGGTTTACAGTTTTATCTTGTCTCTATTAATTATCAACAATAAATACCCATGATAATTATTTAAGCATATACGTATTTTAAAAACTTTTTTAAAATTTTTACTTATATTCAGTATTATCCTTTTTTAATTTGGATAATTCTTTAACAATATTATCTTCAGAATAGTCTATACTAACTGATTTCACAAAAATTTTGGCTAAATCATTATAGCCAGATTCAATTCTTTCTGTGCATTCTTTTTTATTTGTTTTAACTTTTAAATAATCAAGGATTTTACTCCCTGCATCACACATCCATTCAGTATAAAATTGTTGCCGAATTGCAGATAATTGTAAATTAGTTGATATTGGGGCACCTAAAATTTGGAGAAAATAGGGGTAATTCTTCGGTTTTCGCCCCCCCCCTCCTTTTTCGTTCCTCAAAGTATTAAAAAATGGTCAGTTAATCTTAAGTTATAGAACTCGTCGAGCTGTGTCGAATGACACCAAAATCAAAAAAATCCGACTTGATTTGACCCAGATACAGACCCCTGAAAATTGAAAAACCATAGGGGCGAAAAACCATAAGGACGAAAATGTGTACAAATGATAGCTCATTCAAAAGAGCTCGTCGAGCTGAGTCGAATGACACTAAAATCGACGTGATTGGACAAGATTTGACAAAGCTATGACATTAATTATACCTATCGAAGTCGGCAACTTATGTCATAACTTTGTACAATCTTGTCCAATCACGTCGATTTTGATGTCATTCGACTCAGCTCGACGAGCTCTTTCGAATGAGCTATCATTTATATAAGCTTTTTTTATTTCAAAAAATCACCCCTGTGGTTTTTCAATTTTCAGGGGTCTGTATTTCGGTCAAATCAAGTCGGATTCTGTTGATTTTGGTGTCATTCGACTCAGCTCGATTTGTTCTATAACTTAAGATTGACTGACCATTTTTTAATACTTTGAGGAAAGAAAAAGGAGGGGGGGGCGAAAACCGAAGAATTACCAAAATAGGTAATTGGAACAATTTTTTAATTAATTGAAAGATTTTATATTCTGAGAATTAAGTTTTAGGATCGTAACCGAGAATCGCAATCGGAAAGAAAGCCCAGATTCTACTTTACTCCTATGTATATGAAGGCTGCGTTTGAGCAAAAAAATTTGCTATGTGTTTCAAAGGTTCTTAGTTTTCATAGGACTCAAATTATTGATTAACTAGATGTTAAAGACACAATGAGGGGACTTCAGGAAGAAATGAATATTATCATTATTACTAAAAAATTTAAACTTTAAACATACCTGGGCCCATATCAAACCACTTTTTAAGAGTATCTATTGTCAAATTTACATTTATATGAACCGTATAAGGTTCAAGATTTAACAAATATTTTTGAATCATTGAGGTAAAAATGTAAAGGTGAGAAAATACACATAATGTATAATCAATTTGGTTAATCAGATAAATTCCACATGTGTTGGAAATTGCGTTTCTTAATGCTTGGGTAAGATGTTGCATTTTCTGAAAATTTATTTATTAATTAAATTATGTTAGGGATAAGAAGGCTTAAAGGTTTTAGTTTCAATAAACTAGTTTTAATGAAAATAGAACTTGATATCGAAACTGAAGTTTTTAAAATGCTTAGGCATAAAGCTATAGTTCACCTTACTAATTATTGCTCCTATAGTTATTATGTATCAGGGACTGTGTTGACTTAAAAATAATTCACAATTTTTTCAATCCCTATTTTATGGTATTGGCATATCCGGCAAAAAAAGATCGAGAAATCCCAACCTTCGAGAATGGGATGGTTCCCCGGTATGTATGAAAAATTTCATTAAGAGTAAGACAACAAATTAAATTACAAAACAAATGCTTACTTTATCCAGCACCATAAACGGGGGTAATTTTTTGATTGAAATGACTCCATTTTCCTTTATTCCCTCCTTATAAAAATTTATCGTTTTAATAAAATTTTTTAAATTAAATGGTTTATTTGTTTCAAATATCGCCATAATTTTTGCAATATTCTTTAAATATTCTGGAGCATAAAAATTTCTGTTCATATATATTGGTAAAATCATTCCTTTTTTTGATTCAATAATTTTAATAAAATAATCATATTTTTCTTGAAACTCGAAAATAGAAAATCTGATCGAGTATTCAATTTCTTTATCTATTTTGTTGTTCAATACAACAGAAATAAGTCTATAACTTTTGTCAATAAACCAATTGAGTTGATTAAAGCCGTATTTTTTGCCTATAAAATTCAGTATTAACTCTGATCCGGATTAACTCTAATCCGGATCTGAGTAACCCCTCCAATAAAATGCCGAATAGAATGCCTTTTGGGAGGATGATAGAGAACTAGTGTTAGGTATTGGCTTAGTATAAAAGCCTTCCTATTATTCAGTCGCGGGCTTAGTTATTGTCGCAGTGTTATTCTATTCTATTCTGTCTCCACATATTCGGCGTTTAGCCATATTCCTATTGTTCGCCCTTATTGTATAAATTGTTGTAGATAAAGCACAGTTGTTAGATACTGTCTTATCTTGTTGTTATTCTTGTTAGTACGTAGACATACAAGTCTCGTACATAACAGTGGCGCGGTCACAGCTATTTAATTCGAACCTATTCTTAATTATTGTTCAATAATGAAAAAATTATTCAATTATATTCGTGAATGGTGTAGCGAAACAGAAGTTCAAAAAGATTCGGAAATCAAAAATTATTCGGCAGAAATATTGTCAGTCTCTACAGAGCAGAAATTCGAATGGATTAAAAAGGAGGTTTTGTTAAATGGGCAAAAAGTTGAATTCATTCTTGATTCTGGGGCACAAATTAGTTGCATTAATGAGGAGACTTGGAAAAAAGTCGGTAGTCCATTCTTGACAAAGGTAAACTTCAATGGTAAAAGTTATACAGGTGATGAATTCAGAATTCTTGGAAGATTCTTTTGCTCTATTATCCTGAACGGACTTGAGGAAATATTATTAGTATATGTAACGAAAGAGAAAATGAATTTATTTGGATTACCTTGGATAATCACATTCGAGAAAAAATTCGGTTATCCAATAGTGACAACTCTATTCGACAAGCATTCAAATAATTCAATAAATTCCATTCCAAACGAGATAATTCCGACCATCAGTGAAAATAAAGAGTTGTATATAATTCAAAAGGACATTCAAGAAGAGATTCAAGCAGAACTAAAAGAAAAATTCAGTCAAGTATTCGAAGATGGCTTGGGGCATTGCAGTAAAACAAAAGCTCATCTTCACTTAAAACCAGGAGCTAAACCAATATTCGTTAGAGCAAGACCAGTGCCAATTGGAGTTAAAGATTCGGTCGAAGAAGAAATTAATCGACTATTAAAAATGGGTGCTATTAGACCCATCGAATTCGCCGATTGGGCAGCTCCGATTCTGGCAGTAAAAAAGGCAAATGGAAAAATTCGAGTTTGTATTGATTATTCGACCGGATTAAATGAAGCCTTAGAGCTTAATAAATACCCATTGCCAACTCCACAAGAAATCTGGACTGAAATGCATGGAAATAAAATATTCTCGCAATTAGACTTGCGTGACGCATATTTACAAGTCGAATTAGATTCAAATTCAAAGAAATTAGCAAATATTAATACCCATAAGGGGTTATTCGAAGTACAACGATTGCCATTCGGAGTTAAGTCAGCACCAGCAATATTCCAGAAAATAATGGATGAATTAATTAGTGGATTAAAAGGAGTATTCGCTTATCTAGACGATTTGATTATTGCCTCAGAAAATGAAACCGAACATAAAAAAATTCTTATTCAATTATTCGGAAGAATCCAGAAATATGGATTAAAAATTCAACTGGAAAAATGTAATTTCTTTAAGCCGGAATTAAAATTCTTAGGTCATATAGTCTCCGCAGAAGGAATTAAGCCAGACCCAAAGAAAAAGGCTATTATTCAGGAATTACCAAGACCTCAAAATATTAAAGAATTAAAGTCAGTTATGGGCACGATAAATTATTATTCAAAATTCGTAGATCAGATGCACCAATTCAGAGGCCCATTAGACAAATTACTTAGAAAGAATTCAATTTGGAAATGGGAGGAAGAACAAGAAAAAGCATTCGAACAAATTAAATCGATTCTGAGTTCAGATCTCTTATTAACGCATTTTGATCCGCAATTCGAAATTATTGTTACAGCGGATGATTCCAATTATGGAGTCGGAGCAGTAATCTCACACAAATATTCGGACGGAAGCGAGAAGGCAATCGAATATGCCAGTAAATCATTAAGCAATTCGGAGAAAAATTATGGACAAATTGAAAAGGAAGCCCTAGCATTAGTATTCGCCGTTCAAAAATTCCATAAAATGTTATTCGGTCGGAAATTCAAATTAAGAACCGACCATAAACATTACTGGCAATATTCGGAAATAAAAAAGGAATTAAAATTCAAACAGCCTCACGGTTACAAAGATGGGCATTAATTCTGACAAATTATGATTTTCAAATAGAATTCGTTTCTACAGAAAAAATGGGCATGGCAGATAGCCTGTCAAGATTAATTAGCAAAAATTCAGAAAATGAAGATAAGATTATTGCTTTAATCACAGATTCTAACGCATTCGACAGTGGTCCACCCGATGAATTAAATGAAGTTGAGAATTCAGTCAATTACGTATTAAATATTCTATTCGAAGAGTTACCAATTGATAGTAACCAAGTAAAAGTCGAAACGGACAATGATATTAAATTAAAAATAGTCATAGATTATATTCGAAATAATAGTTGGCCAAGAAAAATTGAAGATTCTGAATTAAAATTTTGGTCAACAAGAAGACAAAACCTTCAAATAATAAATGGTTGTATTCTATTCGCAGATAAAGTCGTTATTCCTGCTAAACTTCAGAGAAAGATTCTTGAGTCATTACATTCAACTCATTCAGGAGTTGTTAGGATGAAAAATTTGGCCAGAGAATATATTTATTGGCCTGGTATTAGTAACGATATTGAGCAGATCGCTGCAAATTGTGATTCATGCCAAAAGGCATCAAAAATGCCAATTAAAACAGATTTAAGTCCATGGCCAGCACCAAATAAAGCTTGGGAAAGAATTCATATTGATTTTGCTGGTCCTTGTAAGGATGGAAAATTATATATGATCATAGTCGATGCTTATTCTAAATGGCCAGAAATATTCGGAAATACAACTACGACAGCGAAAGATTCAATAAAAAACCTCGAATGGTTATTCTCGCATTACGGAATTCCTAAAGTAATTGTATCCGATAACGGAAGCCCATTCCAATCATTCGAATTCAAAAATTATTGTATTAGCAAAGGGATTCACCAAATATTCAGCCCACCATATCATCCTCAGTCTAATGGCCAAGCTGAGAGATTCGTAGATCATTTTAAGAGAATGATGAATAAAAATTGGGGAAAGAGTAATTGGCTACAAGAAGTATTACTGAATTATAGAGCCACCCCACATTATTCATTAGGCGGAAAATCACCAGCAGAAGTATTCTTAAATAGGAAATTACGAATTCAATTATCATTAGTCAAACCAGAAAAACCAATAAATTCAATTAACATTCAAAGAGAAGAGATTCGAAATAAAATGAAAACCTGGTTTGATAAGCATCACGGAACCAAATTAAACGTATTCGAAGTGGGAGATAATATTCTATTCGGAAACTACAACAAAAATAAAAAAATTGAATGGCTGCCTGGAAAGATAATTAGTAAAAATGGTGTCGTATTCAAGATTCGCTCGGATAAATTAAGAGCTATTATTCACCGACACGCAAACCAATTAAGAAAAATAAGAAATTTTGAAAATCAACAAGTAGTAAATTTTTGGTGGAGAACTCCACAACATATTCGGAATAAAAATATTCAAAATATTCCAATTCAAAATAAAAAGAGTACAATTCAAAATAAACCTGATGATGAAATTCGGTCTGAAAGACCTAAAAGAACAATTCGGCCATCTAAAAGATTAGTAGTAGAGCATACTACACAGAAGAGATACAGAGAAGAGCCAATTCAATACCTTTTTGAAGAAGATGAGCGGTATTAGCATTGATGATTGAAGTTGAGATAATATTTTTTGTGATAATATTTTGTTTTTGTGTATATTTTTTGTATTGCCCCATTTTGTAATTATTGTATTTTGCCCCTTTGTATGTATTTGTTTGTTTGGAGACATATTCGGAGTATTATTTGATTCAAGAGTAAGTTATTCTCATTAAAAGAGGGAGGTGTTAGGTATTGGCTTAGTATAAAAGCCTTCCTATTATTCAGTCGCGGGCTTAGTTATTGTCGCAGTGTTATTCTATTCTATTCTGTCTCCACATATTCGG
Organism: Meloidogyne arenaria; assembly: GCA_036172955.1. NCBI lineage: Eukaryota > Metazoa > Nematoda > Chromadorea > Rhabditida > Meloidogynidae > Meloidogyne > Meloidogyne arenaria. The sequence goes on from JARQAB010000043.1 coordinate 638,794, forward strand.
CGTTTAGCCATATATTCTGTCTCCACATATTCGGCGTTTAGCCTTCCTATTATTCAGTCGCGGGCTTAGTTATTGTCGCAGTGTTATTCTATTCTATTCTGTCTCCACATATTCGGCGTTTAGCCATATAAGTAGTAGAGCATACTACACAGAAGAGATACAGAGAAGAGCCAATTCAATACCTTTTTGAAGAAGATGAGCGGTATTAGCATTGATGATTGAAGTTGAGATAATATTTTTTGTGATAATATTATGTTTTTGTGTATATTTTTTGTATTGCCCCATTTTGTAATTATTGTATTTTGCCCCTTTGTATGTATTTGTTTGTTTGGAGACATATTCGGAGTATTATTTGATTCAAGAGTAAGTTATTCTCATTAAAAGAGGGAGGTGTTAGGTATTGGCTTAGTATAAAAGCCTTCCTATTATTCAGTCGCGGGCTTAGTTATTGTCCCAGTGTTATTCTATTCTATTCTGTCTCCACATATTCGGCGTTTAGCCATATTCCTATTGTTCGCCCTTATTGTATAAATTGTTGTAGATAAAGCACAGTTGTTAGATACTGTCTTATCTTGTTGTTATTCTTGTTAGTACGTAGACATACAAGTCTCGTACATAACAACTAGTATGTCCCGTTCAATCACCTGCCCCTTTGGTATGTGATTGAAAACTTGAATGACCCTACTCCAATAGAATTCGTCCCTCTAATAGAACGACTTGAGAAATAAAATGCCAGGGCATTCAATTAGAGGTAATACGGCAGATATTTATTTAAATTAGAGTTTTTGATTTAATGTTTACCCTGAACATTAGCATTATCAACTTGAGAAGTTTTTGCTTTTTTTGTTTTTGATTTCGGAGCCTCAATACTATTTAAAATAATAAAGAAAATAAAAAATAAAAGAGAAAAATAGTAGAGGTGCATTTAAATTCTGCTTAAAAATAATTTATAATATTTAAATGATAATATTTTCTTTGATAATACCAGAATTTATTACAATATTGACAACAAAAAGGAATAAAACAGAAAAGCAAAAAAATGAATAATTATCTTGGATAATTATTAACCATTCAAACACTAGCTTGAGGGGGAGACCCCCTTTTCCGTTGATTTTGTGGTTTTGAGATCTCAATGAAGAAAGCCTTTACAGACTTCGTTCTTTATGCTTTTCTACTTAATATTGATAAACGTTCACAGGAATTTTCACAGAATTTTTTAAAATTTGATCGAAATTACAATTGAATATAAACTGGAAGGATCCCAAATTGAAGGATCAACTTTAACTTTGTAACTTTTAATCTAATCTCGCATTTAAAAGTTGATAAAAAATCTCCCATTTAGGTAAAAGTTACAACTCGATAGGTGAAAGAAATTATTTTCACACTTATTTACTTGTATCTTTTTAACGGGAGATCAGACTTGATCCATCTAGTCGGAAAGAAGATAGATCATATCATGGGCTTTCGATTATATAAAATTAAAAACAAATATAAATTGAAACTTTGGCATAAACATAGAATAATAGACAATTTAATTTGAATATTTAAATAATTTTGTTAAATATTTTGCTCATGAATAAAAAAATGCCCAGGCACTTTAATTAATAAATAAAAATAATTGTGCTATGATAGCTATTTATTTATTAAGAGTTAGAGAGAGGAATTGACATTAGACTACATTTTTTGTGTTTTAATAATGAATGAGTGGAGGCAAGACTCTCAAAATCAAATGATGTTAAAGGGTTATGACAAAGTGCAAATAAATATTTTTGTCTTTTTATAAATGCCGAATAATAAGTAACAAAAAGATTAAAGAAAGTGCAAAAACAAAAATAATAATTATGTAATAAAAATTATCTCTCCTATTAACAAGAGTCGGTTTCGAGTTAGGTCGACGCTCGGACGTTTCAATGGCATGTTTTCTTCTGTTTAATAGGACAGTAGTCTTCCTTATTGCTTAATTGTTGCATAAACGAACAGATTTTTAGGGCCTGTTACTTGGGTAGTTTACACCCCATAAGCCCAGCCCCAATTTTCTCGCAGTTCCTTTTTTTAAAAAATAACATTTGAATCAACATTATCTTTTTAGTTATTTCAGCCAATTACACTGTAAATTTGATGATAAAATTTTTTAACTCTTGCTACATGTCCAAAAAATATTATTTCCAAAAAATTTTCTAGGAATAAGCTAACTTATTGCAAGTAGCAGTAGTAACAAGACAGAAAAAATGCAAGAAAATTGAAAAACTTACGAAAAAAGTCCTGAACATCTCTATGATTTATAATTTGAATTTTCACAAATTTTAATTTTTATTTAAAATTTTTATCTTCCTTTATTTATTAAAAAATAAAATCGAGTACATAGACAATTTCCTAATTATTTGTTAAAAATCTGTCTTATATTTATTAAACAATAACAAATATTTTTCCAGACAATATTTTTCTTTGTTTTTCGTTGAAAATAAAAAAATTGTGAAATTTATATTTTGACCAGACTTTTATATAAATAATTTAAAAATTAAATAAGTACTTTAATTTTTCGTTAATCGACCTTTAAATAAGTTAAAATAATAATTTTTATTATAGGATTCCGATTTTCGGGATTAATTTTTTTGAAAAAAATTTTAAAAATAAAAATAATATTTTTGCCAGGGTTTTAAGCGACAAAGGTATGGGATTCCGGGATAAAAGTATGGGATTCCGGGATAAAAGTATGGGATTCCGGGATAAAAGTATGGGATTCCGGGATAAAAGTTTGGGATTCCGGGATAAAAGTATGGGATTCCGGGATAAAAGTATGGGATTCCGGGATAAAAGTATGGGATTCCGGGATAAAAGTATGGGATTCCGGGATAAAAGTATGGGATTCCGGGATAAAAGTATGGGATTCCGGGATAAAAGTATGGGATTCCGGGATAAAAGTATGGGATTCCGGGATAAAAGTATGGGATTCCGGGATAAAAGTATGGGATTCCGGGATAAAAGTATGGGATTCCGGGATAAAAGTATGGGATTCCGGGATAAAAGTATGGGATTCCGGGATAAAAGTATGGGATTCCGGGATAAAAGTATGGGATTCCGGGATAAAAGTATGGGATTCCGGGATAAAAGTATGGGATTCCGGGATAAAAGTATGGGATTCCGGGATAAAAGTATGGGATTCCGGGATAAAAGTATGGGATTCCGGGATAAAAGTATGGGATTCCGGGATAAAAGTATGGGATTCCGGGATAAAAGTATGGGATTCCGGGATAAAAGTATGGGATTCCGGGATAAAAGTATGGGATTCCGGGATAAAAGTATGGGATTCCGGGATAAAAGTATGGGATTCCGGGATAAAAGTATGGGATTCCGGGATAAAAGTATGGGATTCCGGGATAAAAGTATGGGATTCCGGGATAAAAGTATGGGATTCCGGGATAAAAGTATGGGATTCCGGGATAAAAGTATGGGATTCCGGGATAAAAGTATGGGATTCCGGGATAAAAGTATGGGATTCCGGGATAAAAGTATGGGATTCCGGGATAAAAGTATGGGATTCCGGGATAAAAGTATGGGATTCCGGGATAAAAGTATGGGATTCCGGGATAAAAGTATGGGATTCCGGGATAAAAGTATGGGATTCCGGGATAAAAGTATGGGATTCCGGGATAAAAGTATGGGATTCCGGGATAAAAGTATGGGATTCCGGGATAAAAGTATGGGATTCCGGGATAAAAGTATGGGATTCCGGGATAAAAGTATGGGATTCCGGGATAAAAGTATGGGATTCCGGGATAAAAGTATGGGATTCCGGGATAAAAGTATGGGATTCCGGGATAAAAGTATGGGATTCCGGGATAAAAGTATGGGATTCCGGGATAAAAGTATGGGATTCCGGGATAAAAGTATGGGATTCCGGGATAAAAGTATGGGATTCCGGGATAAAAGTATGGGATTCCGGGATAAAAGTATGGGATTCCGGGATAAAAGTATGGGATTCCGGGATAAAAGTATGGGATTCCGGGATAAAAGTATGGGATTCCGGGATAAAAGTATGGGATTCCGGGATAAAAGTATGGGATTCCGGGATAAAAGTATGGGATTCCGGGATAAAAGTATGGGATTCCGGGATAAAAGTATGGGATTCCGGGATAAAAGTATGGGATTCCGGGATAAAAGTATGGGATTCCGGGATAAAAGTTTGGGATTCCGGGATAAAAGTATGGGATTCCGAGATAAAAGTATGGGATTCCGGGATAAAAGTATGGGATTCCGGGATAAAAGTATGGGATTCCGGGATAAAAGTATGGGATTCCGGGATAAAAGTATGGGATTCCGGGATAAAAGTATGGGATTCCGGGATAAAAGTATGGGATTCCGGGATAAAAGTATGGGATTCCGGGATAAAAGTATGGGATTCCGGGATAAAAGTATGGGATTCCGGGATAAAAGTATGGGATTCCGGGATAAAAGTATGGGATTCCGGGATAAAAGTATGGGATTCCGGGATAAAAGTATGGGATTCCGGGATAAAAGTATGGGATTCCGGGATAAAAGTATGGGATTCCGGGATAAAAGTATGGGATTCCGGGATAAAAGTATGGGATTCCGGGATAAAAGTATGGGATTCCGGGATAAAAGTATGGGATTCCGGGATAAAAGTATGGGATTCCGGGATAAAAGTATGGGATTCCGGGATAAAAGTATGGGATTCCGGGATAAAAGTATGGGATTCCGGGATAAAAGTATGGGATTCCGGGATAAAAGTATGGGATTCCGGGATAAAAGTATGGGATTCCGGGATAAAAGTATGGGATTCCGGGATAAAAGTATGGGATTCCGGGATAAAAGTATGGGATTCCGGGATAAAAGTATGGGATTCCGGGATAAAAGTATGGGATTCCGGGATAAAAGTATGGGATTCCGGGATAAAAGTATGGGATTCCGGGATAAAAGTATGGGATTCCGGGATAAAAGTATGGGATTCCGGGATAAAAGTATGGGATTCCGGGATAAAAGTATGGGATTCCGGGATAAAAGTATGGGATTCCGGGATAAAAGTATGGGATTCCGGGATAAAAGTATGGGATTCCGGGATAAAAGTATGGGATTCCGGGATAAAAGTATGGGATTCCGGGATAAAAGTATGGGATTCCGGGATAAAAGTATGGGATTCCGGGATAAAAGTATGGGATTCCGGGATAAAAGTATGGGATTCCGGGATTTGATCCTTTGAACTCAATCACATTATTAAGGTAGATTTTATAAAAGCTCTTCTTCATCTAAAATAAAACAGATAATAAGATTTTGCCTATCTTTATTGCTAAAATCCTAGGAACTTAAAGAAAATAATATTTTTATTGTCATTATTTATCATTAAAATATTTTGTATTAACTTTTAGTTTAGTAATTTTATTTTAATCCGACATAAATTGTTTACAAATTGTAAAAATTAAAAAATAAGTTTTCAAATCTACAGCAAATTCTAATTTTAATGAAAATAATTATTTTAATAATTTATTTAAAGTTTATGGTAATTTTCACCTTCGTTCCCCCCCCCCTCCTTTTTCCTTCCTCAATGTATTACAAAATGGTCAGTCTCAACAACAATTGTAGAACCCATCGAGCTGTGTCGAATGACACCAAAATCAACAAAATCCGACTTGATTGGACCGAGATACAGACCCCTGAAATTGAACAACCATAGGGGCGAAAAACCATAGGTAGCACAATTCATACAAATGATAGCTCATTCGAAAGAGCTCTTCGAGCTGAGTCGGATGACACTAAAATCAATGTGATTGGACAAGAGTTGAAAAAGTTATGACATAAGTCGCCGACTCCGTTAGGTCTATTGCATGTCATAACTTTGTCAAACCATGTCTAATCGTGTTGATTTTGGTGTCGTTCGACATAGCTCGAAGAGCTGAGTCGAATGAGCTATCATTTGGGTAAAATTTTTTTATTCCAAAAAATCGCCCCTATGGTTGTTCAATTTCAGGGGTCTGTATCTCGGTCCAATCAAATCAGATTTTGTTGATTTTGGTGTCATTCGACACAGCTCGATGGGTTCTACAATTGTTGTTGAGACTGACCATTTTGTAATACATTGAGGAAGGAAAAAGGAGGGGGGAACGAAGGTGAAAATTACCAAGTTTATTAATTTAATATATGGAACTAATAAATTAAATTATAATGATATAAAAAATGAAGATAATACAAATAAAAAAACGATTTTGTATGGAAGCTCTTCTTCATCTAAAGGAAAACAAATAATAGATGAAGATAAGGAAATATTGTTGGAGACGAATTATAATGAGGAAGTTAATGGTAAATATTTTTCTAATTTATTTAAAAAATTTAATTTTTAAATAAATTTATAAGAACATTCGAATTCATTGCCTTCAGAACAAAAAGAAACGGAAGGTGTTAATGAAGGTTATATGATTAATTTGTAATTTTTAACTTAGTTTAAAGCTTATACTATTAATTACATGTAATTAATAGGTCATGTGTCGAAATACAATACAAATTTCTATAAAAGATTTAAAACCTTTCTAGGCGGGGGTTTAGCTTCTAGGTATTGAATGAGAAAATTAAAGAAGCGCTTTAGGTAGGCTACTAGCAATAACTGACCAAGGGACGCAGGATCGAGGTGTGACCAAAGGTCACACCTCTTTTACTATTACAAAATATTTATTATACTATGTATAATTAAAAATTCAGAACTAAAAATCGAAGAAATTATATTAAAACTAATTATTGTCAAAAATCAAATAGAAATTTCTGATGATCCTAAAAAACAGAAAACGCATTCGAGAAATTTTAGTCGTTTAAGAAGACAAATTAAATATATTGGGACTATCGAAAAACATTTATTTAAAAAAGAGGAAATGAAAAGATTAGCAAAATTAATTAAGAAATTAAATAAAAATGAAAAGGGCAAATTAATTTTGAAAAAATTTTATTTAGAGGAAAAAGAGGAGATAGAAAAAATGTGTAAGGATTTTAAAAAAGGACTGTCAGCAGCTGAACTTGTAAACTATTAATTATATTAGAAAAGATATCAGATAAAACGATTATTTAATTGGGCAGAGTTAAAATAAGTTAGGATACAAAGTTTAGGATAAATAGAAGAGAATTGAGATTAGATTCAGACTGGAAGTATCGTACTATGTATCTCGATCAACATAACCGAGACATTTTTCGAAATCTCGGTTCGATCCGATCTCTAGTGGAGGGGCATCACGTTTAGAAAATTTTTTAATATGCTAATTAACTGTAACATCTATCAGGGATCCTGCCGTCCCGATTCCCGAAAATCAGAAATCCTGATTTTTTTGTGCGGGATCCCGATTTGCCGAAATCGGAAATTTTGATTTTTTGTTGGCAGGACTCCTGCCATTTAAGTAGAATAAATCAAAGAATTTGTTAATAAAAAACTTAAAAAACTTTAAAAAGTTAATAAACTTTACACAAAAAAATTAACAAATCCGCGATTGAAATTTTAACAATAAATTTATATTTAGCAAAAACACATTGAAGAATATGGTGATTATATGCCTGTTAAATATTTCTTGGATTTACTTCAATTTTGTGCCACAATTAAGAGAAATTATAACGAATATAAACAAGTATTAGATAAATATTGTAAAAATGATATATTACCCAAGGCTAGGGAAATATTAAATTATGCTGGGACCGAATATAAATTTGGAAAGTTTAAAATAAAAATAGATAAAAATAGACAAGAAGGACCTTTTATTAAATTAATTAACAAAATATTTCCATTTCTTAATAAAAAAGAAAAATTAGATAAGATAGAGGAATGGTTAGAAGAAGAGGACTTTATTGAGGAAAAAGTAAAGTTTTATCCTTTGAATGAAAAACTTGATACAATTATTGAGGAGGAGAAAGATGATGAAATTGAAGAATTAACTGAATAAAAAATAATTTTTAATTTAATATTTATACATAAAATTACAGCGTGACCAGAAAGTAATTGCACAGTTACCCTTTGCGTGTCACCCTACTGTTGCTGGTAGTAACAGGGTTTCTTTATCAAATTCAACTCAATCGGACCAAACAATTTGGACGAATTGACAGTATACTGCTAAGGAATGCGGTTAAGTACTCATTCAAACCAACCGGCCGTAGGTCCTGAACCCAGAACTCGACCTGCTCCGTAGATGAATTCGCACCCACTCAACTGTGAAATATAAAAACGTTCTCTTTTTTGTCCAACCCTGTTATTTTTTAAATATATCTTTCTTAAAATCTGTCATTCTAATAAAGCGGGTGATTTTAAATATTATATTTTTTGAAGTTTGTTGACTATTTTTCCTTTATTATTTCCTAAAAAACCTAACCGCTCTCGGACCCCCCCCCTCTCCCGACAAGCTCATACCTTTCAACCGGAAATTGAAACGGTCCCTGTCTACTTATTACTTACCGGCGTTTAAAAATAAAAATAATATTACCATGGAGAGTTTAAGTGAATTCACTCAATAAATTATACATTTTGTATTTTAATATTGAAATAGCGCAGTCAATATTCTCAAAATCAATTTTATTAATGACAAAGTGCAAGATTTTTTACTTATAGCTTCTCAATAAAAAACTATAAACAACTAGTTTAGCTTTATTAATTAAATATTCAAAATCTAATTTTTATTTTCATTTAAAATTTTATTTTTTAAAATCTAAAATTCTGCTCTATCTTTATTAGAAAATAATACAGTGAGGTGCAAAAGTTTATGCAGCGACTTTAAAACATCATAAAACCTTTTAGGATCGATCGATGTAGACATTCTTGGTCTTAAAAATAGCTTAAACTTTAACTCAGTTGACATCTTTCGGCACTTTCTTCAACTTCTAATTTTCTACCCCTTTTAGTCTGGACAGACTATTTGCTGGATCTTTGGAAAAATTTTCTAGAATCTTGCTGATTTTATATATGATTCTCTGTAAAATTCTGTACAAAATGTAAAAAACTGCGGTTGAAATGCTTCGGCCCGAACCAAGATATGATTTTTTGAAAATTGAAAAAAAAGCTGAAAACACCAAAAACTCGAAAAATAGCTGTTTTTTTCGATATTCAAAAAATCATATCTCGGTTCGGGCCGAAGCATTTTGAATGCGGTTTTTTGCATTTTGTACAGAAATTTACGACGAATCATATATAAAATCAGCAATATTCTAGACATTGATCGATCATGAAAGGCTTTATGATGTTTTAAGCCGCGGCATAAACTTTTGCACCTCACTGTATTATGTTAACAATTTCATAATTTTTAAATTAAATCTGTTGTAAATGTAAACAACAACAAATATTTTTCCAGACAATATTTTCTTTATTTTTCTAAGTAAGACAAAATTGCGTAATTCTTATTATGAAGGGACATGTATGTATATATTTCTTTATAAATAATTTATTATATTCAGATTTCTTTAATTGACCTTTTGTTTATCTTTTTTAATAGCTAAATTTTTTAAAATTTTAATATTATAATTCTATCAAATACTATATATATTATAGAAGCAAATTTAAAGTGGGTTATGAAACGGAGTGTATAACAGACTTGGTAAATGATAATTGACAATAATTTTAGTAAATGTGCATCCGGTATTCACTGCGGATATCCACAGGCATTTTGAAATTATCTGTAGCCATATCCATATTCAGAACCAAGTCTGGCGTATAATATCTGTATCAGTTAATGGACGGGATATCATACGCGATTTTACGTGATCCTGTTTTACGTGATCCTGATTTACTTTCACTGTCGATAGAAAAATTCCAACAAAAATTAATGAAAAATTAGTTAAAATGTTTTTGTTACAACTTTTGGTTATATTTTAATAAAAATTCATTGTTTTATCATTTCTAATAATTAACAAATAATTTTTATTTTATTAAATACATGGTGCGGCAAATTATGGGCACTTTTTATTTTTGTCATAACCTTCAAAATTTATGAAAATCAGTAACTACTTTTTATTTTATTCCCAACACCTTAAGAACCTTGTTCATATTAAAATTGCTTTTGGATTTTAGAATATAGGCTGATTATCAAATTTTTGCAAAATTTTTTTGAAGAGTTGGTACGGATTCATCGTTAAGATTTTGATATAGAAAATAATATTTATTCATTTGAATCAGCTATTTATTTAAAATGTTGGGAATAAAATAAAAACAGAATTACCGATTTCAATCACTGAAAAGAAATAGTGCCCTTAATTCACCGCACACCGTGCAAATTTAGAAAAAAATTTAATTTTAATGAAAATAATTATTTTATTAACTTGTTTAAGTATACTAATTAATTTATTATACGGAACTAGTAAATTAAATAAGAATGAAAATAATAAAAATAAAAAAAAGATTTTATTTGGAAGCTCTTCTTCATCTAAAGGAAAACAGAAAATTGATGAAGATCACGAAATAATGTCAGAGTCGAATTATAATGAGGAATATAACGGTAAAATTGATAAAAAAAATTCTTGAATTTTAAATAGGTTTACAAGAATATTCTAATTCACTGCTTTCAAAACAAAAAGAAAGGGAAGAGTTAATAAAGTTTATTTAAGAAACGAGATCTCAAACAAAAATATCTTAGTTATCAAGAATCTATCGATCTAGATTCTTATAAGACACTCATATTCCGGTCTCTAGTTTATATTGTAAATATTTCTTAGATTCAGATATACGAATATTAACCTCACAGATATATCCGAATACGGATAACAAACTCCGTATTGTTTAATTTAAATATTTTTTGCACAAAAACTCGAATATTTATAGATTTCATTTAAAAAATAAATGAGAATCAGAACAAAAATACCTATTTTTGTTTATTAAAATTTTCTCAGTTTTATTTCGATTTTAAAGGAAATGAAACTAATAATGAAAATGAAAAAGAAATACCTAAAGCAATACAAAGCAAATTTATATACGACTCACTGCATCAAGAATGGCCAAGATATAAATTTGATAAAGGTAAAATGCTAGATTTTTCTGAAAATATGAGACTTTTCTGCTGCCTTATAGTATGATAGATTCGAACTAAAACTTATTGTAACAAATAAGTTTGATTTTTTTCCAGTTATTTTTCGATTAAATATCAAAAATCGAAAGAATGTTGCTTCTCATGTTTGGATCAGGGGAGTTTCAGATACAATTTTGGTTTAAACATAATACTTCCATAAAAAGACATAAATTTTTCAGAGAAAGGCTTACATCACAGGCGCAAAGAACAGTTAAAAAAGAAAGCTGATAAACAATCACAAAGTAATAAACAATCAAATGTTGTTCTTTTATTTGAAGAATTTGAGTATCTTTTGGATGCCGATGAGAAAATAAAAGATGAAGTATCTTTTCTAATATACCAAAATGCTTTACAGAGTCTTGTACGTAAAGTATCTGAATTCGGTGAAGTCTATTTGAAAAATGTCAAATTGACTAAAGATATTGCACAGGAATTGAATTATTATGATAACTGCATTAAAAATTGTCCGAGAGAGACAAAGAAAATTGAAAATGGAAAGGAATTAGCAGAATCAGGTAGACTGCATGAATTATCTATACGAGGCTTAATATGTGTACCATGTTCTAGACTGACGGCAGTTAGTGAAGTTTATCTTATTTTGTCGCATTAATAAGCTTTTAACGGAAACAGGCCAATGTACCGTGAGGCAAAAGCTTTGTTCAAAATTGTCGAATCCAACCATACCAGTGCTCAATGTTTCAATAATTTTGAACGAAGTTAATTAGGTTTTAGGTTAGATAATTACGTTTTAGTGTGTATAGAATTCAAATTAATAATAGAATACTAATAGTTTTAGAGTTCTAGTTAATATACCAAAATTCAAAGCATGTTACATGTCTAATCAATCCAAAGAATACTATGAAAACATGATAAATTCAATTATAATGTGCAAGCTATTTATAATTGATTTACGTTCAAAAGGCTCAGAAGGGTCGTTGATCGACATATACTCTTTTATGGAAAAGGGGCCTTCGTCTCGGAGGCTTATTAAAGAATGGTTTCGAACAAATAAACAAGAGCTCCTTTTGACTATTTCCGCCTTGGGGGCATTAAAGTCAATTTTTGTTTTATCAAAATTCCAAAGCGAAGAAATGGATAAAATTATAATAGAGCAGATCTACACTGATCATCTTTCCAATAAAAAATCGAATAAACAATATAAAAATGTTGTTGTGGAAGGTTGTGGTCCGATTGGCCTATATGCTACTATCATGCTTTTTATTGGTAAATAAATGAAAGCATTTTACCTACTTTATTATTTTCTCAATAATTTTTAGAAGGTATGAATGTAACTCTAATAGATGAGAGTTCTGCCGAGTACACTCGCAATCATTATATATTTGTTGATCGAAAATGGATATCAGAATTGCGATACATTTTGGGTACTGGATTTGATCAACTTTTTGTTGAAGATAAATCATTGTTAAAAGACGTTAATAATGATATTGGGGTAATTATTAAAAGTAAAAATTTGGAGATTGCGTTAAGGGATAGGTTAAATAAATTAATTGAATATGTAAATAATCATGAAGGAAACCAAGATGTAAAACACGAAGGAGAATCATTTTTGAGAATTCTTAACAACACAGAGATTGTTGATATAGATTTGACACAGGAGAAGCCTTTGGCAATTTTGAAAAAAACGAAAAGAATACCAAAAGTCGGTGAATTAAATAATTTAGACAATATTTTGCCGGAAAAGCAAAAAGCATCCTTTTTTAAAAGATTGAAATCAAAATTAAATTTTAAAAGCAAGAAGAATAAAAATAAAGAGGCTATCCTCACAAATGAGGAGGCATTTAAAGACAATAAAATAATTAAAAACGAAATCAATGATCTAAAAGGAAAATCAATTGAAACAGTACATGGAGATGAGGTTCAAGGAATTATATTTGATTTATTTTTTTGTGCAGATAGTGTTAATGAGAATATTCGAAATAAATTTTTAGGAAAATTTTAAACTGACAAATTTTCCATATCAATTTTTGAATATTCTTCGGCCTACTTTCGGTATTTTATTAATTTCCCGTCCACCAACAATATTAATGTAGCAGTTTAATTTTCCTTTTTTACATTTAATTATCAGTAAAATGGGAGGGGGTGTATGAGCAAAGCACCGAATAGATCAGAATTTTTTGCATAAACATATTGAAGGAGCCCATCAAATAATCTTTCACGCAAAATTGTATATTAATTAAAAAAATCATTAGAAACAAAAAGAACATCAGTCAACTATGCTTTTGCTATTTTTGACAAAAAATTTCATAACAAAAAGATATTTAAAAACGGATACTTTTTCTATAAAGACATGCTTGAATATAGCTGGAGATATTTAGATAGGGAAAATATAAATAAACTGGTTGAAGAATCAGATTTTCTTTCAGAAAAACTTAAAAAACGTTATGAAAGTATTCAGTCTTTAATTTCTTATGGAATGGCATCTGAATATTATGGTGGTATACCTTTAACTAGAACAGGCAAAACTTATAGAACATCAAATCATGGGAGTATTTGGTATTCAAATTATGCATCAAATACTTTTGTACGAATATTTGAGGCGAAATCAAAAATACAAATTGAAGCAAAAACGCCTATGGCAATTGTGGAATTTATCGAAGAAATTAAAAATGAAAGAAAAATATTAGATGATGAATTTAAACAAAAATCGAATCTTTCCATTCGAAATGAAAAATTAAGAAAGGTATTTATCTCGTGTCATCTTAAAGAATCAGATCAAATTGCCAGTTGATGTTTAAGTTTGACCTGAAACAAACTCTTCACTAACAAATAGCGAAGTATCGATAGACGAATCACACCCAATAAAATATTAGAAAACCTACCGATTTAGAAATAAACTAATTTTCGGTGAAAGTTCCTGAATAAATTTTGAATCCAGATTCAAGAAATCAGTATCCTGAGTCAGTATTCCCGACCCAAAAAACGTGTGTTATGTCCGCACTTGCAGAAAGAATATAAATGAAAATAAATAACCACATCGGGTTGGATGTGCCAAAGTCGGTTGTGCTTCGGTCTGGGCTCATTCCGGATGGTTAAATCCCATCCAATGAATTATTACACAGCATGATCATAATAGTAAGGAATTCTTGATTTTCGGGACTCATGACCGCAGGATATTTAGTACAAACTCGATTCTCTCTGTTTTCTACGTTACGTAATCTTTGTCTAATTTTCCCGCAATAATTTATCCGTGAACGTATATAGGATATCAGCATAAACGAGATGAATACCTTTAAATAAGGCTGAAGAAAATCATGAGAAAACAATGAAACAATTTGATGATTTTATTGTTGAATTACAAAAACGATGGTTTAAAGCACTTTTTAATTTTGTATATACTGAGATATATGATGATAATGATAAAGTTGAATTGATAATTAAATCAAGAGAAAAAGAAGTAGAAGGAGAAGCAAGTTATGAAAATAATCAAGACCAAATTCTTTACTTAGATTATTCCAGTACATTTTGGTTAGAAACTAAACAAATAGAAAATCGAGTAAAAGAGATTAAAGCAATAAAGGGTTCGGCAATCATTGCAGATATAAGTGATCTAAATCCAAAAGCTCATTTTATGGCCGCTATAGGTTTGAGCACAGGCAAGTTTTTTATTTTCCTTTCTTTTATTTTCTTTTTTTTTATTTCCCTTTTTCCCTTAAACAGTATACAAAAATTTTTAGCAAGATTAGCAGCTGAAAATGCCGTTTACGCGATCAGAGAATACAATGAAAGTGACGAACAAATTAATTTATCAGAAGCGCTGAAGACAAAATTTAAAGGAGCGGAAAAAAATTTATTAAAAGAAATTTTAAAGGATCCAACTTTGATGTTGTAAGAAACGATGTTTGCAGCTACTATGAGTATAATGAATTTGTAAAATTTAAAGGAATGTGAGAGAAAAGGGAAAAAGTAGTAGTCTGTATATTTTTTAATGTTAAAAGGGTTCGATTTCGTAAAACAAATATTTTTGTAACGTACATTGCTGTCATTTGGTCGTCCAAATAATATAAAATTTTGCTAAAAAATAGTAGTTTACTTTGGAATGTTATACTCCAATTTCACGTTGATTTTCTAGATTTTGGATCTCGATAAAAAAATTATTTACGGACTTCTTTCTTTTTATATTTCTACTCAACATCAATAGAAATGCTCGCAGAAATTTTTTATAAAAATGCCTATTTGGCTAAATTTAAAAGTTAAAATTAATATTCTTTAAATCGAAAATTTCAAACTAAATTTTCTAATGTATTTTTAACTTATATTTATTTTTTTGGTTTTTAGTTAATGTTTAATCTCCTCTAAAAATTTATAATAAAAAATAATAATATTTACGTAAAATTACTGAAATTTAAAAACATTTTTTAATAAAAATTTCGTACTTTTATTAAAACAAAAATTATCGCCAAAATTAATAAAAAACAATAAAAACAACAAAACTTGTTCAAATTAAAAGATTGAGAGAGCAATTTATTAGAAAAGAACGAGGGGGTTTACAATTAAAGTACAACTTCCCTCAAAACAATTATTTTTCTTTTTGGCCATTTTGAATGTTAAGAAAAATAAGAAAATTTTTTTATTTCCTCAAAACTAGTTAGTATTTTAAACTAAAAACAGTATTCCTCAGTGTGGTGTTATACAAAATTTAATTTAAAAATGATTAACCAGATCCAGGTCCAGCTCCAGCCTTAGGTCCAGGTCCAGCTCGATCTCTAACCTGTATAGGCATTGATTAACCTTGGGGTAGAGGGGAGGAATTGTAGAAGAAACTGATCTTGTAGAAGATACGAAAAATGTGATTGATAGTGATATTTCCAATGAATAATAGTCAAAACTTTTGTGGATTTTTTTGAAATATTTTATAAAAAAGGGTTGAAAAATGAAACGACAACCTCTATTATAACGACAGTTTCTAATGCAACAACATTCTAGAAGAGGGTTGAGAAATAAAACGACATGTCGTTATATTAGAATAAATACGGTATATTGTAAATATTCTAATGAATTATTTTAGACTAAAAGGTGTCAAATTCTAATCATAGGCCAAATATATTTCCCAATCATGTAAAAATGTTGTGATTCCAACTTCAGTCTTGAATACCAAAAAATACTATCAGTAAATAATTATTTATTATTATTATCATCTATACTTTATTATAGTCATTATTTTCGCCGTTTCTTTAAATTTCAACTTTCTATTACATTTTTAAAAACTGGTTGTTCACGATAAAATTTAATTTTTGTTTTCTTTTTTTTTGCAAGAGAGAACAAAGAAGATAAACTTATTTTTAGTAAAATTTATTTTCATTCTGACTAATTTATTCGACTAACAATTGATAAATTAACTTTTAATTTTATAAAAAAATTAATTTTCTAAAGGCTTTTTAAATTATTTATTTAAATAAAAACATTTTTCCAATTGTCTTTAATTAATATTAACTGCAATTTTATTTTTCGAATACACCTACAATTAATAATTTAAACACTTTAATGAATTTTTTTAATAAACTTATAATATTTGATTAATTAATGAATTTTGACCTTTTCTTGACATTTAAAAATATATTTTTTTTTATCTTAAAATTATATTTTATGAAAAATTTGTTGCTATAGCAACCGATTTTGCATGTTTTTTTAATAAATTGAAAAATTATTAAATATAATTATTGTGAGGGGGTTGGATCAGGGCTCTCCCAATCCGTAACTCGCAATTGCAAAAACCCCCGCAATTTACGCAATTCGCAATCCGAAATTGCGTGCAGCCCTGGGTTGGATGCGACTTATTTAAGAAGCGAAAATTTTATATTTCTTGCCAAAAATATGCCTATTTCATTAAATTAAAAATATTTTTTGAAATGATAATTAAAAAATTTCACCAAAATAAATGGATATTAAACTAAAACTTAAAAGGAAACCCCGTTTTTTAGATTTGGATTAACCAAAAAATCATTATTTTTCTTAAACCTCCTTTTTAAATTATTTTTTAATTTCCTTTAAAAATTAATTAATTATATTTTATTACACAATGTACCTAAATTTAAAAAATACATAAATATTTTTTCAAGACTATTAATGAGTTTATCGTCTTTATTTCGAAAAATTGGTTTTATAGTTGGCAAAAGGCCCAAAACTATTTTTTTAACAAATTTATTTTTATTCCTTCCATTATTATCTTATTATTTAATTAATGATATTAAAGTAGAAACTGATGTAAGGAGAGGGTTTTCCCCTAAAAATGGAAGGGCAACAAGTGAATCGAAGGTAAATTATAATTTACAAGTTTTTCTCAACTTAGAGTAGAACTTTACTTAGAGTAGACCTTACCATCTTCTAGGGTTGTTAGTTCAGTATATCCGAAATCAAAAAAGTCTGGCTTGATTATGGGAACTCCCCTCCTAGTTTTAATCTCAGTTATCCTTTCATCTTCATGTCTATCATTATTTACAAGTGAAACTCAGACTAATACTCTGACTAACGGTGAAATGGGATTTCCACGAGTACTATTCGGAGATTCCCCAGGAACCGTCAACCTTACCAGCTTCTCGACCGACTAAACTCGGCCCGAGGGATAAATGATTATTCAAAATATCCCTTTTTAATTATAAGATTGGGCAATCTTGTTCACATTTTTCTGAAAAATTCAAAAATATGTTAAAATTTAAAAAAAATTCTAATTTGCAGGCATTTGCTGAATTCTATAATGTCTCTATAGACGGAGTAGATCTTGTCTTGATTTTTTTGGAACCAAAAACTTCAGATAAACGCTTAATTATGAATGATAAATTGCTTTCAGATGTTGATACTTTAGATCGTTATATAAAAGAACTTTCTTTGGAAATTAGTTCTGAGAGGCTTTCTGAAGGAAAAAATGATAGTCAAAGAGTTGTTCGTTTAAAGGATTTTGAGGTTTCTTGAATAACGTATATTCTCGAATAAATACCCTCTCCAAATAGAGGACCACTAAAATATTTACTCACCCCGCGTGAGGTTGAACTACTATACCCACTTAAAAATAGCCAAAGCGTGGGTGCTCTCGGATATGTATATATCCTCGGATACTCCCTCCCAATATATAATACCTTCCATCGAGAAGTTGAAACACTAATTACCTGTGGTATTCATTCGACCATATTATAACTAAATAATTGTATTTAATTATTAGACAAGCAAAGGTGATATGAATTATCTTTTTCATGCATTTAAATGGGCCTATCAATTACAAAGTACATCACTTTTATTAACCTCAAAATTAAATAAACAAATTAATTTGAACTTTCCAAAATCTCAAATTTATGGTTTCGATGTTCCTTTGGATTCTCATTTTTTTGGAGTTAAATTGAGAGAAGGAAATAATTCAGTGAAGTTTCCATCAAAAATTGAATCTGTGGAAACTATTGGAATTTTGTAAGAAATTTTTAAAAATATTTTTTAGTTGATTATTTTAAAGTTATTTGCTTGATGGAAACAATAAAAATAAAAATCAAATGGAAATATTAAATAATTTGGAATTAAAATTGTTTAATAATATAAATAATGGAGATTTAAATAATTTAGCCTTCAAAGTTTTAATTTATACTGATCAATTAGCTAATTATGAAATGATGAGGGGTGCTAAGAAAATAACAAGTTTATTAGGTATTGGGGTGGTTGCGATGATTTTATTTTTGGTTGTGGCTTTCTGGCATTTTAATTGGAAATCTCAGGCAATTTTTTTAGTAAAACAATTAATTATTGTTTCAAAAGTAATTAATGGGAAATTAATTAATATCGAGTAATCACATATACGGTAAATGATGATAAGCGTTAATATTTCTTGATTCCTGAAAGAGGAATGTAAAAGTTTAAATTTTGGAGCACATATGTAGACGCCTGAATAATATTTTTCATTAGCTGTAGGAGATTCATTAGCTGTAGGCTATAGCCCATTTTAGATTTAAATAAGTGATAATTCTGTCAGGCTCCTGAGCTAGCGCTAAGAGCTGTCGCTGAGAGCTAGCACAGGAGCCTGATCATAAGCCGCTCCGGCAAGAGAAGGATTAGTGTATGAAAAAATTATTTTTTAGTTTATTTTAATTACTTCTTCATTACTTTCACCTCTTTTATCAATTTCTGTTGCTTTTTCAATTATTGGATGGATTGGAATTAAATTTAATTCAATAATGCCTATAATGCCATTTCTCGTTTTTGGTATTGGAGTTGATAATGCTTTTTTATTAATACATTCATGGAGAAAATGGGCTTTGGTTGAACAAAGGGAATTAAACGAAAATAAAGAAAATAATCAAAAAATAGGTAAAAATAAAATAGTACAACATAGTATAAAAGGGGATTTGTAGTAGAAGCACAAAACCGATCCCTAAAATTTCGAACTTTTTTTAACCCAAAATTGTTTAATACATATCACCCTCTAATAGAATTCCACTTTGAACGATGATTCCAATGGGGATTCTTCAATGCCCCCCCTCCTCTCAATCAAATTCCACCCTCCTAAAGAATGCCCCAACTTCTAATATTGAAAATTGAATGGTCAGGCATCAATTGGTGGTAGATAATTCATTGAGCATTATATTTAGCTTCTTAATTTTTTACTTAAAAATCAAAACATTTAATTAATTCACAGAATAATTTTTAAAAAGATAAATTTGCTCAAAGAATGGCAAATGTTTTTGGAGAAATGGGTTCTTCAATAGCAATAACTTCATTAACTAATGGAATTGCTTTTGGAGTTGGTATTTTCTCCCCATCATCTTTAATGTCCAATTTTTGTTTGTGTACTTCAATTGCTATATTTTTGGATTTTTTATTTGAATTTTTAATTTTTGCACCTTGTCTCCCTTTTATTAAATGGAAAATTGAAGAAAACGAGAATTCAATAAAAAGAGAAAATTGGCCTCTTTTTGGAATAGTCAAATTAAAAAAGGAAAGGTAAAAAGATTTTTTTGTATTAGATTTGTAAGATACTATTATTGCCTTGAAAGTTGCCATAAAAATATCATCATGTTCTATTCAAGACAATTTATGAATTTATCTTAGGGGTTTTAGAGACACCATAATTTAAGTCTGGCAAGTTTTTTTCCAGTTCAGCAAATAAAGCAAAAATAGAATGAATGGGGATACCTGAGAGGCTAAAAAAGGTTAAAGATGCTGCATCGGAGAGTTATCAGGATCAAATCCCATCTAACTCACCACTCCCAACAACCCAAACCAAGTCCCATCCAACTCACTTTTTGAAAAATTAGAATCACTGCCATTGAAAAAATTTTGTGAAATATTGTACGTCGCAGTGTAAAACACTTGATACATGGCAGGCTACCTGTCATCCACCTACCTATTTGACTTTTAGAATTTGAATTCCAAAAGGTTTCAAAATAAAATCTGAGTTAAAAAAATAAATAATATCTTATATATTTATTATTAATCTTCAGATCTTCTTCATTTTCTTCATCATTTCTACGTTCTTATTCAAAATTTCTCGTTTCATTTCGAGCTAAAATATCTATATTTGTTCTACTCTTCGTCTCATATATTTTAGCTTATTTTGGAATTAATCAAATGGAGACAATTTTTGTACCAGAAAGAACATTTCCTGGCGATTCTCCACTTCAGGATACAATCAAAATATTTAATAGAATCATGAAATATGTAAAAATATAATTTAATAAAATATTCTTTTTTATTTTTTTAAGCATTCTCCAATTTCTTTTTTTGTCTTTCACCCTCCAAATATTTCTGATCCTGTAGAATTAAAGAATTTCAACAAAATGATTAATATTATAAAGAATTTGCCAAATACTTTACATGTTCAAATATGGCTTAATGGCTATTTGGAAGTAAGTGAGCGTTAAGAAAGGAGATAGGAGGCAGGGAGGCATTTAAAAAGGGATGGTGTGATGGAGGGACGTGAGGAGGGAGTGTGAGAGAGATACGGAGGTAGTAAGTGTGGAAGCAATGAGGGAGAGGGAGGGGGGATGAAAGAGAGTGAGGGAGGGGAAAAGAAGCAGGAGAGAGAAGTGTGGAACCATCAAAGGGGTTTGGATGTGAAACAAACAGGAGGGTGAAAGAGAGAGAGGGCGGGATTTTATTATTTTTAGAAGGAATTTAACGAAGTATTGTTAAATTTTTATTTGGGACATTTAATATTTATCCTTTTAAGAAAAATTTATTTTTAGTATCACAAAACCAAAATGAATTTAAACAATTCAATTAATTACCAACCAAATTATTCTTTGGTTCCGCAATTTTTAAAAGAGAGAAGAATGGATGATAAAAGAATTGTACAATTTAGAGATTTTGGATTGTTAGTTTTATCTTATTTTTTTGAAAAAAAATTTATTTAAAGAGGAAATATATCTGTTGATAGTTTTGTTTTCGGAATTTCCCGTGGGGGTTAGTAAACTTATTTATTCTATTTTATATTTTTTTTGAATAATTAAAGGAAATTTGAATTGGCTTGAAAGAGCATTTTTTGTTGATAAAATAAGAAATATTGTTGATCAATTTCCAAAATTTAATGTTACGGTATTTGATTATGATTCGACTATCTATGATTTAATTTTGGGAGTTAAGGTAATTATTAAACTTTTGAGCTATAATTTGAAAAATAAAAGAGCATAAGTATTATTAATCTCATTAATTGACCTACTAACGTATGTATATGCTTAAATAAATAGCCTGTGTAATTACTGTTTCAACTAGAAATTTGTCGGAATTTTTATCAAAATTAAAAATCCTAAGTTAAAAAAATATGGACGCAAGATATTAAAAGCGGACAAACCCATCATTGAAAATGGCAAAAGAGTGGATGGGACTTGTTTATCTGTTGACCTTCACTACCTCCGCCTTACAGTCAAAAGTAATCCTAATTGAGATCGGACTGGGAGTCGAAAAATTTTGATCTGAATGATTTAGATTTTTATTCGAGATTCCAGCTCTGTCAAGTCGTTAATCCTACCCCTTATATTCGGAAATAATCTGATAATTTATTCCTCATTTTATTTTCTAATTTTAGACCGAAATGCTCAAAGCAGTTTTTGTAACTTTAACATGTATGGCTTTAATCTGTTTTTTCGTCATACCCAAATTACGTTGCACAATAATTGCTACTTTTTCTGTTCTTTCAATTTCTTATAGTAAATAATTTTATAAAAATTTAAATATATACTTAAAATTTTAAGCACTGTTGGGCACACTCGGTTGGTGCGGTCAAGACATAGACCCCGTAAATATAATATTAAATTTTTTATTTAAATATTGAAGTTATAATGATATATTTTAAGTGATATTTGACACCGGCCTGGAGACAATAAAGGGCTTTCCGGACCACTGGGCCGGATCCCAAGACAGGTTTTCAGGACAGCAGCCTGGATCCTTTACAAAGGTTTTTCGTACCATCCGGCCGTTCCCAAGACAGGGTTCTTCCGTTCTGTTGTGGACCTATTTTTGATAGCCCGCAAATCGGGAATTTTAAAAAATAAAGCTTTTTGAGGGTTTGCGAGTATTATGGATCAGTATGAAAAAAAGCTTGTTACCGGGCTCAGGCGATTTGAAAATGCCAAACTAGTAATTTCTCAAATAAAATTTTTAAAAAATTAAAGGTTACAATGATTAATTTATTAATGGCTATCGGTCTTTCTGTTGATTTCTCAGCTCATATCTGTTATCATTTTGATATTTTGCAAGAAAAGCAAAAAGAAATTCAAACAGAATCTCCAATAAAAAATATTAAAATTTTTGAACAAAAAGAAATTGAAAAAAGGATAGAACAAATACTTGAGATTGTTGGTAGGCCTATGCTCGAGGTATAAATTTTGATTTTAATAATAAAATAATTTTAATTAAAGGCTGTTATCTCTACAATAATTTGTATTTTCCCATTATTCTTTATCTCAATTGAAATTATTGCTTCATTTGCTAGAACTGTTTTATTTTTAGGGTAATTTGATTTTATATAAAAGGTTCAGCCTTAAAGACCAACCCTAAGGTTTTTTTTTGTCAACACTATTTATTCCATTTTATTTCCTTACTAGCTTAATCGGGGGATCAAAATGGATTAAAGGCGATGAGGGAATAGACGGGAATAAGAGGAGTATCGGTGAATTTGAAGCTGATTAAAGGGATATCGTAGATTAAGGGAGATATTTTGAAATCGGGAGATTTGGAGGACTATCAGGATGTCCGGAGATTTGGGTGTACCCTTTATGAGTTACTACTCTAAATATGTTTTTACCAACAAATAGGCTTGGCAAATCTATGATTCCCGGACCTAATCAAAAAATCCTTTGTTCAACCCCTAGTTAAGAATTTCTAAAGTAAAAATCAATTTTTAATTTACTAGAATTATTGGCACAATTCATGGTCTATTTATTGTACCAGTTTTACTAACAATACAAATAAGTTTGTTGAAAAGGAAAAAGGCTGCTGGATTATCTGAGGGGAATTTATAAGATATTCAAAATATATGCATAGATTTTTTTTATCTTATTTTTTGACCTTTTCTTTATAAATATTTTAATTGCACATTTTAAAAATAAAAAGTTCAATAATGATTATCTTTTGTAATAATCATCCCCGATTTCTTTAAATTGTAGCAGAAAGCAATGTTTGTTGGGAATCAAATGTTGTTGGGATTGGTTGTTGGGGAAAAAATTCAATTTTAGTCCAAATTAAATTTGGCCAGCCAAATTCAGATGCTTCAGAAAGTTTCGAGGGCCTTTGCCCGAGCGTTTCGATGCTTTTAGCAACGGGAAATGAAAAATTAATTAACAAATCTCTCAACAAAATTAACTTTATTCAAAAAAGTTATTTTGAATTAAAAACAACGAATCAATTAAGTATTTTTAGGAAAAATAGCATCTAAATTTTCCGAAACTATTTTTTTAATTCCTCCTTTTGCCAACAATATTTGTTCGAGTCCTTCTTTAGCAATTAAAGGAAACATTTCAATTAACTCATTCAAATCTTTTTCTTAAAAATAATTTTCTTTGTGTAAAAATTTAGTGTTTTTTATTCTAAATCAAGAAAGATGACTACAAGGTCTATTAAAGAATCTGACGATCAAAGAATGCCCCATGATATCCCCCAAACCCCTGCGTTTTTTACATTGCCGCGCGGCCCGACCCTTGTGCCTCCAGGCATATGATATCCATTTTTGACCCAGATTTGCTCGATTCAGTTAAAACTATTGGAAAATATGCAAAATCAAGCTTTCTAATTGAAATTTTTTACGAGTAATCTGATAAGGATTTGCACCATAACTATGATTACCTTTTTTAATATTTATTTAAATATAATTTACCGTAATCAGAATATTTATGAAATACATGTTTTGATAAATCATAAACAAAAGGATTAGCTTTCAAATCCTTCCCAAAATTCGTTTCTACAGAACAAGACTTTAGCTGAATAAATGGTTTATAACCATCGCAATTTTCATTCAACAATATTGGGTTGCCTTTAAAAATTTAATTAAAAAAATATTTTTTAGATTCTGGTACTTTTTTAAATATTCACGCAAATTATTTTTTTTTCCTTCATTCAAGACCGTTTGTGTGAGACCCCCGATTGTTTTCTGATTTCTTATGATTTTTAGTATCCTATTTTGGGTGAGGGCAAAAACAGGAATTCAAAAATAAGGAACATTCAAGAGACTGAAGGATTAAAACGTGGTACAGAGAAATAATAATTCTTGTAAAGTTTAAAAATATTCCGTGTTTTTGTCGCCCTGTGTTTTGTAAATTTAAAAATAGGTAATTTGCGTGAATGTAAAAGAAATTATCAAAATTTTTAATACCAATTTGTTTCCCATTATGTGTAAAGAAAATATAAGTAAAGTCATTAGTATTAGATGGTGGATAAACTATTCCACACCCAAGAATATCATTGTTATTCCAAAGAATATTTTGAAGATAAAGGTGACCAGTTTGACCTTTTCTATCTTGAACTTTAAAATGGATTTGTTTGCCACCGTATACACCGAAATTCAAGCTAGCATAGCTTTTGCTTGAATTTTCAAGGCCGACATGAATGCTTCTATGATTAATTCGCTCTTCATTACTTTTACTTATATATTTAACTTCAAAATAAAATAATGAATAGTTGGAACTACCGTATTTTCTCTAAAATAACCCCCCCCCCTCTAAAATAACCCCCCCCCCCTCTAAAATAACCCCCCTCTAGAGGTCGATCGAAAAAAATAACCCCCCCTCTAAAATAACCCCCCCTCTAAAATAGCCCCCCCCCCCTAAAATATTTAATTATTTTTTTGGCATTGCTATTTTTCAAACCACAGCACGGTTTAATCCCTATATTTCAATAAGATTAGAAATGATTATGGGGGATATCAGGGATTTGGAGGGATATAAGGGGATTCTGATGGATTAAGGGATGGCGGTGGATTAATATTGATTCGGGGATTTGGAGAGATATTAGGTATTAGGTGGGAATTTATGAATTAAAAGAGATAAGTATTAAGAGTATTTTTTCACTTTTATTCAATCAAATGTCCGATATCCTCCCAAGTCCCTGATATCTCAAATCCATTGATTTCCACCTTAATCCAGTCAAATTGGATTTTGAGAGGTCCACTAATAATCTTTTACTTCTTAAATCTCATAATATTCAACTTAATCCTCCAGCATTTCCCTTTATCTCTTAAAATCCATTAATATCCAACGATGTCTACTCCACTAATTCCATCCACTTGATCTCTCGACGAAGGATTAAAGTCATGTCACATTGACTTTAATACCTGAAAATGCCAAGATAGGCATCTTAATCCAATCCCTTTTAATATTATTAAACTTTGGGACTTAACTGAGTTATATAAAAGTGTGATAATAATCTAAAATAAGTTCTTAATTATGTATCCCGAACCTTAAACCAAGTTTTTTATGAATTTACGGACTGAGGAGTACTTGATGAAAGTTTTTGTGCTAGGATTTTCGTTAAGAAACCTTTAGTTTGTGATGAATTCTCTTAAATTTTAGAAAAATATTATTCAAAATTTGGTAAAAAATTTTGGTTTTCAGAAAATTTAGAGATCGAAAAAAATAACCCCCCCCCCTCTAAAATAACCCCCCCCCCCTCTAAAATAACCCCCCTCTAGAGGTCGATCGAAAAAAATAACCCCCGGGGGTTATTTTAGAGAAAATACGGTATTCTTAGCCTTTTCAAATGAATTTTCAGCATAAATAGTAGCTGACTTATCATGCCCTTTATTAAAATTTAAAAATTAATTTAAATATTAATGGAGGTAAAGGTATAGTTTACAGGTCGCGAGAAAAATGAGGAAGTAATGCTCTTTCGGTATTTTTGAGTTTGTCAGTAGCCTAATTATAATTCAACTTTTAGAGTGAAATTCAAGTTCGCCCCCTCCCACACACACTCATATTTTTCCTCAGAGTATAAAAATGGTCGGACTTAGACCAAATGGTCGGACTTAGACCAAATGGTCGGACTTAGACCTACAGAAAACCTCAAAAATATCGATAAAGCATATCTTCGTCAATCTTTTCTCGGGTCTAGCAAAGTATACCTTTACTAACTACTATATTTACCTAAAGGATAACCATAACGCTCATCATTCTTAGGTTCAATATATGTAATATTTTCATCATCAATCAAATTAACAAATCCATTTCCCTTAACACAATTGCCAACAGGGTTTTCTGTATTTATACATTTAGCTTCACAACAATCTTCCGTAAACCAAGGAGCTTCATTACTCTTTTCCTTAATCTCTTTCCATTTATTTGCAAGTTGAACAAAACACAATTGTTTATTGTTTAAATTTATTTGTTCCAATTCTTCAGTCAATTTACCAACATTTTTGTCAGTTGATTCTTCCATCTTTTATAAATTTACTATATTAAACTGCTTGAATGTTAGTGATATCAAGATAAACACTCCAAATCAAAATAAACACACACCTTTTCGTACATAAATGAGTCCGCAAAAATATGTCCGCAAAAACTGGTTTGGGATAACCCACAAGTACCAAAAAATCTCTCTTTATCTCCTCATTTAACTTATAAAGGATTAAGAAGTAAAAATTTATGCTCATCATGTTTTTCGGGCTTCATGTACCGAACTGTGGATTGCTGCTGCGGATTTTAAATTAGAATGGATTACGGCTTCGGAAAACTTTTTTACTTGTGAAAGTCCTGTTCACGCACCATTATGGTCTTTTTTGATAATAATCCAAAAATCTTGCTGATCAAAATTCCGTACAACTATTTTTGAAAGTAATTTCAGGAAATTTTTGTCCAATTTATAACAAATTTTATCAGCTGCTACGTCTCGGATCTAAAACCTGTACCCGAAAAACACACCCCCGAGCTCGACAGAATCTAGCAAAAACTTCTAAAATCACCTGTTTAACTTTATTTTCCAAACAAGCTATTTTTTCATTTTTCTGCTCAATTATTTCTTTTAAAACAGAATTCTGTTTAACATTTTCAATTTTAATTTCATCAATCATTTGTTGAAAAGTTTGTTTTAATTCTTCAACATTTATTTGATTTTCTGGCTTGAATTTTATCAAAAAATTAATTTTTAACAAAGAAGTTACGGCTCTTGACCAGATTACGCGTTCAATATTACCTTTACGTTCCAATGAAAGTTTAGGCGTCCAAAGAAATGTTTTCATAAGCTTTTAAATCTTAGCCGGCTCTAACCATAAAATATAGGAATAGAAAGCTCTCTCCGCCAGAGTTATTAAACGCACAAACTGACAATAAGTTTTAATACAGAACCGGGTCTTTGAAGAACCGGGTCTTCTTTGAACGCTTAAACTTTTCATTGGACGCGTAAAGGTGCGGGTTGACGCGTAATCTTGACAAGAGCCAAAATATTACCATTACCAAAACATTTTTATTCTCTATTTCATTCCCTTCTTTTAATTTGCTATTAGTTTGCTTAAAATTTTAAAAATTTATTTGAATAAATTTAATTTTTATTTTACAATTAATTCATAATCAGAATCGGAAGATATATCTTCTTTCATTATTTAGTTAAGTAAAGTTTACTTTAAAAAGAATCTAGAAAAATTATATCAGAAATTAAATTGAGTTCTAGTATAAAACTTGAATAATTTCCTGAAATTATTTTAAATTAAAACTTCATTGAAAAAATTTATTTAGATGAGTAAACTAAATGTTTATTCAAATGAATAAGACTATAAATAAGATTCCTCTTAAATAATTTTTTGTGCTAAATAAACACGCCTCGTTTACAGTAGCAAAAAATTTTTTTTTGAATTTTTTTATATTTTCCCAGATAAGTATTTGCTTTTAGCCTGAGTTTTTAATAAAAGAAAAAACCCAGACAGGATGGACTAGTTGTTACCTACATATTTTTATTGCCCCTAAACTAAAACTACATACTTTTCCATAAATATAATAATTAAACTTCTTTTTCCTTAAGCAATTTCCCAGTCAAATAAAAAGTTTTCCATGGACAAATTTTTTACTATATGTATAATAGAGCTACAAAAATATACAAAGCTCAAAAGACTGAAGAAAATTTTTTTGATTTATAAAACATGAAAAGAAAATTTTCCCAAAGTTAAATGCCGACAATTTATGTAAAATGCCGACTAAACAGTGAAATGTCATGTTTGAGAGAATTATATTCAAATTTGGTACTTTTCCGTTATGCAATGTTGAGTCCCCCGTGTATTGAGTCCCCCTACCTTAATTGAGCCACCGTTTATTTAATAAGATTAAAAAGGATTAAAATTGTGATATAGAGGGATTTGGAGGAATACGAGGGATATGTATAAGTGAATTTTGAGCGATTAAAGCGGATATAGATGGATATTAAGAAATTTAGAGGGAGTAAGACGGATATTGTGGATTTGAGGGATTCGAAGGGATATCAAGGATTTGGGGGATTAAGAGGGATATCCATCCAAATTCTCGGATATCTTCGATAACCCTATGAGCAGAAAAATAAAATTAACAAAAACAATTTAAATCGGTAATCTTCCGCTTTACTGGTCCCTAGAAAAAAATGAGGAAAAAGTGCTAGTTCGACATTTTTGAGGCGTGCCAGTATGTAATCGAGCTTGCTGAGTAGGATTCTAAGCTTAGAATTTGTTTTATTTCGAATCCTGAACCCGAATTCGACCAAGTCGAACACGGGGTAAAAATTCAAAATTTCAAATTTTATGTCTAATCGGACTCGTCTCTTCAAGCTGAGTCGAATGGTATCAAAATTATTACGTTTCGACATCCTTAGACTAAGTTATGGTGTCTGATTTATATACGGAAGTCTAACCAAGCGTTATTTAATTGATCATAACTCAGTCTAAAGTTGTCGAAACACAATAATTTTGATATCATTCGACTCAGCTTGAAGAGATGCGTCAGAGTAGTGATAGCCTAATACTTTCGAATTTTTACTCCGAATTCGACTAGGTCGAATCCGGGTTCGGGGTTCGAAATAAACAAATTCTTAGCCCATATTCGGACTCAGCACACTCGATTACCTACTGGCAGACCTCAAAAATATCGAAAAAGTACTTCTTGCACATTTTTTTCTAGGGACCAGTAAAGCGGAAGATTACCTTTAAATCGTTTTCGCTCTCAAATTTTAAAAATCCGCAATTGATCGAAAAAATCCGAATTTTATATCTAAAATCCGCAAAAAATTATCTAACACAAAAATTGAATTAAAATCACATTATGCTTTATATTTTTTGACACCAACAATTGAATTAAGCAATTTTTTCACTACTAATGACCATCTTATGAAAATCCTAAAATTAGATGAAGTATTACACTCGACATGAACCATGTTTTCGCCGTCCCTAGTTGTAGTGAATTTTTTAGCCGAGACGAGCTCAAAAAATTCTAGACCAAGGCTTAACCCCAAGACCAAGACCGAAAAAACCGAGAAATTTCTAGGAATCAAGACTGAAGACCAAGAGTTTCGGACGTCTCTACAAAATATGTTAGCGCCTACATCAAAAACGGTAATTTCAAAAGTCTTTTTATTTTTATGTTTTGGTCTCTTCCTTTTAAATAAAAAAATTCGTTCGGCATTCTTTTTTATTTTATAAATGCTGCACTTTAACGTAAATAATAAGGTAAATATTTTTAAATTGTCTAAAATTGATTTTACATCATTCAAATGCACTATTTCTTATTTAAAGTTTATCCTAATTCAAAGGCTTTCCCCTATCCCATTTTATTTTTAAATTACTATCGCTAATAAATAATTAAAAACTCCTAAAGAAAAATAATAAATTGTATAAATTTCAATTTATAATATGTTTGGTAGTGATCAGAATTTATCAGAATTCAGTAGTGATTAGAATTTTGTATCTTAACGTATTCCGTACCTATGGACGAAGATACATATATGTCCATGAAAATCGAAATACCATAGGGGGAGTAAGGAATCGAATGTTATGTGTTTTGAAGATTGAATGGTATGTGTTTTGTATCGAAATTTAGCCTCCGCTATACATAATCTACTACAGATATACGTTTTCATAATTCTGTTCGTTACTGGATAATATTTTTTCTGGGACTTAGGAATTTATTTCGTGTATAACATTATAACTAATTTTAAATATAGCTTGTTAAAAAAAGATTGAATATGAAGAAAAGTTTATCAATTTCATTATTTTATTTTCTCCAATTTGCTTCTAACGTATTAGGTAAAAATTCTATTGAGAGTTCATTACATGAATCTATTGATGCTAATGAAGCTCAAGTTGAAAATGACAGTGAAGGTGATGAAGAAAAATATTTTTCGGTATTTCTATTTTATAATAATCGTTTTTTAAATATTTTAAATTTAAACTGAAGTTAAATCTTCTGGATAATAAACATTTTGATTTTGCTAGTGGACTTGAACCTCTTTCGGAAATAATACTTGATGTTTCTGGAAAGTTGGTTTAATAATTAATAAAATATTTAAGATACGATATTATTCTTGATTGGTACCGAATGTTAACAGCTATGAGTACCGAAGAAAACTTCTTTCGAGTGTACACCTCGTTTCATTCTTGGATAAGTTCAGTCTGGCGCCCTATAACTTCTGAAGAGGCTGATAATTTTTAATGTTCTTGGTTCGATTTGATAGCACATTAAATAAGCTACAATATACCAGAAAATCAAAATTCTTGACTAACTGTTAAAAAAGTTATGTTCGAAAAAGTTCTTTCGGAAATACTTCTTTCAATTTCGTTAACGTAGTATTTTTGTACACAAAAGAAAATGACATAATTTTTAAAGTTATCTTATTTGGGGAAATTAATAATGATATCAGGGGTTTAAATTGATGTATATGGGAGATATCGAGCGATTTGAGAGGATAAAGATATTTCAGAGTGAATACGAGATTTTTTCCCCAAATCCCGTTATCTACTATAAATCCTCTTAATGCCCATATATCTTACCTATATTTAATGAGTAAATATTAAATTATTTTAGTTAAAAACAAAATCCCGCTTTTGGAAAATAACAATTTATTAAAACAATACGAGAATTTGAAGCTATCTCTTTTATATTATAGAGGAGAATTAGCTGATATTTTAGAGATGATTAATGATCAGTTAAATTTAAAAATTAAATTACAGGTTAAAATTTTATTTTTAAATTTAGAAAATTTTTAATTATGGGAATTGAAATTGCTTACAGATATCGGTTCTCAACCAAAAACTATATACAATAAATAATTTAAATCTGTTAGTTATGTGTTCACAAGAACAGCTGTCGATTCTTGAAAATCTACGAATATCCGGAACCGAAACGTTAACATCTCAAAAGGGCGCGCAAGATAGGGTGCGGCACAAAACGGCATATATTGGGAGCCAATGGCTCCTCTTTCTGATCCAATTGTTACTTATTCCCAATACCCTTCTTCCGTAATGATATGGGCCGGTATTTCTAAGTAAAGTCTTCAGTCAGTCAAGCATATTTTTGCTTCACCTTCATTTTTTACTCTTTTTAACGCAACAATTAAATAACAATATCCATTCAACTTTATGTGTAATTTATTGTCCTACTTATATTTAATTTTTTTATGTATTTATAGCGACATAGAACAAATATATATTCGAAAATCATAAAAAATCCTGATAACGTTCCGGATGATCATATTGAAAAAGTAAATTTATAAATAATAATTCAAGTTATTATTATAATTAATTGTAGATAAATGAATATCAGAAAAAAATTAAATCGAAAAATAAACAAATTAAAAGATATGAGGCAAAAAAACAAAAGAATTTGAGCAAACAAAAGGAAATTGGGGATAATCTTCGTAAAATTTATATTCTTGTTAAAGAAGCTTATATTTCAGTACAAAATGGAACAAATATTAACGAAATAACTAAGTCTGGTAAAAGGTCTAAACGCAAACGTCAAAACTATAGGTATATTTAACTAAGAAGCAACGGTAATTTTGATTTAAAAAATAACAGACAAATTTGTTTTAAACCACGAACATTTTATTTTAGAATTTAATCTGATTTACTTGGGATATAAACTTGAGATATAAACTTGGGGTGTAAACTTGACAGTATTATGTAAGCATTAAATTTTATCCGTGCTTACCACGATGTCTATACAGAAGATTTTCTGTTCGGTTCTTTGGATATTTTTGGTTTACGGAAGAATTTTGTTAAAGTTATAACTCTATGTAGTTTTATTATAAGTAATAAAAGTTGATTGTGGTTATGTAGGAAAATGATATTTGGTTATTTCTTGTATGCGCTAGACTAGATAGTTAAAAATTTTGAACATCTTTAAAATTTCCTTTAAATCATTGTCAGACCCCTTGCGGATTTTCAGAATTTATAACAAAATATAGTTTATGTAACTTCAAAAATGAGGCATTTTTAAGAATAACCTAACTTATTTTAAGTTTATATACATAATTAATTAGATAATTAATTCTTTAATTTATATATTTATAAAATTTTTATTTTTAATTTATAAAGTCCAACGGAATCTAAGACAAAAGAAACTACTGCTGAAAATAAAAATTTAGAATTAAAAGAAAAACAAAAGCGTCATAATTATATGCTTCGATCAGGATATAATGTGTAGATATTTTAATTAATTTCTTTATGGAATATTTTTTCTAAATGTTTTCCTGAATTTTTATTTTTTTATTCTATAGAATTATTGAGAAATTATGCAAGATTTCTATTTTCGTTTAACTGGGGAATTTTTAAAAGGAATTTGCCACTCTATATGACAATTACATCAATATATATGACAATTAAAAAACTTGTAAAGTCTATTATTTAGGGATATTTTTCTTCAAATAATGATAATTTTTTCAAATAATGAAATTAAATTTTGTTAGAAATATTTATTTTTTAAATTTTAAACTTGGTTTTTGAACAATCTTTACTAATTTACATGCATTTTATATTTATTTACATCGCAACTATTTTATTATCACAAGTAAAATTGAAATAAAATTTTTAGATCTTTGTTAAATATTTTTTTAAATACCTGAATAATGCTTTTTAATTATATACATATTATATTATTACAAATTATTGTAATCAAAGAAATCCCCATCAAGATTATCATACCTATTTCTAACCCTATTTCTAAACCTCAATTTAATCCCGTTTAGACCTCTTAATCTCCTAATTCTTTCAAATTACATCTAATTAATTCCTTCTAATTAATACGCCCATTAATCCCTAATACCCCATTAATCCCTTCTAACTCCCTTAAGTCAAACCAAATACTATAATCCTTCAAATCTTTTAAATCACAATTAATAACTTCTTTTAAATCCCTCCAGATTTGAAAAACCTTTTATCTCTACAAAGTAAGTAAATTGGAT
This sequence comes from Meloidogyne arenaria, assembly GCA_036172955.1. NCBI lineage: Eukaryota > Metazoa > Nematoda > Chromadorea > Rhabditida > Meloidogynidae > Meloidogyne > Meloidogyne arenaria. Next base: position 672,654 of record JARQAB010000043.1, read on the forward strand.
ATCTGAAGGTTAGAATATAAATTTTAAAACTTCTAGAGTTCAAAGGGGTCTTAAGCATAGTCCACATCTAAATTGTTATGGCTAGTGTTAGGCAAACGCGATTTTTCGGTATCGGTAATCGGTATTTCGGTAAAATACCGATACCGCACAATACCGCGGTATTCTTGATTGAGTCGGTATCGGTATCGGTATTTCGGTAAAATACCGATACCGAAAAATACCGACGAAAAATAGTCGGTATTAGTGTTATTCACGAGACGATATATCGACGATATTTTTCGAGATATCGCGAGATTTTTTTCGAGATTATCGATCTCGATCTCGTCTCGATCAATTTTTGAAAAAATCGAGATTTTTCGATATCGAGATTTTTCGAGACTGGTGGGAATACAACTGGTTTAATCATCATTTGAAACAACATCCAGCGTATTTACATTAAGGTTGTCGGATCCGGATATCCGGATCCGAAAAAGGCCGGATATCCGGAGATTTTCGGCTCGGATACCGGATCCGGATATCCGAAATTTTCGGTTCGGATACCGGATCCGGATATCCGAAATTTTCGGTTCGGATACCGGATCCGGATATTCGAAGATTTCTAACTATCCGACAACCTTAATTTACATTTAGATCATAATTATATTGATTGTAATAAATTTTTATTCAATTCTAAGGGATTATAAAAAATATCGAAATATCGCGATAATCTCGAAAATTTTGGACCGAGATTTTTCGATATCGAGATTTTTCGAGATTATCGATCTCGATCTCGTCTCGATCAATTTTTGGAAAAATCGAGATTTTTTCGATATCGAGATTTTTCGATAATCTCGATCTCGATCTCGAAAAATCGCAAATGAATAACACTAGTCGGTATTACCGCGGTATTTCGGTATTTTTTGAAAATTGCAAATTTAATACAATAAATGTAAAATAAATTTATAAATAGTGAATAAATAGTGAATCTAGTATTTGTAATGAATCAATGGAAATGTTTGGTTCAGAAAAATTAACATTTCTGCATTTACTCTACTCAAAAGTGATCGCCTGTAGTCAAAGATCATATGAACTTTCGCGCCACTTGTGCTGCCTCCAGTGATGTCAAAGTTCCAAAATTTCTCTGGAATCCATTTCCAGAACTAGGCTTTTAATTTTTGTAGTTCTAGTTCCAGTTCCAGAACAGATTTTTAATTTTTGTAGTTCCAGTTCCGGAACTCCATTTTTGAAATTCCTTAGTTCCAGTTTCAGTTCTGGAACTAGTTCCAAGTTACTTACCCCTTGATGCCCGTGATATCCCGTCCACCTATATCACTCTTATTAGTGTAAGGTTAATGGAGCCAAAAACTTCTATTTTTAGCGCCGCAGGCGAAAAGTTAGAGAATTTTGGAAGATCCTTAAGCCAAAAACTTCTATTTTTAGCGCCGCAGGCGAAAATTTTGACAATTTTGGAAGATCCTTAAGCCAAAAACTTCCATTTTTAGCGCCGCTGGAAAATACCGAAATACCGAAAAATACCGCGGTATTTTGATTGAGGCGGTATCGGTATCGGTATTTCGGTAAAATACCGATACCGAAAAAATACCGATTTTTTAAAAACTGTGCGGTACCGTATTCGGTATAGGTATTTCGGTAAAAATACCGCGGTATTACCGAAAAATACCGCGGTAATACGGTACCGTGACCAACTCTAGTTATGGCCGACGGCTTAGTATTTTAACTTTTATTATCCTAGTCTCTCGAATATGAGGATTTAATCTAACTTATTTATTTAAAATACTAGCAAGATTTATTTAAAGTTTAATAAAAAATTTGTTTACAATTTGATATAGGTAGTTTAGTTTTAGATTATTTCAATTGAAGGTGGATTAATAAAGAAATATTTAAAGGGTTTACATATAGAATAAGGAACATTTAAAATAAATTGATAAGGAATATTTAAATTGTTTTTACGGGAAGAGGAAAAATAAAATTATTTAAAAATAAAAATAGTTGATTACCACAGGGGCTAATAGAGATAAAATTTTCAAAAATTTAAAATTTGAAAATTTTTAAATAAAAATTAATTTGTAAATTATTCTTTGAATTTTTAAATTGATTTTTTTATTTATAAATGTTTCAAAATGTTAAAATTTTTGAAAAATTTTATCTTTATTTGCCACCGTATTAACATTTTTCACATATGTATATGAAGTAAGGTTGCACTCCGAACGCTCAGGGGCGGGTGTGTTTTTCGAATTATTCTCCGAACGCTCAGGGGCGTCTGTGGTTTTCGAATTATTTTGGAGCGGAGTTCGGGTCGGGTGAGCAAAATAAATATTGTCGAGGTAAGGGGTTTTAATTTTAAATAAATTTTAAGAAAAAATAATCAAAAATACCACGAAAACCAGAAGCTTTTTTGGTTCGGGGGTTGGGAATTCACTTTTTTCGGGGCGAGGTTCAAATCGTGGAAATTCTGAAAAAATCTTTAGGGAACGGGGTCGGAGTGCATCGCTAATATGAATCCAACATTAATTAAAATAAATTGAAGGAATTAAATAAAACAATAGTTTAAAATTATATATATTTTAAAAATTATGTAGAATAGCTCGGATTAAAACAAGAATGTCATGATAGATTTTTTATTCAATTATCGTGGAGTATTCTTAAACTATTAAAAAAAGCTTTTCGATATGGTGTGTTTGTTAAAATACAAATAATTGGGTTAAACACAGGTGTTAAATGGAAAGAAATACCAAATAATACTCGAAACATATTCGTTGTATTGTTGTTTGTCTTTGAAATACTTAAAATAAATATGATTCCTGCTTGGTTGATAAATGGTACGACAACCTAAAAAATTAATTTCAAAATAATATTAACAATTTTAACTGAAATTGTTTTCTTAAATTGATATGGAGATATTAGTGAAATCAAGCAAACTTGCGTAATATTTTATTTCGTTGCATTACACCAAATTCACTTCATTACTTGTTGCATACAGATTCAGGTACCTTGTTCATATATCCCCCCTCCCCACCCCACCGCTATAAGATTCTAGGATTAATTTTTCTTTTATTCTTTTTTGCCTAGGAATGGTCAAATTTTAGCCCCTGTTACAGATAGAATTAGTTGTACAAATACCCATCGTTGGCAATAGTTTTTGATTGCAGAAGTTGGTGTTTCGTGATATAGATTGACTCAGTTGGGTTGAGGAATAAGTTTATAACAGGGTTCTCATTTGTTAGTATCGGACACACCGCAGGTCGATACATAACATACATAATTAATTCGACACCTGGGTCGACCGGCGCCGTCTGTCCTTCGTCATTCTTGCCTTTTGCAGTGGCGCGGTCGAACAGTTAAACTCTTAATTGAGTAGTCTAAATTGAGTAGTACTTATTTTGGAAGTACAGTACTTTGTATTTTTGTAGCGTACTTATAAATTGAAAATTCTCCCGCTATGTACTTATAAATTGAGCTTTTTGTACTTTAACTTAACGTTTTTCCGATGAGAACCCTGGTTTATAATAATTGTCTGTCATTGAATATGCCACAAGGAAATAAAATGAAATTAGCGGAGGTAGGTCTGTCTGCCTATTATTTGCATTCTACAGGAAAAAACGCCTAAAAACTCACCATAATAAGCATAACTTTTGTTATAAGTTTATTCAGTTTTTTTACATTTCCATTAAAAGTTGAGTTTAAATTGACAAATCTAATCATTTTGAATGCACAAACAAGTGCTATTAAATAAGGTAGTATTTGAAAAATATCAACAGGCAAACTTGTCAAAAGTGTTATCTATTTTATTGAATATAATTTCTTAGAAATATTTCAAATAGAAATTACCTTTTCCATTTTATATTGAATAAACGGCCATGTCATGTTAAAATTATCAAAATCTTTAATACCTCCCTTTGAATATGGCATAAAAAACAAAATCTCATCAATAATATATAATAACGCCACAATTAATGTAACCAATACCATGAATAAATAACGACGGAAATTAATTTTCATATTCCTATTAATATGTATTTGAGACGAAAAGGTAATAGTGCGTTTATTACCCCTTTTTCTGAAACCCTTTGTCGCATCTGTTCTTTTTTATTGCGAATTATATTTGTATTTGAAAGAACTCTTCGAGCTAAGTTGAAAAAAACTCTTCGAGCAAAGTTTTTTCACACAAACTCAATGAAATATGTGTAACTTACCGTATTTATTCTAATATAACGACGTTTTATTTTTCAACCCTCTTCTAGGGTGTCGTTATAATAGAGACTGTCGTTATAATAGAAACTGTCGTTTTATTTTTAACCCTTTTTTATAAAATATTTCAAAATTCACAAAAAATTTGACTATAATTCAATGGATATACCACTTATCAATCCCAGTTTTCTTATTTTCTCCAAAATCAATTCTTCTAAGATTTCTCCCCTCTACCCCGAGTTGATCAATATCTATACAGACTAATGCTCGACAAATGGATTTTTACCGGTACCGGGAGTTATGAACATGATTCGAGCAAGGAATCAGCTTCATAATTTTGTCTAGAATCGTTAAATCTAAACAATTATGGTATCATTGAAAGAGCTCGAAGAGCTCTTTCAAATGATATATGCTGCAAAATAAAAAAGTGCAAAATAATCAGGGATTTAGTAAAAATGTGGAATAAACGATACAATTACCGAAGTAAATATATTTTTTTATTTTTTAAATTTACCTATTCAAAATTAAATATCTATAAATAAATTGCAAACACAATCCATGTAAATTTAATAAACCAATATATTTCCACAATGTAGTAAAAATATAAGATATAAATGGATTAAAATTTTCCTTCATCAAACTAAGCAAAATTCCAATGGGGAACACAGCAATTGTATTTCCTTCTGTATCAGGCAAATAAAACTATAATATATTAAATTAATTAGGTTATCAACTAAGTTTTGAGCCACGTCATATTACTATGTAGGTTTAAAAATTTATACTCAATTTCTGATCTCAAATTTACTTAATATTTTTGAAATACATTCTCAATAATGTTTTATTGATTTTCTGAAAGTTTAAAAAAATTTTCCTTATTTAAAATTTATAAAGAAATTTTAAAAGTTTAATGGAAAATATGATATTCGTGTCGAACAAATACGAGTGTGATCTTAGACATGATCCTGAACATTCGGCAAAGGAATCATGGCATAATACTATAAACACTGCAAATGGAGTGGATATTTCTTGTCTAATTGAAATTGTTTAATTTAAATTATTCTTGAATTATTTATTTTCTGATTTTATTTTTTTAATAAATAATTCAAAGTTATGTATATTTCAATTAATTTTTACCACTAAAATAAACATTTGAACAGTTAACATCAAAATATCTATAACACAATTTTGTATCAGAATTTGACTGTGTGTTTTCATTTCTTTTGGTGTTTTAAAAATAATTAAAACAATCAGAATAATATTTAAAGGAAAACCAATTAATAAACAAGCAAAATAATCGAATTTAAATAAAATATCAAGTAGATCTGGGGACATTTTTTAGAGTTTACTTCCTTTAATTATAAGTAATTCTTTAATAAGTTAACAACGAATTTAAATAGTCTCATTAAAAAATTTCACACTAATAATTTGTATATTTTTAAAATATTTTTGAGAAAAATATTTTTATGAAAACTTTGTTTATATTTAATATTTTTTTAATTGCTTTGTTAAGTTTTGTTGAGAAAATTACTTTGGAAAGTACAAAAATGCCATAATTTAATTCTACCTGTTTTATGTCTTTCAACGTGAAAAGTTATAATATTAAATAATAAGTATATAATTATTAATATATATTATTAAATTATATACGTATTATTTAAATTATAGCCCTTTAAATTGTTTCATGTCTTAACATCTAAAGTAGAGGTGAATCGGAAATGACGAAGGTGCCGGAAATCGGAACTTTCGCAAATCGGAAATGGCGCAAAGTCGGAAGTAGGGAATCAGCCTAAATTTTTGGAAATCGAAAGTTGAAAATCGTGAATGCCAGATGACGAAATTCCACATGAAAAATGTCAACAAGAAACTTTTTACCAAATTTGCAAAGAAAATTGAAAAGGAAAGTAATCTGCATGATTGAATTCGGGATGATATTGAAAGTGGCAAATTTGAAGTGATTAAAAGAGATATGTATTGTGATAATTTAGAGGTTCAAATATTTATTTAATTGAAATTATAAAGGTTAATATTGAATTGCAACCAGAGCTGGTTCAAACAAAAATCTTCGAAATCGAAAATTCCTCCTCTTCACCGTATAGCGAAACTTCTTGAATGTTTGAAAGCAAGATAATCCACTAATATCCGTTCAATTCCCGTCTAATTCCCATGATCCGACTATATCCCCTGAAATCAATCGGCCAGTTTTTTATGCCAAAAATCTTCCCTTTTCAGCCCCAAAAGCAAAAATTTTGTTAATTTTGGAAGGCAAATTCACCATATTTCTTCCTTTCTTTCGCAAATTTGGTTAAAATTTTGTCAATTCTTTTTCGAATCGAAGCTTATTCTTTCGAGTCATTTGTTTAAAGCCTCATTTTTATCGAACTAGCCCGGCCAAGTCTTTTTAAGGCCGTAATTTGATGCTCGATCAACTTTCGAAACTAACCGAACAGGGCCGGAGTTCGTAATTAGATCAAATGAGATTTTATATATAAAATTAAATAAAAAATTTATTCTGAGCATAATATTACTATAATAAAAATTTTCTTAATTTTAATGAAAGGAAATAAATATCTAAAAAACAACATCTAAAAAATATTTTTATTTTCTAAGTCTACTATCTTTTTAATTATTTTTTTTTCAATTTTATCCCATTATATACAAAATAAAAAATACATAACAGACTTTTAATGCTTGAAATGTGTAAGCAATTATTTCACATGGTTGATTGGAATAATGGAAAATAAAAATGTAAACTTGAGCTAAAAGCTTTTTGCTTTGTAAAGACCATGTTTAGTTCAAATTAAAACCAACTAATGAGTAAATTCATTGTAAAGTACGGTAGTTTCATAATCTTGCCATTCTAGCAAAAATGCACTTTAGTTAAAAATAATTGTCATCTCGAACAGTGTTGCGTCGTAATTACAATTTACGGCATGTTTTGAGTTACGAATTACGATTAAGAAAAAAATTTTTGATTACGATGCAACTCTGATATTAACCCATAATCCTTCGTATAATTTTAATTTTATTTTTTCTTTTAATTTTATCGATATTCTTTTTTATAATGTTAATAAATTACCAAATAATAATTGTAGTTTATGATCGTTTTTAAATAATTATTTTAAATTAATATTACAAACCATCATTGGTTTGTAATATTTCTCCCGCTTATTATCTTTAGCGGGAGAAATATTCCCGCTTATTATCTTTCAATATCGGTTTTAAGGTGTGTATAAATATTTTGCCTTCGCCAAAAAATCGAACTGCGAAAGGAAGAAGTCTAAAAAGGCGAAAATCGGCGAAACGAGAAGGACCGCAAAGACAAGACGTTTAACTTTAATATTAATGATAAAATATTAAATTGAATTAAACAAACTACAAAATACTTTTTTAAGAATGTGAGATAAATTTAAACAATACATAAAACAAACAATAAACTAGCAAATTTGTTATACATATAATAGTCAAAAATTGATTGTTATATTTATTTCTTATTTTAATAATTTTATTATTAATTCTTATATACTTACCTACTGAATATTAAAAGAATTTAAGATAAATATTAATATATGTATTTCAAGCAGGGGTTTCCGCAATTGTGGGCTGCGGATTGTGTAAACTGCGTGGTTTTTTTTGACTTGCGGACAGCGAATTGCGGCTGCGGCTTTAAAATAAAAATTGTGGACTGTGGCTGCTAGAATTTTTTTCATTTGCTGACACCCCTGATCTCAGGATAAATTTATATTTTTCTCTCCTAATTTTACATAAATATACATATTTTATTTTTAATAAGATAAAATGTTTTTATTAATATTATTATTAACAACAATATCTTCTCTATTATTATTTTGGACTGCAAAAAGGAAAAGTAATTATTGGAAAAATAGAGGAATTCCAGGACCAGAACCTCTTCCAATAAAGGGGAATATAGATCTAATTTTTGGAAAGAATCCTCTTTCATTGCAATTATTTAATTGGAGTAAAAAATATGGAAGAATTTACGGAATTAAACATGGATGGAATAATGTTTTAGTTGTTAGTGAACCAAAATTGGTTAAAGAATTGCTTTTTGAAAAATTTGAATATTTTCATGGAAGATTTGTAAATTTTTAAAAATTTTAACTTAAAAAATTATATAAATTTGGGCTTATTCTCTCTAATCTTATTGGAGCCTGGATTTTTTAGGGCCCGGATTTTTGAGTGTCAATAATGCTCTAACTGAACCTGAATGACTTAAACATTACTGACTTTCTCATTTTTCACTTTTTCAACCACACAGAATTTATGAAGTAAAACTACTGACTTAATCAGACTTGGTATTGGATAAGGATATGGATACAGAGAATCCGGATACGGTCCCCAAAATTCATGTCCATTACCAAGTCTGGCCTTAAGGCAAACATATGTCAACCCATTCAGTCATGTGAGTTTAACATGATATGAAATTTTCGAGTACAGAACGTCCATCATAATTAGAGTCCTGGGACGCCTTCTGGGAATTATAAATAAAAAATTTATTGAAAATAAAAAATAGTTTTAAATATAATAATTTTTTAAAGCTTTGCCCTATTATTGGTGATGTAGATACAAATAAATTTATTCATCTATTTTTCGCAAAAGGAAAGCGATGGAAACGACTTCGTTCAATTGCTAATCCAGCATTTTCAATTTCTAATTTAAAAAAGATAATGCCAATAATCGAGGATTCCATTAAAATAAATATTAATTTATTAAAAGAAGCAGAATCATCTGGAAAATATGTTGATCTACATGAGTGAGTATTTAACGAATAATAGAGTGTATAAGGGCCAATGGTACGGTAGTGTCCTTCTGTATCACTATTTAATTTGCAATAGGTACACCGTATCCCATAAATGGAATAAAAAGTTTTATTCGCCCAGAACGACGGTAGGACCACTTTAAAATCAAAAGGTATTTATTGTCTGAATTTATTCCATTGTCTGAATTTATTCTTTTTCTTAAAATAGAATATGATGGAAGCAAAAAAAAAAGAAAATAGGGAAGGAGGGGGAGGAGGGGGGATTTTTGGATATGCTAAAAATTAAAAGTCAGAGTTAAATAAAATTTATTTTTCAGATATTTCGTAGAACTTGCTTTCGATATAATCGCTCGTATCGCAATGGGACAAAGAGACTCTAAACAATTTAAATCAGAATATTGTCAAATAGCTGTAGATACTTTTGCTTATGTTAACAATAATATTTTGATTATATTGCTTTTATATTCCCTTGGATTGGAGAAAATATACTTGAACCTTTCGTTAGAGCCACAGGAAAAATCAGAGGAGATCCAAATATGATTTTGATAGATAAGCTTAATAAAGCTGTTAAACAAAGAAAAGAAGAGAGAATGAAGAAAATTGAAAGGAGAGAAGAAGAAAATGAAGAAAATTTAAATAATAAAAAATGGGTTGATTTTATTGACCTCTTTTTGGAGTCAGAGGCCGAAAATAATGAAATTGAATTTAAAATAAGTAATGGGACTTATAACAAAAAAGAAAAGGTACAAAATTTGTTATTAAAAAAATAACTTGAATCTTTTTTTCGAAAAATATTCAACTCTAGTCAATTTCGGGAGACCAAGTGAGAAATGCCAAGTTTTGGAAGGACAAAACCCCAGATATACAATTGAGAATAATGTAACAGCAAACCGGGTGGATATTGAAAGGCCAACCCATATTTTAAAAGAAACATATCCTTACTTGTGTAAAAAAGTCCCGGTTTGCCTGGAACCGATTTGTAAGCCGGAACCGGATCCAATTTGAGTTCCGGTTCCTGGAACTGGAACCAAAGAACACCGGAACTTTCCGGAACCTGAACTTCCGGTGAAACTCGATAAATTTAAAAAAAATTTTATATTGAGAAAAATTGTTAGAAAAATTTAAAATTTTTATTTTAATTAATAATTTCAAAATTTTTTATCTTCAGTTTGAACGTTGTAATACTTTAGAAGAAATGGTACTTAATTGTGTTCTCTTCCTTCAGGCTGGATTTGATACAACAGCAAATACATTAAGCTTAATATCACACAATTTGGTTTTTAACCCGCAAGTTCAAAAACGTTTATTTGAAGAAATTGAAGAAATTTGTGGATTAGAAGAGGGGGAAATAATTGATTATGAACAACTGTCTAAATTAAAATATATGGATGCTGTATTAAAAGAGACTTTGAGATTATGTCCAATCGCTAATGAGTTGGTTAATTATTTTTAATAAAATTTTGGAAATTAGATGAATATACAGAATAGTAAGAAAGCGGTATCATAAAATATTCCCCTTGTTCCAGTAAAGGGAACAATACAATAGAGAGACGAACATGTTTCTGTCGTTCCATGAACGGGAACAAGAGGAAATTTTGGGATTCCATCTCCCAATTGAAAAGTAATATTTTATAAAAATTTCGGTTATACCCCGGAAGGCGTGTGTGTCTTCAATTTTTTGGGGCGGGTTCGGGTCTTGGATAATGGAAATGGTCTTGGATAATTGTGAAAAAATCGTATTAATCAAAAATTTCAAATAAAAATCAAAAATTTTAAGTGTGGTCAATAGAAGATGTGAAGAGACTACAACTCTTGGGGAGATAACAATAGAGAAAGGAACATATGTTTCTGCCGATTTATTCACTTTACATAGAGATAAAAAAGTTTGGGGAGAAGATGCTGAAGAATTTAAACCGGAAAGATGGTTATTAAATGATAATATAAATACACAAACAGAATATTATTATCCATTTGGAGGAGGACCTAGAATTTGTATTGGAATGCGTTTAGCAATGGTGGACATTAAAATGGTTTTAGTTCATTTACTACGTTCATTTGAATTGGAGAGATGTTCTGAGACATTTGTGAGAAAATTGAAAAATATAAAAAAATAATTAAAAATTATTTTAGATAAAACCTAATTTGACAGGCCAAGGTGTTTTAAATTCAGGAAAGATTTTTGTAAAACTAAACCTGAAGAAATAAAGTCGAAGAATTATTTAAGAAATTTGTACAATTTGACTCGTCTTAAAATAAATTTTTGTCATTAAAATTTAAATAAACTCTATTATTTTAAAATTAAAAAAACATCTGGGTGATGGGAGTGTTGAAATGATATTTTAATATCTGTGTAGGGTGCGGCAAATTAGCGGCCGCCTTTGTTTAGGTTATAACTTTTGTCATTCTTAACGGAAATTGATATTCTTTTTTTCTGGATTCATGACACTTTGGGAAGATTATTGGTACAAATACAGAAAATTTGGTTCAATATTTTCAAAGAAAAACGAATCCGAACTTCTGGAAAATTTAAAAACATTTTTATGTCAATTATTTATTCATAAATTTTTTTCAAAATCATTCAATCCGATTTCCCAATCTAACGAAAAAGGCCAATAATTTAAATATATAGATAGAAAAAAAAAGATTTTGGGTGGTGGAGTGTCAAAGGTGGTGGGAGTGTCTATTTTAAAGGGTCTCCATCATCCAGATGTTTTCTCCCATCACCCAGATGTTTTTTTAATTTTAAAATAATAGAGTTTATTTAAATTTTAATGACAAAAATTTATTTTAAGACGAGTCAAATTGTACAAATTTCTTAAATAATTCTTCGACTTTATTTCTTCAGGTTTAGTTTTACAAAAATCTTTCCTGAATTTAAAACACCTTGGCCTGTCAAATTAGGTTTTATCTAAAATAATTTTTAATTATTTTTTTATATTTTTCAATTTTCTCACAAATGTCTCAGAACATCTCTCCAATTCAAATGAACGTAGTAAATGAACTAAAACCATTTTAATGTCCACCATTGCTAAACGCATTCCAATACAAATTCTAGGTCCTCCTCCAAATGGATAATAATATTCTGTTTGTGTATTTATATTATCATTTAATAACCATCTTTCCGGTTTAAATTCTTCAGCATCTTCTCCCCAAACTTTTTTATCTCTATGTAAAGTGAATAAATCGGCAGAAACATATGTTCCTTTCTCTATTGTTATCTCCCCAAGAGTTGTAGTCTCTTCACATCTTCTATTGACCACACTTAAAATTTTTGATTTTTATTTGAAATTTTTGATTAATACGATTTTTTCCAAGACCAAGACCTTTTACACTATCCAAGAACCGAAACCCGCCCCAGAAAATTGAAAACAGACGCGCCTTTTGGATTACAACAAAAATTATTAAAATATTACTTTTCAATTGGGAGATGGAACCCCAACTTTTCCTCTTGTTTACGTTCCTGGAACAAGAAGAATATTGTATGATACACCTTCTTACTAATTTGAATATTTATTGGTACTTTATTAATATCACCCCGCCCCTCTATCTGAGTCTCAGATTAATTTTCCTTCTTTATAAATGTTAAATTTTGCCGTTTATTTAAGCTCCAACATTTTATTAAAAATAATTAACCAAGCCCTATTATAAGCCCACCGATAGGAGGTATTGAAAAATATAAGCCCAGGGCTTATATTAGGATATTTACGGTATTTATTTAATTTCCAAAATTTTATTAAAAATAATTAACCAACTCATTCGCAATTGGACATAATCTTAAAGTCTCTTTTAATACAGCATCCATATATTTTAATTTAGACAGTTGTTCATAATCAATCATCTCCCCTTCTTCTAATCCACAAATTTCTTCAATTTCTTCAAATAAACGTTTTGAACTTGCGGGTTAAAAACTAAATTGTGCGCTATTAAGCTTAATGTATTTGCTGTTGTATCAAATCCAGCCATAAGGAAGAGAACACAATTAAGTACCATTTCTTCTAATGTATTACAACGTTCAAACTGAAGACAAAAAAAATTTTGAAATTATTAATTAAAATAAAAATTTTAATTTTTCTAACAATTTTTCTCAATATAAAATTTTTTTTAAATTTATCGAGTTTCACCGGAAGTTCAGGTTTCCGGAAAGTTCCGGTGTTTTTTGCTTCCAGTTCCGGGAACCGGAACTCAAATTGGATCCGGTTCCGGCTTACAAATCGGTTACAGGCAAACCGGGACTTTTTTATTCCTGTAAGGATATGTTTTTTTAAAAATATGGGTTGGCCTTTCAATATCCACCCGGTTGGCTCTTACATTATTTTCAATTGTAAGCTGCGGATTGTCCTTCCAAAACTTGGCATTTCTCACTTGGCCTCCCGAAATTGACTAGAAAGGAAACTGTGTCGAATACATTTTTTAATATTTTAGAAAGGAAAAAGGAGGGGGACTAAGTTGAATTTTACGAGATTTTGTACTATTTTTACATGGGGGCCGTACTAATAAAGGGAGCCGTACTAATGAAGGGGGCCGTATTATTTTTGAACCCTCTCGAAAGGGCCGTAGTAATAGAGGGGGCCGTTCTAATAAAGGGGACCGTACTATTTCAGTAAATCGGTATGTACCTTTTCTTTTTTGTTATAAGTCCCATTACTTATTTTAAAATCAATTTCATTATTTTCGGCCTCTGATTCCAAAAAGAGGTCAATAAAATCAACAAATTTTTTATTATTTAAATTTTCTTCATTTTCCTCTTCTTGCCTTTCAATTTTCTTCATTCTCTCTTCTTTTCTTTGTTTAACAGCTTTAGTAAGCTTATCTATCAAAATCATATTTGGATCTCCTCTGATTTTTCCTGTGGCTCTAACGAAGGGCTCAAGTATATTTTCTCCTATCCAAGGGAATATAAAAGCAATATAATCAAAAATATTATTGTTAACATAAGCAAAAGTATCTACTGCTATTTGACAATATTCTGATTTAAATTGTTTAGAGTCTCCTTGACCCATTGCAATACGAGCGATTATATCGAAAGCAAGTTCTACAAAATATCTGAAAATAAAATTTTTTATTAAATTCGACTGCATATCCAATTATCCCACCCGCACCCCACCACTCCCCATTTTGATTTTTTCTGTTTAAGTACTTCATTTTCTACTTTAAAAAAAATAAAGGCAAATAATGGCCAAAGAAATCTATGGTCTATGGTTTGATTTTAAAATTATGGGAATACAGTGTACCTATTGCAATTGAGTAGCGCACACAAGCACACTACCGTACCATATGTTATAAAAGCAGAGCCAGGTATAAGTGAAACATCTCTTGATCGCACTTATCACGCCAAATCCCTTGATATCCCTTTTAGTCCCTTCAATTATAACTCCAATCCTCTTAATCAATTCAAATCCTCCGATATACTCCATATTTCTTAATTTTGAAAACTTTTGATATTTTTGAAAATTTTGGTAGGCCAAGCACCAGATATTCTGATAAAATTGCAGATTTTTCAAATGAATTTCGTGAACGGGAATTCCCGATTTTTGGAAATCACGACCTAGAGCTGTAACATTCCAGCTATATACCTAGAGCTGGAATTATTCCTTAAATAACTCACTCATGTAGATCAGCACATTTTCCAGACGATTCTGCTTCTTTTAATAAATTAATATTTATTTTAATAGAATCCTCGACTATTGGCATTATCTTAAAATTAATTATTTTTAATTAGAAAATAGTCTTTTTTTTTACTCTTTTTAAATTAGAAATTGAAAATGCTGGATTAGCAATTGAACGAAGTCGTTTCCATCGCTTTCCTTTTGCGAAAAATAGATGAATAAATTTATTTGTATCTACATCACCAACAATAGGGCAAAGCTTTAAAAAATTATTATATTTAAAACTTTTTTATTTTCAATAAATTTTTGTTTATAATTCACAGAAGGCGTTCCAGGACGAGCTAAATCTATTATAATAAACGTCCAGTACTCGAAAATTCATATCATGTTAAACTCACAGACTGAATGGGTTAACATATGTTTGTCTTAAGGCCAGACTTGGTAATGGACATGGATTTTGGGGACCGTATAAGGATATTACGGCGAATATAGGCGGATATCCGCAGGCATCTTGATATTCCTGTATCCACTTCCTTATCCATTACCAAGTCTGATTAAGGTAATAGTTTTACTCATCAATTTGTGTGGCTGAAATGTGAAAAATGAGGGAAAAGTTAGTAATGTTTAATCATTCATGTTCAGGTGTTAGAGCTTTATTGACCCAAAAATCCGGGCCCTAAAAAAATCCAGGTTCCAATTGGATTCTATGAGAGAGAATAAACACCTAATTGTATATGATTTTTACTTTACAAAATTTTTAAAAATTTACAAATCTTCCATGAAAATATTCATAATTTTTCAACAAGCAATTCTTTAATCATTTTTGTGGTTCACTAACAACTTTAAAACATTAATTCCATCCAATGTTTAATTCCATAAATTCTTCCATATTTTTTACTCCAATTAGATAATTGCAATTGAGAAAGGATTTTTCTTTCCAAAAATTAAATCTATATTTCCTTTTATTGGAAGAGGTTCTGGTCCTGGAATTCCTCTATTTTTCCAAAATTACTTTTCTCCTTTTTGCAGTCCAAAATAACTAATAGAGAAGATATTGTTATTAATAACAATATTAATAAAAACATTTTTTTCTTATTAAAAATAAAAATAGTATATTAAAGTAAGAAATTGGAGAGAAAAATTTAAAATTTTATCCCTGAGATCAGGGGATGTCCGCAAATGAAAAAAAAAAGTTTCCGCAGTCCCCGAAAATTGATTTTAAAATCAGCAGCCGCAATCAATAGTCCGCAAGTCCGAAACAAAACCAGAGAAATTACGCAATCCACAGTCCGCAATTGTGGACACCCTCCGCGTGAAATATTTACATACTATTAAAATTTATCTTAAATTCTTTTTAATTATCAGAAGATATATAGTTAAAAACTAATTAATAAAAACATAATATTAAAATAAAATATAGACAATCAATTTTTGTCCTATTATATAACAAATTTGCTAGTTTATTGTTTGTTTTATGTATTTGTTTAAATTTATCTCAAATTATTAAAAAAAGTGATTTTTGTAGTTTTGTGTAATTAAAATTTAATATTTTATCATTAATATAAATTTATACAGTCGTTGTTTTTGCGGCCTTTTTCGTTTCGCCAATTTTCGCCTTTTTTGGACATTTTCCTCCTTCGCCCAGTTATCGCTTTTTTGCAGACAAGACAAAATCCTTTATACACCCCTTAAAAACAGATATGGTGACAAAGATAAAGAAAAAAAAAAAAAAAAAAAAGAATTAGAAAATTCGGTTAAAAACCAAAAACATTCTGATTTTTTTTCTTCGCGATTCTGCACACCAATGGTTAATTAATTAACACACCTATTTCACAACTAAATTAATTTCAAATGATTATTTAAAAAAACCACAATCACACAACTACAATTACTAATGGTAATTTATCAACATTATAAAAAAGTTATCGATAAAAGTAAAAAATAAAATAAAAAATATAACAAATAATTATAAGTTAAATAAGAGTTACGTCGTAATCGAAAATTAGTGAACCGTGAATTTAAAAAAAAATTCGGTCAATCATAATTAGTTTCGTAATAAATATAATTCCTGTGCGAGATGACAATTATTTTTAACTACCGTTCTTTTGGCTAGAGATGGCAAAAAAGATTAAGGTTTAAAAAAATTATTATGAAACTACAGTATGCCTTACATTTAACGAATAAGTCTGCTAGTGAAAATTCTATTTTTAGAAAAGTCCACAGTTCAAATCGAAAATAAACAATCGCATAACTTTCTCAATTACTTCTAGGATACAAAAATTAAAAATTCAGGCAACATTTTAGGAAAAAATCTTCCTAAAGAAATGCATTCAAATATTACAATTATGCTGATTCGAAGCATTATAATTGTGACGCTTGTTTATACTTTATTTTGAGGTCTACATATTATAGAATTTTCAACAAAAAGTATTAGGATTTTATAAAAAAGATAGTAATTATTGTAATAATAACCAAACCATTCAGGCTTGTTAACAGCATACTTAAATTCGTTTTAACAAAGACTTTTGTTGTGTATGGGCGTTCAGCCCTTAAGGTTAGGATAAAAGCCCAGCCATAGTAGATTCGCGCGTCCAGTTTTAGTTCTTCTACCTTACCTTCACCTGCTCGTATTTTCGGTGCGAT